>CM027864.1:41597027-42797027 GCA_016097605.1 Eucalyptus guilfoylei | reverse complement strand
GACAGGTGCTAGAGGGAGGGCACCGAGACGAGCAGGTACTAGAGGGAGAGCGTTAGCTCAGGCTACTACCGAGGTAAGAATACCGCCTCAGACTGGTGCTGGAAGAGGAGCACCATGCGGTCCTAGGTTGGATAGGATCGTACAGGCACTAGAGGCTCTAGGGAACAGAAATTGGCTGAATTCCAACGTCTCCATTAGAGTTAGATATTCATGGAATAATGTGAGACAAAGTTTGCGGAGCTGTCCGAGTATGCATCGAGGTTGATCGAGGACCCGATGGACAAGGCAAGGAGGTTTAGAGACGGTCTGAAAGTCAGCCGGTGCCCTTAAACCTGAAGGATAAGCAAGCTTAGGGTAGTGCACTATTAGGATGGGTGACCTCCTGGGATAGTACTTACCCATGTGCCAAAGGGTAAAATCGTGAGGCTCCGTATGGGACGGGCTAAAGCAGACAATATCTCTGTGAGTCAGTCCCTATAGAAACGAGACCCCTTCAGTAGATGTGTAGCTGGAGGATGAACCGGGCGAAAGCTGGTGGGCCTGTAACGACCCAGTCCGATGAGGGCGGGGAGTGATCGCCAAGGCCAGAGGGCCTGGACTAGGAGCGGCTCCTGGCAAGCTTCTAGGATGGTGAATGGGGCAGGAATGAACCGGATTATGCACCGAACATGAGGGGCAGTGTTTCTAGGATAATTTATCAGAGTGGCATAGCAAAAGTGTTGTTAAGCTTGTGGAACTTCGGTTTAGTGGAATGAGGTCGGAGAAAGGAGGAGCATCTTGCTGTAATGGATTGTTATTGTGAAGCAATTCGGTTTAACTTGTTGGCGAGAGGTAGTTTTGAATTTATTGAAAATTGAGGAGGACCCTCGATTACTTTGATTTCATTTATTGAGGCAACCCGGTTACTGGATGTGGGTTGCCAAGGTTAATTGGCAACCTTAGTGGATACGTCAGTTGAGAAGCCGAAGATGGAGGACATCGCCGTACGAAAGGACTTTGTGTTAGACAAGTATGCCGAGTTGTACGTGCGACATATAGTACGTCTTCATGGAGTGCCAGTTACGATCATGTTAGATCGAGACCTGAAGTTCACAGCAGCTTTCTGGAAAAGTTTACAGACTGCTTTGGGAACGAAGCTGCAGTACAGCACGGCCTATCATCCACAGACGGATGGCAGTCTAAGAGGATGATTCAAACCCTCGAGGACATGCTATGAGCTTGCGTATTGTACTTCAAGGGAAGCTGGGAGGAACAGCTTCATCTAGTTGAGTTCATCTACAACAATAGTTATCAGATGAGCATCCAGATGACACCATTTGAAGCGTTGCATGGCAGAGCGTGCAGAATTCCAGTCTGTTGGAACGAATTTGGAGAGCGTAAAAGTACCAACCTTGAGTTGGTTCAACAGTCAGTGGATGCTGTCAAGGTTATCCGAGAAAGACTTAAGACCGCTTAGAGTCGCCAGAAAAGTTACGTAAATAAGCAGCAAAGGCCATTGGAGTTCCAAGTTGGTGAACATGTATTCCTTAAGGTGTCACCGATGAGGGGTACTTCGCGCTTCGACAAGAAAGGGAAGTTAAGTCCGAGGTACATCAGTCACGCCTCAAATCTCGAACGTGTGCATATCCCTTGGCGGTCAACTAAAATTTTGGGACGTTCCCAGGACGCGTCGCTGATCCTTTTCATTTTATGCACATGCGGAAGTGAATTAAAGAAACCCCGGACAACAATCTAATACATGGGATAGTAAAAGCAGGACAACCAATTAACACAAACCATACTTTATAAGCAAACCAGGTTAACCTATAGGTCTATACACACTGGTCTGTCTCCAAAAGAGACTACTAAACTATCTACGCTTCGGACCCTTCAACCCCAGGCTACGGTCTCCATAGGGACCTGAAAATATTTAAATCACGACGGGATGAGAATAAATCTTTGGAACGAATTTGGAGAGCGTAAAAGTACCAACCTTGAGTTGGTTCAACAGTCAGTGGATGCTGTCAAGGTTATCCGAGAAAGACTTAAGACCGCTTAGAGTCGCCAGAAAAGTTACGTAAATAAGCAGCAAAGGCCATTGGAGTTCCAAGTTGGTGAACATGTATTCCTTAAGGTGTCACCGATGAGGGGTACTTCGCGCTTCGACAAGAAAGGGAAGTTAAGTCCGAGGTACATCAGTCACGCCTCAAATCTCGAACGTGTGCATATCCCTTGGCGGTCAACTAAAATTTTGGGACGTTCCCAGGACGCGTCGCTGATCCTTTTCATTTTATGCACATGCGGAAGTGAATTAAAGAAACCCCGGACAACAATCTAATACATGGGATAGTAAAAGCAGGACAACCAATTAACACAAACCATACTTTATAAGCAAACCAGGTTAACCTATAGGTCTATACACACTGGTCTGTCTCCAAAAGAGACTACTAAACTATCTACGCTTCGGACCCTTCAACCCCAGGCTACGGTCTCCATAGGGACCTGAAAATATTTAAATCACGACGGGATGAGAATAAATCTTAGCGAGTCAACACCCTATATCCCGATTAAGACAAAAATTCACCTAGAGGCAACCTAAACATGCACCATATAGGACTTATCTCGCCTCAGCATGTCCCTACACATTAGTGCATCACATATACCATATAAATGCAGCACGCATAAATCAATAACTGGAACATCTCATTTTCACATATCGACTAATCACAGGGGTCCTGATTATAAGGTAAAATCGTTATGACACATCTCATACCGTGCTACACAATTTTGCCTCATAATCAGGCATGACTATCTCATCCACTCATGCATGTTCCAGTTATTACGGCCCAACAGCCACGGCCAACTCCCTAGTCGGTGATCATCCAGACCCCCGCCCAGCATCCGATAAAAATCGGGCATCGTCCCGCCCCGTCTGGCAAGGCAACATCTAGAACCCCCATCCAAACGGCATTCCATAAAGGTGCATCGGTCCGGCCTCCACCACGGCCGGCTTCCGGACCCCCACCGAGCATCCGATAAAATCGGGCATCGCCCCTAAACTCCCGTTGGGTGACGGGTTCTACTTAGTGACCATGCACCCACGTCATCAATCAAGTCAACTTTTACCTTCCATATAGTCATGAACCCCAAAACCCCTTTAAAAGAAAATCAACTTAGCAACCCTTTTTTTTGTTCAAACTTTCCGAAATAAATTCGCACGGGGTCATGTATTTAAAATTAACATGCCAAACTTTGCAGGCATCTACTAGAAAACCTCCTTATTTTATTGAGCAAATACAATTTGGCGTCCAAATTTGTCATCTCATTTATTTTCTATTTTCTTTTCCAAACACCCCTTTTGAAGACAATATAAAGTAATCCCTCCTTTTTTTTTTCCCTCAAAACTTTTGAAAGGAAATTCGTACGTGCTTACATACTCAAAATTAATCCATCAAACATTGCACACACCTAGTTTAAAACCTCATTATTTTATTGAGTAAATAAGTTTTGGTGTCCGGACTCGACACCTTATTTATTTTCTATTTAATAGTTCGAAATGTCACATTTTGCAACCATAATAAACAACCATCATAACACAACCATCCACATAACATCATGCATACGTTCCCAGCATGCCAAATATCAACCAAGTCACATAATATGCACTTCCTAGGAAGCAAAACACTAAGAACGACCATACGACCACAACCGGCCCTAACTGGTAGAAACCGGGCTACTCGCGCGTCTCCAAGTTTAAATCCAGAAACCTAACCAAACGAGTTTGTAAAATTCTCAAATATGAATATGCTATAAAGGACACCTAAACGAACATTTTTCATGAAGACACCTTGACCCAAATCCTTCTGGATTAAGAGCAGTAAATCACCTAAACCGTTACAAAAACTGTGTCTGTGACCATACATTATGATTTCCAAAATTAGTTTGGTTCAAGATCCAAAACTTATCCGTTTGATCTGAAATTTGATTATGTTAAACTACAAGATGTGATGAAAAATATTTGTGAAGAAACCCTTTCAAAAATCGAACTCTAAGAGTTGATAAAAGTCATTTGAATACCAAAAGGTCACTATTTCCAACATCAGCCGAGATTTTATTTTGCAAATAATGAATCTGAAATCTCATTCTTTTAAATTCCTAAAATCTTAAGTAAAATATATGTCATAGCTGAAAATTTCTAGAACATTTTTCAAGAAGGAAGCAATCTCAAAATCGCAGCACATCTCCATCCACAAAAATAGCAAACAGCAAGGGTCTAGTAAACTGATCCAAAGAGAAATCCACTAAACCAACTTAATTAGCACTAATCCATCTTAGCACTAATTTAACCAAGCTTAGTACTAATCTAAATAGGATAATTAATACTAATCTAACTCCCTAAGCGTAATTAAGAACCTAATCAAATATTAGGGAGTTAACTCACTGGATTAGCAAGGAAACGGGTTCACGGTGACGGCGGTGAGATCCCGCAACTACCGGGTTTCCAACGGAGGCCAACCGACATCTGAAAAAGCCTTACAAGCCTTCATCCAAGGCTAGTTCTTGCTGGGCAGAGGTGAAGAAGCTATTGGACGCTGTTGGGCTGAGCTGGTTGGGGAAGGATGGTGGCTAGAACGGGCATCATTGTTGGTGGTTGCAGGCTAGACAGAGCTGGGCGGAGCTGCTGGAATTGTTATTGGTTGGCAACGGCAAGAAAAATGGAGAATGAACTTGAAAAACGAAGTGAAGAAGAAGAAGAAGAAGAAGAAGAAGAAGAAAGTGGTCTGCTGCAGCAAGGGGAGGGGTTCACGCATGGTAAGGTAGAGAAGAAAGAGATGGGAGAGAGAGGGGGAACAAGGGGGAGACAAGAGCCTTGAAAGTCTTGGCTTGAGTCAATGGGCTTGCATGCCAAATATCTAAGCCATGAGTGCTTCAACCCCAAAGTCTTCAGCCCTTAGCTGTCCAAGCTTCTCCCACAAGCCATTTTCTTCACACAACTTCACCAAGGGACTTCAATTTGGTGCCCAAAACAACACAGCAGCTGCCCCCTACGAATTTCACTCAATTTCACCTCAATTCTCCACAATTAATTCCAATTTTATGGCCAAAATTCACACCCACTTAGCCCACATGAATTCCATGCATTTCCTTCACCAAACAAGCCAATTTGAAGGCCAAAAATCCACCCAAAATGGTCATCCGAATTTCCACCTAATCAATTTGCCAAATTTGATTTTTCCACCAAAAATCCTGGTGCACCGAAAATTCTTTAAATGATGGGACGATATCCTAAAAATAAATCGCGACACGCTAGAACTTTCGATTCTTGAAACCGAGTTCAATTTCGTGGTTAATTTCAATCGGACGCGATTTTAGCGTGACCTAACCTACCGGGTAGTTTTTAGAGATTTTATTGCATTTAACCCGTGGTCGATAATTCTCGATCCACGTTTGTGCAACTTTGACTCATTAGCGACTCTCGGTTGTCGTGAAAATCTCAAGGTTTCAATTATGGACACTGGGTACAGAATCGACAGAACAATCGGTTTAGTGCCGTTCGACACGAATTTTGCAATCAGGTGGAATAACCCACAATCTAATTACATGCTTCTGTCGAATCGACCTATCTCCGATCTTTAATCGATTATAATGGTGCCGTATTGACCCTTGTCGATTAACATGGTCGAGCAGTCGATTTCTGATTGAATTCTCAAGTTTGTCGCGTTTATATCCCTTAACGGCTCCACCTGACAGATTAGTTATTTTGTGAGTGATCAGCTTAGAGAAAAAGTCCATAGACACGTCGATGAAAAGCCTATTTCATTTAATTGAAACATGGTCGAAAATCAGGATGTCACAACGTCGATCCCTTTGAAATTTTGGAGCGAATTGGGACTTTGGCGTATCGTCTAGCATTGCCGCCAAGACTTGCTTAGGTGCATGATGTCTTCCACGTGTCGATGCTGAGAAAGTATGAGCCTGATTTGACCCACGTTCTAAGTTTCGAGGAATTAGACGTGGATGAGAGAGTATCATACGTGGAGAGACCGGTCCGGATAGTGGATCAAAAGGAGTAAGTGCTACGCAACAAGACGATCCCCTCAGTTAAAGTGGTTTGGCAACACTACGGAACAGAAGGAGCCACATGGGAAAGTGAGGAATCAATGAGACGTCAATATCCCCACTTTTTTGTGGAAGAATTGTAATGGTTTAAATTTTGAGGATGAAATTTTTATAAGAGGGGAAGAGCGCCTATGGTTATTTTACTCTGAGTGGGCCCCTCACGAGTTAATTAATCTATTAGGTGAGACCGTTAAGATATGTAAACGCGACAGACTTGAGAATTCGATTGGAAATCGATCGCTCGACCGTAATAATCGGCAAGGGTCAATACGACACCGTATAAACGAGTTGAGATCGGATATAAGTCGATTCGATGGAAACACGTAATTGAATTGCGATATTCATGTCGAACGGCTATAACCCGATTTTCTATCGATAGTGCACTCGGGATGCGTAATTGAAACCTTGCGATTTTTACGACAATCGAGAGTCGTCTACGAGTCGGAGATGCACAAACGTGGATCGAAAATTATTGACCACGGGTCAAATGCGCTAAAATCCCTAAAAGCTACATGATAGGTTAGGTCGTACTAAAATCATGTTCGATCGATTTTAATCACAAAATTGAATTCGGTTTCGGGAATTAAATGTTCGAGCTTGTCACAATTTATTTTTAGGTCGTCGTCTCATCTTTCGAAGAAATTTCGTCGAGTTTGAAATTTTACGGAAAAATCGATTCGAACAATTCGGAAAAGAAATGGAAATTCGGATCAAGGGAAAAAGAAGGATTTTGCTGCCTAAAAATGGATTAATTGTGAGAAATAAGAGCAATTTTCTCATTGGTTGGCAAGAAGACTTTGGGGCATATACTTGAGTGTTTAGATATTTGCAAGGCTTTCTAATTGGCCCCTCCTTGGACTTTCTTTTCCCCCCCCTCTCTCTCTCCCTTCCCCTCTCCCCCTTGCGTGAACCTCCCTGCCGATCCCCTTCTGCTGCCTCTTCTTCTCTTTTTCCGTTTTCCCCTCAATCCCTTCTCCCTCACGTCTCCACTCTCTCCCTATCTGCTGATTTTCTCTGCCATTTCCCCTGACCCCTACATCTTCATCCCCTCACCTTATCCCATTGCCCACCCTAACTTCAATAGCTCCATGGTAGCTTCACCACAACACCACCTCATGCCGAACAAGGCCTCGAACCATCCAATGCAACCCCACTCAGCACCTCACATACCAACGTTCAGCCACCTCGTCCAGCAACCTTCACCGTCTCGACCAGCATATCGCTTCACCGCCACCCCAAGGCAACCTTGGCGTCACCACCACCAGTCCAACCGAGCCACTGGACTGACCAACTAAGCCTTCCACAGAATCGAACCAGCCACAAGCCTATAAGCCGCGAGCTTGTGGGCTATTTTCCTTTGACGTTGAGCCTCCGTTGGAGACATGGTAGTCTCGGGTCCTCACCACCGTCACGTCGCCATCGTTGTGAACTCGCTGTCGCCCTAATTCGATGAGTTAACTCCCTAATCCTTGAAGCTTCTTGATGGGTGACAAAACACCGTGTGGTCTACTAATGTTGTCACGCCCCGAACCCCGAGCACGTACACATCTCTCGGCGGTCGACTAAAATGTGACGTTCCCAGGGCACGTCGCCAACCCAATAGATTTATGCACATATGAAAACGAACTAATAAACTCCAAACAACAATTAAACATGGGATAGTAAAAACACACGACCTTTTTCACAAAACACTATTCACGTAAATATACTAGGTCAACCCTATAGGTTTATACATAAGAGTCTTGCTTCAAAAGAAACTACCAGGTCAACTACACTCCAGACCTTTTTGCCTCGGGCTTTGGTTTTTCCACACTAGGGACCTGAAAATATTTAAACCATGACGGGGTGAGAATAAATCTTAGTGAGTCAACACCCTAAACCCCGATTAGGACGATAATTCACCTAGAGGTAGTCTAAACATGCACCATATAGGGGGTAAGTATACTATCAGTGCCAAAAGTTGTGTATGACGCTCACTTTGGTGCCAAAAGTTTATTTTGGATCAATTAAGTGCAAAAAATTTTGAAAAACGACCATTTTAGTGCTAACACCGATCTGATTGACCGGAAATCCGACGTGGCCTTTTTTAATTAATTTCTTATGCTGATATGGCTCGCCGGAGAGTCTAGTTAGCATCTAAAGCAAGAAACGACGTTGTCTAGTTGCATTTCCCCACAAATAAGAACCCTAATTTGCCAAATTGAAATAAATCTCCAATTTCAAACCCTAAGCGGCCATTGAATGAATCCTCCCAACTTGATTTGCCATGCTTTGGCAACTTGCCGACGACAAGCCACAAAGAAGCTGCTCCACTTGGTCATCCTGACCTCTGCCGTCGTAAGTGCTTGTCCCACCCCTTCTGGAGAACAAAGAAGTCTAAACCTCAACTTCAAATTTAGTCTCAACAGAACAAAATAAGGAGTCAAACGCTGTTTGGTCTATGGATGATGATGGAGTTGCAATCTATGACTAGATCAAGGACAGAAAGTTCAGTTATCACCATCGGCGGGAATTAAAGTGTACGAATAGATTTCAGGAGCGATTTCATCACTTCATATCTTTTGGTTGCAAAGTAGAGTAAAATAGAGCATGCCTCGCACTGTTTTGGAATCGATTATTATTGGCAGCAAATGAAAGTTAGATCAACGTGAAGAGTAGAAGATCATGGCACATCGATAATATTCCGGTGAGCTCTTAAAAAGAAAAAATTGAAGACATGAAAACATGGCCTCTTGGCCAAGCTTGCTGTGACAATACGAGTGGCTTGCAAGTGACATCGATACTCATCCATGGACGAGTGGTTCGCAAGCGCCGGTATTGCTCAACCAGATCTGGTGGTGACAACTGGTGGCAACGATGGAGGAGGGGTAAAGGTCGAACTTGGAGAGAGGGGATGACCAGATGGGTTTTTCAAGCAAGAGGGATTTGAGGTGTTCTAGTGAAGGTGCTTGACCAGATCTGGTGGTGACAACTAGTGGCAACGATGGAGGAGGGGTAAAGGTCGAACTTGGAGAGAGGGGATGACCAGATGGGTTTTTCAAGCAAGAGGGATTCTAGGCGTTCTAATGAAGGTGCTTGACCAGATTTGGTGGTGACAACTAGTGGCAACGATGGAGGAGGGGCAGAGGTCAGACTTGGAGAGAGGGGATGACCAGATGGGTTTTTCAAGCAAGAGGGATTAGAGGCGTTCTGGTGAAGGTGCTCAACCAGATCTAGTGGTGACGACTGGTGGCAACGATGGAGGAGGGGCAGAGGTCAAACTTGGAGAGAGGGGATGACTAGATGGGTTTTTCAAGCAAGAGGGATTAGAGGCGTTATGATGAAGGAGAGGGTGGACACCATTGTTGCAGAGAGTGAGCTTATAGAGGGTAACGGAGGAGAGATTATAGAAAAATGCCAATGTTTTCTTTCTTCTTCATTGCACAGCAGCCAAGAAAGTCCACATGGACTGATTTTCTAAAAAAAAATACCCAGTCATATTAAATTTTTAATTAAAAAAGCCACGTCATTTTTTGGTCTGAATTTTTCACCGGAGACACTTAAGTGATCGTTTTTTCTCCGGTTTGGTACTTAAATGATCCGACGGAAACTTTTGGTACCAAAGTGAGCGTCATACACAACTTTTGGCACTGATAGTGCACGTACCCCCCATATAGGACTTACCTTATCTCAGCACCTCCCTGCACATTAGTAGATCTCATATATCATATGCACACGAAAAATGTATTTAATAACCAGGACTTCATTTCATTCTCAAACAATTACATGGGTCCCGATTATAAGGCCAAACCGTTATAACACGTCCCATTCTATGCCACACAATTTTGTTTCATAATCAGGCGCGGCTATCTCAATCAGTTACACGTGTCCCAGTTATTATGACCTATCGGTCATGTCCAACTCAATAGTCGGCAGTCATCTGGCATAACCGGTGTCGTTTCGCCCCATCGAGCACAGCATCATCTCGCGTAAACGCATCAGGACGGCATTCCATAAGGAGCATCGGTCCGGCCTCTACTGCGATCCGACATCCGTTGTCAAAGGCATTTGAATTTAATCAGATATCGTCCCACGTAAACGCATCACGACAGGTTCACTACCCCACGTAAACGCATCAGGGTATTAGGTGATCACACGCCAGCACATACTTGGCCAAGAACATCGTGCTTTGCACTCAAATACTTCCATTTCAAATAATGGACTTAGCCAATTTTCTTCGTATTAAAAACACCTGGTAAAATAATTGTGCGTGGTCACACGGTCAAATCGAACCATAAAACGTGGTACTCTTTCATTTCAAAATTCCACAATTTTATATGGTACATAAAATATTTTTTGCGTTAAAAACCAACACCTAGTTTTTTTTATTAAATACCTAAAAATCACTTTTTGCAATAATAGTCCAAATCAACAATTAAGCACTCAATTGCACAATTTAGCAATCAATTTCACAAATCAAAGCATCCACGACGATCGGCGTAGAATTTTACAAACCGGCTATCCCGGTACAATTTACGCTAATTATAATTAATTAAATAAATTGTAAATTATTTAAACTAATGCACTTAATTAATTTAATTAAGTTAACCAGGCTAACCTAATTGAACTAACTAAATTAATCTAAATAAGCTAACTAATTTAATCTAATTAAACTAACTAAATAACCTAACTAACTAGTCCAGGTAATTAACTAATCTAACTAACTTAGTTACACTAACTAACTAACCGCTAATCCTAATTAACCTTAAACTAATCCCCCTAAGTGCAATTAACTTCCTAATCCAAGATTAGGGCGTTAACTCATCGGATTAGCGAGGAAACGGTTCCACGACAACGACGGCGCGACGGTGACCAAGACCCGCAACTACTGGGTCTTCAACGGAGGTCCAACCGGGGCGAAAAACGGTAATGGGCTCACGGCAAGGGCTGGCCTCAGTTCTGTTTTGTGGGTTGATGGTCGGAGGAGTTGGCGGGCTCGGTTGGTGGCAGCGGTTGCTAGGCTCGAACGGAAGTTGGACGCAGGGGCGTTACTGGGATGATCGAGTGGCGTTGGCTACTGGAACGGCATTAGTGGCGCGGTCAAGGGGTCTAGTGGCTACTGGAGTTGGGCGAGCTCGTGACTGGGCTGGGTCGAGGCGTTGAGGGGCGGCAGTGGTGGTGCTTATGGCAAGGCTTGTGGACAGTGGCTGTTGTCACTGGGCTGGGTGGTAAAACAAGAAAATGGAAGCTACGGCAGTCGAAATAAAGAAAGGGGCTAGGCTGATGCAGAGGATAAATGGAGGAAGAAGGTCACAGGAAGAAGAAGAGAGGAGGGAAAGGTTCGGCTGGCTCACGTAAGGGGGGAAAGGAGAGAGGGAAATAGGGAATTGAAGTCAAATAAGAAGCCAATCAAGAGACTTGGTAAATATCTAAGTAATCATGGACAAAACCATAAAAGTCTTCAGCCACTTTGTCAATAGGCCACCCAATAACAAATTTCCTTGCAATTTCCTCACAAACCAGCCAAATGGGTAGCCAAAAATGCCCCAAACCCAGCCCATACGAATTTCCAAAAATTCCAATTTGCCGAAGTTGATTTTCCGTAAAAATTCCGAGCTCGACAGAAATTTCTAAAAAGATGAGACAGGGTCCTAAAAATAAATCGTGACACGCTCGAATGTTCGATTCCCGAAACCGAGTTCAATTTCATAATTAAAATCGACCGGACGCAATTTTAGCGCGACCCAACCTACCGGGTAGCTTTTAGGAATTTTAACGCGTTTGACCCGTGGTCAATAATTTCAATCCATGTTTGTGCATCTCCAACTCGTCGGTGACTCTCGGTTGTTGTAAAAATCTTAAGGTTTCAATTATGGATACCGAGTACAGAATCGACAGAAAATTGGATTAGTGCCGTTCGACATGAATTTTGCAATCAGGTGGAATCACCCACCATTCAATTGCGCGTTTCCATCGAATCGACCTATATCTGATCACTAATCGATTATCACGGTACTGTATTGACCCTTGCCGATTATTACGGTCGAGCAGTCGATTTCTGATCGAATTCTCAAGTCTGTCGCATTTATATCCCTTAACGGCTTCACCTGATAGATTAGTGCGTCCACAAAAAGCCCATCTCGTATTATTGGGACGGGATTGAAATTCAAGATGTCACAGTTTCCATGCGACTGCATAGTGTGCCCAAGCCTGACCCATGACCCGAGTTGACTGATTTTAGTGACAAAGATTCAATGAATCAAGCTTGAAATGTTGGACAAAAACCAATGCACTTTATGGTTTTGAACTAGTGCATATTGGTTAGAAACCATTGGGTAAGGATGGGCTTGGCCAGTGACCATATAAAGGGATTCAGAAAAAATTATTCAAAAATTCTTAAACTTATTGTACAATGACCAATTCAATCATAAACCATTTACTTATGTCAATTTCGTCTTAAATATTTCGACAATTTGTCAATTTAGTCTTAATCATTTTTAATGTTTTGTTAGTGTAGTCCTTAGGCAATTTCCAACCAAACTTATCCGGAAGGATTACATTGGCAAATTGCTAAAAGATTTATGAATAAATTGATAAACTATCCAAAAGTTTAGAACAAAATTAGTACAGTTAAAAGGTTTATAACTAAAACAATTGCCTTACAATAAGTTTAGGACTAAATTGACACAATTGAAAAGTTTATAACTAAATTTGTTGCCGTACAATAAGTTTATGACTTTTTGGACAATTATCCCAAGGGATTCAAGATACCTTTTTCTCTCTCTCTAAACTCATCCCTCTCATCTCCACCTTCATTTCTCTGGCTCATTCTTTAGTCTTCATTTCGTAGTACTCTCTCTAGGCATGAAATGTCACGCCCCGAACCTCGGGTACGCGCACATCTCTCGGTGGTCGACTAAAAATGCGACATCCCAGGATGCGTCGCCGACCCGTTTTTTTTTTTTTTTCTTTTAATTAAACACATGTGGAAGTGAACTAAATAAACCCCGGTCAACAAACAAACATAGGAATAGTAAAAAACTTACAACAAAGTTGCCGAAAACAACTTATTTATTTAACCATTGTTGTCCTTATGAAGTTTAATGATTTACCAGTCCTTACACTGGCAACGGTGTGTTCCAGTTATTACGACCCATCGGCCATGGCCAACTCAAAAGTCGGCGGTCATCCGGCGTAATCAAACATCGTCCCGCTCCGAGGCATGGCAACGTCTAGAACCCCTGCCTAGACGACATTCCATAAAGGAGCATCGGTCCGACCTTCACCACAACTCGGCTTTCGGAACCCCACCGGGTATTCAATAAAAATCGTGCATCGTCCCCAAACTCTCATTGGGTGACGGGTTCCACTTAGTGACCATGCAAGCACGTCATCAATCAAACCCATTTCTTATCTTCCGTCAATTAGCCCGAAATACAAAAAATTCCTTTTTAAACAATAACTTTGCAACTCTTTTTTTTTTTTGGTTCAAAACCTTCTGAAATAAATTTGTGTGGGGTTATGTATTTGAAATTAACCAGTCAAATTTTGCACACTTCTACCATAAAATCTCATTGTTTTATTGAGCAAATAAAATTTGGCGTCCGAGCCCGACACCTCATTTATTTTCTATTTTCTTTTCCAACCACCATTTTTTAAAGCAATCTTTAGTAACCCTTTTCTTTTTTGTTAAAAAATTTTAGAAATAAATTCATAGGTGCTCACGTACTCAAAATTAATCGGTCAAACTTTGCACATAACTAGTTTAAAACCTCATTGTTTTATTGAGCAAATAAGTTTTGGTGTCCAAACCCGACACTTCATTGTTTTTCTAATTAATTGCCCTTAAGGCCAACTTTTGCAATAGTAGTAGACAATCACCATAGAACAACCATTCACCTAATATCACGCATAAGTCCTCAATGCCAAAGCTCAATCAAATCACAAAATACACATTATCCAGCAAGTAAGACACTAAGAACAACCACAAGACCACAACCGGCCCTAATCGGCAGAAACCGGGTCCACCTGCGTATCCCCAAGATTAATTCCAGAAACATAATCAAACGAGTTCGAAAAATTATCACATTTTAATATGTTATAAAGGAAACTTAAATGAACACTTTTCGTGAACATACTTTGACCCACATCTTCCTAGAATAAGAGCAGTAAATCGGTCAAACCGTTATAAAAACTGTGTCCGTGTCCAGAAATTCTGTTTTCCAAAATCAGTTTGGTTCGAGGTATAAAACTTGTCCGTTTGATTTGAAATTTGACTATGTTAAACTAAAAGATGTGATGAAAAACTTTCATGAAGAAACTCTATTGAAAATCGAATTCTAAAAGTTGATAAAAATCCTTTAAACACCAAAAGGTCACTGATCCCAACGCAAACCGAGATTCTGTTTTGTTTGTAATGAAGATGAAATCTTAATCTTTTAAATCCATTAAATATTTACTAAAATATATGTCATAGATAAAGATGTCTAGAACATTTTTCAAGAGAAAGTAACCTCAAAATCGTAGCACATTTTGACCCACGAAAATGGCAAACGGCGAGGGTTCAATAAACTACTCTGAAGAAAAATCAAGTATACCAACTTAATTAACACTAATCCATCTTAGCACTAATCTAACAAAACTTAGTACTAATATAAGATCACTAAACTAATCCTCATTGCACTAATCTAACTATGATTAGCACTAATCTAAACACCCTCTAAGCGCAATTAATGGCCTAATTAAGGATTAGGGAGTTAACTCATCGGAATTCAACGACGGCAGGCTCACGGCGACGGCGGCGCGACGGTGGTGAAATCCCGAGACAACCGTGTCTCTAACAGAGGCCCATGGTGGAGGAAAAAGGCCCTACAAGGCTCGGCCAAGGGGATGTTCTCGGTTATGTGGACTGAGGGCTGATCGGGGCTGCCGGTGGCTAGACGGCGCGGCTGGAGGTGGCTGAACTGAGCTGGAGTTGGGCGGGTGTGAGACGGGTTGTTGGACGGCAGTGAGTGGTGAGGTGGTGCAGGCTGGTGGCAGCTCGACTGAGCTTATGGAGTCGCTGCGGTGGTGGTGGTCTTGGGATGATCGAGTGAGCAAAGAGAATATGAGAAGATGACGCTGGCGTGAGGAGATGTGTGGGGCTGGTTGGGCGGTGGAAAGATGCAGCAAGAGGAAGGAAAAGAAAAAGATAGAACCAGAAGCAAGGAGGGAAATGCGTGAGGGAAAGTTGAGGAAAAAAAAGAAAAAAGAAAAGAGAGCGGCAGAAGGGGAGGGTGAACGGCTGAAGGGGGTGCGCATGAAAGAATAAAGAAAAAAAAGGGAGAGAGAGAAGGGAACTACAAGTCAAGCCAACAACTAATAGAAAACCTAGCTAAATATCTACCTCATCATCACAAAGCCCCTAAAGTCCTCTTGCTCCTAAAGTCTATTGGCCATCCAATTAGGAATTAGTCCTAATTTCACCCAAAATAAACCATTTCTTCAGCCATCCGAATTTCCACTTTTATTTTCTTTTTGCCGAAAACCAATTTTTCTGCAAAATTCCAGGCTCGACGAAAATTCTCTGAAAGATGAGACGACGTGCTCAAAATGAACCGTGACACTCTCAAACGTCTGAATCTTGAAACCGAATTAAATTTCGTGGTTAAAATTGAGCGAATGCAATTTTAGTACGACCTAACCTATTGGATAGTTTTTAGGGATTTAACGCGTTCAACCCGTGGTCGATAATTTTCAATCCACGTTTGTGCATCTTCGACTCGTAGACGACTCTCGGTTGTCGTAAAAATCGCAAGGTTTCAAATATGTGTCCCGAGTGCACTATCGATAGAAAATCGGGTTATAGTCGTTCAATGCGAATATCGCAACCATGTGGAACCACCCACAATTCGACTACGTGATTCCATTGAATCAACCTATATCTGTTCACTAATCGATCTATAACGGTGTCGTATTGACCCTTGTCGATTATTATGGTCGGGCAGTCGATTTCCGATAGAAGTCTCTAGTCTGCCGCGTTTATATCCCTTAACGGTCTCACCTAATAGATTAATTAATTTGTGAGGGGCCCGCTCAGAGTAAAATGACCATAGGCGCGTCAACGAAATAACCATTTCATGTATCCGAATCAGGGGCTAAATTTCAGGATGTCACATGAAAAAGTATAAAAACTATGATTTGAGGAACCCAAAATCATTAAAGGGGTGTTTGGAAAAATTTTATTTCAGTTCCCTAGAACACAATTTTTGTTCTTTTGTTCTGGGGAACAAAAAAAGAACAGAAATGCGTTTGTTTACACTTTTGTTCCTGAGAATAAAAAAATAGATTTTCTTGTTCCCAGGAACAATTCTAAAAAACACTTCTTCTTTTTTTCTCATTCTTCTTCCTTTTTCTTCTTCTTTTTTTTTTTTCTACTTTTTTCTTTGGCCAGTCGCCGACCTCAGCCATAGCCAGCGACCGGCCATCGAGGGTCGGCAACCTCGCCGGATCTAGGCGAGCTCGAACTCGCCCGGCCAAGGCGAGGACGACCTCGCGTCGGTCTCTCTCTCTCTCTCTCTCTCTCTCTACTTTCTCTCTCTTCTGTGCTGTGTGTGTTGAGGTTGGGATGGGGACAGATGGCATGGGGAATTGCAGGCGTTGGAGAGGAAGCTTTCCAACCCGATGCGGGAGATCAAAGTCCAGAAGCTGGTCCTCAACATCTCCGTTGGTGAGAGCGGCGATCGCCTCACCCGCGCCGTCAAGGCATACCCTCGCTCTGTCTGCCGGTTTTCTCCATTCATTTTTACCCTTGTTGGCTGGACGAGCTTGAGCTCGCCCAAATTTGGCGAGGCCGAGCTCGCCCACTCATCGACGAGGCTCGGCCTCGCCGGGCCATCGCAAGGCGACGCCGACCTGGCGATGGCCCGGCGAGCTCGAGCTCGCCCAACCAGCGCAAGGCTTGGCCTCGTCGGGGGCCGGCAAGCCTCATCATGGCTGGGCAAGGCCACCGGCCCTCATCGACCGGCCGCCGCCATGGCCGCTGCCGGCGACCGGCCAAAAGGAAGAAAGAAAAAAAAAAAAAGAAAAAGAAAAAGGAAAAAAGGAAAAAGAAAAAAGAAAGAAGGAAAAAGTAAAATAAAAGTATTAAAAAATTAAAAGAAACAAACAAATTATACAAGTTTACCAAATGTGTTTCTATTCTTTTTCTATTCCATGAATAGAAATTTTGTGTAGTTACCAAACGCGACCTCAGCCATAGCCAGCGACCGGCCATCGAGGGTCGGCAACCTCGCCGGATCTAGGCGAGCTCGAACTCGCCCGGCCAAGGCGAGGACGACCTCGCGTCGGTCTCTCTCTCTCTCTCTCTCTACTTTCTCTCTCTCTCTACTTTCTCTCTCTTCTGTGCTGTGTGTGTTGAGGTTGGGATGGGGATAGATGGCATGGGGAATTGCAGGCGTTGGAGAGGAAGCTTTCCAACCCGATGCGGGAGATCAAAGTCCAGAAGCTGGTCCTCAACATCTCCGTTGGCGAGAGCGGCGATCGCCTCACCCGCGCCGTCAAGGCATACCCTCTCTCTGTCTGCCGGTTTTCTCCATTCATTTTTACCCTTGTTGGCTGGACGAGCTTGAGCTCGCCCAAATTTGGCGAGGCCGAGCTCGCCCACTCATCGACGAGGCTCGGCCTCGCCGGGCCATCGCAAGGCGACACCGACCTGGCGATGGCCCGGCGAGCTCGAGCTCGCCCAACCAGCGCAAGGCTTGGCCTCGCCGGGGGCCGGCAAGCCTTATCGTGGCTGGGCAAGGCCACCGGCCCTCATCGACCGGTCGCCAGCCATGGCCGCTGTCGGCGACCGGCCAAAAGGAAGAAAGAAAAAAAAAAGAAAAAAGAAAAAGGAAAAAAGGAAAAAGAAAAAAGAAAGAAGGAAAAAGTAAAATAAAAGTATTAAAAAATTAAAAGAAACAAACAAATTATACAAGTTTACCAAATGTGTTTCTATTCTTTTTCTATTCCATGAATAGAAATTTTGTGTAGTTACCAAACGCGTTATTCTGTTCAAAAATTGTTCCCAAAAATAGAAATACTTTTTTCTATTTCTGTTTCCTGGAATAATTTTTGAACAGAAACGTTACCAAACGCGCCCTAAGTAACAAGTGAAGGTTGAGGGAACTAGAGCAGACTGTGTCAGTTTTGCTAAATATCGTGAGTTGAGGGAGAGCCTAGGACCCCTTGCTTCACAAATTCAAGGTAAAACACTTTCGTCCCTCTATCATTTTAAGTTGTAACTCGTTCTCCAAAAATAAAGAAGCTTTGGATTATGGTTAAAAGCCGAGGTATGGCGGCTCGCATAGCTGTTGCATGCATTACAAATCCACTACCTTGGTCTACCGATCGATTGACACAGTTATGGCATCTAGTACATATGATTTGACCTTTTTGGGTTATGTTATACTTAAGTTTGTTGTTAAACCGGTCCATTTCCTCCTTCCTTGGCCGTGAGCCCTGCTAGCTTTGTCTAGCCGTTTCCCTTGATTTTTTGTTGAAAAACCTTGCAGATGTGTCTTGCCCAATGCTTTGGTTGAGGGCCCTAGGGTGTCAAGCTCACTTTTCTTCGTCATTTGCTCATGTCGATATCATATTCTATGATAGATTAAGATGTAATGTTGATTCCTATGTTGAATGTCATGTTTGCAAAGTTTGAGACCTGGCGTCAACCTGTTCCAAGGATCGGTCCTTGGATGTGATTAACCTTATTTCTTTTGCAACTTACATTGTTTAATCTCATATTTTAGTGGAATCACACATTATCATTCACCTGTCACTAAGATTCCATGTTTATTTGGAACTGTTTAGTGGGTAAATGAGAATATTTAGCTGACTGTCCAGCAAACCTAATGGGTTGGAGGGTCGGTTTTGGACAACCCATTGCATTAGTTTATCATTCCCGAGTCACATTCGCTTGTTCGCCTCATATTTATAGAATTTTCATTATGGTTATTAATTCAAATTTATCCAACACGTTTTTGGTATAGTTTAGATATCTAATCATGTTATCATTATTATCATCATTTAGCTTTAGGAGACATGCACTCCTTAATCTCGGCCATTAGCAAATTTAATTATTAGCAGCCTCAAGAGTCCTATTCCAAGGTTCAACAACAAGAGAATGAATATTTTTTGCCCAACTCATATTGGGTTTTCTTGTTGCACCTCAATTGCTTTTGATATCATAGTATTTTACTTGGTATGATGTTATTTTGATGGTTAATGTTCGTGTTATACAACTTTGATTATGTGTGGTCATGTAGATGTGTCTACTTTGGTTTTTAAAAGTTGGAAAGATCGCATGATTAAATGTTTTCAAGAAAGAGGAAAATATACCAAATTAGGCATTAGATAGACATCTAGCGCTATCGAGGCCCTAGGCTCAAGTCTCTAATTTGCAAAAGTAAAATGACCTCTCACTTTTTCCTTGGCCTCTAAGCAACCTTTAATAGATTGGTGGCTGTTCTTAAATTAAAAATAGTATTACATAATTAACCAAGGAAATCAAGCTGTAATTGTTAGGCTTTTAGAGAACTTGGGCCAATTACTAGCACCACCTCACAAGAGGGATTGCTTGCGCTTGCTTGTTAATCCATTAACCATCTTAGCGATTATTCATTCACAGGGTCGCGACAAGTCTCCCATAACAGAGGCATCGAACAAGAAGCAAGAAAGGTCATGGCTTTAGTAACGTTATGCATGATATAAATCACAAGATCATAAACATCCAATCTGTTCATTTCACGACAATTTTGTTAGATCAATTTGACTCAGTTTAGTTCCATAAATTCCATTTCCAATGGCTATTAAATTTAATTCACATAAAACTTGTCGCTAAAATGCACTAGAAGTCATAAACTTGTCACGAAAGTGCAATTGAGTACTAAAACTTTTAAAAAATGTAATCAAATACTTAAACTTATTAAATTAGTACAATCAAATTCTTAGTTGACATGGTCAATTTATCTAACAAAAAATGCATATATAGCATCTTTAAATTAATTTCTATCTCCCATATGGCTTTTTTTTTTTGTTATTTCTTCTTCAAATCTTACTTAGATTAGATTAAAAATAAAAATGCTAAAATTTTATATTTAAAAAAAAAAGAAATTCAAGAAAAGGAAAAGAGTAGGGCTCGCTAGTGAGACACTCGCCACCCATTGTTACGAAATTACACGTTGATTTCAGAAAAATAATACTCGCAAACAATTCACCAGGCATAATATAATAATAAAATAATAGAATCAGAAGAATACGCCAGGAAATTTGTTAACAAAGTTCACCCAAACCTGGGCTACGTCTCCGTGCAGAAGCACTCTGCGAATCCACTAAACTTCGAAAAAAGTTGGAATACAACGATGATCTTCTCTAAAGATCAGGGCATAAAGAGATTGAGAACCTTGATAAAGAAAAAAAAAACTAACTTTTTTCTTCTCTCTTTTTTTTGCATCTCTATTTTTCTTTTTTAGCGTCTTGACAGCTAGCGTCTTGCCATCGCTAATATAAATATATCACTTTTGACCTAAAAGCAAATCCGAAAGAAAAGACAAAAAAAGCCCCTAAAAGATATTTGGCTTCATCTATAACAATCTCCCACTTGAAGACAAATATATCCGAGCACCAAGCAACTTTGCATCTATCTTCTTCAAAAACTAGTAGTTGAAAAACTTGTGCCTCTGTGATACTCCTCATCAATCAACATGAAGTAATACCAATGGTAGTAGTACAGAAAATATGATTCTCTTTGTCTACTACCTTGGTCAACATGTCAGCTGGATTCTTCAAGCCATCAATCTTCTGTAGCTTTAATTCATTATCTTTCAATGCTGACATGATAAAGTGATAACGCTTTTTGATATGTCTAGTCCCTGAGTGATAAGCTGCATTCTTTGTTAAGTGCACTGCACTTTGACTATCACTCCATAGTGTACTGACTGGTTGTTTTCGATGTAACTCCTCAATGTAATCTTGTAACCATATGATTTCCTTGGAGGCTTCTGTGATCGCCATGTATTCCGCCTCTATCGTCGATAAAGCCACTACTTTTGTAGTTGAGATACCCAACTCATTGCTGTACCTGCAACTGTAAAGACATATCCAGTGGTACTCTTACCACTATCTCGATCACCCGAATGATTTGCATGTACATAACCCTGCAACTTAAGAAATGTACCATCATAACAAAGTGAGTAATTGGAAGTACCTGCTAGATATCTCAATATCCATTTCACTGCATTCCAATGCTCTCTGCTTGGGTTATGCATATATCGACTCACAACTCCCACTGCTTGTGCAGTGTTTGGTCTCGTGCTCACCATGGCATACATCAAACTCCCCACTACTGATGCATATGGAACTACCGCCATCTCATCTTTCAAAGCCTGAGTGCTCGGACACATATCCTTGGAAAATTTGAAGTGACTCGCTAGAGGAGTTGCAGCCGGTTTTGTCTTGTCCTTGTTAAATCTCTTTAACACTTTGTTCACATAGTCTTCCTACGACAGCCATAATTTCTTATTTTTCCTATCCCTAATGATTTTCATGCCTAAAATATTGTTGGCCTCTCCCAAGTCTTTCATAGCAAACTGTGATGATAACATCTTCTTCACTCCTACGATTCTCTTCATATTGGAACTAGCCACCAACATGTCATCCACATATAAAGAGAGATACACAATGTCATCATCATCATACTTGCGAAAATAAACACAGTGATCAGATTCACAGTGTGCAAATCATTTTTCTTTGGTACCATTGCCGCAGAGCTTGTTTCAAGCCATACAAGCTTTTCTTCAAGTGACATACCATATGCTCCTTACCTTTGATTTCAAAATCCTTAGGTTGTGTCATGTATAGTTCTTCATCTAAGTCACCGTGTAAAAACACTATTTTTAAGTCTAACTGCTCAAGATGAAGATCCTCCACTGCAACTATACTCAGCAGAACTCTAATTGATGTCATTTTCACTACAGGTGAAAATATCTCAGAGTAGTCAATCATTTCTTTTTTAGAAAAGCCCTTGACTACAAGTCTCGCCTTGTATCTAATGCTACAATCTGCTTCATTCTTAATCCTGTACACCCATTTGTTTAATAGAGTTCTTTTACCTGTGGGCAACTTGGTCAACTCCCAAGTTTTGTTCTGAAGTAACGAGCTCATCTCGTCTTTCATAGCACACTCCCATTGCAAGTGAGACGTGTCTACCTTTGCCTCATCGTAAGTCTTCGGTTCCCTTGAATCTGTATATAAGACATTGCTCAAAATAATATTAGCTAATGGATAAAAAATTACCTTTGGCTTGCTCACACATGTAGACCTTCTCAATACAGGTACTTCAGGGTCGTTAGTTTGCTCCAAATCACTGCGTTCCTCTTGAACTACCTCTTCATTGATAACAGGCTCATTTTGAACCTCTCTCTCAAGTGCACTTTGATCTACTAGAAACATCTTCATTGGCATTGTGTCTAATTTAACATATTATGGTTCTACTACCTTCTCATGTTCTGTCTAACGATCCTTGTACATATTTTCTTCATGGAATACCACGTTTCGACTGTGGATGACTTTGTTATTCTCATAATCCCAAAGCCTATAGTCATACTCGTCACCACCGTATCCGATAAAGACACACTTCTGGGACTTAGCATCAAGCTTTTTCTATCCTTCCTGTCAATCAAAGCTTATGCAATACAACCAAACACCTTTAGATGTGAATAATTAATCTTTTTACCTGACCACCGTTCTTGTGGTATTTCTCCATCCAACGCACTAGATGGACTTCTATTGATAAGATAAACAGCTACATCAATTGTGGTAGCCCATAAGTGTAGCGGGAGACCCACGTGTAGCCTCATGCATCTCGCACGTTCTAGAATAGTCTTGTTCATCCTTTCAGCTACACCGTTCTCTTGAGG
Source organism: Eucalyptus guilfoylei (assembly GCA_016097605.1). NCBI lineage: Eukaryota > Viridiplantae > Streptophyta > Magnoliopsida > Myrtales > Myrtaceae > Eucalyptus > Eucalyptus guilfoylei. The sequence continues at coordinate 42,774,012 of CM027864.1, read as the reverse complement.
AGTTCTAGGAACAGTCTTTAACCCATGTATGCCTTCTCGACTCAAATATTCTGCAAATTTCTTACTCGTGTATTCACCACCATTATCAGACTTCAGAGCTTTAATCTGATAACCTGTCTCTTTTTCTACCATGGTTTTCCACATTCTGAATATCTCGAATACTTATGATTTTTCTCTAAGAGCATAGACCCAAGTCTTCCTTGTTGCATCATCAATAAAGGTGACAATATATCTCTTACCGCCATAAGAGAGTTCCTGAGCAGGTCCCCATACATCAATATAAACCAACTCTAACTTTTGGCCTTTATTTTGTCGCCCATTCAATTGAAAACTAACAACTTTCTATATAAATGCAACTCTCACAAAAATCTAACTCTAACTTTTTGCAAACCTGAAAGTAATTTCCTCGAGTGTAACTGCTTTACACCTTTTTCACCAAGATGTCCTAAACGATAATGCCAAATGGTAGACAAATTACCTGTAGCCATTGTAGTTGCAACCATATCACTGATATTGTCTCCTTGGAGAAGATAAAGTGTACCCGTACGCTTTCCCTTTACTACTACTCTTGCCCCTGAGGTTATCTTCCACTCTCCGCATCTAAAAGTTATTACTAAACCTTCTTGGTCAAGTTTACTGGTTGAAATTAGATTTTTCTTTAATTTCGGAATATGCCTAGTTTCACACAAAACTAGATGTCCTCCACCTGAGATGTTCACATTCATAGTTCATTTTCCAATAATAGGACACATGTGGTTGTTTCCCACAACCACTTGTCTGAAATCTCCACTAGCATAATCATCAAATATGTCTCTTTGCAAGGTGCAATGAAAAGAAGCACCGAAATCAATAAACTATTTATCTATCGATTTACCTATCGTCAAGTTAAACCCTGCAAACAAACACAAGTTATCTAGCAAAGATTCATCGCTACCCACATTAGCTCCTTGATTCTCATCTTACTACTTCTTTTTGTAGGCTTCACATTGAAACCACCGGTGTCCGGTTTTGTGACAAAACCAACACTCATCTTTTGCAACCTGTCTCTTACCCATTGATTGTGATTTGCCACGCCTGCTGAATTTTCCTCTACTTTTACTTCTTCCACAATTCTCCACTGCGAGTGCCGTTGAAGATGTAGATGCAGAAAAATTATCTCCACCTGAGACTTTCCTTCGCATCTCTTCATCCATTATACTACTCACAGCATCATCAAGAGTTAAATAATCCTTCATGGTGCTCGAAATTCCTTATATTGCGGTATTGTAGCTTTCTGGAAGAGAACATAAAAATAATAAAGCTTGAAGCTTCATATCTCAATTTATTCCTGCGGATTCTAATTGGCCTGTGACCTGTGTAAAACTATTAATATGCCCTTCCACAAACCCTCTATTAGATAACTTCATATTAACCAATTTCTTCAACGAAAATACCTGATTTGATGTGGACAGCTTCTCATAAATATTCATTAGAATTTCCATGGCTTCTTTTGCAGTTTTTGCTTTCGTGATGTGGTACCTTGTCTTTTTCGTCAACCCTAGACGAATCGCACCTAATGCCTTTCAATCAAGAATTTTCTATTCAGCTTCTGTTGTCGGATCCACTTCCGCCATCTCGGGTTTCCAACCCTCAAGTGGTGCATAGAGATCTTTTTGATAAGGATAATTCTTGATTTGTAGTTTCCACCATCCAAAATCCTGCCCATCGAATTTATCGATTCTGATTTTATCTTCTGCCATATTATTTGCTTTCAATCAAACATCATCGAAAAACCCTCGATGTTCTCGATTAGCCAACCCAGGCTCTGATACCAGTTGTTACAAAATCGCACATCGATTCCAGAAAAATAGTGCTCGCAAACAATATACTGGGCATAATATAATAATAAAAGAACAAAATCAGAAGAACACACCAGAAAATTTGTTAACGAAGTTCACCCAAACCTAGGCTACGTCTCTGCACAGAGGCACTCTGCGAATCCACTAGATTTCGAAAAAAGTTAGAATACAACGATAATCTTCTCTCAAGATCAGGGCACAAAGAGATTGAGAACCCCCATAAAGAAAAAACTCATTTTTTTCTTCTCTCTTTTTCTTGCCTCTCTATTTTTCTTTTTCAGCGTCTTAACGGCTAGCGTCTTGCCATCGCTAATATAAAGGTATCACTTTGAACCTAAAAGCAAATCTGATGGAAAAGACTATAAAATATTTGGCTTCATCTATAACATCCATTGCTAAAGGGACCAACAGAGGTTGTCGACCATGGGCAAGGGTGGCCAACCCTTGCCAATCCAAGAGAGGGTGCCCAGGCCTAACAAGGGTGAGGGCGCCTAATTTTAGGCGACATGGGCCCTACCCTAAGGCTGGCAATGGTGCCTCTTGCAACCTACCATTATTTTTTTTCAATTTTTTAAAATAAAATTTTAGCCTTTTAGTTTTTTAATCTAATTTAAATAAGATTTTGAAGAAGAAAATAATTTAAAAAAAGCTTTGTAGGAGAAAAAAATTAATTTAAAAATGCCATGTCAACGACTCATCACCAAGATCAATTTCTAGATTTTCAACTAATTTACAACATCATAAAGTTGAGTCGATTGCTCAAACAAGCTAGTCTATTCCTTGTATCTTAAATTTACAAATCTCTTAATTAAAAATGCTTTATTTTGTGAGAACCCCTCTTACACACATCTTACAATTTCTTCCGCAATGTGTTAACATTTGTTTCTTGAGGAGCATGATATAAAAAATTATGATCAATCTATTGTGAATAGAACCAACTGTTTTTTGATTGATTTGCTCTTGTTCTTTATCTTCTTTGTCTTCTTTACCTCTATCCCCAGTGATGGGATCATATAAATTTTGACAAGACAATATGTCATTAATCTGAGATGTCCAAATAAAATAATTTGAGGCATTTAACTTAAGCATGGTGCCAATGGTTTCCTCCATCAATGCTAGCTCTGATTCCACTTTGTTGGGGAAAGACGACATCAATTGTTGAGGACTTAAGCCTGTCCAAGATCGATACCTTCCCCCCAAACTCAATGAACTAATATCAAATCAATCTCAACAGCAACTAATTACAATGTTCCAGTACTATCAACCCCAAACAAGTAAATATAGTGTCGAAAATTAAATACAAAGTAGAAAAACGAGACCCAAAATTTTATGTGAAATAGCCAATTCAGGAAAAACCACAAGGCCACTCAAAAGAATTCATCTAGAGCCAGCAGCTAGAGGCTCAATACATCCAATACAATAAATATATCATCACCATAAAGGTAGATTAACAAAAGAGTATAAAAACTCTAATCACAATCCGGGAAGTTAAGAGACAATTTGAGAAAGGATTTCAACAAACAAACTGGATCAACACACCAAAATCACCACCAATCCCGACATAGTTTCACCTTATCTGCTCCTCTTTGAAGTTGCGCGCGCTCTCAGCCTCTTTCTCTCTTTTCTTTTTCAGCAAGAAAACGCCGCTACTCTCGCTTCTCTACTGCTGCGAAACGTTCAGCCCTCTTTTTCTTTTCCTTTCCAACTTTTTCCTTATTAAAGACGTGCGGGGCCTACGAGTCGGACCTAGCCCATCACTCTGCATACGTTGAATGAGATCCAACGTGCCCTTGACTTTAATGCTCTCTGCAAGTCTTCGCTTGCGTACAAAAGAAGGGAAGACTCCAGCAAAAGTTGACTTAACTGACTTATGGTACGGGCAACCCAAGTAGCCTACATAATCAAAGTATTTCGTAAATTTAGTTGAATTGCGCGTTGACTTGTGGTCAATACATAGTCAAAGTTCTGATTTGACACACCCCTATATAAATATCTTCTGAATGTCTCTTCTCAGCCAGCCAATCATCAAAAAAAGAATTCTTGCGGCACCATTCGCCTCTCTCTCATCTTCTTCTTCTTCTTGGTCAATTTTCTCAGTATTTGCACTCACATTACTGAAGCTGCACCAACTTATATAGGGCATTACTGCCCAAACACCACCCTCTTCACTCCCAAATCCACCTATCGAACAAATCTCAACACCCTCCTCTCTTCCCTCTCCTCTGCCACCGCCACCGATGCCGACGGCTTTGCCAATGCCACTGCTGGCAAAAACCCACTTGACCGCACCTACGGGCTATTCCTCTGCCGTGGCAACATCGCTGCCACCACTTGTGGTGACTGTGTGTCCAACGCGAGCAAGGAAATACTCAGCAACTGCCCTAAGGAGAAAGACTCCATCATTTGGTATGATGAGAGCTTCCTCGAACCACTCCATTTTCTCCGTTGAGCAAGATGCACCAACCTTCGTATTGATGAACGTGGTCAACATTTCAAGCCCTAGCAACTTTCCCCAGTTGCTAAAGGACACGACGGATGAATTGGTGGAGAATGCGGCGAGCGATGGGTCTGGGAAGAGGTTTGCTGTCAAGGACGCTGACATCACGAGCTCGAAGCGGCTCTACACGCTCGCTCAGTGCACGTGGGACTTGACGTCGGCGGAGTGCAAGGCGTGCTTGCAAGGAGCTATCGAGTATCTGCTCAAAGACAAGGAAGGAGGGAGAGTCTTGGCTCCAAGCTGCAATGTTAGGTTTGAGCTTTACCAGTTCTATAATGAGACTGTCTTCCATGAAGCACCCGCACCGGCGCCAACACTTGTTCCACCACCTGGGGCGGTTGGAGCTGCTCCTCCTCCTTCTTCAACAGTGAGATCTAAAGGAGTCAGAGTTATGTTTTCTTGTGAATTTTGGGTTCTTTGTACTGCCGAGGTAGTGTTTTTCCTTTTTCCTTTTTGAGTTACTTTCCCTTCAGTGTAATAACTGAGGACGGAATGACGAGAAAAAGTTTGTGAGTACCTCCAGTTCTTGAATGTGACTAATTAAGGACAAGATCAACAGATGCGATCCTCTATGGTAGGAGAGTAAGCTAGAAATATACTAAGACTCATCTATTAAATTAAATAATGTGCAGATCTATGTGTGCTTAAACGAGCGAATGAATTTAGAAATGCAAAATGTACCACGCCACCTAACAAGTGAATAGAAAGCAGCTTATAGTATTCCTAACGTTGCTAATGGCATGTGTCAAAAAAGTATATTCAGTTCAATCATACTCGTCCTAAGTCTTATTAAACTTTAATTGGATATGTTTTTGAGGATTCTGTTGGGCCTTTTTCAACAAGTTTTTCTCCTTTTTGATCATTTCTTTGCTGGTGAAATGTCATCACCGATCCCTCTACTTTAGTCCTGAAATCAAAACCGCCCCACCTTTTTTTTGGGAGAGGAAGGGGGGGGTGGTCCAAAATCGTTCCGGTACTTCAATTTCAAAACATGTCTACTTTAAGCCGCTCAGGAGTCTTAGTTTGTTTTGTTCAGTATGACATGCAATCCTCTTGTTGCAAAAAAGAGTTACAGACTTTAGAGAGGATCTTCTCCATTGCACTTCTTTGTGACGTGCGCCCATAGACATGTTTCCAATTTTCTCTACTACACTTCTTTTTTGACACCTAAATTTTACCATTTTATTTAGGACATAATTGCATGCAAAATTAGGAATTAGTCGCTAAAAAAAAGAAGGAAGTAAAGAGTAAACTAAATAATTTTCATTAAAAGGTATCGTGTTTTCATTATTGCACCGCATATTGAATTTTTTTTTTCCGAAAAAAAAAAGTTGTCATCAAGAGGAAAAAACATTTTAAAAAATTATTTAGAGAAATTAATAACAAAAAATAAAGAAAAAAAAGAGAAAGAAAAATGGGAAAAATGAGACCGGCCGGGAGCAGGTCAACCTCGCCTCTTTCTTTCCCTTGTCTTTCTCTTCTCCTGGGCCGGCCCACTTTTCTTTTATTTCACCCAAGATGAGCCCAACCTTTTTTGCCTCTCCCTCTTTGTCCTTCACGTATTCTGCGAAAAAAGAGAAGGTAGGAGAACGAGAGAGGAAGGACAGAGGCAGTGGGGAGGCACGAGCATCGCACCAGAGTTGGTGGTCGCGAGCAAACCGATAGCAACAGCTGGCGGTAGCAGAAGGCAAGCATGCTGGTCGCTAGCCATCAAAAGGGGGCTGGAGGTTCTGGTTTTTGGAGGGGGATTCTTTGGTTCAAGTGAAGGACAGAGAGCTGGAGAGAGTTTGAGCGAGCGACAGGGAGCCGCGAGAGAGGAGAGGAGCCGAGACAATGAAAGCTGAGACTGAAGGAAGAGTGAGAGGGAGCCTTGGCTGACCACTTGGCCATACGCATGCTCCATCCAACGACCCCTCCTGGTAGAAGTCCTCAAGCCCGAACTAGTAAGCTTCCGTTTTTCCCTATGTTTTGGACAAAATTTGGAGCAGAAGAAGAAAGACGTGGGAGAATTACTATATTCATTGATTGTATATTCAATGTACAAAAGAATTACTATATAATACAGATGACTAGCAAAAGAATGATTATATTTCTCTAATCTACGAGTATCAGATCTAATCCTAAATTGACTCAAATAATCAAAATAAATCTTCAGTGTCTCTTGAATATATTCTCCCGAATCAACATCATATCTTCCAACACTCCCCTTCAAGCTGGTGGCTTGTATATGTCCAAGACGCCAAGCTTGCTTAGAAGATATGAATGTTGCATTTGACATAAAGGCTTGGTAAACATATCCGCAGGTTGTTCTGTGGTTTCGATTCCTCTTGCTTCAATTATTCCTTCTTGAATCTTCTCTCGAGTAAAGTGACAGTCGACTTCTATGTGCCTCGTTCTCTCATGTAGTACAACATTTGTAGCAAGCTTAAGTGTAGAATCATTGTCAGAAAATAGAAAAGTCGACCCTTTGAACTCTACTCTGAGATCTAGAAGCAAACCTCGTAACTAAACCACTTCACAAACAGCCTTAGCCATGGACCGATACTCAGCTTCAGCCGATGACAAAGATACAATGGATTGTTTCTTTGTCTTCCATGAGAGTAGCGATTCCTTGAGCTTGATGCAGAAACCAGTGATAGACCTTCGACTCATAGGGCAAGTTGCATACTCTGCATCGTAGTAAGTTGTCATTTCCATGTTGCATTTGCGAGAAAGAAGAATTCCCCGGACATTTCTTCAGATACTTCACAACTTTCAAGGCAACATTCATATGGGACTGTTTTGGGCTATGCATGAACGGATGAGTATCTGAACAACATAGCAAATGTCAGGCCTCGTCATAGTGAGGTAGATAAGTTTCCCAACTAATCTCTGATAACTTAACGGATCCTTGAGTAATGGGTCATCTTTTGTAGATTGCAGACTCGCATCATAGTCTACAGTGGTTAGCTTGACAGTTTGTTCAATGGGAATGATTGCTGGCTTGCATCCTAATAACCCTGCTTTTGATATAATTTACAGTACATATTTTCGTTGACTAAGAGAGATACCTTGTTCTGAACGGGCTATCTTAATTCCAAGAAAATATTTCGGTGACCCCAAATCTTTGATATGAAAAGTGGAGTGAAGATTTTCTTTAAGATTCTTCACAGCAAGTTCATCATTCCCCATGATAAGTATGTCATCAACATATATCATTAAATAGACGAATGACATACCTTTCGTCCAAGAGAAAATGGCATAATCATTCTTGGACCGTTTGAAACCTACAGCTATGAGTGCACTGGTGAATTTTGCATACCACTGTCGCGACGCTTGTTTGAGGCCATAAAGGGATTTGCGGAGACGACACACTCTGGACTCCCCCTGTCTCCATAAACCCGGTGGAAGATCCATATAAATTTCTTCATCTAAATCTCCATGGAGAAATGCATTGTGAACATCCATTTGGTGTAATGACCAATCACGAAATGCAATAATTGATAAAAAGGTGCGAATTGTAACATCTTTTACTACTAGGGAAAAAGTTTCGTGATAATCAAACATTTCTCTCTGGGTGAAGCCTTTGGCCACTAATCGAGCCTTGTATCTTTCAATAGAGCCGTCTGCCCTATATTTGATCTTGTATATCCATTTGCAACCAATCGGCTTGCGATGAGGCGGCAATGGTACGATATCCCATGTATGATTTTCAATCAAGGCATACAATTCCTTTTCCATAGCCTCTTGCCAATGTGGATCTTTTACTGCCTCATCATAATGAGATGGTTCTCTTTCCTCAGATATTCGACTAATATAGCATATATGGTCGGGCGATAATCTATGAAAAGAGACATATGAGGAAATAGGATAATGTGTACCTAATGAATTCGAGGTCGCACAAATATAATCTTTTGTCCATGTAGGTGGACGAGTAATACGTCCAGACCGTCTTGGCATTCGGGACTGTAATGTTGAAGATAGTTCCTCATTTCTAGGCATTTCCTTAGTATTGACAGGTGCCGAAGGTGCTACCTTTGTAGAAGAATTAATTTCCTCTGCATTTCCCATAGAAGAATCCATATTTGGATCATCCATAGGTGTTGTGAATGTAGAAATCCCATCAAAAATTGAAGAAGATACTGTAACCTCTGGTTGACATTCTGGAGATGCAATGATATATCATTGACCAGGAGGTAAGTCTTCATCCGATAAAAAATGATGAGAATTCGTAGCCCTGTCAAAACTCTCAGAAGATTGTGGCTTATTACGAAAAGGAAATATTTCCTCATGAAAAATGACATCCCTGCTTATAAAGAAATCTCCAGTGGATTTAAAGACTCGATATCCTTTTTATAGACTCGGATATCCCATAAATATGCACCGACGAGCTCAGGGACTCATCTTGTCTCAAGGGCCCACCGTGGTCACATAACATAGACAACCGAAAACTGTTAAGTGATGAAGTTCTGGTTTCTTTCCATAAAGCACTTCAAATGGAGTTTTTCCATTAAGAACACGGCTTGGCATACAATTAATCAGATAAGTAGCCATGACTACACAATACCCCCAAAAATTTTCAGGAATAGAGGCTTGAAATTTAAGAGCACATGATACTTCTAATAGATGGCGGTGTTTACACTCAACAATGTCATTTTGCTGTGGAGTATAGACACATGAGCTTTCATGCAAAATTCCAATTGAGGAAAAGAATATTGCACATTCATTGCTAAAGAATTCCCTTCCATTATCAGTGCGGATGCACTAAATAGACTTCCCAAATTGATTTTTAGACAAAGAAAAGAATGTTTTCAAATGATGGAGAACTTGGCTTTTTGATTGCATGAGAAACCCATGTGGCTCTTGAAAAATCATCCACAATTGTAAGGAAAAAACGAGAACCATCACGATGTTGTGTGTGGTAAGGGCCCCAAATATCAACATGAATTAGAGAAACTAGATTTTTTGCACGAGAACTACTATTTGGAAAAAGGTGCACAAGTCTGTTTGGCCAAGGGGCAAATGGGGCATTGAGGATAAGGGAAAGAAGCACTATGACCCAATCTTTGATACTTGAGGAAATTTTTATCATTGGTAGCAGAGTTACACAATGATTGATTATTCAATTCAATACATGATAATTTGGAATTGCTAGGAAAATTGATCCAAAAATACAGCCCTTGCGAGATACTACCCAAGCCCGCCAATCGAAAGGGCCTGAAATAAGCAATTATTAGAATTGAATAGGACCCGACACGAATTTTCTTCACAAACTTGAGAAACCGATATGAGATTGAAATGAAAATTTGGAACGTATAGTACGTTCTTGAGTGTGATGAGTGGGCTAAGATCCACTGTGCCGATCATCCTGACATGTGTGGTATTTCCATTTGGAAGTTGTACTGAGGATGGTAATTGAATTTGTCAAGCAATATGAAGTACTCGTAAAACTCTCAACTTTGTCAGAAGCATCCAATTTTTTGAAATCCCTTATAAGTTCTTGATACTACTCCTGGCTAATTGGCTGATTAGAATTATCAGCATGTTGACCCGTAACCTAAAAAATGGTCGAAAAATCCCTTTTGCCTTTTTCTATAGGCTTGCCATGCAATTTCCAACAGTTATCAATTGTATGATGTGGACGCTTGCAATAGTCACAATACAATTTACCTTTGCCCTTCAAATTTCCTTTTGATGTCGTGGCATAAGGTGGTCTAATTGCTGATTTAAAAATAGGAGCCATCATCGCTTCATGTGAACCATTGGATGGAAAGACATTTTGTGGGCTGTCCGATCTTGTCATTGGCGAGAATGTGCATGGGCCATCCGATCCTGCTGAGAAGGTACTTCGTGGGCCGTCAGATGCGGTTAATGGGTATGACCCCCGTGAGCCGTCAGATTGTTTCAACAGATCCGGACCGTCCGATCCTTTCTTGAAGCTTCTGGGGTCTTCTCTAGAAAACCCTAGCTGCCCATTCCACCTTTCTCCTTGCCCTTTCCTTGCAGCTCCCTTCTGATGTGCGTTCCCGTGAGCAGCAAGTGCGATTCCGTCTCCGTTCTTGAGGTGGTCGAAAACAGCAAGGCACTAGCTCTCCTCCTTAACAACGAGCTGATAGATCCTACCGACTGTTGGCATAGGCTCCATGGTAAGGATTTGCGATCGAAACAAAAGGTACGACTCGTTCAAAATCAGGAGAAATCTAGTAATTTTTTCTCGTTCCCGCATGGCTCGATATTGTCATAGAGTTGATTCGGGTCCTTCCAGTTTCTCCTCCATCGCTTCCAACTCGTTACATAGCGCTGAAAGTTTGTTGTAAATGGCGGCTACACTCATGTTCCCCTGTTTTAAATACGAAAGTTGCTGGGTTAGCAAAAAAATTCTAACTCAATCTAATTTTCTGTACATTTCTTTTATGTTTTCCCACATCTGTCTCAAATCCTCTGTCAGGGGTAGTCCAGCCGCAACTTCAGAAGAGATGCAATTTCCAATCCACGTTCAGACAAGCTAGTTGCATTTCCTCCATAGTCGTGCCTGCCTCTCGTTAGACGGAATCGGAATCGTCCCGTCGATAAATCCGTCTTTGTCCTTGGTAACCAACGCTCACCAGAATTCCCGTGACCAACTTGAGTAGTTGTTGGCACCAAACAGTTGTTGGGCAATGAGCCATAGCTCTGGTCCGTTGGCCGTCGTTGTGTAAAGCGGGTCACCGAGCTCCAGGCGACTACTAGCGGCGACAATCGAATACGAAAAAAAGCCAGGTTGGGGAACCGGGTAGGGATTTGATCCCGAACCCGGATTACCCGATTCGGGCATATGACCTGCATAAAAGAAACCCGGCCCGGTGGATGAGCCTACCCTAGGTACGGTTGGTGATTCTCTATCGGGTTGGGCCTGCTCTCCATGGCCTTGACTCATTTGTGTGGATCCATAAAACCATGGACCAAGCCCCATCTGGACAAGCAGCCACTGGATGGATTGGCCCGCAATGAGTTGTCCCTGGTTAGGCTGGGCTTGAGCCCTTTGTTCTTGAGTCAAAACTCTAGTAGACAGATCCGAGATGCTTGTATCTTGTTGCATGGTCGACTCTTCTGGAGGTTGCTCCTCTGACGTCGATGAAGGGTCTTTAGGCATGGTGTCGGTAAGTGTAAAACGGTAAGAAAAAATGTGTTTGTTCCTCAAGAAATTCATATACTAATTCCTACATCAGAGTGCTAACCTTGTTTTGTAGGTTAGAGTTCCTATAGTAACAAAGGCGCAATTCTATACGGTGGGCAATCAAGGAAGAAAGTTGTGGAAGCTAGGTCAAGAGTGTCTGCTCTGATACCATGACAAAATCTAGAGCAGAAGAAGAAAGACGTGGGAGAATTTATGTATTCATTGATTGTATATTCAATGTACAAAAGACTTACTATATAATACAGATGACTAGCAATAAGAAAATAATGATTATATTTCTCTAATCTATGAGTATCGGATCTAATCCTAAATTGACTCAAATAATCAAAGTAAATATTCAGACCACCGCCTTGCTAGCCGCGATGGTTTGGGCTCTCTCCCTCTCACGAAGGGGAGGAGTTCGAATCCCCTCACGGTCGCTTGGGGTCTTAAGTGGGACGCCGGGGGTGGTGGGTCCTCCCGCTTACGTGTACCCCAAGGTTTACTCGCCGACTGCCGGCTATACGGGGTTCCTGGGTCATCAAAAAAAAAAAAATCTTCAGTATCTCTTGAGTATATTCTCTCGAATCAACATCATATCTTCCAATAGTTTGCTGCCCCTCTTGGATACGCCGAGCTAGGCTTCATGGCCATTCGGCTCACACAAACTCCAGCCCCCGTAGGTCTTTCGCTAAGTCGCTGGGCGTTGTTGGATGTTTGCTGAGAATCCCGACCCCATTTCGAGTCCTAGTTGAGTCAAAAACCCTTCGCTCGATGTCGCACACCACTCACTCGATGAAATGCTTCACCGACATCTAGTTTTGCTTTTGCCCTCTTTGAGACAAAAAAGAAAAAAAAAAGAAAAAAAAAATATATTTATAAAAAATCTTTTTTTATCCGACATGGGTCGGACCTAGGCTTGCATCGGATCATCGGGCTGGATTGGGTTTACCCAGTCCGAACCCGTTTTCTTGAATATATAATCATATTAAATATTAAAAATATATTCAAAACTTCAAAAATTTTTAAAAAAATCAAAATTTCGAAAAATAATAAAAATTCAAAAAAATTCCGAAAATTCAAAAACTCAGAAAACATTAAAAAAATTCAACCTTTTTGAAAAATTTAAAAAATTTAAAAAATTAAAAGAATTAAAAAAATTGCCAAAATCTAGTTTTTTAAAGGAAAATTTGATAATTCATTTTTTTTTAAAATAGAAAAATCCAAAAAAAATCTAAAAACAATTTAAATTTCCTCGAAAAGGTTAAAATTAATCTTTGCAGTAATTTTCCCCTAAAAATAGGAAGCCTTTCAATTTGGAATTATACCCAAATTTGACTAGGCCTTTAGGGTTTTACCTTAGAATTTCAATTGTCCTTAGAGACAAATGCCCTTGATTGTGCAGTATTAGTATATTGATTTTGGCTTCCCTTTAGTCTAGTTAAGATTGATATTTACCTCTTCCTTAGTATTAAATTTTTGCTATCCCATGATGTGCATTTAATGCTTTCCTTGATTGTCGATTATTATGTTGATAACTATGTACATGCATGATCTCCTCACGTGTTTGTGAATATGCCTAAAATCAATCCAGACTGCCTAGCAAGAAAAACTTTTTTTTTTTTTTAAATAAACAAGATTAGGTATCGAAAAGGTACTAATTGGTTAATTAATGTAATCAAGTTTCCGATCCTAGATTCTCTTGTTGCGTAGGAAGTGAGGTATACTCCCATGCCTCACTTGGTTTCTAGCCGACCCCAATAAGTTAGTGGTGACTCTTTCTTTAGAAAATTTTCATACCTTCAATTTGAACTTTCAATATTGCGTGAGATATGGGCTTAGGAGAGCCCATGCCTAAACATGGGTTATAGGCCTGATCTTTAGGTAGTATCCATAAACCTATTCCCTTCCTTGAGGGGCAAGTCGTGATAGTGATGTGCGCCCATAGACATGTTTCCGATTTTTCACTTGTGTTAATCCATATTCACCATGTCGAAATTACTAGAATGAGTTTGACCATTATTTTTGCATTGGGTGCGCTTGTTCTTTTAAAATCTCCCCGTCACCTCATGATGGTTGTGGCCTCTGCAGCTTACTACCGATGTCTAGCGAGGTCCACTCTACCAGTTTTCTATCTTTATCATCTCTAGAACTAACTCTTGTAGCTAGGTTGTGGATTTTATCGCGATAACCCTAACCTAAGATCATTTGTTGCATCTCATCACTCATTGAGCTCGCCGAAGCTTGAGCCGCCATGGTCGCCGCCGTGGAGTGGCACGCTAAGGTCTCATGCTTGGATTCCTCAACGCCATGGTCATGGGCCTTATGGCTTTTTGGGCCATTCCATCACTGCACCTAAGTTAAACTAGCAATTATTCACCATGTGTATGATAAACTGTCAAGTTTTTACCAGCAATAATAACAGCTAATGCTAGCCCACGATATATAACCAGAGAATTTCTCACAACTTTTTTTCTAGAAAACCTTAATTTGACCAGGTAGCTTCAACATCATATAAAGGCCATTCCCATTGAAAGATCAACTTTAATTAATGTTGTTTGTACGGTCGGTCCATCTTTTGATCTAGTCTTCCCCAAAAATACATATACGCACTTGCAAAAGGCCAGTGGGGACCATCACCCTCCTGCCAAATTAGGTTTCTCAATTTAAGTTTGGGATAAGTGTTCCAGAAGTCCTAAAACTTGTCACGAAAATGCATTTCAGTCCTAAAACTTGCAAAAAGTGCATTTAAGTCCTAAAACTTGTCAAATTGTTTCAAACGAGTCCTAAAATCGACGCCGTTAGCCTTTTCCGTTAAAAATGCTGACGTGGCATTTTAAATAATTTTTTAATTTCCACGTGTATTTTTTTAATTATTTTTATTCATTTTTTTTAAAATAAATTTTTGAACTTTTTTTTTTACTTTTTAGTGAAAATAAGATAAAATGAATAAATCTAAATTTTTTAATTTTAAATCTAATTTTTTTTTAAAATGAATAAAAAATAATTAAAAAATCCACGCGAAAAATAAAAAATTATTTAAAATGCCACGTCAGCATTTTTAACGGAAAAGGCTAACGGCGTCAATTTTAGGACTTGTTTGAAACAATTTGATAAGTTTGAGGACTTAAATGCACTTTTTGCAAGTTTTAGGACTTAAATGCATTTTCGTGACAAGTTTTAGAACTTCTGGAACACTTATCCCTTTAAGTTTTTAGTAATTATTTGTCATTATCTTCTAAGACATTAGGTAGATTCCATTCAACAATTAGTTTGTCGGAGATGTCTTTTATCTAGCTATCTATGTAAGTTTCTACATTTAACAAATATATGCCTTTCATTCTAACTACAGAGATCAAATCCAATAATGTTAGGATTCTTTTTCAATAAAAGTCGCTAATCTCCTTACAAATAACTAATTATTTATGGATTTATCCATAAATGACCAAGGTGTTGAGATAATAACAGCGTTTATGTATCTATTTATCTATTATGTCATGAAAAAAAAAGTGGTTCCTACTTTTGATTAGACCAAAAAGGAAAAAAAAAAACTATCTACATATTGCACTTTGATTATGTCGTTGTTGATTAAATATATTATCAAATGAGAAACTTGTATATGAAGGAGAAGGACGAAAATACTAAATTACTAGCAAAAATTGGTAGTTAAACAACCAACGACTCAACAAATTATTTTGAAGTGGAGTGAAGCCCAATCCGTCCTCGTTTGCAAATCACTTGCGTCTGCATCCTTATCCTTGACTTATCTTTCCAAGTCTCCGCTTGACTTTGACGACGAAACAGTCCAAGCTCGCTCCACATCATTCAGCTTTCGAGAACCCTTAGTCGAGTTCAATCCATGACGAGAGTCTCGTGACCACTAACGTCGACGCTCATGTGAACAAAATTATTATGTTAATTTAGTAGATATATTAAAATAAATTCGTACCATCAAATTCGGTAGCTTTTTTCTTAACTCACCCCTTGCAAATTCAACTTTATATATACATATATATATATATATATATATATATATATATATATATATATATATATCATGTTTACGTAATAATTTCTTCCCCAAACTTATAAAATGGCGGTGGAGGTAGGAGTAAATGGACTTGCCCACTAAGGGTGTGATAGTGGCCCCATTTAGTTTAGCATTTGCAATTGGTTTTGGGACTCTAAAGTCCCTTGACCAAATGCAAACTTATTTGATTCGTGTTTTTGCTCGATTTTGGGGAAATACAATTATATCTCCAAAGAGCTCTAAGGGCCTTTAATCCAAAGCAGGTGTGGACGTACTTTGGAAAGTTGCATTTTCGGAATGCAACTCTAGGCTCTCGGTTACTGTTCATCTCCTTTGAAGATCGCCGCACAGAAAGCCAATTGGAGGCCGATGACTGCCAGCCAAGGGGTTGCAAGTGGTAGCGGTCCAACCTCGGTGACCGTCGCCAAACCTTAGGTGACGCCTGGGTCGCACGACCCAAGTAACTATTGACCTAAATCGCGCAACCCAAGCAACCACCTGAGGTCGTGCAACCTCAGGCCACCCTTGCCTGAGGTGGGTGACCTCATGCAAGGCCATTCATGTAGCCAGATCTAGCCACCATTGGTGGCTGAACTTCCAAAAAACAATCTTTATTTTTTTTTATATATTTTCGTAAAAGTCCTTTACAAATGTAATTTTTACCAAACGGCATTTTATATGTGGATTTGAATCTAACTTGTAAGAGGTGCCTTTTGAAGAAGCGATACAATTTAGTGTCGGAAATCACAATTTTAAGTGTGCTTGATTGGGAAATGTTATCAATTTTAACTTTTTTTTTTTTTTTTTTTTTTGTGATGATCCAAGAATCGCCGTACAGTCGACAGCTGGCGACATAAACCCGGGGCGAACCGAGCCCACCCACTTGACCCGGCCACGATTGAGTCACACAAGCAACCGCGGGGATTTGAACTTGCTCCCTTTGCGAGGGGGAAGCAAAGTGCAAACCGTGCGACCATCAATGAGGTGGGAATTTTAAGTTAATATATGATGGATAAAATATGACAATATTCCGAACGAATTAGGTTATTGTGTTACATAGCGGCCTAGAAAAAGAAATCAATTGCGGCGTATCTCCCAAATAAAATAGGCGTGACTCTAGCGTAACTGTTCGGAGGGGTTTGGCTTCAATCATTCCTTACGCGGATTCACGGTTGCCACCAAAATCACTTTCATATCATCTCTCTCTCTCTCTCTCTCTCTCTCTCTTTCCAGTGTTACTTGGTAGGTTCATCACCTGTACCACGCTCCCATCGTTTCAGGGGGAAAGGCATCGCGGGTTTCCCTAATCCCACCCGAACCCCATAAGGGGTTTGTAGCCGGGATGGGATATGGGCAGTCCCCTACATTTACCTCCGTAGGGGGGCCACCAGAGGGAGCAGTTTAAGGTCCTACTTGGGACCATAACGACGTCACTGAGATACATGTTTCAACTTTTCTTTCTTCCGGTCTCCACGCGGAGCCAAATTAGAGCGCAATCCACGCAAGTGACATCGGTCAAAGATCTCGTGCGAGGGGCAAATGCTGTCTTCCGTCCTCACCGTCTTACTCTTCTGTCCCCCCGAAATATTGATGGCCCATCCAACTACAGCTCCTGTCACTTTCAGGAAAATCCCACGCGGGTTTGTCTTGACCTGTCAAAAATGACCTAACAGAAGCGGCATACTAGTCCTTTTCGCGATTCAAGATAGAGAAAAGGGTACCAAAAATCTTAAGTTACGCTTGCTATGATATGTTTTACTTTAATTTTTTTTTTTGGTGATCTCAAAAATTTCAAATTTATACCTATATAATATATTTACCTTTCGCTAAGAATCTATCAATAAACACCGGTTAAAGTATGCCTACATTGATGCTGAAAAGTAAAACGGTGTTCACGTAACCTAAGTGAAATAAAAATAACAATATTTTGATTTAACTGAAATAAAAATCACATGATAGAATTTTGACGGATGTTCTATATATATATATATATATATTACATAAGTATAAGTTTAGATTTTCTTTTATGTCGCAAGAAACTGTTTAGAGTAAATATGTTAGAGTAAATATAATTTGGAGATTTAGATGTCATACAAAAATTTCAAGGTAAATTTATAACAGTGGGAATAGTTTGAGATTTTTTATAGCTTTTTCCTTTGTCAACTCATGTTTTGAAACTTTTAGCTATGCCACGTGGGAATAAAATTTCAAATTCTAAATGTTCTAAACATGTCCGCAAATTCCAATTTGCGGTGGTGTGCCTTGGTATTAAACTTTCAAAAACAAGATTGATATTTCACCTTACAAGCTGTCCTAATCTCGATTCCATTTTTCCTATAAAAAGCATGTCATCTTAAAATTGCGGGGGTTTCGGTATGGCGCCCCTAATTTCATAATTATCTAATATTATATTTATCATCCATCATAATTATTCCTTTTTAACTTTATTTTACGTAACAATTTATTTGCTAGACTTCTAGAATGGCAATAGAGGTAGGAGCAAATGGACTCGTCTACAGAGGGTGTGATGGTTCTTGTGAACTCACCCCTTCAAGATTTAACCTTAGTAATATATATATAATTCTTCGTTAAATTTCTAGAATGGGGATGGAGGTAGGAGTAAATGGACTTGCCTACCGCAGGTGTAAGAGTGCCTTTAAATAATTTATGCCTTTTGAAGAAGTGATACAATTTAGCGTTGAAAATTGCAAAAATAAACATGCCTTATTGATAAACGTTATCAATTTTAAGCCAGTATATGATGGATAAAAGATGATAATATCTTAAGCGATTTACGCTATTGTGTTACATAGCGATCTAGAAAAAGAAATAAATTTTACTGCATTTCCCAAATATATAGCCGTGACTTGAGCAAAATGTTTCAAAGGGGTTTGGGTTTGATTCTTCCTTGATCAATGGTTGCATCGAATTGTGCTAATAATGTTTCAAAAGTACTACTATTATTACCGTAGTTTTGATGGAAAATTAAA
Source organism: Eucalyptus guilfoylei (assembly GCA_016097605.1). Taxonomy (NCBI): domain Eukaryota; kingdom Viridiplantae; phylum Streptophyta; class Magnoliopsida; order Myrtales; family Myrtaceae; genus Eucalyptus; species Eucalyptus guilfoylei. Next base: position 42,755,522 of record CM027864.1, on the reverse strand, counting down.
AGGTGCAAGTGCCACCAAGATGACTTTCATCCTAAGTAGCACCGACACTAACACGCGACACACGACACGACGAGATATGACACGCTGATACGCAACACACGACATGACGCGATATGACATGCTGATACGTCGTTTTCCAAAAAACAGAAAATTTCGATACGTCGGGACACGTTATAAATTAAATATATGTTTTTATATATACATAATAAATTATCATTTTTATGATTATTTCAATCAAATTAATTTGAATTAAATTCATAAATAAATAAATAAAAAGGCCTAAAATGAATTTACACTGAAAATATTAATCCGCCATTTATTAATATCATTCATTGTTTCAATTTGACAAATTCAACTCTATTTTAATAATTCATAAAATTTGGAGAAAAAACAAACGATCCATATTCTAGACTCGCATGTTAGATATGTTGAAAGAGAAGAAAAAAAAATTAATGAGTGAATTATGTATCACGAGAAGTGAGAGTCAAAAGAGAAGACAAGAGTTTTTTCTTCTTTCTCCATTTATTATTTTTATTATTGTATTTTATTTTTTCACATATATATATATATTTTGACCTCTCAATTATTAAATTTTTAAAATTAACCTTGATATCGGAATCACGTGTAAGAAATTCGTATGTCATAATTCCGGCTTAAGTGTCGAAGAGTATTGAAAAAGTTGATCAGGTGTCGGATTTTCCAACATGTGTTAACCAAGTATCGGAAAGTGACCGAGAGTGTCGGAGATATGTCGAAGTGTCCAACACGACACGAAAACTCTTGAAGAGTGTCGGTGCTTCGTAACTTTCATCCCATCTCTCTCTCTCTCTCCAACAACATCACTGAGACACATGTTTTGACTTTTCTTTCTTCCAGACTCCACTGGCAGCCAAAGTAGAATGCGACCCACGCAATTGAGTTCGGTCAACTGCCTCGTACGAGGGGTAAATGCCATCTTCCAGCGGCCGTCTTAATATTGATGGCCCACCAAACCCCAGATCCCGTCGCTTTGCCCTCACGGAGTGGACTTTAAGGAAAATCCCACACCGGTTTGTCTTGACTTGTCAAAAGTCTCTTTTGACCTAACAAAAGCTTTATACTAGTCTTTCTCACTATTCAAGACAAGAAAAAACCATTAAAAATTTTGAATTATGTTCATTATCATATATTTATCTCAATTTTTTTTTTTATGACACAAAAAGCTCTACATTTATTCTATGCCAAGGTTCTATAACATCTACTCACATGGACATAAGATAGCAAATGATCTCGATATGATGCCCATGTGATCTAAATGAAATAGAAAGAGAAATGATTACATTACAGTTTTTAATGTACTATGAGAATAACAATTGATTTTGAACTTTAAAAAATCAACTTACAAATAATTATAAATTATCGTGAGATCCACTTCTTCAAGAATTTGTGACTCAATAGACTGTTATTTTTATAGTACCTCAAAAACTATTATGCTAGCAAAACCCAAATAAAATAATGTTTTAATTGAAAAATCATTTGATAGAACTTCAATGAAGACAAATTTTTTTTTGTATCAAATGTATTAGAGCGGGTATAGTTTAGAGTTTTTTATAACATAAAAACAATTCAAGATAAATTTGTTATGATATGCATAATTTGGAGTTTTTGGTAACTTTTTGCTTTATTAACTCTGTATTTTTTAAAACTTTTAGCTGTGTCATGAGGGAAATTCCAAATTTTAAATGTACAAAACTCGTCCACAAATTCCAATTGGGAATTAAATTTTCAAAAACAATATTGATATTTCACATTCCAAATCTCGATTCCATTTTTCCTATAAAAAGCATGTCATCATAAAATTGCTACGATGCCCCTAGTTTGATAATCATCATCTAATATAATATATATCATCCATTATTTACATGTTGTCCGAAATAGTTGTCTAATCAATTCTGAACTTAATGTACAACTAAAGAATTTGGAAATGTCAGAGTATGATATAAGCGGATGCACATGTAAGTTGAATATCAGCAAAGTTCTGTGAAGGGTAAATATGGCTAGAGCTTGTTTGGAATGTGATATCATTAGATAACTGACAGGTTGGATATAATCCGTGATTGTGAACATAAGCAAAACATTTATACTATCTGCATCGACAATTTTATCACGATCTTGAAGATGGTGTTATTTCTTCACAGGTGAAATGTCATCGCCAATTCCTCCACTTCTATCTCGAAATTAAAACTACCCCTCTTCTTTTCTTTTTTTGTTCAAAACTGTCCCGATGCTTCCACCCCCTTTTTTGGGGTTCAAAATCTGTCTACTTTTGGCCGCTCATGATTTTTTATTTGTTTTGTTGACATGCAATCCTCTTTCTGCAAAGAGTTAACAGACTTTTGAGAGGATCATCTCCATTGCACTTCTTTATTCTTGTGTTGATCTGTTTTCACTACGCCAAAACTAAGAGATTCAGTTTGGACATATTTTTGCATTGGTTTTGCTTGCTTTTTTAGCATCTCCCGATCACCTCCTTATGGTTGCCACATTTGCTTCTTACCACTGACATCCAGCAAGGTCTTCTCTACCGGTTTTCGCTCTTTATCATCTCTGGAACAAACTCTAGTAGCTTAGTGGTGGATTTCATCGCTTTAATCCTAACATGAGCTTATTTGTCACATCTTGTCACTCATAAAATCACCGAGCGTGAACTTATATGGATTCCTCAATGACATGGTCATGGGCCTTATGGCTTTTTGAGACATCTTATCACTGTACCTAAGTTAAATAATGGATCCAGAAGATAATTCACCATGGGTATATTAAACGATCAAGTTTTATCCAAGGACAGCTACAACTAATGCTGGCCCATAATATATAGCCAGAAAATTTCTCACAACCTTTTTCTAGAAAACCTTAATTTGGCCAGGCAGCTTCAAGATCATATAAACACCATTCACATGGAAAGATAAACTTTACTCATTGTTTGCTTGTACTGTCGGTCCATCTTTAGATCTAGCCTTCCCCAGAAATACATACACGCACCTGCAAAAAGCGAGTGCGGACCATCATCCGCCTGGCAAATTAGGTTCTCGATTTAAGGCTTTAGTAATTATCTGTCATTATCTTACAAAACTTTAGGGAGATTTCATTTAATAACTGGTGTAATTAGAGATGCCTTTTATCTAGTAACCTATGTTAGTTTTTATGTTTAACAAATATTTGCCTTTCATTCTATTATAGATATTAAATCCAATAATGTTAGGATTTTTTTAGTACAAAATTCGCTGATCTTTTATAAATAATTAATTATTTATGGATTTATTGACAAATAACCGAGGTCATTAGATAATAACGGGGCTTGTGTATCTATTTATCAATTATGTCATGATAACCAGGGTTCCTACTTTTGATTAGACAAAGAAAAACTAACTACATATTGCCCTTTACTTACGTCATGGAAGTTAATGTAGAGAATTAATTTTCCTTAGATGAAAACTTTCGTAAATTGACTATGACGTTTGAAAGGAGTATGAATGTCCTCTCTCTCTCTCTCTCTCTCTCTCTCTCTAGCATCCAGTAACGTCTACATCCTTATCCTTGATGTATCTTCCCAAGTCTCCGCTTGTGGTTGAGGACGAAAGAGCCCAAACGTTTCTAGTATTGCATCCAATTCAATTCATGACGTGAGTGACGTGAACATTAATGCCGACACGAATGTGAACAAAATTATTAAGTTAATTTAGAAGATTTATATTAAAATGAATTTGGACCATCAGATTCAATAATTCTCCCAAAAGCTCACTCCTTGCAATCCAATCTAGCATATAAATTATGTTTATGTAATAATTTATTCACGAGACTTCTGGAATTGCTATGAAGGTTGGACTAAATGAACTTGCCCACTGAAGAGGTGATACTTCTCTAGATAATGCATGTGGATTCGAATATATTTTGTAAAAAGGCATATTATGAAGAAATGATATAATTTGCCGTTGAAAACTGTAATATTGAATGTGCTAGTTTGAGAGCAGTATCAAATTTAGTGGCCTTCTAAAGACATAACCATTAGAGTCAGCATAGAATAGATTAATTAGAGCAACAACTTGAGTATATTGGATGAGAGTGTTACACAACGAATCAAAAAAAAAAGTCATTTGCATTTTCTCTCTCGAATAGATACGTGTAATTCAGGTGAACTGTTTCGGAGGGTTTTACTTCCTTACGCCGTCGCATGAAATTGTACAAATGAAATTTCTTTTTTTGGTCGAAAGTACGAATCAAATTTTAAATTCGAAATTATTATTATTACCGTAATTTTGATGGAAAACAAAGCTATAAGCACCACCAAAAGTCCCTCCCATCCCATCTCTCTCTCTCTCTCTCTCTCTCTCTCTCCTCTCTCTCTCTCTCTACAACGTCATCACTGAGATACATGCTTTGGCTTTTCTTCCTCCAGTCTCCACTTGGAGCTATATTAGAACGCAACCCACGCGACCTCGTCCAAGGGGCAAATGCTATCGTCCATCCTCACCGTCCGTCTCACTCCTCCGCCCCCATGAAGTGTTGATGGCCCACATACCACCACCTCCTGTCTCGCTAACCTCAGGGAGTGGACTTCAAGAAAAAATCCCACACCGATTTGTCTTGACTTGTCAAAAAAATAAAAATCAACTTTGACCTTTCAAACTATATGATAGATTTTCATAAATTAACAACCCATATCTTTCGAAACTTTTAGATATGTCATGAGGAATAAAATTTAAAATTTAAATTGTCCAAAACATGATCCTTGAATTTCAATTTGCAATGGTGCGCTTTGCATTAAATTTTTAAAAACAAGATAATGTTTCACATTCCAAACTTTCAATTCTACCGTCGAACTTAATAAACTCAATTACATCTTTCCTAAAGAAAATAGGTGATTATAAAATTGCTCAGATTATATATCACTCATCAATTAAATTTCAATGTATAAACTACATGATACTTTTTATAACTAACTATATTAATTACATATTAAGAAAAAGTGAGGACAGCAAGTCCTACATAAAAATTGCAGTTTCCTACCACAAGCCATTAATAGAACGAGACTATGTCTCCAATACTTTTCTAAGGCATGACTACCAATGCTTTGCGAAACAGAATTTGGTATATGACAATGTCCAAGTGATTAGCTTAAATACTAGAATTCCACTTGACCTGGACCTTGCTTGCATTTGTAGCCATTGGATCCCTACCATCATTTGAAGATCAATAACTAAGATAAATTATTGGCAACCCAACAGCTACATGACTTAAGAGCATGAAAGCCTAACCCCATGTTCAGTTTCTTGTGTACCTGGTACCGTTCATGATGCAATTATTGGCCGAATGCGACGGTCTAGATTTACTTTAAGAGTGCGTTTAGTTTTCCTGTAAATAATTTATGCTCGAAGTGATTTCTTTTTATTTCTATTCTCGGGAATAATTTCTGAGCATTTGAAGGCATTTTGTAACGACCAAAATTTTTTATTTCCATAATAGAAATACATTTAGTAGGACTCTCAAATTTTTGTTTCTTTTAATTTTGTAACTTTTTTTCTTCTTTTTTTTCTTTTTTTCTTCTTTTTCTTTTTCCTTTCCTCCTCTTCTTTCATGTTCTTTATCATTGGTGGCCGGCAACCGATTGGGCGAGATCTGGCGAGCTCATTGGAGACTCGCTACCTTGCATCGCCCAATCACCAATGAGGCTCAGCCTTGCAAGGCTAGGGTGAGGCCGACCTCATGCCGCCTGGTCAGGGTTGAGCCTCATTGGTGACCTGTCAAGGCTCGTTGGGCTAGGCAGGCTTGCCTAGCCACCGGCAAGGCTTGGCCTTGCCTAGATTGAGTGAGGCCGAGGTTTGTGGTGGCTAGGAGAGCCTTCAGTGAGCTTGCCAAACCTCACCCAGCTTGTCGTCGTGGCTAGTGACTGATTTGAGGAAAGAAGAAAAGAAGAGAAGAGAAGGAGAAAAGAAAAGAAAAAATAATAAAAATAGGTTTGGGCTTAATTTTGAAATTGTTCATGTGAATAAAGAAGTAATTCTTTTCTACTTCTTAATTCTATTCCAAATTTATTTATGAGAACAAAAAACATAGACTTTTGTTCCCAGGAATAATTTTTTTTTAAAGGATCTATGTTCTAAATCTACTCTCGAGAGTAAAAGAATAGAATCAGTTACTAATTGACTCGTTTACCAAACGCACCCTAAGAATATATATTCATCAAAATTGAGACTCTGCGGAGTTCTCATTGAAAAGAAAAAAGTATCTTGGAGAGCAGACCATCCTCCTCTTCTTCCTATAATTCCGTGCCCGTTCTTGTGCCGCAATTCCAATCAGTTCATCAAGCTAGCTAATCATGAATTCTTGGTTCACTATCTCCCTCTCTCTCTTCTCCTTCTTCTTCATCAAAATTTTCAATACTGAAGCTACCCCCACTTACCTATTTCATGCTTGTCCAAACACCACCCTCTTTACTCCTAACTCCGCCTACCAATCCAACCTCAATACCCTCCTCTCTTCCCTCTCCTCTGCCGCCGCCGATGGCGCTGACGGCTTCGCCAACGCTACTGTCGGCCAAAACTCTAGGTTCTATTGTTAGCCCCCAACAATAAGAATTGCCTCGCTACTTATCAAACTCAAAATGACAATAGAGTTCTAATGACAAATAATGCAGCCTACAAGGTTGTAGAGATAATAACAATTTAGAGTTGGATGCATGATGGGGGAGAGCATATTTGAGAAACATGAGGCATATACTAGAGCTCAAGAAGAACTTTATATCTCTAGGGACACTCAATGACATTAAGTATAAGTACATTGCCGAAGGTGGAGTACTAAAGATTTGATAGTGTGTCATGATAATAATGGAGGAAAATAAGGTGAGTTTTCCCTCTCATCTACTAGGAAAAACCATAATGGGATTTCTTGCAACTTCATCAGGTAAGTCAAACTCAAAGTTGACTTAGTTTTGGTGTATGTGATTAAGGCATAAGAGTGAGGCAAGTAAGATGATGCTAAGTGAGAGGGATTGTCGAAGGGTCAAAAGATAAGGAAGCTAGACCTGTATGAGCACAACAACTTTAGGAAGTAGCTTTGAATCACAATATAGCTATGCAACCAATGAACCAACTAGTTGATTGCATTTATTCACACGGTAAGCCCAATCTTCGCTTCCTTCGATAGGAGGTGCTCAAAATATATTGACATTCGTCAACAATTATTTAAGGAATTATAGGCATACTTTCTAAAACACAAATTCAAAGTGTTTGATCGATTCGAAAAGTTTAGGGCATTGATTGAAAAGTAGTTAAGTAAATAGATCAAGTGTCTTAAAACCAATAATGACATGGGATTCCATGGTAATGATTTTATTAAGTTATGCCTGAAAGAAGGCATTATGAGATACCACATAATTTCGAGGACACCATAATAGAATGGCGTCACAGGCATAGAAACAAAACTATTCTTGAGTAGGCTCAGTGTATTCTTCACATGTAAGACTAGACAAGTTATTTTGGGCCGAATTAGTGAAAATGTCTATTGAGTATAAGACTCTAGAGAAAGTATGGTTAGGAAAACTAGTTGATTACTCTGAATTATGACCATTCACATGTCCTACATATGCTCATGCTAATAATGATAAGATTGTGTTAAGGGTGAAGAAATGCATATTTCAAGGCGATGCTCACGATATAAAAGACAACGGGATGTGGTACATTGATCCTAGGTCACCCAATTTTCTAGTAAGCAGAGAATGTGATCTTCTATGAAATTGCTATGCTTCGATAGAGGAATCCTAAGACACTATCAAGAGAGCAAACGGATGATAGTGTTAATAGTAAGGTGGACCTTTAGGTAGAGGCTTCCAAGACCATAGAGGTAACAATGATTGAGAATGTAGGTGAGGCCACAATTCCCGAAGGGGGTGATACCGAATACCCAACGGAGATGTAGCATAATATAACTACCAGCAAATAGAGAAGGCACATCAAACCTTCAATACATTATGGTTATAAAGCTATTACTTATGCATTGACTTTAAGTGACAAAGTAGAGACAGATGAACAATTGTCTGACTCTAAGGTGATCACAAGTGCTGACTCATTCTCAGTGGCTAGCAACTATGAGCTATGATGTGGAATCATTTCATTAGAATCAAACATAGGAGCTAATCAACGTATACAATAGCCAAAAAATTATCAAGTGCAAATAGCTTTATCAACGAAAGGAGAGCATTCCTAGTGTCAAGGAAGTGAGGTATTAGGCATGACCTATTGCGAAGGGATATACTTGATGACAAGGCATTCACTACAACAATGTGTTCTCCTTTGTGGTCAAATATACATCTATTTGAGTATTACTTCCTCTAGTTGCTGAACTATAGCTCGAGCTAGAGTAGTTGATGTGAAAGTAACGGCCAGATGGAAGAGTAGATTTACCCGAGACAAGCAAAGGGATATACTATTCAGGGTAAAGAAGAACCTATTTATTTATTAAATAAATTTTTGTAAGGCTTGAAATAGTCTCCTAAGTAATGGTATAAGTGTTATGGTGCTGAAATAATCTCCTAAGTAATGGTATAAAAGTTTTGATGCTTTCTAGGTATAACTATCTTGAAAAAATCTTCTATGTCAAATTAAAACTTGAGTGCTCAATTGGATATTTGCATTTATTTCAAATTGGAGGACTACGTCTTTGTTTTAACTATTATTATGTTAATGATACGTTGATAGCCGCTAAAACATATGTCTAAGATTGATGTGTCGAAGTAGTAATTGAGTTCTTTGAAATGAATGGTTTAGGTACTGTAAAGAAAATACTAGCCAAGAAGATTTCACATGATACGGCTACATGTTTTTTGCGCCTATTTCAAAAGAAATATATTGAAAGAACTGTAGCAGGTTTACCATGTAATGGGCAAAATAAACTGTCTAATATTTTATCGTCACAAACTAAGGAGCAAAAGGAGCATTTGTCCCGCGTTTGTTACTCTAGTGCAGTGGATAGTATTATGTATGCCATGTTATGCACTAGACTCGACATTTTACAAGTGGTGAGCATTGTTAACTTTTACATGAAGCATTATGGTAAAACTCATTGAGAAGCTGTGAAGTGGATCTTTAGATGTTCAAAGGGGACAACAAACATTGGTATAGTGTGTTGAAGGGACGACAATGATAGTGTGGCTAGAGGTTACATGGATTCATATAATGCCAATGACTTGGATGAGTGAAGGTCTTTAGTGGGGTACATATATGCCCTAATAGATGGTGCAATGAGTTAGAAAGCGCTCTCATAGGATAATGCTGGCTTATCTTCAACCAACACAAAGTGCATGCATTGACCTTCATAGCAAAGGAGGCAATATATTTGAGGCGTTTGCTCTTGAATTTTGGGTTGAAGCAAAAATGTTTTGACACACACTGTGATGGCCAAGGTGGGATATATCTCGCTTTCAATTCAATTTATCTCAAATGGACAAATTGACATCCAGTACTATTTCATCCAAGATTTTATGGCAATTGGCAAGGTTGTTGTGAAAAGGATTGCAATGGTGAAGAGCCTGGCAAGGATGATGATGATGAAGCTCATTCCTCTAGCAAAGCTCAAGCTTTGTTGGAGCTCAATTAGGGTCTGTAGAGAATGACTACTTGTTGGGGCATTAGAGAGCCGGCATAGATGATGAACACTACGACTGAGCTACATATATTGATCCAAGGTGGAGATTTATTAGAATATTTTGAGTGTCTCAAGGAACCGAATTTAAGTAAGTTTCCTACTACAAATAGCTTTTTGAGTTTGAGTGATTTCCTAGTTTGAGTAGGTTTCATAAAATGAGTTTCTTGTTTTGGACATAAATATCATGTATGTATAGAGCACACATTAAAGTTACCAAGAAGATTGTCAAAATTTTATGTTTGAGAGATGTCACACCCTGAACCTCGAGTGCGCACACATCCCTTAGTGGTCGATCAAATTGTGATGTTCCCAGGACTCGTCGCCGACCTATTCATTTTATGCACATGTGGAAGCAAAATAACAATCTCCATACAACAATCAACATAGGATAGAAAAGCAGGACAATGAATTAACACAAAACATATTTTATAAACAAACCAGTCAGCTATACAAAGTTATATACAAGAGGTCTAGATCAAAAAGAGCTACTGAGCCACCGAAGCTCCGGCTCTCAAGTCATGGGCTCCAAGTCCTCCACGACACCATCAGGGGTGTCGATATCCATAGGGTGCCCTACTTCCCACTCCCCGATCCCGACGGGAGGACCATCAAAACTCTATATAGGACCCTCCCGACCCCCGTTAGGAAAGTTAATGAACCACACTATGAATCGGTGAGCTACCAATTGAGGTAGGCCCTCCTCGACCCAGACCGTGGACTCAACTAACTCACAGGTCGGGTTGGTCCCGGGAATTGGGAAATAGGAGTGCTGAAAGTCCATCACCTGCGGGACCCCATAATGTACATGGCATACCTCCATCTAAAGACCTGAAAATTTAAATAGTGACAGGGTGAGACAATGTCTCAGTGAGTCTACACCCTAAACCCCGATTAGAATGAAAATTCACCTAGAGGCGGCCTAAACATATACCATATAAGACCTACCTCGCCTCAGCACCTCCCTGCACATTAGTATAGCTCACATAGCATAGCATACAGTAAATACACTCAATAATTTGAACACTTTACTTTCATGTATCAATCAATCACAGGGGTCCTGATTATAAGGCCAAATCATTATGACACGTCCCATTTTGTGCCACACGATTTCGTCTCATAATTAGGCGCGGTTATTTCACCCATTCAAGCGTTCCAATTTAATTACGACCCAATGACCACGGCCAACTAAACAGTCGGCGGTCATCCAGCATAACCGAGTGTCGTCTCGCTTCGTCGAATACGGCAATGTCTACATCTAGACGGCATTCCCGAAGGAGTATTGGCCCAACCTCCACTATGACTGGCATCTGTTGACGTGGGGTATTCCCGAAGGAGAATCGTTCGGCGTAAACACATCGTGACGGATTCTAATAATGATCACATGCACATTCAATCTCAACCAAGGACATCATGCTTTGCACTCAAATGCCTCAATTTCAAATAATGTACATGGCCTATTTTCTTCATATTAAAAACACCAGATAAAATAATTGTGCGTGGATACAAAGTCAAATTGAACCACAAAGTGTGATATTCTCCCATTTTAAAATTTCACAGTTTTATATAGTACTTAAAATGTCACGCCCCGATCCTCGGGCACGCACCCATCCCTCACCTAGTCAATTAAATAGCGACGTCTCAGGACGCATCGCTGACCCTTTCATTTTAATACGCATGCAGAAGTAGATATAAATCCCCAGACAATAAAACAATGGGATAGGAAAGCAGGACCAATTTTTCACAAAATATTTTTTTTATAAACACACCGGTTTATACACAAAAGCCTACAAAATGGAATCGGCTTTCAACAAAAGAGAAATGTCCTAGGACTAACTAGTTGGACATGCTCGCCGATTCTTCGGGCTTCACCTTTTAAACTTCGGGCCTTAGGTCCTCCACCGCAGTCAACTAGGGACTGAAAATGGTTATACAATAACTAGTGAGACAATGTCTCCGCAAGTTCTACCCCCTATGTGACATCCCGATTTTCCAATTATATTTTCAGTAAAATGAGACGGGCATTTCATCTACGCGTGTATAGTTCTTTTCTCTAAGTTGGCCACTTACGAGAAGACTAGTCTATTAGGTGAAGCCGTTAAGGGATTCTAATGCATCAAACTCGAGAATTCGACCAGGAAGTGACTTTTCAACCAAGCTAATCTGTAAGGGTCATTATGACACAGTTAAAAATTGATTAGAGATCGGAGATAAGTCGACTCAACCAGGGCATGTGATTAAGTGTGGGTGATTCCACCAGATCGCACAATTCCTGTCGATCGGCACTGGACCGACTTTTCTGTCGTTTTGGTACCCTGTGTCCGTATTTGAAATCTTGAGATTACCATGACAACTGAGATTCGCCAATGTGTTGAAGATGTACATTGTGGCTTGAAAATGATCAACCACAGGTCAAATGCACGAAAATTTCTAAAAGCTAGCCGGTAGATTAGGACGCGCTAGTATCGTGCCAAAGTGAAATTAACCGTGAAATTGAAAGCGAATTTAGAAATTGGAAGTCCTGTTGTGTCATAAATCATTTTATGAACATTGACTCATCTTCGGAAGATTTTTCATGCAAACCGAGTTTTTCAGCAAAATAATCAAAGTATGGTTAATTTGGTTCGGGAATATTGGTAAGCCCGGTTTTTGTCGTACTTTTGGGATTCAAGATGGTGCTATGGTCAAGTAAAGATGTGAATTGAAGTGTGGTAACATTGGATTAATTTATGGACTTCAATTTGGTTCAATTAGAAGAGAATTGAATGAAATTGATGTATAAGATTTTGAAATTTGTATGCCACGGCGGATGAAGCAATTGGACCCATTTGAGGATTGTTGTAGAAGATTTGAGTTAGTGGAATGTGACATCACCTGAAGTCATGGTGGGGCCAAAGTGAAGGGGGTTTGGACAAGTGGAAGAAGCCCATTGGCTCACCAAAAGTGGGGATTTCACTTCAAACATCAACTCCATCTTCTTCCTTGGTTTTGCTTCTTGGACTTGAGGAGAGAGAGAGGCGTGCAACCAGCAAGCCCGACGCCCCCCCTTCGCCACTCACTCATCGTCGCCGCACGTCGCCGGAGCTGTCACCGTAGTCGCCCATCTGCACGCGTAGCCCCGCACACCCGCTCGCCGGCCAGCTCGCCACTCCGCTCCACCTCCGCCTGAGCCTCCAGCACCATCGTCCTTCGTCGTCCAGCTGCTGCCGCCGTCGCCAAGGCCACTAGGAGACCGTCGGAGCCACCGCAAATCACCGCACGAGCTGTCGCCATTCGTTCCCGCCAGTTCCGCGCCTAACCAGTGACCGGCGCACCTCCGTTCGACCAAGGTCAGCCACTGGAGTTCCAGCTCAAGTCCGGTCTTCAAGGCCCGTTTTGGGTGCCTTCCGGTCCTTGCTTGGTGTCGCCTCGTGGAGGTTTGTTGACCGCCTCACCGTTGTCTTCGCCGGAGACTCATCGGAAAGCGATTCCGGTGAGTTTAACCTCCTAAACCTTGATTAGAGGGTTAATGATGCTTAGAGAGGTTTAGTTTAAGTTAAGTGAGATTATGAGATTAGATTAGTTTAGTTAAGTGTGGATTAGATCAAGGGGTGTGATTAGTTTAGTGTATGTTTAATTAAGGTTAAATAGATGTTTATGTTAGTATAATAATGATTTGGCCTTAATTGATTATTTTTTAATAAATAAGTATTTCGAAATTATTTAATTATTTAATAATATTTTTTATTATATTAAAGTATTAAAATATTATTATTTAATTAATTTTCGGAATAAATTTAATTATTCATTAAATTCCAAAAATTATTTCGGGATCTTAAATTCTCATAATTTCGCGCTGATCACTACTATGTATTCAGATTATGAATTTGATGAATGGATATTGCAAATTGAGTGTTGATTGTGAAAAATATGGATTTTATTCAGAAAATCCCGGGTGTCGGGTTTTGACACCGAAGATGGATTTTAAGTATTATATCAAACAGTGGGGTTTGAAAAAGGAAGGTATCAACTTTTCTTGTTTGAAATGACATGTACCCACACACGACTACTTTCTCGGATGTTTTTAATACGAAGAAAAGAGGCCAAGATTACTGTTTTAATCGAGGCATTTGAATGAAATGCAAAGTGTTCTGAGCCAATAATGAATTGTCGTGTGTTGGTTAATGAGGAACCATCCTGAACTGCTGAGCTAGACGTACCCTATATGGGATGCCCCTTACAAGGGGCTCAGGTCACAGTTGATTCTCGGCCTATGCTCCTTTGGGAACGCCGTCGACATAGTGATGAAGCCATGCTCCAAGGTGGGAAGATGATGCCTAGCTAAATGCTAGTAGATAGCTAAACTACGAGTAGGATATGCCCATGTGTGGCAGTGAATAACAATTGGAACGCATGCTGAGTATTATTGACGTGTCGGATTATGGGACGGAATCGTGTGGCATGGTATGGGACGTGTCATAACGGTTTAGTCTTATAATCTAGACTCTTGTAGTTGTTTGAAATGATATTGTTGGTGTTCCAGTTGTTTAAGTTCTTATTACTATCTGTGATTGAGTGATATGAACATGATTTAGTGATTTGAATTGTGCTAACATGCAGGAAGGAACTGAGGTAAGGTAAGTCCTCTGTGTGGTGTGACTAGGCCATCCTTTGGTGTATTTTCTTTCTAATAGGGGTTTAGGGGGGGTGAACTTGCTAAGACAATGTCTCACCCCGTTGTGGGCTTACATTTTCAGGTCCCTAATGGACGGAGTGGCCAGTTCGTTATGGTTGGCCATGTGGAGTTACAGAGGTGAAGTTGAAGGATTGGAGATCGTGTACAACTTATAGGTCGTAGGACAGTCCCTTTCTATAAGCCGGCCTTTTGTAGACTTTTGGTTGTAGACCTCTGTTTGTAAACTCTGTTGGTTTATGCATGTGTTTGGTCGTGAAATTGCTTCCTGCTTTTCTATCACGTATTTCATTGTTAGGGGTTTTATAATACGTTCTGCATGCGCAATAATAAATGAATGGGATCAGCGACATCACCTGGGAATGTCGCACATGCATGACCATGGCGGGTTGTTCGCGTGCTCGGGGTCTCGGGGTGTGACACCTTAAGACCCGATTAGAAAGCCAATACGCCATAAAGGCTACCTAAGCATAAACAAGCATCAAAGGACTTACCTTGGCTTCAGTTCCTTCCTACAAGTCGATTCAATTCGTAAATGTTGACAGGTACATCATCCACTCAATTCGATCAAATTGACTCATCGATCAATCGACTTAGTCGATTACATATCAACAAGACCATCACACGGTTACCTCGATTAATCATTCTCAACTCTTAGCCATGGCTTAATAGGCACAACCTAGATTAAGTGGTAATCACGGCCCCATTGGCAATTTTTCTATACTTGGTGGTCATCACGACCCCACCTGGCAATTTTCTAGGTTTAGTGGTAATCACGGCCCCATTGAGCAATTTTCTTAGATTGGGTGGTAATCACGGCCCCACCGAGCAATTTTATAGATTTAATGGCATCACGGCCCCACTCGGCAATTTTTTTAGATTTATACCCACATTATCTAATTTTTGGGATAAATACTCATAACTTCCAATTTCGCTCAACCATAATACGGTACTCAATTAAATAAACAGAGAGTACCACAGAATTCAAAAAGAAATTCCGATCACCAGCCATCCCGGTTGAATTTTCGGAAAATAATTAATTAAATAAATAATTACAGAAAATAATAAATAAATGCAATAAATCCAACTTAGGCCCGTTATAGCCTAATTGAACGCCGAAACGGACCCGGAAAAATTTCAAATTTTGTTCAATAAATAATAGTACGAATTTACTTGCTAATGTCACTAACTAACCACTTAACATGCATCGACAAATAATTAAATTAATTAATCTAATCTAATCTATCCACCTAAGCCATGCTTAATTAATCTAATCAACCCCTAAGCATAATTAACCGACTAAGCGAGGATTAGTGAGTTCAACTCACTTGTTTAAATGTGAAGACCGGAACACCGCGACGACGACGCAACGGCGGTCGAATTTCGAATTTTCGACGACATCGACGGACACTCGGACCGGGCCCAAAGCCTTACAAGCCCACAGCAAATTGCCAGGCTTAGTCTGGGCTTGGGCTACTTCGTGGGCTTCAAATAGCTGGGCCGAACAGCTACTATAGAGATGGGCTTCGCTAGACTTGATGGGCTGAAGAAAGGACCGAACTGGGTTGCTCAAGGAAACGTGGGCCTGTCTTCGGATGGGCTGGCTCCTTAGGCTCAAAGGAGTTGCTTGAAGTGGTGTTAGGCCAAATTGCTGGGGCAAATGGGCCGTTGAAAATCTGCTGAGCTGAGCGCTGCCAACCGAAGCAGAAACGAAGGAGCTGGCGTAGTGGAAATGGGGTTGCTTCGCTAGAGTGAAGGCGGGAGGAGGGATCGTGGACTGGTTTCAATGGAGGACGCTGCACGGAGACGGAAGAATGAAGGGGCAGCTGGCGTTGTTGCGGTGGGAAGCAGACGTGGAGTCAACTTTTTGGAGGAATGGCTCGGTTTGTTGACTCAGGCTTGCTGGACTGAAGATGCGTGCAGAAGAGAGCAGCTTCGGTGAACTTGCAACTGCCGAAGGAGTGAGGGAAACGTGGAGCGGTGGGCTGAAGAAATTGTGTAGTTTCGGTGAGTGGTGAATGGGTAGACGGTGGACAGAGAAATGAGAAAATGGAGAGGAAAGAAAATTGAAAATGAAAGCAAAGTCATAATAGAAGACTGAAGCAGCCGGTCTTCCGTGGAAATTGTCGCATGAAGAAGATAGGAAGGGTGAAGAAAATGGAGGGCAGCTGGTCAGTGTGTTGGAGAAGTCATGGAGATGAAGACCTCATAGTCAAGCAACCAAATCCTTTAAATTAATCGCATGTCCCTTATTTCTTTCCAACCAATTAACCCACAAATTACTCAATTTTGGTGCCAAAAATCCAGTCACAAACAAGCCTCCGAATTTCACTAATTTAACTTCAATTTCTTCACTCAATTTTTCCAATTGAGGTCCAATCTTAATGAAGAAAAATCCCATATAATTATCTATAAGTCCCAACCCTTAAAGGCTCGGCTTGGAAGTGTAAATTTCATTCAATTTGGCCCATCCAAATTTCTGTTAATTTTCTGCGACGTTCGAAACAATTTTCTGTAAAAATCCCGGAATTTCCGAAAATTATTCGGAGGATGAGTCGACTTTCCTAAAATAGATCGTGACATAATAGAACTTTCAATTTCAGAAATTGAGTTCCAATTCGCGGTTAATTTCAATCCAGCGTGATTTTAGCGTGACCTAATCTATCGGGTAACTTTTAGGAATTTTTGGTGCAATTGACCTATGATCGATTTATCTCGAGTCACAATGTACATCTTCAATCCATTGGCAACTCTCGGTTGTCGTGAAAATCTCGAGGTTTCAATTAGAGGCACCAAGTACCAAAATGATAAAAAAAAATTGGTCTAGTGTCGATTGACGAGTATTTTGTAATTAGGTGGAATCACCCACACTCTGATCACATATCTCAGTCAAGTCAACCTATTTCCCGTCTCTGATTGATTTCGACAGTGCCGTAATGACCATTGCAGACCAGCACGGTCGACCAGTCAATTTCTGGTCGAATTCTCAAATCTATTGCGTTAAAATCCCTTAATGGCTTCCCTAGATAGTCTAGTTATCTTGTGAGTGATCAGCTTAGAGAATAGCACTATCGACATATCGAGGAAATGCCTAATTTATTGAATTGAAAGCAGAGTCGAAAATCTATAATGTCATATAAAACATTTTCAGCATAAAAAATCGACACCCAATATTTTTCTGATTAAATACCAGAAATTCATATTTTTGAAATAATAATTCAAAATTCATCACCCAGCACTCAATTTCACAAACCAACACAATCATGACAATCAGCACGAAATTCTAACAATCGATTATCCCGGTATAATTTCCGCTAATTAATAAATAATTAAATAAATTTCATTTAATTAAATAAATTGCAAAATAATTAAATTAAAAAACTTAATTAAATTAACATAAGCTAATCTAGCTAATCTACTTAGACTAATCAAACTAATTGACTAAGCTAAGAGCATTAGCTAATTAATCTAACTAAGCCACCTAATAACTAATTGGCCTACTTAACTAATCCTAGCTAATTTAATCATAAGAACTAATTACCACTAATCCCTAATGAGCCTACTAATCTACTAATCCCTAATAGCCAACTAATCTATCCTTAAGTGCAATTAACCCCTAATTAGCTTAGGAGGTTAACTCACCGGTTTAGCACGAAAACCAGTTCACGGCGATGGTAGCGCGACGGCAACCAAAACCTAGGCCTACAACAACACCAAGGGAGACTCGGAAGGGGCCGAAAAAGGCCTCACAAGCTCACAACCTAAGTTGTGAGTTCGACTCTGCGAAGGGCTAGCTGATGAGGTTCGGCTTGGCTAGCGGCGCGGGGACAAGTAGCCGGGCGAGCAGGGGTCGGTGACAGTGGCTGGTGACATCGGGCTTGGCGGACGAAACCGGTTGAGGCGATTGGCATCGCTGGAACTTGACGCACATCGGACGTGGACTAGCATCGACTTGGGATGGGCTCGCGAATGGAGGCAGGCAGGCAGTTCGAATGGGCGGCGTGCAACTCGGACGAGTGGCGTGAGGGCTGGCAGTGGCTGGTTGGTTCCGGCTAAGCTTGCAGCTTCAACAATGGAGGTTTAAAGGAGAAGCAAGAAGAAGAAGGAAGAAGAAGCAGCAACAAAGGGTTTTGTTGGGGTGGTCGACCAAGGGGGAAGAAGGAGAGGGAGAGAGGGGAACCAAGGGGGGATAAGGGGCCTCAAAGTCTTCAAGGCAGCCAATGAGGTCCAAGGTGAAATATCTAAGCCATGATCATAAGTGCACAAAGTCTTCAGCCCTTATCTTTAACAAACCTTGTCAATAGATCACCTAATGGCCAATTTCTTAACAAAATCAACCAATTTGAAGGCCAAACAGCAGCAACCCATCAGCCCTACGAATTTGCATCAAATTTCCATAAAATTCCTCACCAATTAAACCAGATTGGCCTCCAAAAATACCAACTAAGGTGCCCAAGCGAATTTCCATAATTTACTTCACCAACCCATCCATTTTAAAGGCAAAAAATCCACATAAAAGTGGCCCTCCGAAATACCACCAAATTAATTTACTGATTTTGATTTTTCCGCTAAAAATCTGGGCTCGTCGAAAATTCTTCAAATGATGAGTCGATGTCCTAAAAATAAATTGTGACACGCTCGAACTTTCGATTCCTGAAACCGAGTTCAATTTCGTGGTTAATTTCGATCGGACGTGATTTTAGCGTGAACTAACCTCTAGGGTAGCTTTTAGGGATTTTATCGCATTTAACCTGTGGTCGAAAATTCTCAATCCACCTTTGTGCATCTTTAACTCATACGCAACTAAAAATCTCAAGGTTTCAATTACGGACACCGGGTACAGAATCGACAGAAAAATCGGTTTAGTATCGTTCGACACGAATTTTGCAATCAGATGGAATCACCCACTATTTAATTATGTGCTTCTGTCGAATCAACCTATCTCCGGTCACTAATCAATTATAATGGTGCTGTATTGACCCTTGCCGATTAGCATGGTCGAGCTATCAATTTCTGATCAAATTCTCAAGTTTGTCACGTTTATATCTCTTAACAGCTTCACCTGATAAATTAATTATCTTGTAAGTGATTAGCTCAAAGAAAAAAGGATCATAGGCGTGTCGATAAAAAAACTCATTTCATTTAATCGAAACAAGGTCGAATTTTCAGGATGTCACAAGAGATTTCCAAATGAGATCTCTATATGAGATTATGAGATAACACTTGTACATTTACTTTGGGAGTAGCTGGGGGCTAAGAAATTCTTGAGCTATTGAGCGATTGTGTACTCTATACTATGTGAATTCATAATGGAAGTGGCGTACTTTCCCAGTGGAATGGATATTGAAACTCAAACTAAACAACATTTCTTTGATAATTTTGTTCTATCACTTTGGTGCCCCTAGTCTAGTAATCATCTCCATGATACACAATAAGTTATTGCGTAGACTTAATCTAATTAATTGTATCAATCATATATTAAAAAACAGCAAGAACAACAAGTCCCGCGTAGAAAAAAAAATTCTTACCACATGCCATTAGTAGAACGAGTCTATATTTGATACTTCTCTACGATATTATTAAGAATGTACTATGATAAATAGAATTTGTTACATGTCAATTTCCCATTAATTAGCTTTCCCACTGGGATACCACTAGGCTGGACTTTGCTTGCATTTGTAGCCATTGGATTACAACCATTTCAACATCAGTCACAAAGATATATTGACAATCCAACGGGTGTAAACATTCAGGGCATGAATGTCTAACCCTATAATTATTCAACAGATTTGGCGGTCTGGGTTAGGTTCCGTTTAATGCACGTACTAAGTTTTCCAAATAGTTCCACGGCGAAGATATATAGGAGAGCAGACCGTGTCTCTTCTTCTTCCCACAATTCCGTGCCTGTGCAGCAAGACCAAGGGATTCATCAACATAAAAATGAGTTCTTGCTTCACCATCTCCCTCTCTCTTCTCTTCTTCTTCATCAATTTTGTAGGTACCGAATCAGCACCCACGTTTCTACGACATTACTGCCCAAACACCACCCTCTTCACTCCCAACTCCGCCTACCAATCCAACCTCAACACCCTCCTCTCTTCCCTCGCCTCTGCTGCCGCCGATGGCACTGATGGCTTCGCCAATGCTACTGTTGGCCAAAACCATCCCGACCAGCTTTATGGGCTCTTCCTCTGCCGTGGTGACGTCAATACTGCCACGTGCAGTGACTGCGTGGCCACTGGAAAACAGGATATACTCCAAAGATGCCCCAACCAGCGAGTCTCCGTGATCTGGTACGATGAGTGTATGTTGAGGTACTCCGATGGGTCCATCTACTCGGTCATGGAACAAGTGCCTTCTTTCAAGACGTACCACACCAGGAACATCACCAATCCAACCCAGTTCATGCTAGTCCTGGGAGAGACCATGGACGACATCGCTGTGAGGGCTTCAGTCGGCAAGTTAGGGAAGAAAGTCGCAGTTGCGGAGGCAAACTTTACGAGCTTGCAGAAGCTGTACACGCTCGCACAGTGCACACCAGACTTGATGGTGTCCGAGTGCAACACATGCCTCCGGGCGGCAATCGCGGGCCTCCCACAGGGGAAGCAAGGTGGGAGGTTGTTCACTCCGAGCTGCAGCATGAGATTCGAGCTGTACCCATTTTATAATGCCTCGGCCATGGCAGCCCTGGTGCCTCCGCCGTCCTACCTTCATTCTCCTCCTGCTCCCGTGACCAGACGTAAAGGTATATGTTTGTTTTTGTTATTTTACTTCCGCTATAACAGAAAGATCTGTCCATTTCTTTTTTTTGGTGAACTACTTATCCTACTTTATAGTTCAAATAAGTGGAGTGAACCTTTTTGAAAAAAGGGAAGAAAACATCATAAATGCCATAATCCTTGTACACGGTACCATAAATATTTAATTGATCACTTAAGTATCATAACTTTAAAAGAATTTCACTCGAGTAACGTTAATGATTTTACTAGTCGAAAAATCTAACATGTCAATAATTTCATAAAAAACTATCCAATATGCTTACCGGTCAAATAATGTTATCAAAAGGATGTAGAAACTAGTCATTAAGCCCTTTCTTGCCCCAAATTAATGAATTGGGGCTAAGTCCAACTCAAACCCGAATCCTATCCCTAAATTAGGTCCAATGGCGACCAGTCTTTGTCCTGCAACTCCCGCCAAAGGACATCCCTGGGGCGAAGGCGCCGTTATGGGTCCTCAAGGCTCGCCACGATGGAAATCATTTTGATTTGTGGTAAGATAGCTTTCTCTTCGTGGGATGGACCGTATAATGTATAGTGACATTGGAGATTTTCCCTTTGAGGGTGCGAGCTCGAGTAGCAGCACTCAGGGCCATGCGGAATAGGGTGTGCAGTGCGCTCGTGGCAATGTCTTTCATTTCAATTTCTCGAGCAATCAGTTGCTTGTGAATTTGGCGCAAGGAAAGGTTTTTTTTTGGCTTTTTTTGTCAATTGCAAGGAAAGGGTTAAACGATGTTCTTTCTGCACGCTTTTAATGATATTAATTACCTAGTGAGCCACATCAAATGATTTTATATTAAATTAATGCCGAATCAGATTTTTCGACAGAATAAATCACCGAAGTCATAAATAAACATCTTTTAAAAATATTATGACATTCAAATGATTGATTGAAAATTCATGGCACTTGTAATACAACTTTCCATATTTTAGATGACGCCTCTTATTGAGATGAGCCTGCAATAATCTACAAGTAATTTTCAAGTTAAACAGTAATAAGGAAGAAAGAAAGAAAGGCAGTTGTCAAAGTAATTAAAATGATTCCACCCAAAAAAAAAAGTAATTGAAATGAAAATATAATTTCGAAATAACCTTACTTTTAGTCAAACACAATCAGCAAAATTTGTGAATTATCAAGCCAATCCCAAATCTAAGCATTTTGAATATGGATGAACCAATTCAGAAGAATAAAGAAATTCAATGATACGGATGATTGTTTTCCTCCGTGTAAGTCCTTAGCAATTTTATGTAGCCAAATCTACAATATTACAAACTTGTGTGTGTATAGGGACACACACTTACAACATAATATCATGGGTTTCAGCTTTGTTGGCTTAGGACGAATATTAAGGGCCGTATAGCCAGTCATTACCCTATTCTTGTATACAACAGTAAGAGTGGACACATTCAATTTCAGTATGTGACTTTAATTTCCTAATTCCTCAGTGTCTCCATGTCCGCATTTTCTATAAGGAAAAAAAAGGAAAAAAGCTGCAAATGCTTCTATTGGTTAGGAGGATCCAAATGTTACCTGCGGAACTATTTTACTATTGACAAAGGAAACACTTCTGGTCATTAAAAATCTATATCCCAATGGAATGTCGGCATTCTGTGATGCATTTGAACTGAGAAAAGCCACTATGTATCTTGGCCCAACTAGAAACTAATTTATTCTATAAAATAAACCTATTTGAAGCAAACACAGAGAAGCGACACACAGTAGGCTTGGTTCACATGCCTTGCTTTGTAGTAATCCCATGGAGAAAAGGACATTACAGATGCCTTTTTTCAGTACACCATTCACTTTGATACAATAACTTTTTAATTCATCACTTGATTATCATATATCTTTAGAAAACGTTCACTTGAATGACTCCAAAAATTTCTTTTACCAAAAAATTTGGCGTGGTATTAATTGATATAAATTGGTCATTGTGGGTTATTGGAAAAATGAAATCATTAAAAGCTTGCAGAAATGTTGTTTAGCCTTTCCTTGCCCAAAATTGATAGCCAATGTGGTTTCTCGGAAAACAAGAGGAGGGACATCGCCGCAAGCCTGCTGCACACCCCCCTTTTTTTTTTTGTCATAACTGCAAACCCTATTACCAATGGCCCTGAGTGCTACCGGCCTCAAAGGGACAATTTCCGATATCAGATCCAAAATTCCAGTCTAATGCCCAAGGTAAGAAAGCCATATTACCACAAATTGGAAGGATTGCCATTGTGGCAGCCCTTCAAAATCAGCAGCAGTGCCACCTGTAATGCCCTCGCTCCAAGGGCTTCCTTTGGCAGCACCCCCAAGATAAAGACTCACCACCATTGGACCTAATTTGGGATTAAGGTTTGAATTGGATTTAGCCTTAACTTGTCAATTTGGGTCAAGGAATGGCTAAACGATGTTGTCTCTAAACACTTCAGATGACATCATTTCTCTTCTCTACCACGTCAGATGGTTTTATACTAAAGTTATGTCAGATGTTCTGGAAATACTCAAATAAACTTGATGTTTTTCAAAGTAATAACATTCAAGCGATCGACCTAAAATATAAGATGCCAATGTGAGCATGGTCCAAAAGTTATTGTACCGGTCATCTCTTATGAGAGGTGAAGTTTCACAAGGCATTTTTTCGCAAATACTTCTTGATTCTGTTCCACATTATTCCAATGACTCTGCACTTGTGTTCTTTGCTTGTCATCTTCCTTCTTCAAGCACTTCAAAGCAGCACAATTTACAACATAACTGCATCAAGTCCACTGGTTCAGAACCAAACCCTGGTCTCTAGTAGTCAAATCTTTGAGCTCGGGTTCTTCACGCCTAATGGATCAGCAAAGCAGTACCTAGGAATATGGTATAAGAACATGACTCCCTCCAAAAAAGTCTGGGTGGCCAACAGGAACAAGCCAATTGGACACACAGAAAAATCTGCGAGTTTAATAATTGGTAACGATGGAAATCTGAAGCTTCTTGATGGGCAACAAAACACTGTGTGGTCGACTAATGTCATGGCAAAGTCTAATTATTCTGCAGCCCACCTTTCAGACTATGGAAACTTTGTTCTTCAAGACAGGAATGCGAATATATTGTGGGAAAGCTTTGATGAGCCAACTGACACTCTCCTGCCAAACATGAAGATCGGAGTAAACGTGAAAACAGGAAAGAAACGAAACTTGATTTCCTGGAAAGGTGAAGATGATCCCTCGTTTGGAAGCTTTGTTGTAGGAATGACATCAGAGACACCACCTCAGCTTTTCACTTGGAATGGATTGAGTCCTTACTGGAGAAGTGGACAGTGGGATAAAACCAGGTTCATCGGAATACCCGCCATGGACAGCACATACTTTGATGTCCAGCAAGATATTGTCCAGGGAACATCATATTATACCAACAATAATCACAACAACTCCATCTTTGGATATACTTTCATCTCTTCTGAAGGAACTTTAAAGGGGCTTTTATGGGCCAATAATGGCTGGTTAACATACTGGAAGGCACCGGCACCAACTAACCCCTGTGAAATTTATGGAAAATGTGGGCCCTTTGGAGTTTGCAACCAAATTAGTTCACCTATTTGCAGATGCTTAGAAGGTTTCAAACCAACATCAGATGAAGAATGGAACAGAGGAAACTGGACCAGAGGATGCCTTAGGGAATTGGAATTGAATTGTCAGAAATCTGCAAGCACAGCTGCTTCAACGACTGTCAAAAAAGATATGTTCTCGAAAATGAGACTGATGAAGTTACCTGATTCTGCTGATTATTCTTTGATAGATGATGCAGAAAGATGTCAAAGTTGGTGCCTAGAAAACTGCACATGCTTGGCCTATTCTTATGTGAATGCTATAGGATGTATGACTTGGAGTAAAGACCTCCTAGATACTCTGCAACTCTCCACAGGTGGCGAAGATCTGTTTATTCGACTTGTGGACACAAGTGCGGGTGCGGATGCCGGTGTGGTTGCAGATACAGGTTGAAATGGTTGAATTAATATGCATTTGGTTCTGCACTGCCTGTGGCTCATATTAAATATTTTTCCATGTTCAGGTGTACCTACACGGACAAAACTTATCATCAGTCTCAGTACTATATCTGGAATCATCTTATTTGGAGCTGGTATTTCAGTTTGTGGTCTTTCAAAGTGGAGAGGTAATAAAAGATGTACAATTTGTTGCTTTTTAAGGGTGATTTTGCGCTAACTGCATTATATGAATCTTGAATTATTGGTAACACGTGGCTCCAGAAGCTAAGCAGTTACTATTATAGAAACACTTCTGTGCTTCCGATGTTCTCATGCTTATCTTGAGTTGATTTCATTCCATCCGTAAAATGCAGGAAAGCTTAGGAAAATGACAATCCCAAGGTTCTTTAGGTCAGTGGCTGCAACTATCAGATCAGAAAAACTGCCAAGGGAAACTGCATGGAAAGAGCAAATGAAGGAAGATGATGCATCGGAAGTGGTCGTTTATGATTTTGATAGTATACGCCTAGCGACAGACAACTTCGACGCAAAAAACAAACTCGGGCAAGGAGGGTTTGGCCCAGTTTATAAGGTAAGAGAAAAGCCTTCTCCAAGGGGAATAAAGAGATCATGCAAGATCTCATAGTGCTGTTCATTTCGAAACAGGGAAAACTGAGCGATGGTAAGGAGATAGCAGCAAAGAGACTTTCGAGCAGCTCAGGCCAAGGCATAGCAGAGTTCAAGAATGAGATCCTTCTAATTTCTAAACTTCAACACCGAAATCTAGTGAGACTCCTCGGTTGCTGCACCGAAAGAGAAGAAAAGATTCTGGTGTATGAGTACTTGCCGAACAAGAGCTTAGACGCCTTCCTTTTTGGTTTGTCTCACTCTTTGAAGAATTTATTTCTACTTTCAACAAAATTCAGTATTGAAACTTAGTTGCTTTTCTGTTTGCTACCTTGTTTAGATTCAGAAAAGAAGGCGAAACTTAGTTGGGCCGTACGATTCCGCATTATTGAGGGGGTCGCGAGAGGGCTGCTCTACCTCCACCGTGATTCTTGCCTTAGGGTCATACATCGAGATTTGAAAGTGAGCAACATTCTCTTGGATGAAAAGATGAATCCAAAGATTTCTGATTTTGGGTTGGCGCGGATGTTCGAAAGCAGTCAAGTTTTGGTGAATACTCACAAAGTTGTGGGGACACTGTAAGCTTTCTATCATCACTCTTAGGAGTACTTATTTTATGAGGCAATATATCACCTTGAAAGTAGATTAGCAGTATAATGTGCTCACTTTTCCCTTCATACATGTTCCTACCATTGCTTTACTATTACCGAGAAAAATCTTCCATGTACATCCAATGGTTCCAATATGTGAGTTCGCTTCGAGGTAATTATAGACCAGTTCTATAGTTATGAGATATACAGTACTCGTTGAGTTGGAGTTTATCATCCTCTAATTTTCTCACCTCTCACGTCATTGTTCTTAAGTCTATGATTTTTTGTTTGAACTGTACTTCGGAAACCCTCCACTTATATTATTTAGTCTACAGCGGCTACATGTCTCCCGAGTATGCTATGGGTGGGACATTTTCTAAGAAATCTGATGTTTATAGCTTTGGAGTATTGCTATTGGAGATTATTAGCAGCAAGAAGAACACAAGTTTAGATTACCCTGGGCAACATCTCAATCTCCTTGCTTATGTAAGTGCGAGATCTAACTTCAAAATATTATGCATCCATTTAAGTTTTCAACCATGGGTAGTCCTTGAAATATCTAACAATCGACCAGTTGTTACAGGCTTGGCACTTGTGGTGTGAAGGGAGAGGATTGGACCTGATGGATGCATCCATTACTAACGCATTTTCGGCGTTAGAAGTAATGAGATGCATTCAGGTAGGGCTTCTCTGTACGCAAGACCACGCCATAGATAGACCCAACATGTCAGCCGTAGTTCTAATGCTGAATGGGGAGTCCGAACTTTCACAACCAAAGCAGCCGGCATATACATTTCAAAGGCTGCTGGCTCACCAAGTCCAATCACAAGAAGGAAGCATCCGGTCCATGAATACCATCACCATTACTACAGTTGAAGGAAGATAAAATTCTCAAATGCATTTTCACTATCAATTCATCTTTTCAAGGATTCAATGTTCACCAAATTAAACAGCTTGAATATGCAATGTTTTGTGGCACTTTTATGTGGATATATGATGTAAACATAGGGATTGTGAGGAAAACTGAATTGCCAGCTCTCTAATAGGATAGTTTTATGTGGGCAAGGTCACACAAAAGTTCACAACATTTGTATGCATGAGGATTTCTACCCCTTCTGCATATAGAAGTGTTTTGCCTCTCAACATTTCCATATGCATCCATTGCAGAGTCTTTTAGTGGAATTTAAGTTTCACTTGTATTTGAAAAGGGAACCTCTACGAGCTTCCCTTTAAAGTGGGATGGCTGCTGATAGTTAAATTTTTGACTAAAAGATTATTCATGTATGTGAAACTTTTTAGGATCAAATTCGCTGTCAAACAACAAAATTTGACCCTAAGCAAATTTTGCGATCTCGTACCACCTTGCATTGACATTTCAATAGGCACATCTCTGCAATTAGAAACTAGGGACATTGTGGTCTTAGTATCTTGGATCCTATGTCAAGAGTTATGTATCAAATATGCATTTCATAAATGTTAGGGATTGAATACTGGTAAAGGTGAAATTCACCTGCATTGCATGATCATGCAATTACATTTCTCATTGCACTTTTTGCGTGTAGTAACAAGAGCATTCTAATTTATAATATTAGACTTGGCGGCAAGAACTTTGATCAACAAAGCTGCTAGAGAAGCTATGAATTAGATCCTCAAAAGTTTAGAAGAGACAACAAACATTGGTATAGTGTTTAGGAGGGACAACAATAATAGTGTGGCTAGGGGTAACGCGGATTCGAGTCATACTGGTGACTTGGATGAGCGAAGGTCTTCAATGGGGTGCATATATTGTCACGTCCCGAGCCTCGAGCGCGCGCACATCCCTCGATGGTCGATCAAAATGCGATGTTCCAAGGATGCGTCGCCGACCCATTTATTTTATTGCACATGCGGAAGCAAATTAAACAATCTCCAGACAACAAACAACACAAAGGATAAAAAAAGCAAGACAACCAGTTACCACAAAATATATTTTATAAATAACCCGAGTTTATATACAAAACCAGTCAGTCCTATCAGTTTATACATAGTAGGTCTAACTCACAAAAAGAACTACTGAGCCCTCTAAGCTCCGAACTCTTCCGTCATTGGCTCTGGGTTCACCACAACACCATCAAGGGTGTCGATATCCATAAGGTGCCCTACTTCCCACTCCCCGGTCCCAACGGGAGGCCCGTCAAAACCCTGCAAGGAACCTTCCCGACCCCATTGAGGAAAGTTAATGAACCACGCTATAAATCGATGAGGTACCAACTGAGGTATGCCCTCCTCGACCCAAACCGTGGACCCAACTAACTCCCGGGTCAGGGTGGTACCGGGAATAGGGAAATAGGTGTGCTCAAAGTCCATCACCTGCGGGACCCCATAACGCACATAGCGTACCTCCATCTAAGAACCTGTAAAATTTAACTACGACGGGGTCGGACAATGTCTCAGCAAGTCTACACCCCTCGATTAGGAGGAAATTCACCTAGAAGCAGCCTAAACAAGCAACATATAAGACTTACCTCACCTCAACACTTCCCTGCACATTAGCACATCTCAAATACATATGCATACAATAAATGCATTCAATAATTAGAACACTTCACTCATCTATCAATCAATCATAGGGGTCCTGATTATAAGGCCAAATCGTTATGATACGTCACATTCCGTACCACACGATTTCGTCCTATAATCAGGCGCGGTTATCTCACTCATTCAAATGTTCCAATTGATTATGACCCAACGGCCAAAGCCAATTCAATAGTCGACAATCATCCAACATAATCGAGTGCCGTCCCGCTTCGTCGGGTAGGACAGCATCTACATCTAGACAGCATTCCCGAAGGAACATTAGTCATGCCTCCACTACGACCGGTATCTGTTGACTTGGGGCATTCCCGAATGAGCATCATCCAGCGTAAACGCATCATGACAGATTCCAATAGTGATCACATACACATCCAATCTTGGCCAAGGACATCGTGCTTTGCACTCAAATGCCTCAATTTCAAATAATGTACTTGGCTTATTTTCTTCATATTAAAAACACTCGGTAAAATAACACATGGTCAAATCAATCCACAAAGCGTGATACTCTCTTATTTTAAAATTCTACAATTTTATAAAGTACTAAAAATATTTTCGGCGTAAAAAACTGACACCTGATATTTTTCTAATTAAATACCAAAATCTCATATTTTTGAAATAATAATTAAAAATCAACACCAAGCACTCAGTTGCTTAAATTATTAGTCAATTGCACGAACCAATACAACCATGATGATCAGCACGAAATTCTGTCAACCGGTTATCCCGGTATAATTTTCGCTAATTAATAAATAATTAAATAAATTGTAAAATATTTAAATTAAAGCACTTAATCAAATTAACATAAGCTAATCTAACTAACCTACTTAAGCTAATTAATCTAATTTAACTAACTAGCTACATTAACTAATTAAGCTAACTAAACCACTTAACTAACAACCTAACTAAATACTTAGCCTAACTAAACAATTCTAACTAACTTAGCTACATGAACTAAATACACTAATTCCTAACTAGCCTAATTAATCCACTAATTAGCCATTAATCCACCCTTTAGTGTAATTAGCCTACTAATTAGAGATTAGGAGGCAAACTCACCGGTTTAGCACGAAAACCGATTCACGACAGCGGCGGCGCAACGGCAACCAAGACTCAGGCCTACGACGACACCAAATGAGGTTGGGAAAGGGCCGGAAAAAGCCTAGCAAGCTCACGGCTTGCTGCTAGGCTTCGGTTTTGTGGACTAAACCAAAGAGCTGGGCGGGGACAAGCGGCGACGGGGATGAGCAACAGGGCAAGCAGGGGCCGGTGGCAGTGGCTGGCGATGTTGGGCCTGGCGAACGGAGCTGGTAGACGGGGCTAGCAGCGACGAGAGGCTGGCGAGCTGGACAGCGGACACATGGGCTAGCGGATTGGCAAGCTTGAGACGGAGGGGCAACGGGCTGCTCAGATGGGCGGCGTGAGGCGTGGCGGTCGCTGGCTTGGCTTGTGGGGCTTGTGGCTGTTTTGTTAGCTCTATTACAACACAACAATGGAATGGAAAGGAGAAAGAAGAAGAAGCAGAATTTTGACAACAAAGGGGGAGGAGTGTTGGTCCACCAAGAGGGGCAAGGAGGGGGGACAAGAGCCTTCAAAGTCCAACTTTAATATCCTAAGCACTTGAGTGCAGCCCCTAAAGTCTTCAGCCTTTATCCAACTGCCAAGGCTTCTTCCACAAGCCATTTGCTTGCACTTGAACTTTGTGTGAAAGAAAAAGTGTTGCTATACACTATGACAAAAAAAAAAGGTGGATTAATCTCACTTTTGACTCAATTTATCCCATACAAACAAAGTATATTGATATTAGGTACTATTTCATCCAAGATTTCATGGCAAATGGCAAGGTGGTTGTGAAAAGAATTGTGACAGTGGAGAACCCAACAAACATGATGACAAAGCTAATTGCTTTGGCAAAACTCAAGCTTTACTGGAGCTCAATTAGGATGTGTAGAGGATAAGTCTCACCCCCCAAACCTCGAGCGCGCACACATCCCTCGGTGGTCGACTAAATTGCGACATTTTCAAGACGTGTCGCCGACCTAATTAATTATGCACATGCAGAAGAAAAATAAACAATCTTTAGACAATAACAAACATGGGATAGAAAAGCAGCACAAACAATTTAAACAAAACATATTTTATAAATAAACTGGGTTTATATACAAAGAGGTCCAGATCCTACAAGTATATATACAAGTCTAGATCAAAAAGGGGCTACGGAGCCACCTAAACTCCGGACTCTCTAGTCTCAGGCTCCGGGTCCTCCACGACACCATCACGATATCCAAAGGGTGCCCTATTTCTCACTCCCCGGTCCAGACAGGAAGCTTGTCAAAACCACCCAAAGGACCCTCCCGACTCCCATCGGGCTTGTGAAGGTACCACACTTTGAAATGATGAGGTAACAAGTGGGGTAGGCCCTCATCGACCCAAATGGTGGACTCAACTAACTTAAAGGTCAGGTTGGTCTCAGGAATAGGGAAATAGGAGCGCTGAAAGTCTACCTCCCTCGGAACCCCATAACGTACATGGCGTGCCTCCATTTAAGGACCTGAAAAGTTGAACCACGACGGGGTAAGACAATGTATCAGCAAGTTCACGCCCTAAACCCCGATTAGGAATGAAATACACTTAGAGGCAGTCTAATCACACATCACAGGAGACTTACCTCGCCACAACACCTCCCTGCACGTCAATACAGTTCATATAACATATATATGCAATAATTGCACTCAACAATTGGAACGCCTCACTTTCAAATAAATCGATCACAGGGGTCTTAATTATAAGGCCAAATCGTTAAGACACGTCCCATTCCATGCCATACAATTTTGTCCCATAATCAGGCACGATTATATCTCATTCAGACACGCGTTCCAATTAATTACGGCCCCACGAGCACGGCCTACTCAACGTTCGGCGGTCTTCCGGCATAACCAGGCATCGTCTCGCCCCATCGAGCACGGCAACGTCTACATCTAAACGGTATTCTACATAGGAGCATCGATCCAGCCTCCACTGTGACCGGCATCCATTAACAAGGGCATTCCATATAAGAGCATCGCCCACCCGACTATCATCGGGAGGCGGGTTCTTATAACGATCACACGCACAACCAGTCTCGGCCAAAGTTGAGAGTTGCTTCTGTTTTGGGCTGGTCCGAGGGGCTACGGCCAGAGGAGGAGGAGGGTGGTGAGTTGGAACGACACGAGAAAAGGTGGTGGGGAGACTAGATGGACGGCGGTGGCTGCGACAATGGCTCGAGGGCCAGCGACGGGCGGCCAGGTGTCGCGGCTTGGTGGGATGTGACGGGCGCAAGGCGGACAAAGGCAGGTAGGCGGCTCGGGCGTGGGGACGGCGAGCTGCGATCGAGCGATGCAATGGCTGGCTTGGGCGACGGCGTGGGAGAGCTGGGAACTGTTTGATGAGGGCTGGTTGAGCTCTGGAAATGGAGTTTGATGGAAGAACAAATGAAGAAGAAGCTGAGGATGAAGAAGATGCTGCTGGAAAGGGGACAAGAGGCCACAAAAGTCTTGGAAAAATATCTAAACACTCAAGTAAGAGCCCCCAAAGT
The DNA here is from genome assembly GCA_016097605.1 of Eucalyptus guilfoylei. Lineage (NCBI taxonomy): Eukaryota > Viridiplantae > Streptophyta > Magnoliopsida > Myrtales > Myrtaceae > Eucalyptus > Eucalyptus guilfoylei. The sequence goes on along the minus strand of CM027864.1, from coordinate 42,723,081 downwards.
CTTTAGCCCTTATCAGCTGCCCATTTACCTCCCAAAGCTTCCCAAACAAGCCACAAATGAGGTCCAAATGTTGTAGCCCCCCATGGCCTACGAATTTCAAGTATTCCAACTTCAATGAAATTCAATTTCACACCAAAATTACTCCAATTAACCTCAATTCAAAGGCCAAAATGCTGTCAAGTAAGCCCATACTAAATTCCATCATTTCCCTCACCAATTACTCCAACTTGAAGGCCAAAATGCACGCAAAAATGGCCCTCCGAATTTCCCAGTTTTAAATCACCAAATTTTGATTTTTCACCAAAAATCCAGGCTCGTTGAAAATTTTTCAAAGGATGAGTTGACATTCTAAAAATAAATCGTGACATGCCACAACTTTCGATTTCTGAAACCGAGTTCAATTTCGTGGTTAATTTCAACCGGACGCGATTTTAGCGTGACCTAACTTACCGGTAACTTTTAGGAATTTTTAGCGCATTTGACCCGTGATCGATTATTTTCGATCCATATTGTACATCTTCGACTCATTGGCGACTCTTGGTTGTCGTGACAATTTCAAGGTTTCAAATACAAACACATGGTACAAAATCAACAGAAAAATCGGTTTAGTGTCATTCGACAAGAATTTTGCAATCAGGTGAAATCACCCACTTTAATTACATGCCTCTGTCGAATCGACATATCTCCAGTCTCTAATCGATTTTAACGATGTCGTATTGACCCTTGCAAATTAGCATTGTCGAGCAGTCGATTTCTGATCGAATTCTCAAGTCAGTTGCGTTTAGATTCATTGACGACTTCACCTGGTAGATTAGTTATCTCGTGAGTGGCCAACTCAGAAAAAAAGACTATAGGCGCGTCGATGGAAAGCCAATTTCATATAATCAATACAAGGTTGAAAATCAGGATGCCACAATGAGAACTCATCGGGGCACTAAGAGAGTTGGCATAAATCACGAGCACTACGACTTGGCTACATATATTGATCCAAGGAGGAGAATTTTAAAATATTATTCGAGTTTATCAAGGAACCAATATAAGTAGATTTCCTACTTTGAATCGGTTTTTTTGTTTGAGTGATTTTCTAGTTTGAGTAGGTTTTTGAAAAGGAGTTTCTCCTTTTTTATATAAATATCATGTATATATATAGAAGATGGAATTATATTTGGTGGACACGCTTATTAGAGTAAACAAGAAGATTGCTAAGATTTTATGTTTGTGAGTTTTCTAATGAGTTCTTTGTAAGGGATTATGAGATAATTCTTGTATATTTACTTTGGGAGTAATTATTGGTGAGAAATAATTTAGGTATCAAGCTATTGCACACTCAGTATTATGCAAATTCATAGTAAAAGTGGCGAGCTCTCTTAGTGGAATAAATATTCACACTCAAACTAAACCACGTAAATATTCAGTGTCATTAAAATTCATTATCAATTTCTTTGATAATTTCGCTATGTTGCTTTTGACTTGAATCACAAGATTCTTTAACTTTCACAAAATTCAAAACTCGACCCTCAAATATCAATTTGCAATAATGTGCTTTGTATAAAATTTTCAAAAAAAGTGATATTTCAGCTTTCAAGTGTTCAGTTGTGCTGTCGAAGCTAATTTCAATTGCATTTTTCCTATAAAAAAATATTTGACCATAAAATTGCTCAGATTTCGCTTTGGTGCCCTTAGTCTAGTAATCAACTATATAAAATCCTATCTACTATTTATATTAAAATATATCTCGAATTCGAGTCAATGTGAAAGTTTAAATATTCCGAATTGGATTTATTACGAGCGTTCGAAATCGAGCAAATCAGAATTCGGTAAGGTCCTTTGACGAGTTGGGGTTGGCCAAGGAAAGATAATTGAAAAGGAGTTAAAAAGAGAAGGAAATAAAATCCAAGCGGTGGAAATCATGGTTCAAAATTGGAAAAGTCCAAGTTGGACTTCGTTGACCGAATCCAAATTGGATTCTGATTCCTTCTCCAACTCGGCGTGGACTTCGGCCTTGACCGACCAACATGGGAATTCCTTCAGCCGCCGTTGTTGATCTTGAAGTGCGGTTATTCAAGCGGGTGCTTGGCGTTGGTTTTATTTGTGAATTACATCCAACAACATACAAGTGTTCAATTCAATTAAATCTTGTGAGGTCAAGATGTGTATGTAATTTCTTCATGAGATTGAAAAATTATTTAGTGAGAAATTACAGGGCTAATCGATGCATGCATTATTAGGTGTAATTAGGGTTTGAAAAACATTAAGAGTTTTTAAATGATTCAAGTATGTAATTTTCGTTATACGCTTGATCTATAGTGAAATTCATTGCTACTCTCCCCACGGACGCAGGTCACTACGACTAAACAACATAAATCTAGTGTCCGATTTATTTTCTTGTTCTATCTATTTTATTATTCAATCGCTCTTTTTCCACAATAATTTACATATAGTTTTGTAGACTACATGATACATAACAAGTTATTGCGTAGACTTAATCTAATAAATTATATCAATCATATTAAGGAACAGTAAGAATAACAAGTCCCACATAACAAATAGAAATTCTTACCACATACCATTAGTAGAATGAGTCTATATTCCGTCACTTTTCTACAATATTATTAACAATGCACCATGATAAATATATTTTGCTATATGTCAATTCCCAATTGATTAGGTTAATACTGTGATTCTAGTAGGCACGACCATGCTTGCATTTGTTGTAATTGTTTTTCTGATGTGGGCTACATCAATTAAAATTGTAATTTAGTGTTTTGTCTTGTAATTATTTCCCTGTTTTGGCGGTCTGGGTTAGGTTCCATTTAATGCACGTAATAAATTTTCCGAATAGTTCCCACGACCAAAATATATAGGACAGCAGACCATGGCTCTTCCTTCTTCTTCCTCTAATTCCATGCCTCGGCAGCAAGACCAAGGGATTCATCAACGTAGAAATGAGTTCTTGCTTCACCATCTCCCTCTCTCTCCTCTTCTTCTTCATAAATTTTGTAGGTACTGAATCAGCACCTACGTTTCTACGGCATTACTGCCCAGATGCCGCACTCTTCACTTCCAACTCCACCTACCAATCCAACCTCAACACCCTCCTCTCTTCTCTCTCCTCTGCCGCCACCGACAGCGCTGACGGCTTTGCCAATGCTGTTGTTGGCCAAAACCCTCCTGACCAGGTCTACGGGCTCTTCCTCTGCCGCGGTGACGTCGATGCCGTCACGTGCAGCAACTGCGTGGCCACTGGAAAACAGGATATCCTCCAACGATGCCCCAACCGGCGAGTCTCCGTGATCTGGTATGATGAGTGTATGTTGAGGTACTCCGATGGCTCCATCTACTCAGTCATGGAACAAATGCCTTCTATCACGATGTACCACACCAGGAAAATCACCAATCCAACCCAGTTCATGCAAGTCCTGAGAGAGACCGTGGACGACATCACTGCGAGGGCTTCAGTCGGCAAGTCGGGGAAGAAACTTGCCGTTGCGGAGGCAAACTTTACGAGTTTGCAGAAGCTGTACACGCTCGCACAGTGCACACCGGACTTGACGGTGTTGGAGTGCAACACGTGCCTCCAGGCAAGAATCGCGGGTCTCCCACGGGGGAAGCAAGGTGGGAGGTTGTTCACTCCGAGCTGCAGCATGAGGTTCGAGCTGTACCCATTTTACAATGCCTCGGCCATGGCGACGCTGGTGCCTCCGCCGTCCTTCCTTCGTTCTCCTCCTGCTCCCGTGACCAGACGTAAAGGTACATGTTTGTTTTTCATATTTGTCTTCTGTTATGACAGAAAGATCTGTCCAATTTTTATTTTTTTTTCCAGCGAACTGCTTATCCTACTTTATAGTTCGAATAAGTGGAGTGAACCTTTTAATGAAACTGGAAGAAAACATCATAAGTGTCTTAATCCTTGTACACGGTGCTATAAATGTTTAATTGATCATCTAAGTATCATAAATTTGAAGGAAATTTACTTAAGTGACAGCAACTATAAATGTTTAATTGATCATTTAAGTATCATAAATTTGAAGGAAATTTATTTAAGTGACAGCAACGATTTCATTAATCAAAATTCTGACATGTCAATAATTTAATATAAAATCATCGGATACGGCTTGCCAGGGAAACGATGTTATCAAAAACGTGCAGAAATGAGTCATTAGTCCTTTCGTACCCCAAATTGATGAAGTGGGGCTTATCGAAATAAAATCCTAACCCTATTCCCAAGTTAGGTCCCACATGCAGAAATGAGTCATTAGTCCTTTTGTACCCCAAATTGATGAAGTGGGGCTTATCGAACTAAAATCCTAACCCTATTCCCAAGTTAGGTCCAACAGCGGCCATGTGGGATAGGGTATGCAGTGGGCTCGTGTCGATGTCTTTCTTCTCAATTTCTTGAGCAATCAGTTGCTTGTCAATTTGGTGCAAAGAAAGGGTTAAATGACATCCTTTCTACACACTTTTCATGATATTACTTATCCAGCAAGCCACGTCACATGATTTTATATCAAATTAATGTTATGTCAAATTTTTCAACAAAAGAAATTACTTGAGTCACTTAAACGAATACCTTTTAAAATATTATGACATTCAAATGATTGATTGAAAAGTTATGACATGTATAATATCATTTTCCCTATTTCAAATGATGCCTCTTGCGGTATATATATATAAAGAGAGAGAGAAAGAGAGAAGGGTAGCTATTAAAGTAATTAAAATGAAAATATAATTCCACAATAACCTTACTTTGATTAAAAACCAGTCGGCAAAATTTGTGAATTATCAACCCTATCCCAAATCTAAGGATCTTGAATATGGAAGAACCAATTCAAGAGAAAAACAAATTTGACATGGCATTACCCATGGCCCTGAGTGCTACTGGCCTCAAAGGGAAAATCTCTGATATCACATCCGAAATTCCAGTCCAATGCCCATGGGAAGAAAGCTACATTACCACAAATTGGAAGGATTGCTATTGAAGTGACCCTTCAGAATCAGCAGCAGTGCCACCTCTAGCGCCTTCGCTCCAAGGGTATCCTTTGGCGGCACCCGCATGATAAAGACTCACCACCATTGGACCTAATTTGGGTTTAGGGTTTGAGTTGAATTTAGCCTTAATTTTGTCAATTTGGGTCAAGGAATGGCTAAATGATATTGCTTATGAGCACTCTAGAAGACATTATTTCCCCAGTGTGCCACGTCAAATGGTTTTATATTAATTTGAAGTCATGTTGGATGTTTTGACAATACTCATATAAACTTGACATTTTTTAAAGTAATGAAACTCAAGTGATCGACTTAAAAATCACGATACCAAGGTAAGTGTGGTACAAAAGTTATAGCACTGGTCATGTCATTTTCATGATTCCATCTCTATCCATTCTGATATGCTTATAAGAGGTGAAGTTCCCTAAGGTATTTTTTCACAAATACTTTGTTGAATCTATTCCAAATAATTCCAATGACTCTGCACTTGTGTTCTTTGCTTGTCTTCTCCCTGCCTCAAGCACTTCAAAGCAGCACAATTGACAGCATAACTGCATCAAGTCCACTGGTTCAGAACCAAACCCTTGTCTCTAGTAGTCAAATCTTTGAGCTTGGGTTCTTCACGCCTAAAGGATCAGCAAAGCAGTACGTAGGAATATGGTACAAGAAGATGACTCCCTCCAAAGTTGTCTGGGTGGCCAACAGGGACAAGCCACTTGGACATACAGATCAATCTGCAAGTTTAATAATTGGCGAAGATGGAAATCTGAAGCTTCTTGATGGGCGACAAAACACTGTGTGGTCTACTAATGTCATGGCAAAGTCGAATTATTCTGAAGCACTGCTTTCAGACTTTGGAAACTTTGTTCTTCAAGACAGGAACGCGAATATAATGTGGGAAAGCTTTGATGAGCCAACTGACACTCTCTTGCCAAACATGAAGATTGGAGTAAATGTGAAAAAAGGAAAGAAACTAAACTTGACTTCCTGGAAAGGCGAAGATGATCCCTCACTCGGAAGCTTTGTCGTGGGAGTGACATCGGAGACACCACCTCAGCTTTTCACTTGGAATGGATCAAGTCCTTACTGGAGAAGTGGACAGTGGGATAAAACCAAGTTCATCGGATTACCGAACACGACCAACACATACTACGATCTCCAACAAGATAATGTCCAGGGAACCTCATATTATTACCTCAATAATTACAACAACTCCATCTTTGGATATACTTTCATCTCTTCTGAAGGATCTGTAAAGTCAGTTTGTTGGTTCAATGGCTGGTCAACATACTTGAAGTTACCGGCACCAACTAACCCTTGTGAAATTTATGGAATATGTGGCCCTTTTGGAGTTTGCAACCCGTTTAGTTCACCCATGTGCAGATGCTTAAAAGGTTTTAAACCTAGATCAGATGAAGAATGGAACAGAGGAAACTGGACCAGAGGGTGCCTTAGGAAAATGGAATTGAATTGTCAGAAATCTGCAAGCGCAGCAGCTTCAACAACTGTGGAAAAAGATATGTTCTGGCAAATGAGACAAATAAAATTGCCTGATTCCGCTGATCATTTGTTGATAGATAATGCGGAAGGATGTCAAAGTTGGTGCCTAGAAAACTGCTCGTGCTTGGCCTTTTCTTATGTGAATGCTATAGGATGTATGGCTTGGAGTAAAGACCTTCTAGATACTCAGCAATTCTCCATGGGTGGCGAAGATCTATTTATTCGACTTGTGGATGCGAGTGCGGGTGTGGATACAAGTTGAAATGGTTGAATCAATACGCTTTTGGTTTTGCACTTCCTGTGCTTCTTATAATATATTTTCTATGGTTCAGGTGTACCTATGCGGACAAAACTTATCATCAGCCTAAGTACTATTTCCGGCATCATCTTATTTGGAGCTGGTATTTCAGTCTGTGGTCTTTCAAAGTGGAGAGGTAATAAAAGATGTACAGTTTGTTGCTGTTTTAAGGGTGATTTTGTGCTAACTGCAATATAAGAATCTTGAATTATTGGTGGAACCACGGCTTCAGAAGCCTGCTCTGCTACTGATGTTCTCATGCTTATCTTGAGTTGATTTCGTTCTATCTGTAAAATGCAGGGAAGTTTAGGAAAATGACAATCCCAAGGCTCTTTACGTCAGAAGAACTGCTAAGGGACACTGCTTGGAAAGACCAAATGAAGGAAGATGATACATCAAATTTGGTCGTTTATGACTTTGATAGCATACGCCTCGCGACAGACAACTTCAACGTGAAAAACAAACTTGGGCAGGGAGGGTTTGGTCCGGTTTATAAGGTAAAAGAAAAGCCTTCTCTGAGGGAAATAAGGAGATTATCCAAGATCTGATAGTGCTGTTCATTTTGAAACAGGGAAAACTGAACGATGGTAAGGAGATAGCAGCAAAGAGACTTTCAAGCAGCTCAGGCCAAGGCATAGCGGAGTTCAAGAATGAGATCCTTCTAATATCCAAACTTCAACACCGAAATCTGGTGAGACTCCTTGGTTGCTGCATTGAAGGAGAGGAAAAGATTCTAGTGTATGAGTACTTGCCCAACAAGAGCTTGGACACCTTCCTCTTTGGTTAGTCTCACTCTTTGAAGAACTTATTCCTACTTTCAACAAAATCCGGTATTGAAACTAGATATTTCTTCTGTTTGCGACCTTGTTCAGATTCAAAACAGAAGGCAAAACTTATCTGGAGTGTGCGCTTCCACATTATCCAGGGGGTCGCCAGAGGGCTGCTTTACCTCCACCACGATTCTTGCCTTAGAGTCATACATCGGGATTTGAAAGTGAGCAACATTCTCTTGGATGAAAAGATGAATCCCAAGATTTCAGATTTTGGGCTGTCACGGATGTTTGAAGGCACTCAAGTTTTGATAAATACTCACAAAGTTGTGGGGACACTGTAAGCTTTCTATCATCACTATTAGGAGTACTTACTCATGAGGCAATATATCACCTTAAAAAGTAGATTAGCAATATAATGTGCTCAGCTTTCCCTTCATACATGTCCCAACTGTTGCTTTACTATTACCAAGAAAACTCTTCCATGTACATCCAATGGTTCCAATATGTCAGTTCACTCCGAGGTAATTATAGACCAGCGTCGCAATGCAAATACTAAAAGATATGAGAAATACAGTGCTCGTCAAGTTGGATGTTTATGACCCTCCAATTTTCCCATCTCTCATGTCATCATCCTTTAGCCTATGATTTTTTTTGTTTGAACTGTACTTCAAGAATGCTCCACCTATATTATTTTGTCTACAGTGGCTACATGTCTCCAGAGTATGCCATGGGTGGGATATTTTCTGAGAAATCGGATGTTTATAGCTTTGGAGTACTGCTATTGGAGATTATCAGCGGCAAGAAGAACACAAGTTTAGATTACCCAGGGCAGCATCTCAATGTCCTCGCTTATGTAAGAGCAAGATCTATCTTGCAACTATTACACCTCCATTTCAGTTTCCAACCATTGATAGTCCTTGAAACACTCTGACAATCGACTAGTTGTTACAGGCTTGGCACTTGTGGTGTGAAGGCAGAGGATTGGATCTAATAGATGAAGGCATTGCCGATGCATTTTCGGAGTTAGAAGTGATGAGATGCATTCAGTTGGGGCTTCTCTGTACGCAAGACCATGCCACAGATAGACCCAACATGTTGGCCGTGGTTCTAATGCTGAATGGGGAGTCCAATCTTTCACAGCCAAAGCAACCGACATATACAATTTCAAGCTCGCTGGCTCACGAAGTCCCATCACAAGAAGAAAGCATCCGGTCCATGAATACCATCACCATTACTACGGTTGAAGGAAGATAAAATTCTCAAATGCATTTTCACTATAATTCATCTTTCCAGGGGTTCAGTGTTCACCAAATTAAGCAGCTTGGATATGCAATATTTTGTTGCACTTTTATGTGGATATATGATGTAAACATAGAGATTGTGAGGGAATCTGAGTTGCTAGCTCTCTGGTAGAACAGTGTTATGTGGATTTGATAGTTAATTTTCACCTAAAAGATTATTCATGCATTTGAAATTTTCAAGGATCAAATTCTCTGTCAAACGACAAAATTTGACCCCGAGGAAATACTGTGATCGCACGCCATTTTGCATTGACATTTTTATCAGCACATCTCTACAATTAGAAACTAGGGACATTGTAGTCTTAGTATCTTGGACCCTATGTCAAGAGATAGGCATCACATATGCATTTCATAAAGATTAAGTATCGAATATGTTTTTGACCAAAAAAAAAAGGGATAAGTGTTCCAGAAGTCCTAAAACTTGTTACGAAAATGCATTTCAGTCCTAAAACTTGCAAAAAGTGCATTTAAGTCCTAAAACTTATCAAATTGTTTCAAATGAGTCCTAAAGTCGACGCCGTTAGCCTTTTCCGTTAAAAATGCTGACGTGGCATTTTAAATAATTTTTTTTATTTTCCGTGGATTTTTTAATTATTTTTTATTCATTTTTTTAAAAAAATTAGATTTAAAAATTAAAAAATTTAGATTTATTCATTTTATCTTATATTCACTAAAATCTAAAAAAAAAGTTCATAAATTTATTTTTTAAAAACAAAGAAGCGGCTGATTTTTTTTTTTTTAACAATTTGTAAAAATAAATTTTTTAACTTTTCTTTTTATTTTTTTGTGAAAATAAGATAAGAATAAATTTAATTTTTTAGTTTTTAAATCTAACTTTTTTTATAAAAAAATGAATAAAAAATAATTAAAAAAATACACGTGGAAATTAAAAAATTATTTAAAATGCCACGTCGCATTTTTAACGAAAAAAACGGCGGCGACTTTAGGACTCGTTTGAAATAATTTGACAAGTTTTAGGACTTAAATGCACTTTTTGCAAGTTTTAGGACTGAAATGCATTTTCGTGACAAGTTTTAGGACTTCTGGAACACTTATCCAAAAAAAAAAAAAGTATCGAATATGTTAATAAAGGCAAAATTCGACCCCTAACTAAAAGCACTGACGTAGCGTCATCATGCATTCACATTTCTCATTGCATTTATTTTGCATGCAGTAATGGAGCATTCTAATTTTTCATATTAGACTCGGCGGCAAAAACTTTGATCAACAAAGGTGCTAGAGCTCACGAGCAGATCGAATCCACACCAAGACTCCACCTTTTTCTTTTTTTAATTGCTTGCAGCTTCTCCTGCTTGGTTTAAGGCTCAAACGAACTTGGAAATTTGCAAGCTTAAGCATCGCAATGAACATCTTTGACTCTTAACTTTTTATTGGCTAATATCATCGGAAACTCTAAACCAGTATACCCATAATACATTTACCCTAAACTGATTTTTTGTTTCACAAAAAACTCCCGAACTAATATAAGTGCCATATTCACCCCCAAACTAATTTTGGATCATAAAAAAGAACGCTAAATTAGTACAGTCATACCATGTCCCAAACTGGTATACATGCAACATATTTACTCCAAATAGTGGTAGATATGGATATTTTATTTTTTATTTTGGTAAATGAGGCATGAGTGCATCAATTTAAGGTAAATATGGCACAAGTATATTAGTTTGGGATTTTTTTGTCATATAAGAAATCAGTTTATAATAAATGTGACACAAATTTACCAATTTGAAAGTTTTTATTATATAAAAAGTAATTTGGGGTAAATGTGGCATCGGTATACCAATGTGTTGTTTTTTTGTGGCATGAGCCCTTCTTTTAATGGTACGTGGCCCATGGCTTAATCCAAAAAGTTACAGTTTCCCAAATTCGCATTAATTGAAGTTATCGATTAATCCTTACACGAAGCAGGCAGTCCATAAACGATGATCTGAAGGCATCAAAGAGGGAGTTTCAAATGTCCGTTTGGCCTGAAAATTTTACAAAACTGTAATCTACATATTAGCTCACTCCACTACAAATTTCAGTCAAAACAGACGAGCGATGACTATATACTCGTCGTTTCCATGCGACTGCATAGTGTGCCCAAGCCTGACCCATGACTCGAGTTGACTGCTTTTTGTGACAAAGACTCGATGGATCAAGTTTGAAATGTTGGACAAAAACCAATGCACTTTAGGGCTTTGAACCAGTGGATGTTGGTTAGAAATCATTAGGTAAGGATGGGCTTGGCCAGCGACCATATAAATGGATTCAGAAAAAATTGTCCAAAAATTCTTGGACTTATTATAAAACGACCAATTCAATCCTAAACCATTTACTTATGCTAATTTAGTCTTAAACATTTTGACGATTTATCAATTTAATCCTAAACCTGTTAATGATTTGCCAATGTAGTCCTTAGGCAATTTCCAACCAAACTTATCCGAAAGAATTATATTGGCAAATTGCTAAAAGATTTATAAATAAATTGACAAACTATCCAAAAGTTTAGGACAAAATTAGTACGGTTAAAAGGTTTATGACTAAACTGGTTGCCTTTCAATAAGATTAAGACTGAATTAACACAATTGAAAAGTTTATGACTAAATTAGCTGTCGTAAAATAGGTTTAGGACTTTTTGAATAATTATCCCAAGGGATTCAAGATACTTTTTTCTCTCTCTCTCTAAATTCATCCTGCTAGTGCTAGTACGAACACCTAGAGGATGGTGAATAGGTGTAATAACAAATTTTACAAGACTTAGCAACTTAATTCGATTTTTAAGAAAAACCGAAGACTTATGATATAGAAGATTTGCAGTAATATATAAGGCTGTGAATTAAGTAAAGAGATAAGGGAAAGAGAATTGAAACACGAAGTTTATAGTGGTTCGGCTTAGACCAAGCCTACGTCCACTCTCCCGCACTGACAGCCCACGGACTAGATTTCACTATAAATCAAAAGAAATGTTACAGTCGCACGTCCTTGATTCCATAGTGTAGAGATTCTGCTACACTTCCTCAAGGTCTCACAAGTATATAGACACTCTTTTGAATGTAAGATTACGCTCAACAAATGAACTAGCAAACAACAAGGAGCTTCAGACTTTGGAATTCTTCTATCTCGCACTCTTTCGAATAACTAGAGAGTCTTCCTTATATACTCCTCCATGCCTTCATAACCATTGGCACCTTCCAAAGGAGTTCTTCCAATCTACCCGTTGGACATAATCAATTAGGGAGATCTCGAGTTACTTAAGGAAAATGAAGATAGCCCACCAATCCTGCTCACCCATACAATCAGAATCTAGGTTTACATAAGTAGAACTTTCCAAGTATACTTCGCCAATCAACGGATCTAAATTACTCGAATCATTACGAATAATAGATCTTAAGATGCTATTTCCAGCCGTGAGATAATCTTCATCCAAACGAACCAAATCCTTAACGAAATACTTGCATCTGAATAAGACTTCTTCGTCAGTTTAGGAACTGTTAATGAGGGCAGACTTTAAGTCTTGAGTCTGGAGGTCTTCAGACTTTAACAAAAGAGTCTGCACAACTTCAGACTAGACTAAAGGAAATGTTTTGTCAACTTCAAAACAATTAAGAAAGATTTCTCCAACAGATCCCTTTCATTTCCACCTTCATTTCTCTAGCTCATTCTCTAGTCTTCATTTCCTTCAACTCTCTCTAGACTCGAAAAACCATAAAAACTATGATTTGAGGAACCCAAAATCGTTAAGTAACAAGTGAAGGTTGAGGGAACTAGAGCACACTGTGTCAGTTTTCCTAAATATTGTGAGTTGAGTGAGAGCCTAGGACCCCATGCTTCACGAATTCAAGGTAAAATACTTTCATCCCTCTATCGTCGTAACTAGTTCTCCAAAGATAAACAAGTTTCGGATTAAAAGCCGAGGTATGGCGGCTCACATAACCATTGCATGCATTACAAATCCGCTACCTTGGTCTACCGATCGATTGACACGGAGTACATATGATTTGACCTTTTTGGGTTATGTTAGACTTAAGTTTGTTGTTAAACCGGTCCATTTCCACCTCGCTTGGCTGTGACCCCTACTAGCTTTGTCTAGCCGTTTCCCTTGGTTTTTTGTTGAAAAACCTTGCAAATGTGTCTCGCCCCATGCTTTGGCCGAGGGCCCAAGGGTGTCAAGCTCATTTTTCTTCGTCATTTACTCATGTCGATGTCATATTTTATGATAGATTGAGATGTAATGTCGATTCCTATGTTGAGTGTCATGTTTGTGACGTTTGAGACCTGGCGTCAACTGGTTCCAAGGATCGGTCCTTGGATGTGATTAACCTTATGTCTTTTGCCACTTACATTGTTTAATCTCATATTTTAGTGGAATCACACGTCATCATTCACCTGTCACCAAGATTCCATATTTATTGGGAATTGTTTAGTGGGCAAATGAGCACATTTAGCTAACTGTTCAGCACACCTAATGGGCTGGACAGTTGGTTTTGGACGACCCATTGCATTATTGATATTGCATCATTCCCAAGTCACATTCGCATGTTCTCCTCATATTTATAGAATTTTCATTATGGTTATTAATTTAAATTAATCCAACATGTTTTTGGTATAGTTTAGATATCTAATCATGTTATCGTTATTATCATCATTTAGCTTTAGGAGACATGCACTCCTTAATTTAGGCCATTTGCAAATTTAATTATTAGCAGCCTCGAGAGTCCTATTCCAAGGTTCAACAACAAGAGAATGCATATTTTTTGCCCGACTCATATTGGATTTTTATTGCACCTCAATTGCTTTTGATATCATAGTATTTTACTTGGTATGATGTTATTTTGATGGTTAATGTTCTTGTGTTATACAACTTTGATTATGTGTGGTCATCTAGATGTGTGTGCTTCAGATTTTAAAAGTTGGAAAGATTCGTATAATTAAATGTTTTCAAGAAAGAGGACAAGATAACAAATTAGGCATTAGATAGACATCTAGCGCTATCGAGGCCCTAGGCTCGAGTCTCTAATTTGCAAAAGTAAAACAACCTCTCACGTTTTACTTGGCCTCTAACCAACCTTTAATAGATTGGTGGCTGTTCTTAAATTAAAAATAGCATTACATAATTAACCAAGGAAATCAACCTGCAATTGTTAGGCTCTTGGAGAACTTGGGCCAATTACTAGCACTGCCTCAAAAGAGGGATCGTCTGCACTTGCTTGTTAATCCATTAACCATCTTAGGGGTTATTCATTCAGAGGGTTGTGACAAGTTTCCCTTAACATAGGCATCAAACAAGAAGTGAGAAAGGTCATGGCTCTAGTAACGTTATGCATGATATAAATCACAAGATCATAAACATTCAATCAATTCATTTCACGACAAAGTTGTTAGATTAATTTGATTCAATTTAGTTCCATATATTCCATTTCCAATGACTATTAAATTTAATTCACATAAAACTTGTCACTAAAGTGCACTAGAAGTAATAAACATGTCACAAAAGTGTAATTAAGTCCTAAAACTTCCAAAAAGTATAATCAAATACTAAAACTTATTAAATTAGTACAATCAAATTCTTCGTTGAGACTATCAATTTATCCAACGAAAAATGCATATGTAGCTTTTTTGTTATTTCTTCTTCAAATCTTATTTAGATCAAATTAAAATAAAAATGCTAAAAAATTATATTTAAAAAAAGAAATTCAAAAAAAAAAAAGGAAAATAGTAGGGCTCGCTAGTGGGGCACTGCCACCCATTGCCAGAGGAGCCAACAAAGGTCATCGACTATAGGCAAGGGTGGTCGGCCCTTGCTAGCTCTGGGAGAGGGCACCCAAGCATAACAAGGGTGAGGGCGCCCAATTTTAGGTGACATGGGCCCTCCCCAAAGGCTGGCGACGGTGCCTCTTACACCTTGCCATTATTTTTTTCAATTTTTTAAAATAAAATTTTTAGCCTTTTAGTTTTTTAATCTAATTTAAACAAGATTTTGAAGAAGAAATAATAATAAAATAAAATAAAAATTCGTAGGAGAAAAAAATTAATTTAAAAATGCCATGTCAACGACTCATCACCAAGATCAATTTCTAGATTTTCAGTTAATTTACAACATCATAACGTTGAGTCGATTGCTCGGACATGCTACTCTATTCCTTGTATCACAAATTTACAAATCTCTTATTTAAAAATGCTTTATTTTGTGAGATCTCCCTCTTACACACATCTTACAATTTCTTCCGCGATGTGTTAACATTTGTTTCTTGAGGAGCATGATATAAAACTTTATGATCAATCTATTGTGAATATAGCCAACTGTTTTTTGATTGATTCACTCCTGTTCTTTATCTGCTTTGTCTTCTTTACCTTTATCCCCAGTGATGGGATCATATAAATTTTGACAAGACAATATGTCTTTAGTCTGAGATGTCCAAATAAAATAAGTTGAGGCATTTAACTTAAGTATGGTGCCAATGGTTTGATTCCACTTTGTTGGGGAAAGACGGCATCAATTGTTGAGGACTTAAACTTGTCCAGGATCGATACCTTCCCCCAAACTCAATGAACTAATATCAAATCAATCTCAACGGCAACTAGTTACAATATTCCAGTACTATCAACCCCAAACGAGTAAATATAGTGCCGAAAATTAAATATGAAGTAGAAAAACAAGACCCAAAATTTTATGAGAAATAGCCAATTCGGGAAAAGCCACAAGAGCTCTCTCTTTTCTTTTTCAGCAAGAAAATGCGGCTACTCTCGCTTCTCCACTGCTATGAAACGTTCAGCCCTCTTTTTCTTTTCTTTTCTGATTTTATTCTTATTAAAGATGTGTTAGACCTATGAGTCGGACCTTGGACCTATGAGTCGGACCTAGCCCATCACTTTGCACACGTTGAGTGAGATCCACGGTGCCCTTGACGTCAATGTTCTGTGCAAGTCTTCGCTTGCATACAAAAGAAGAGAAGGCTGTAGCAAAAATTGACTTAACTGACTTACGGTACGGCAACCCAAGTGGCTTCCATAATCAAAGCCTTTCATAAATTTAATTGAATTGCATGTAGACTTGTGGTCAATGCATAGCCAAAGTTCTGATTTTACACTACCCTATATAAAAAATTTCTGAACGTCTCTTCTCAGCCATCCAATTATCAAAAAATGAATTCCTGCGGCACCATTCACCTCTCTCTCATCTCCTTCTTCTTCTTCAATTTTCTCAGCATTTGCACTCACATTACTGAAGCTGCACCCTATTGAGTAGGTCACTCCCAATTGGAGAGGCCAATGCAATTATGTATATATGTTGTAGTGAGTGTGTAAAAGAAAAATAAAAATAAATAAAATAAATAAAATAAATAAAAAAAGAAAAAGAAAAAGAAAAAGAAAATATCAAAAGAGATCGGGAGATAAATTAACGTGATCTTCCACATCTAGAAAATCAAGGGAGATTGGGAAAGAAATCAAAGTGATATTCTCAGATCTACAAAATCACGAAAGATTAGGAGATAAATCTACGTGATTTTTATATTGTACAATTCCAATTGAGATTGTATTTGCTCCTATAAATAGGAAACCTCATCAACGGAGAAGATGTTACACACACAGAGCAAGAATATCATAGCAGCGTAGCGGAAGAAACAGTTTTCTTCTTCCAAGAAAGAGTGTTATCTTTGAGAGTCATCCAGTTTGTGAGAAGTTCAGATCCACAAATTGAAGACAGCAAGAGATCCACCTTTGAGTGAAGTTGTATCCCATTATTTATCATAATGGAAGTTTGAAGTGGACTATAGTCCCGTGGTTTTTCCCTTCACCTTGGAGGGTTTTCCATGTTAAAAATTCTGGTGTTATTTACTATTCATCTTTACTGCTTTCATTTAATATCCTATTTAATTTTCACAGAAATAGTAGCGGGAAAAAATTATCTGGCCATTCTCCATAAATATTCTTTTCCTTTTTCCCAACAAGTGGTATCAGAGCAAGTTTGCTCTATATATTATTTTTCTATGCAGAATTAAATGGAGGAAAATTTTGGCAACATGATAAAATTGACTACATTCAATTATGCAATCTGGAAACCAAAGATGGAGGATTTGCTATACATTAAAGATCTTTGGAGGCCAATTGTGATACCGATGGAGGTGCCAGTACCAACGTCCGAGGAGTCAAATCCTGTAGCAGAAGCCAAATTGGCATTGTCTTCTGGTGGCAAACCAACGACAATGTCCGATAGCGAATGGATGGTGCTCAATCGGAAGTGTGCCGCTCAAATCCGACAATGGATTGATAAGAGCATTTTTCAAAATTTTGCTAATGAACAAGATGCTGGTGTTCTTTGGCAAAAATTAGAGAAAATGTACGCAAAAACAACGGCGTAAAATAAAGCAAATCACATGTGGTGGCTCGTGAATCTGAAATACAAAGACGGGAGCAGTGTCTCGGAACACATGAGCGAGTTCCAAGGTATAGTAAATCAACTCAGTTCTATGAAGATGACATTAGATGATGAATTGTAGGCATTACTGCTACTTAGCTCTTTGCCAAATAGTTGGGACACACTTGTTGTGTCAGTTAGCAACTTGGCTCCTGACGGCAAGCTTACCATGGACGTGGTAAAAGATAGAATGTTGAATGAAGAATCCCAGTGAAAAGAGAGTGGAGTCAACCCTACGTTTGAGGCTCTTGTCATTAATCGACAAGAAAATCAAGAACAGAGAGGGAGAAGCAAAAGCCGAAACTTTCGGAATCAGCAACAAGGAAGGTCCCAATCCAACTTCAGACAAGACAAGAAGTGCCATTATTGTGGTAAATTGGGACACTTCATTCGAGAATGCAGAAAGATAAAGGCATAAAAATCAAAAAGTCATAACAACAACAAAGCTAACGAGAACCAGACGAATGACACTGCAAATATTGCAGATGAGGTGATCATTATTCAAAGTGATGATTCCATTAATCTTGTATCCCAAGATTCGACATGGGTAGTTGATACTAGTACATCCTACCATGTCACGGCTCATCAAAATCTTTTCACATCTTACACCACTGGCGATTTTGGACACGTAAAGATGGGAAACAAAGGTACGTCCAAAATTATTGGTATGGGTAATATTTATTTGGAGACTAATGTTGGATGTAGGCTACTACTCAAAGATGTGAGGCATGTTCCGGACATACGCTTCAATCTTATATCTGCTGGCAAGCTTGATGACGAAGGCTACATCAATTTCTTTAGTGATGGAAAATGGAAGCTCACTAAAGGTAATTTGGTGGTAGCCAAAGGAGAAAAGACTAACTCTCTCTATATCACACAATTCAAGCCGTGTAGAGGAGAGGTGAATGTAACCGGAAAAGGAGTCACCACCGAGTTATGGCATAAGTGACTCGGACACATGAGTGAGAAAGGACTTAAGATTCTCACTAGAAAGCAACTCCTACCCGGAATGAAAGGTACACCATTGAATACTTGTGTCGACTGCATTATGGGAAAACAACATAGAGTAGCAATTCGCAATTCCCCACCATCTAGAAAAGCTGAAATTTTAGATTTGATACATACTGATGTATGCACAATGCAAACTAGGACACTTGGAGGTGCACTTTATTTTGTAACATTTATTGATGACCACTCTAGAAAGGTGTGGGCATTTGCCTTGAAAACTAAAGATCAAGTGCAGGAAATCTTCAAGCAATTTCATATGAAGGTTGAAAGAGAAACAGGCAGGCGATTGAAGTGTGTACGCTCAGACAACAGTGGCGAATACCGATGACCTTTTGAAGATTATTGCAAGAACCTTGGGATCAAACTAGAAAAATCCGTACCAAAAACACCTCAACACAACGGTGTCGCGGAGCGGATAAACAAAACCATATGTGAAAAAATTAGATGTATGCTCTCCAACGCAAAGCTGCCAAACCACTTTTGGGGTGAGGCGATGAGGACGGTAGTTGATTTAATCAACCTATCACCTTCAGCTCCACTTAACGGTGATGTACCACAAAGTGTTTGGATTGGTAAGGATATTTCTTATGGCCACTTGAAGGTGTTCGGCTGTAGAGCATTTGTTCACATTCCAAAGGATGAGAGATCAAAACTTGATGGGAAATCAAAGCAATGTATTTTTTTTGGGGTACGCACATGAAGAATTCGGCACAGACTCTGGGATCTTGTTAACCAAAAAATAGTCAGAAGTAGGGACGTGGTATTTCTTGAAGATCAGACAATCGAGGATTTCGAGAAGCACGAGAAATCTCCATCAATAGACGAATACTCAGTTGATCTTGACCCAGTCGCTACTCTTATCAATTCTAATAACAAGCAAGCTGAATCCAGGATTGAAGGTAAGACTACTTCAACTGAACTTGAACCTATTGTTGAACAGGTCCCATCAGAACCTCAATTGAGGAGATCAACCCGTGAACGACAATCTAGTCATAGATATTCTCCCAATGAGTACCTAATGCTCATTGACGGGGGAGAACCAGAGAATTACCAAGAAGC
Source organism: Eucalyptus guilfoylei (assembly GCA_016097605.1). Taxonomy (NCBI): domain Eukaryota; kingdom Viridiplantae; phylum Streptophyta; class Magnoliopsida; order Myrtales; family Myrtaceae; genus Eucalyptus; species Eucalyptus guilfoylei. The sequence continues at coordinate 42,703,737 of CM027864.1, read as the reverse complement.
TTTATTCCTTGAGCACAAAGAGGAGTGGTTAAAAGCTATGCAGGAGGAGATGAAATCCTTAGACAAAAATCATACTTATGATTTAGTCAAGTTGCCACAAGGAAGAAAAACTCTCAAAAACAAATGGGTGTTCAGACTAAAGACTAAAGAAGGTAACTCACAGCCACGATACAAAGCAAGGTTGGTTGTGAAGGGATTCGCTCAAAAGAAAGATATCGACTTCAATGAGGTATTTTCTCCTGTAGTTAAAATGTCCTCTATCCGAGTTGTCATTGGCTTGGCAACAAGCTTGAACTTGGAGATCGAGCAACTTGACGTGAAGACCGCGTTTTTACATGGAGATCTAAATGAGGAGATCTACATGGATCAGCCAGAAGGTTTCAAAATCAAAGGCAAATAAAATCTTGTGTGTAGATTGAGGAAGAGTCTTTATGAGCTCAAGAAATCACCAAGACAGTGGTACAGAAAATTCAATTCCTTCATGGAAGAAAATTGGTTCAACAAAATCACCGCTGATCACTGCGTTTTTGTCAAGAAATTTACTGATGGTAATTTCCTCATTCTTTTGCTTTACGTTGATGACATGCTAATTGTTGGCCAGGATAAAAGCAAGATCAACAACTTAAAGAAGAAATTAAGCAAGTGCTTTGCGATGAAGGATTTGGGACCCGCAAAACAAATTCTTGGGATGGAAATCTTGCGAGATAGGCAAAATCATAAACTCTGGTTATCTCAAGAACAGTATGTTAATAAAGTTCTTGAAAGATTTAATATGAATAACTCCAAAGCAGTTTGTTCTCCACTTGCAAATCATTTCAAACTTAGCTTAGAGCGGTGCCCAAAAAGTGAGACAGAAAAGAAGGAAATGGAAAAAGTCCCTTATGCATCGGCAGTTGGCAGTCTAATGTACGTGATGGTATGTACAAGGCTTGATATCGCCTATGCAGTTGGAGTGGTAAGCAGATTTCTATCCAATCCCGGTAAGGAACATTGGGCAGCAGTCAAATGGATATTCAGGTATCTTCGACGTACTTCTAATAACTGCATATGCTTTGGTGATGGTAAAACTATGTTAGAAGGTTTTTCGGATTCAGACATGGCAGGGGACGTGGACTCAAGAAAGTCTACATTGGGATACCTAATGACTTTTGCAGGGGGAGCAGTTTCATGGCAATCTCGACTACAAAAGTGTGTTGCCCTATCTAGTGTTGAAGCAGAGTATATTGCGATAACGGAAGCATGTAAAGAACTCTTGTGGATGAAGAAGTTTCTACAAGAAGTGGGCCACAACCAAGAGGAGTATATCTTGTATTCAGATAGTCAAAGCGCAATACACCTTAGCAAAAATGCAACTTTCCACTCAAGATCCAAACACATTGACATCAGATATCATTGGGTACGTGATGTGTTGGAAGAAAAAACCCTACAGCTAAAGAAAATACACACAGACAACAATGGCTCAGATATGATGACAAAATCTCTATCTACAATGAAGATGCAAGCCTGTCGAACTTTTGCAGGTTTGACACCTTCTCCAAATTGCTCGTGAGGGGGAGATTTGTTGAGTAGGTCACTCCCAATAGGAGAAGCCAATGCAATTATGTATATCTGTAGTAGTGAGTGTGTAAAAGAAAAAGAAAAAAAAAGAGAAAGAAAAAAAGAAAAAGAAAATATCGAAAGAGATCGAGAGATAAATTAACGTGATCTTCCACATCTAGAAAATCAAGGGAGATTGGGAAAGAAATCAAAGTGATATTCTCATATCTATAAAATCACGAGAGATCAGGAGATAAATCTACATGATTTTTATATCGTACAATTCCAATTGAGATTGTATTTGCTCCTATAAATAGGAGTCATCCTCAACGGAGAAGATGTTACACACACAAAGCAAGAATATCATAGCAGTGTAGCAGAAGAAACAGTTTTCTTCTTCCAAGAAAGAGTGTTATCTTTGAGAGTCATCCAGTTTGTGAGAGGTTCAGATCCACAAATTGAAGACAGCGAGAGATCCACCTTTGAGTGAAGCTATATCCCATTATTTATCATAGTGGAAGTTTGAAGTGGACTATGGTCTCATGGTTTTTCCGTTCACCTTGGAGGGTTTTCCACGTTAAAAATTCTGGTGTTATTTACTATTCATCTTTACTGCTTTCATTTAATTTTCATAGAAATAGTAGCGGGAAAAAATTATTTGGACATTCTCCATAAATATTCTTTTCTTTTTTCCCAACACACCCGAATATCTGTATCATGATTGCCCAAACACCACCCTCTTCACTCCCAAATCCACCTACCAAACAAATCTCAACACCCTCCTCTCTTCCCTCTCCTCTGTCGCCGCCACGGATGCCGACGGCTTTGCAAATGCCACTGCCGGCAAAAACCCACTTGACCGCGCCTACGGGCTATTCCTCTGCCGTGGCGACATCGCTGCCACTGCTTGTGGCGACTGCATGGCCAACGCGAGCAAGGAAATACTCAACAACTACCCTAAAGAGAAAGACTCCATCATTTGGTATGCTGAGTGCATGCGGCGTTACTCGAACCACTCCATTTTCTCCGTTGAGCAAGATGTGCCAGCCTTCGTATTGATGAACGAGGCCAACATTTCAAGCCCTAGCAGCTTTGCCCAGTTGCTAAAGGACACGACCGATGAATTGGTGGAGAGTGCAGCAAGCGATGGGTCTGGGAAGAGGTTTGCTGTCAAGGACGCCGACATCTCGAGCTCGAAGCGGCTATACACGCTCGCTCAATGCATGCCGGACTTGACGTCGGCGTAGTGCAAGGCGTGCTTGCAAGGGGCCATCGAGAATCTGCCCAAAGATAAGGAAGGAGGGAGAGTCTTGGCCCCGAGCTGCAATGTTAGGTTTGAGCTTTACCAGTTCTATAATGAGACTGTCTTCCATGAAGCACCGGCACCGGCGCCAACACTTGCCCCGCCACCTGCGGCGGTTGCAGCTGCTCCTCCTCCTTCTTCAATAGTGAGATCTAAAGAAGTCAGAGCTATGTCTTCCGGGGTTCTTTGTACTGCCGGCGTAGTGTTTTTCCTTTTTCCTTTTTCCTTTTTGAAGGAGAGTTACTTTCCGTTCAGTGTAATAACTGAGGACGGAATAATGAGAAAAAGTTTGTGAGTACCCACAGTTCTTGAATGTGACTCGTTTGAGGACAAGATGAGCAGATGCGATCCTCCATGGTAGGAGAGTATGCTGGAAATATACCAAGACTCATCTATTAAATTTAAAGAATGTGCAGATCTAAGCGTGCTTATACGAACGAATTAATTTAGATATGCAAAATTTACCACGTCACTTAACAAGTGAATTTACCAAGCAACTATTAGTATTCCTAACGTTGCTAATAGCATGTGTTGACAAAGTATGTTGAGTTCAGTCAGACTCGTCCTAAGTCTCATTTAACTTTAATTGGATAAGTTTTAGGGGTTTCTGTTGGGCCTTTTTAGACAATTTTTCTCTTTTTATTATTATTTCTTTACTGGTGAAATGTCAACACCAATCCCTCTACTTTTGTCCTGAAATCAATATCGCCCCTCCTTTTTTTCTTTTTCTTTTTTTGGTTGGGAGGGAAGGTTGGAGGGCTGGGTGTTTTGTTTCAAAATCGTCCCGCTACCTTGATCTCCCATTTTTCAGGGTTCAAAACATGTCCACCTGTAGCCGCTCAGGAGTCTTAGTTCGTTTTGTTCAGTATGACAAGCAATCCCCTTGTTGCAGAAGAGTTACAGACTTTTGAGGGGATCTTCTCCATTGCACTTCTTTGTGATGTGCGCCTATAGACATGATTTCGATTTTTTACTTGTGTTAATCAGTGTTCACCGTGTCGAAACTAGTAGAACGGTTTGGACATTATTTTTGCATTGGGTTCGCTTGTTTTTTTGGTATCTCCCTATCACCTCATGATGGTTGCGGCCTCTGCGGCTTACCACCGACGTTCGGCGAGGTCCACTCTGCCAATTTTCGATCTTTATCATCTCTGGATATAGCTAGATTGTGGATTTCATCGCGATAACCCTAGCCGAAGCTTATTTGTTGCATCTCGTCACTTATCGAGCTTGCCGAAGCTTGAGCCACCATGGTCGCCACCGGGGGAGTGGCAAGCTAAGGTCTCATGCTTGGATTCCTCGATGCCATGGTCATGGGCCTTATGGCTTTCTAGGCCATCCTATCACTGCAACTAAGTTAGACTAGCAAATTGTTTACCATGTGTATGATAAACCGTTAAGTTTTTACAAGTAGCAATTACAGCTAAAGCTGGCCCACGATATATAGCCAGAGAATTTCTCACAACCTTTTTCTAGAAAACCTTAATTTGACCCGGCAGCTTCAACATTATATAAAGACCATTCCCATTGAAAGATCAACTTTAATTATTGTTGCTTGTATGGTCGGTTCATCTTTTGATCTAGTCTTCCCCAGAAAAACATATACGCACTTGCAAAAGGCGAGTGGGGACCGTCATCCTTCTGGCAAATTAAGTTTCTCAATTTAAGTTTTTAGTAATTATTCGTCATTATCTTCTAAGACGTTAGGTAGATTCCATTTAACACTTAGTCTATTGGAGACGTCTTTTATCTAGCTATCTATGTAAGATTCTACATTTAACAAATATTTGCCTCTCATTGCAACTACAGAGATCAAATCCAATAATATTAGGATTCATTTTCAGCACAAAAGTCGCCGATCTCTTTACAAATAACTAATTAATTATGAATTTATCGACAAATAACCGAGGTGTTGAGATAATAACGGTGCTTATGTATCTATTTATCTATTATGTCATGAAGAAAAGTGGTTCCTACTTTTGATTAGACCAAAAAGCAAAAAAAAAAAAGAACTATGTACATGTTGCACTTCGATCATGTTAACGTTGATTAAACCTATTATCAAATGAGAAACTTGTATATGAAGGGGAAGGACGAAAATACTAAGTGGAGTGAAGTCAAATCTGTCGTCGTTTTTGGGCCTGCATCCCTATCCTTGACTAATCTTTCCAAGTCTCCGCTCAACTTTGACAACGAAACGGTCCAAGCTCACTCCACATCATTCAGCTTGCGAGAACCCACGGCAGCGTTAGTCGAATTCAATCCATGCCGCGACTCGTGACCACTAACATCGACGCTCATGTGAATATAATTATTATGTTAATTTAGTATCTATATTATAATAAATTCGTACCATCAAATGCGATAGTTTTTTTTCTGAGCTCACCCCTTGCAAATTCAACTTTCTATATATATCATGTTTACGTAATGATTTCTTAGCTAGACTTCTAGAATGATGATGGATGTAGAAGTAAATACACTCACCTAGCGAGGGTATGATAGTGTCATTAAATAATGTATGTGGATTTGAATCTAACTTACAAGATGCGGCTTTCGAAAGAGTGATACAATTTAATGTCAGAAATTGCAATATTAGACAATACTTGATTGAGAAAAGATACATATTTCGACTTTTCTTTCTTCCAGTCTCCACGGGGAGCCAAATTAGAATGCAAGTGATGTAGAACAACATGCAAATGCCTTTATGGAAATATTGGAGCGTCATAAGAGCAGGCGATCCCACAAATTAAAGAGGATTGCGTGATCCTTGTGATTACAAATGAGTTACAATAGTTATTGCGTGATTTTCGAGATTACAAATGGGTTACAATATTTTATTCACGTGTTTTCCTTAATTTGTTATAGATTTCAGATTTTCTAGTTGTGTTTTGATAACTATCCCTTTTATCAATATCCTTTCCTTTATTTTGTTATTAGATTAAGTTATTTTGTTATTTTCTAGATGGCGACCTCCTTATAAAAGACGCCTAAGATATTGTAATATGCACTTATTTATTCAAAATAAACACTATCTTTTGGAATCCTTTCCAAGCATTACTTCCTCTACGTCATTTGGTATCATAGCAGGTTTCACCTGTGACGATGGCTAATAACGTTAATGACAATTTCCACGTAGCTGAAGGCTGCAGAAACGAGCCTATTACATGGGATGAGTTCAACTAATTTGCGGAGCAAACCGAATGGAGGTTTCAAGAATTACTTGTAGCCATCCGGCGTTTGTCTACCAACCCCATACCTGGTAATCTTCTGGCTAAACATGCTCAGGTAGATCGAGACCCGGAAGTAGCTATGGAACATGGGGACAAATCTCCGACAAAGACGACAAGCCTATGTCGAGGACTTTGAAGGAGAAGAAGAGTTCCTGGATCGGCCTGTTCGTGGAGGCCACCGGAACAGGGGATACCGACGAGACCCCAAGCAATATCAACTTAAGGTTGACCTTCCAACCTTTAATGTCAATTTGAATATTGAAGGCTTTTTGGATTGGCTTTGGGAAGTTGAGAAAATTCTTCAATGCCATGGAGATTGAAGAGGATCGCCAAGTAAAATTGGTGGCATACAAATTAAAGGGCGGTGCCTCAGCGTGGTGGGAGCAGACACAACTAACCTGACGTCGACAAGGAAAAGCTCCCATCCGAACATGGAATCGGATGAAAGAGATGTTGAAGGTTCGGTTTCTCCCAACCGATTATGAACAATTATTATTTCAACAATTTCAGAATTGTAAGCAGTTAAGCCGATCAGTCCAAGCATACACAGAGGAGTTTCTCCGACTTTCTGCCCGTAACAACCTGGCTGAGTCAGAGGCACAACAGACTGCCAAGTACATTAATGGTTTACGAATTAATATTCAAGATCGTGTTTCACTACATCGTTTGTTCTCTGTTGAGGATGCTCAAGAGATGGCCTGAAAGGTTGAGATGCAATTAGAGAGAACTAGCCCCATTAATCGGGCTAACAATTATTCCGCTCGAGGATCATCTAGAAAGGGGAGATAGCTAGATGTTCCTAAATCCTCCAACCAGCAAACCAATACTACGAACCAAACTCCAGGAAGTATTACTGGGGTGCGCAAGGAACCAGTCATTGCAAACAACCATAACAATCAGGATGACCAGAACCCGTACGCTAAGCCACCACCAATCAAATGCTACAAGTGTAACGAACTGGGACATCGTTCGAGTGATTGTCCACGACGGAAGATGGCCAATGTTGTCGAGCACGATGATGACATATATGAAGATGATTGGATTGATAAGGAAGAAGTGGAAGATGAAGAGGGCAAGCATGTCAATTGCATTGTTAGGAGACTATTATTCGCTCCACGAAGAGAAGACACACAGCGGAATAGTCTTTTTCATGCCCGTTGTAGCATCAACGGCAAAGTTTGCGATGCCATCATCGACAGTGGAAGTTGTGAGAACATCGTGTCCAAGGCTTTGGTGGACCATCTACAAATAAAAATAGAGTTACATCCCTTTCCTTACACAATCGGGTTGATTCGTAAAGGGGCCGAACTCAAGGTGACACAGGTATGCCATTTACCTATTTCAATTGGAAAGACCTATAAGGACACCATAATTTGTGATGTAGTGGAGATGGATGCATGCCATGTCCTACTGGGACGACCATGGCAATATGACGTTGATATCACTCACAAGGCTCGAGAGAACACATTCTTTTGTGTTGAAAAAGACGAAGATTACTTTGAAGCCGATGAGTAATACTCCCCAGGCCCCAAAGAAGCAAAGTGCAGGGATTATGCTAAACATTCGTAAACGTGAGGGCATGTATATGATTGTGGAGAAAGGCAATCAAGAAGCCATTATTCCCATTCCGGCAACTCTTCAGCCCTTATTGAGGGCATTCAGTGATGTTATTCCGGAGGATCTATCTGTTGGATTACCACCCTTGAGGGATATCCAACATGAGATTGATTTTCTTCCAGGAGCGAGCTTCCCTAATTTGCCACACTACCGGATGAATCCAAGGGAGAATCAGATTTTGCAAGACCAAGTAGGAGAACTTCTTCAAAAAGGCTTCTTGCGCGAAAGCATTAGCCCTTGTGCAGTACCCGCACTCCTCACTCCGGAGAAAGTCAGAAGCATGCGTATGTGTGTTGATAGCTGGAGAATTAATCGGATTACTATCAAATACCGATTCCCAATCCCTCCCCTGGATGACATACTCGACCGGCTTGCGGGATCATAGGTCTTTACAAAGATTGATCTACGTAGCGGATATCATCAAGTACGCATCCGCCCTGGCGATGAATTGAAAACAGCCTTTAAAACAAGTGAAGGTTTGTACGAATGACTTGTCATGCCGTTTGGCCTCACGAATGCACCTAGCACCTTCATACGTTTGATGACTCAGGTTCTTAAACATTTTATTGGCAAGTTTGTGGTGCTTTACTTCGATGACATTCTCATATATAGTCCAGATGACCAACAGTATATGGAGAATCTAAGGGACGTCTTATCGGCCTTGCAGACGAACCAATTGTACGTTAATTTGAAGAAGTGTAGCTTCATGACTGATCGACTCCGCTTCTTGGGGTATATTGTCGGAGCAGAAGGCCTTCAAGTTAATGCAGAAAAGGTAGCTACCATCCGCGACTGGCCGACTCCCCAGACCGCTGGGGAGGCGCGTAGCTTCCATGGGCTTGCGACATTCTACTGACGTTTTATACGAAATTTCAGTTCTATTATGGCTTCGGTCACCGATTGTTTGAAGAAAGGAAAATTTCATTGGAGTGACGAAGCAGAAGCCAGCTTTGCTCTCATCAAGGAAAAATTTTCCACGGCACCAATACTGATGCTCCCAAATTTTGAAAAGGTATTCGAACTAGATTGTGATGCTTCTAGTGTAGGAATCGGTGCTGTTCTCTCTCAGGAAGGTAAGCCTATTGCTTATTTTAGCGAGAAACTTAATGATGTTCGCAAGCGATGGTCTACCTATGAGCAAGAATACTTTACTGTAGTACGAGCTATCAAGCATTGGCAGCCTTATCTTTATCAACATGAGTTTGTCCTTAACACTGATCATCAGGCACTGAAATATATCAAGAGCCAAAGACATCTAAATCGAATGCATGGACGTTGGGTCTCCTTTTTGGAGTAATTCAATTTCATGCTTCGACACAAGGCGGGCCACTTGAACAAAGTCGCTGATGCACTTAGCCGTCGTGCTGTAATACTCGTCACCATGCGCACTGACGTTGTGGGCTTTGACCACCTTTGTGTTCTTTATGCTGATGATGAAGATTTTTCAGGAAATTTGAGAGAAATGTTCTACGACAGGTTCTCACAGTGACATGATTGTTTAGGACAAATTTTTATTCTTTGGCAACAGGTTGTGCATTCCTCGAAGCTCTTTGCGGGAACAACTTATTCAAGAGCTACATGGTGGCTCCCTTGGAGGACATTGTGGGCGAGATAAAACTGTTGCGTTAGTTGAGGAGCGGTATTATTGGCCTCAATTGAAACGGGACATTGGACGATTTGTGAAAAAGTGATACATTTGTCAGACGGTGAAAGGCCATTCTCAGAACACTGGACTTTACACCCCTCTACCTATTCCTTCTGGACCTTGGATAGACATTTCAATGGATTTCGTGTTGGGGCTTCCTCGAACCCAACGAGGTATGGATTCTGTTTTTGTGGTAGTGGACAGGTTTACTAAGATGGCACACTTTATCCCTTGCAAGAAGACTTCTGATGCTTCCCATGTAGCGAGTTTATTTTTTCGAGAAGTCATTCATTTGCATGGTGTTCCGAAAACTATCACCTCCGATCGTGACACCAAATTTCTGAGTCATTTTTAGAGGACTCTATGGCATTTATTTGGGACGGATTTGCAATATAGCAGCTCCTTTCATCCTCAGATTGATGGTCAAACTGAAGTTGTCAATTGTACTATGGCAGATATTATTTGGTGTCTTTGTAATGACATGCCAAAGCACTGGGACCGGTATCTTGCTCTTGTTGAGTTTGCTTTTAACAACACTATTAATCGATCCACGAGCAAGTCTCCATTTGAGGTCATCTATGGGCGAATGCCACAACATACACTAGATCTCATGCCTTTGCCCAAAGTCCCAAGATATAGTGTTGTGGCTGAAAATTTAGCAACAAAATTACAAGAGATACAAGAGGATGTGAAGCAACAGCTAGAAGCTTCCACTACTGTTTACAAAGCTGCTACAGATAAACATCGTCGCCTCAAGGTATTTGCTGAGGGTGACGAAGTGATGGTCTACCTCTGCAAGGAACGCTTTCCTGTTGGTACGTATAACAATCTAAAGCACAAGAAAGTTGGTCCATGTCGAATTGTGAAGAAAATCAATGACAATGCCTATGTTGTTGATCTTCCTGGTGACCTCAACATCTCCCCGACATTCAATGTAGCGGACCTATTTGAGTATCATCCTTCGGATACTCCTCTTTATCCTAATCATAACTCGGGGTCGAGTTCTTCTGAAGTGGAGGAGACTGATGTAGAACAACATGCAAATGCCTTTATAGAAACATTGGAGCGTCATAAGAGCAGGCGGTCCCACAAATCAAAGAGGATTGCGTGATCTTTGTTATTACAAATGAGTTACAATATTTATTGTGTGATCTTCGAGATTACAAATGAGTTACAATATTTCATTCACGCGTTTCCCTTAATTTGTTATAGATTTCAGATTTTCTAATTGTGTTTTGATAATTATCCCTTTTATCAATATCTTTTCCTTTATTTTGTTATTAGATTAAGTTATTTGGTTGTTTTCTAGATTGCGACCTCCTTATAAAAGGCGCCTAAGATATTGTAATCTGCACTTCTTTATTCAAAATAAACACTATCTTTTGGAAATCATTACTTCCTCTGCATCAGCAAGCCACGCAATTGACTTCGGTCAACGACCTCGTACGATGGGCAAATGCCAAATGCTGTCTTCCATCCTCACCGTCCGTCTTACTCTTCTGTCTGCCACCTAACCACAACTCCGGTCACTTCAAGGAAAATTCCACACGGTTTGTCTTGGCTTGTCAAAAGTCTTTTTTGACCTAACAAAGGTTGTATACTAGTCTTCTTCACCGTTCAAGACCGTGGAAAAGTACCGAGATATTTTCAATTTATATATTTATTATTCGTTCAGATTTTATCATTAAATACTGATTAAAAATCTATCTATATAAATACTGGAATGCAAATGATATTAGCATGACGCTCGAGTGACTAATAATATTATTTTAATTGAAAAATCATCCATCAAAACTTTTATAAAGATTAAATATGTCACATAAGTATAAATTAAGTTTAGAGTAAATGTGTCAAAGTATGCATAATTTAAGATTTTTTTGTCACAAAAGAAAATTCGAGATAAATTTGCCAGACTATAGTTTGGGGTTTTTGATCTTTTTTTTTTTATCAACTCTATATGTTTTAAAACTTTTAGCTATGCCTTGTGGAAATAAAATTTCAAATTCTAAGGCCTTGGTAACACTGTTTCGCTATTTTTCTATTATTTTGCTCCCCAAAATCCAAAATAAAAAAAAAAATCCATTTGATAACGTTAGATAATTTTTTTTATTCTTTAAAATATATTAATGGCTAGGGAATAAATTTGGAATAGAAACAAGAAATAAAAAAAAAATTACTTCTTTATTTCAAGAAACAAAAAGAGAAATAAGATCATTTTAGAAACCTAATACTCGTCTTTACACAAACAACACAAATTCTGGTCTCTTGATCCAATTCAAATCCCCTTTTTGGGAATTAAAAAATAATAAATAAATAAATATTCAGAAATTTAGGAAAAAATTAGAAATTAGATTTTGAGAAGTTTTACTTGATTTTAGTATTAATTATAGTTTATAATTAGTTTAGCATAAAAAATGTGAAAATCTTTCAATGAAAATTAGAATCACAATTGAATAAGTATTTAGGGTTTTATTATATGGTTTTTTGAATGCCGTTTTCTTATAGGCTACGTTTAGCAATTAGAATAAAATTTATCCTATTCTGCGTTTGGTATCTGCGATGCTCGCCTTCCCCAGTGGCCGACAGGGATGAGCCTCGCTAATGGCCGGCGAGGCCGACCTCGCCGGCCCTCACCTCTCGTCGGCCGGCAAGAGGAAGGAGAAGGTGGGGAAAAAGAAAAGAAAAAATAATTAAAATAATTCAAAAACAAATTAAATAATTCGAAAAAAAAATAATAATAATATTTAAAAAATTGCCACATCAGTGTTCGGCCGCGTTCACGTCAACGTCGGCTGGCCAATTTTGGCCGGATGGACTGAATCGGCACAATTATAAAAAGATTTAGGATTAAATTGGCCAAAAAAAAAAATTATGACTAATTTGACACAATTGCAATAGATTTAGGACTTTTTTGGTAATTCTCTCGCCATGGAATCAAATTGCACGAATCAAATTTCAAATTTCGAAATTATTACCTTTGATGGAAAATTCAAAGCTATAAGCACCACCAAAATCCCTTTCGTCCCATATCTCTCTCTCTCTCTCTCTCTACAACGACATCACTGAGATACATGTTTTGACTTTTCTTCTTCTAGTCTCCATTTGGAGCCAAATTAGAACGCAACCCACGCAGTTGACTTCGGTCAACGCCCTCGTACGAAGGCAAATACTATCTTCCATCCTCACCGTCCGTTTTACTCCTCTGGCCCAACCACCACCACCTCCTGTCTCTTTAACCTCGCGGAATGGACTTTAAGGAAAAATTTCACACCGATTTGTCTTGACTTGTCAAAAAAATCGCTTTTGACCTTTCAAACTATATAATAGCTTTTCATGATTTAACATACCGATTTTTATATGTTTCAAAACTTTTAGATATGTCATGAGGATTGAAATTTAAAATTCTAAGTGTCCAAAAAACATGATCCTTGAGTTTCAATTTGCAATGGCGTGGTTCATATTAAATTTTTGAAAACAAAATAATATTTCACCTTCTAAACTTTCAATTTGAATATCGAATCTAATAATCTCAATTTTGCTTTTCATGTGTAGACCGTGTGGCTGTCCGGATTTGTTTTCATACTTGTACTAGATTTTTCGAATAGTTCTCACAACAAAAATATCTTGGAGAGCAGACCATCCTCTCTTCCTATAACTCCGTGCCCCTGCCTGTGCCGCAAGCCCACCCTATCCATTATGAATTCTTGCTTCACCATCTCCATCTCTCTCTCCTTCTTCTTCTTCTTCAACCAGATTTTCAGTACTGAGGCTGCACCGGAATATCTATATCATGATTGCCCAAACGCCACCTTCTTCACTTCCAACTCCACCTACAAATCCAACCTCAATATCCTCCTCTCTGCCCTCTCCTCCGCCGCCACCAACAGCACCAATGGGTTCGCCAATGCCACCGCCAGCCAAAACCCTCCAGACCGGGCCTACGGGTTCTTCCTCTGCCGCGGTGACCTTGACACCGCCGCGTGCAGCGACTGCGTGGCTGCCGGAAAACATGATATCCTCCAAAAATGCCCCAACCAGCGAGTCTCGGTAATCTGGTACGCTGAGTGCATGTTGCGGTACTCAAACCAGTTCATCTTCTCGGTCATGGAGCAAGAGCCGTCTCTCACTTTGTACAACATCGGGAACGTTATCGACTCAACCCAGTTCATGCAGCTCCTGCGAGGAACGCTGAACGACATCGTCATGAGGGCTTCAACTGGCGGGTCAGAGAAGAAGGTCGCGGCGGCACAGGCGAACAACACGAGCTTGCAGAAGTTGTACGCACTCGCGCAATGCACTCCGGACTTGACAGCGTCAGACTGTGACACGTGTCTCCAGTACGCGATCGGTCATCTGGTTCAGGGGAAGCAAGGCGGGAGGGTGCTCACTCCGAGCTGCAACGTGAGGTACGAGCTCTACCCTTTTTATAACGCCTCAGCCCTGCCAGCACCGGTGCCTCCGCCTCCCGCTCTCACTCCGGTTACCAGTCCTAAAGGTACATATGTGTTTGTATTGCTTGTCTTCTTTTGTTATCGAAGACTGGATTTAGTCCAGCGGGCCAAAAATATTTACTCAGATTTAGCTAATCTCTCCTACTAGGCTCTTGGATTCAATTTTGATTAATCATAGTATTCGCCATCTGTTAAAAAAAAAAAAATCATCGTACAAGCGGTTGTATGCATATTGATGATCTGAGAGAGTGAGTAGCTATAATGCCCAAAGAAAAAGACGCTAGGTGATCGAGGATCACATATAAAACTTTCTGGTGTTAAGTGCGTTTGTTGGTCCTTGGCTTTTAGCTTGAGTGGTGACTCCGGTGATTATGCTGCGACTTTTTCTTTAAGAAAACTGTTGGCTGGATTAAAGGTATTATAAGTATTGACAGAAAAGACAATTTGAAAGGTATTGTCAGTTCTTTCAAGTCTCTAATGCTACAAAGTCGTGATGAGAAGTATCTTTTAGGTGAATACTTTTTCCTAGGTGGGTTGATTATCTCAATCACTCATACCAGTTGAACATGGTGGGTTCTACATCCACTTACGAGATTAGATTATTTACGTAACGATTGGTTAAAGGTCGCTTTAATCAGATTAATGGTTAATCCCCTATAAACAATTGGTGCACTCGCATTTGATTTAGGAGAAAGAATAGAGTTGTGAGTACAGATCATGGATTACAGCTTCATTTCTTCTGGACATTTGCTCTTTAAGCGTACCCTTTTTGTTTTACTCTGTATTTTACATTTGCTCTGGCCTATGGTGGCAATTCCAGTTTCTAGAATCCTAAACAGTCATGACCACGTATACTGATGTTACTAAGATGTGGTTGCACATATGTAGGGAAAAGCAATAAAACTACCGTGAATAGAATGATGAAACCGTAAATGGGGATGTATTATGTCTATGGTTTTGGCAAAATGACCATTTACTCTTGTTTCGTCATGTAGGCGCGAGTGAAATTTCAAATGCCGAGCCCTTGCAGTATGATTTAGCCACTATACAAGCCGCCACAGACAATTTCTCTCATCAAAACAAGTTGGGTGAGGGCGCATTCGGTGAAGTTTTCTGGGTATGGTCAGCCAGAAACTAGATTGAGAATGGTTTAAATATATTTGAGGGATCTTTAGGATAAAAATATTTGAAGATCTTTGGTTTGGTAATATTGAAAAGCTGTGATCATAAGCTATTCATGTCTATTAAAACATCGAAATATTAACCTTCCAGGGTAGGCTTCCCAATGGACAACAAATAGCTGTGAAGAGACTATCTCAAAGCTCAGGACAAGGTGCCCAAGAATTTAAGAATGAAGTCCTATTGGTAGCGAAGCTTCAACATCGGAACCTTGTGCGGCTGCTCGGGTTCTGCTTGGAGGGTGAAGAAAAACTGCTTGTTTATGAGTTTGTGCTGAACAAAAGTCTTGACTACTGTCTATTTGGTATGTTGCCTTTTCATATATTCCTAATTTATTGCTTTTTTATGTTGAGGCGATCATGTGATTAGCCTCAAATTATGTTTAATGTTTCACTAGCTTTTGGAACCTAAATATGTTCCTTGCATAAAATCTATTCAAGAGGATTTATCAACCGAAAACACCTTTAATTTCAACTGTGGATACATGCAAATCCTGAAAAGAGCAAGGAGTTGGATTGGTCGAGACGTTACAAGATAGTATGTGGGATTGCTCGAGGAATGCTCTATTTACATGAGGACTCTCGACTTTGGATCATTCATCGTGATCTAAAAGCAAGCAATATCTTGTTGGACAATGAAATGAACCCAAAGATTTCAGACTTCAGCATGGCATGGATTGTCGGAGTCGACCAAACACAGGCAAATACCAATAAAATATTGAGGACTTTGTAAGTATTGTTATGCTT
The DNA here is from genome assembly GCA_016097605.1 of Eucalyptus guilfoylei. Taxonomy (NCBI): domain Eukaryota; kingdom Viridiplantae; phylum Streptophyta; class Magnoliopsida; order Myrtales; family Myrtaceae; genus Eucalyptus; species Eucalyptus guilfoylei. The sequence goes on along the minus strand of CM027864.1, from coordinate 42,688,030 downwards.
TGTTCTCCACTTTTTATGCCTATGTAGGCTTATATTGATGATGTGTTATGGATTCCAGTGGTTACATGTCACCTGAGTATGCGATGTATGAGCAATTCTCTATGAAGTCCGATGTCTATAGTTTCGGTGTCCTACTTCTTGAGCTCGTTAGTGGTAAGAAGAATAGTTTCTTCTTTGAAAAAGATGGAGGCGAAGATCTCGCTAGCTATGTAAGTTGTGCAAACTTGCTATATCTAGTATGAAAATTGTTAAACTGAGCAAATTGCATGTACTGAGAATATTTTTTTTCCAATGAATTGTTTTTAGGCTTGGAAAAATTGGAGAGATGGTAAGCCATTGGAAGTGTTAGATCCAGCCATTGGAGACTTGTATTCAAGGGATGAAGTTCTTAGGTGCCTCCACATTGGTCTACTTTGTGTCCAGGAAGATCCAATGGATAGACCCACGATGGCAAACGTAGTCCTCATGTTGAGCTGCTACTCTGTTTCTCTTGCACCACCCCTACAACCGGCGTTCTTCCTCCGAAGCAGGACAGAGAGACCAATGAAAAATCTCAAATCGGACCAATCCACCAGTAGGTCCATGGCAATGTCGATCAATGAGATGTCAGTCACCGAAGTATACCCCCGGTGAACGGTAATGGGAGTTGGAAGTCTTTCTTCATGATTGTCTCATGGAGACCTTATCTTAAGATTCCTGGCGTTCCAGTTCGATCATTGATGAACAACAAGCAAACACGTACGTCATATATATCTAAAACTACAAAGTGTCTTCTCCTCGACGCAAATCATGATTTGATCCACTAGAGTGGCATTATCTGCTTACAGTACTTCTCATGATATATGATAAGGTATATCCGTTCGTACACGTGCCGCATTCATTCCATCACTTTACTGGAAATCTGGGTCACAGACCTAACCTCCAGATACATGCACTTGCATTTTTACTCGATCATATTGGTTAGTGGTTGATTATGATGGAAAGGCAAGCAAATTCATATGCAAATTTCTTATGTCTAGACCTGTCAAACGGGTGGATCGGATTGAAAAAGATTTTATATAAATTGACCTATTTAATTTATTTTCACCTATTTTTATATAATACAAATTTGGTGACTCATTCCCAATTCATACTCGATTCTATTTATATTAATTAAAACACTTCTTTTTTTAACCCAACTTAGAAAAACTCATATTCAGACCGCAAAGTGAATGAGCACGAGATCAAGTTAGACCGATAGTGAAGAACAAATCATAGAGATTGGATTGTGTCTAAGCAAGTTGTGAACCCATATAAAATCCACATTTTTTTAGGCCTTGCATTTCTAAATCAATTTATGACTCATTTATTGAATTTAACTAATCAATATAATAACACAACTCATCAAATATGAGTTGAAAAATGGGTTTATAACACATTTTGATATGTCTACCTATGTTTACGCAAGAATAAACACCTTCACACACACAACCCCCCACCAATACCGGCCACACCCTGTTTAGCCACACTCTATAGCTGATTAGCTACTTCCGCCACTGTTCTCTCGTATGTCTCTCTCTATCCGATGAGCTCCTCTATGGACGACAAGCGCTCAAACTTCTAGCGTTGAGTAGCGAGATGTGATGATGAGGGAGGAAGGGAGATGTTAAGCGGATGACCGGACTAGTAGTTAAATGAGAATGCGTGAGTGTTCTAATAGCCTATGAAACGTTGACATACAAAGTGATATATAATTTGATGAACTCGGATTGTGGAAACCTATTTCATATGAATATAATTAGATTATAAAAGTCTCACATAGAACTCAATTAACATGTGCCATCAGATCCAATAATTTTCCGCACATAAAATTGAGGAGGGTTGGAATAATTTATTGTGCAACGGCAAATAAGATATCAATGCATCAATTTTTTGTTGAGAAAACCTCATAATATAGTTTGGAATTGGCAAAACTATCAATGATTTATATTGATCATGATAAATGCAAGAGTTGTTTGTGTTTCAAATATCCACTTCAAGATGATCTTTGATATAATCGGTGGAAAGATTCTAAGTGACAAGGAAAACCTACTTTAACAAGTTTAGAAGAATATGGAGTTCATTTTAAGTTTTTAGGACCTTCACTACTAACGTAATTGAAGTGCTTTCAGATGAATAGTTGAATCCAGAGTATGATCTGAACAGATGCACACTTAAGCTGAATATCAGCAAAGTACCGCGAAGGATGGATATAAGCAGAAGCATGTCTAGAATGTGATATCATCAATAAACGAAATGTTGGATATAACCAATGACTGAACCTAAGCGGAACATTTATACCACATGCAGCAATAATTTTATCATGATCTTCAAGATTATGCCATTTCTTTATGGTGAAATGTCATCGTCGATCTGTACACTTCTCTCTCGAAATTAAAATTACCCCTCTCTTATCTTTTCTTTTTTCAAAACTCCCCCGATGCTTCAATTCCCTCACTCGCCGCGCCCACAACCTCCCTTCTCTCCTTTTTAGGGTTCAAAACATGTCTACTTTTGGCCGCTCATGATTTTAATTTGTCTGACATGCAATCCCCTTTTTGCAAGAAAGAGGTACAGACTTTTGAGAGGATTTTCTCCGTTGCACTTCTTTTTACTTGAGTTAATCTGTTTTCACCATGTCAAAACTAGGAGACTCCGTTAGGACATTATTATTGAATTAGTTTCGCTTCTTTCTTTTTTTGTCAGTATCTCCCTATCACCTCCCTATGTTTGCTGCCTTTGCGGCTTACCACAAACATCCACCAAGGTCCACTCCCCCAGATTTCAATCTTTATCATCTATAAAACTAACTCTCGTTGGTGGTGGATTTCGTTGCGATAACCCTAGCATAAGCTTATTTGTCACATCTTCTCGCTCATCGAAATCGCCGAAGCTTGCTGCTAGGGAAGTGTTAAGCCTAGCGTAAGCTTATTTAATTGCTCGACGATAGGGTCATGGGCCTTATGCAATCTCCACATCTACTTGCTTTTTTCGCTCTTTATGCTACTTGCATCCTCGAAAACCGTCCAATCTCGATGAGCACAGAGCATGTGATGAGCCAAGCAGTCTAAAGTACCAAAACTTTCCACCGTCTTCACATCATCATTGAATCCCACAATTCATCCTCAAAATAACAATTCCAACCAAACAAAATAAAAGAAAAACTCCAAGCCATACTTCAGTCGGACTAAATTACATGACGACCTCACGGAAAAAGAGAGAATTTGCGTATAAGAACTCATAATCCAACCTGTTCAACATCATCTCTGTCAAAATCATCACGGAATTGGCTGCCATAAATGCTGGCATCTTCAGTATCAACCCCGCTCTTCCCGAGCTTGAACCATCACCTGGCTCTCGACCCGTTGCATGGTCCAATCCTAACGGATCTTACCCAACTCAGCTCGCTTCTTGTACCCAGAAACTGCAAATTTAAGATCAGACAAGAAGACGGCGAAGGAGGAGGAGGAGAAGGAGGAGGAGGTCTCGAGGTGAAGGGCAGGTGGTGGATACTACATGAGATTGAAGCCATCATCACTGGGAATGAAGCTAAAGCTCTGTCTCAGGTGGGAAAAAAGAGGAACCTGCGTCACCAGCAAGTTTATCCGTAGAAACTTATTCACATAAATAATTTATTAATAAAAAACAATTGATCCATATATGACTATAAAACACCAAGATAAATAAGTATAACGGAATTAAAACATACCTGTTTGAGCCATTACTTCACTTAAAGAAAAATAGATCCACTTGATAATTAGAGATCTATTGGAATACCAGATCTTCCTCTCTATGACCTATTTCAGTATAGCAGCTCTCAATAGGATTAAATAACTGATAGGTATAACCTACAATTTTATAGGTTAGAGAATGGACCTAACAAACCCTAATCAATAGTATGTCAACTAGGCCCCTCCTATTACGGGTTTCAATTAAACACAATTGCCTACACTTTATTACTCAACTAGGTCCGTTATTAATAGATGCAAATACCCAATTTAATAAGATCACTAAGGGTTTAACAAATATTGGAATATCCATTAACTCGATTATTTAAAATAGAAAATTATTAATGTAAGCCCATATTATATGAAATTTCCAACATACTCCTCATTGGGCTACATTAATTAACTTATTTTAATTTTGAAAAAGATATTATTTTGAAAATGACATTATCGGGTTAATAACTAAAAATTTTCTTTTATATGGCCACAACTTAAAAAAATAATATTCCAATAACAGCATCTCAAAACCAATCCAATCCTATATAACCTCAGTATAGAATTACGGAGATCAATGTATTATGCAACACATGACCTTCTATAATCACATATACTAAGCATTATATTTCATAGATCATGGGCCTAGTAGTGTAGTAAGAAATAGTATTAAGATGTGATCAAAATATGCACTATTTCTTATTGTAACTCAATGCAATTTCTCAACAACATGAAACTACATTAGCGCAATTTCTAAACAACATGAAATTGCACAATTATGTCACAATTTAACATGAGATCTCATAATTAGTGACATCCAGTTATTTTTAAACTGAAATTTGTTTTAAAATACTGTTTTATACTTCCATTTCTCAATCAATAGGAGAAAATATAACAATAGAATCAAGAATAATGATTATTGAAAATAAATGCTTTAATAGATATCATGAAAGCATTATCGGTTTGCATATAACTATAATATCCGAAAATATAAATTATATAGCTCCCACTAACAAAAAAAATCAAAAGAATCTAAAATACTTATATTCTTCACATGTTCTTTAAACAAAATGGGTCGTAAGCCTTTTGTTAGAGGATCAATCAACATAGACTTAGTTCTAATATTCTCGATCACAATGGGACTTTGGAAATAATATGATTGGAATCATTGTGACTAAGAAGTATCTAGCTTTCATTTTCAAAATGAAAGATTTAATAGAAGCAGATACTATATTAAGTATTAAAATTAAAAAAAAAATAGTGGGGGTTATTCTTTGAGCTAAAGTGATTACATGGAGAAGATGTTGTATAAATGTAAACATCTTGGCTTCAAAGAAATGTGTACTCCATTTGATTCAGTATTAAATTAAATTATAATACTGGTATAGCAATAGCACAATTTAAATATGCTAGTGCTATAAGGTCTTCAATGTATGAGATACATTATACTAGACCTGATATTACTTTTTATATATGCAAGTTGAGTAGATATACTAGTAATCCAAATATAGAACATTGAAAGGCTATTATTAGAATTTTATTGTTATTTTAAGAGAACTTAAAATTTGTGATTGTTCTATAATAATTATTCAGTTGTATTACAAAGATACACCGATACTAGTTGGATTACAAGTATGGGAGATGAAACTTTTGGATGGATTTTCATATAACGTGAATGTGTTGTTTCTTAGGCGAGCAAGAAACAAATGTGCATAATTCACTCAACTATGAAATTTGAATAATTGCTTTAGCAAAATTTAGGAAAGATGCTAAATGGACTATGAATTTATTGTTGAATATTAAATTATGGCCTAGTCCTATACCTCATATTTCTATCCACTATGATAGTCAGGCTACTTTAGCAAGAGCCTATAGTAGCACCTATAATTGTAAGTCTAAATATATTAGTCTAAAATATGAATATGTGAGATAATTGATTAAAGATGGTACCATAACAATTGTCTACGTGAGGTCAAGTAATAATTTAGTTGATCCCTTGACAAAGGCTTTACCAAGAGACATGGTAATAATGACCTCATAAGAAACGGGGCTGAAACCCTTTAATTAAAATTACCAGTAATGGTAACCTGACCTTTTTCTAGAACATCACTAGTTACAAGGTTTAATGGGTAAAAACAAGTTACTGAATGTGATTGTTTGATACTGACGTAGCCCTGATACAAGAAGTCGGTATCGCCTGTTACGTTTTATAGGTTGGATCGAATTCTTAATGAAGTATAGTACAAACTTATAATGTGTTGACAGTAACAGAAACACATAGTAGATACTTCACCTATATAAGCTTAGAAGTGGTGCCGCTTCTTACGAAAGTTAGGGTTACTTTCTAGAGAGCTCATGAAACAGGATCAAGCACAAGGCCATAATAGTGCGGAGTTATATAGAACTTCTCGCTGAAACAAGAGGTTAATGTATGTGCGGTATGTCCGATTCTATCATATAAAAGTACAAGTTTGAAGTCAAGCTACTTGTCACTTTGATAGAGCTTTGAGATACTTGCACTAAGTACAGGTCCAACTCGAAATAGACCTTTATGTATGTATATTAATCTCACAGAAATTTTGGCTGTATATTTCTAACGTTTTATTTTCTATTTTTGTTTTATAAACAAAAGTGAGGGATTGTTGGTAGTTTATTTATAAAACAAATGAAGAGGTGCCTTATCCCACATCGAAAAGATGTGAGTGCGCACGTGGACAAGATTTAGCATTAATCGATGATCATTATTTTTATTTATTGAAAATTCTGATTTATTTCTATAAAAAAATTAATTATAAATCTTGTTGAAACAGTGCGACTGTTCACGAAAAGTTACGGTTAATTTTTATTTATTATTTATTTAATTTCGAATTTTTTATGTCTTTTCAATGTAACTTTTGAGACGTACTTGTTTATTTTGCAATATTTTTCTGAAAGGTTGCCTTTGTTCTTTTGCAACTTTTGGAAGAGTCGTATCTATTCAAAAGACAAAGAAAAGTACGTTTGTTTTGAGATCAAACACATATCTTCTTTCATTTTTTCGTTTTCTTTCAAAAGAAACTACAGCCATTATTTTTAATTGTTTCTCATGAGAGACCTTGGAGAAATACTAGAATTGCTATCTAATATTCTCATTTAAGACTTTGTTGTATCCTAGAGGAAATTTGCCAGTGACCATTTGCAACTTTATGGGGCAAATAAATCCTTAAAGAAAGTAATATCATGCCTCAAAGTTCGACTTGATTACTCTAAAGATCCGACTTCATTGTTCTACCCAATTTGAAGTCATATTTTCCCAACAAATGCCACTGCTGGGAAAAACCCACTTGACCGCACCTACGGGCTATTCCTCTGCCGTGGCGACATCGCTGCCGCCACTTGTGGCGACTGCGTGTCCAACGCGAGCAAGGAATACTCAGAGACTGCCCTAAAGAGAAAGACTCCATCATTTGGTACAGTGAGTGCATGCTGCGTTACTCGAACCACTCCATTTTCTCCGTCAAGCAAGATTCGCCAAACTTCGTATTGATGAACTACAGAAAATGTGACTGAAAAACAAGCAATGTATATAATTAGCATCATGTGAGCACCGTGTAACTTGACGTACAAGTACACATCCAGAGAGTTACACGCATAATCATATAATCACCTTTGGGCAGAATACATGACATGTAGTTGTACACTCCCCACATGATAGCGGTTATGAGAATATATTCCAATTCTTCGTGAATTCATCACCTTTGGGCATATGAATCACTAGAATCAGTCACTCCTCCACCACACCATCATGTATCCCTCCATGAACTAATACACAATCACCTCTTTTGGGAGTATGACTACGCATTAGACCAGGAGACATCCCAATAATCATATGAGACCGAAATTTCTCAAACCCAATCAAGCGTGCCACTTTGGCGGTCACTACTCAATTGAATCCTCGAAATTCTCTCATACTAGGGATATAAACTTTACTTCTCAAATACACCATATACATGTGATTTTAACTTCAGTGATAGGGGCATCATATCACCAAAATCACATATCATGCTAATTATATTGCTTTATAAAAAATAATCATATATATATATATATATATAAAGAACCTGAAAGTCAGACTTTAATGAGATCACCGATCATAGCAACACAAGAAACTTCTCATAATATAGAAGAAAGCATCTCTTGTGCACTCCGATTACTAATTACTAAAACAACATAAAAAGAATGCCGATCCAAAGGATCCCTCATAAGTTAACATCAATAGCAATATAAAGTATCCAGATTGACAAGCTTAATAGCTGATCCACTATTGATCATAAGTTTTATAAGGCAAAACATGACTCCAAGACCAATAGCTGATTTATTAGCCAATTTTTAAGTAATAAATTAGCATTACATCAACTAGTGGCCTATAAATTGAGTCAACACCAGATAACCAAATATCTAAACTTATAACAGTAGATATTATTGCTCTGCGTAAATGTTGTCATGCTTTTTAATCATAAACCAATGCTCAACTTGATAGACATTAACAAGTGACCAGATGAATTTAGGTAAAATATACAATAACTTAACTGACATACATTACCCACATTCAACAGATGTGATAATTAATATAATCAATTTGGTCACGAGTTCTTAAGATGTCCATCATTCAAAGGTTATCAGAAGAAACAAAAATACATCAAGATGCGTATAAATAACTATGCTTGAGCAACAAAAGTTCCATAACTTTTACTGTTTCTCATGACCTCAATACATAGTTCAAATACTATCCCATAATTGTTGTATCTTATTAAGCCAGCTTTAGTTCTCAATAAACTTTAATTTTTATTAATGAATCACATCATTATAATGTTTATGTGATAACATACCAGTAACCCAACACTTGTATTTCCAAAATCACAGAAAAGACAAGAAAAATACGCAAAAATACACTAAAAATACACGTGTTTAGGGCTTTGTATGTATTTTCACATCCATAAAATAATCAAAAATATAAAATAAATACATCACGACGTAGAGGAAGATCATACGAATCCAACGCCGCCACCCACGCGCAGAACGGAGGCTCCACGTGCCCACACGCGCCGCCAGAGTGCGCGGCGCGTGTTCGACGCGAAGGTGGCGCGTGGGGGCGCGTGAGACCTCCCCCGGCGACGCGCCGCCAACCATCTTGCTCGTCTCGTTGAGCCCAATCCGAATTTGTGATTTAATTTTATTTTTATTAAACAAAAAATCTCGAAAATCACAAATTATGGCAAAATTCTATGCGTTCGAGTTCTAGGGTTATGGCTGCTCTGATACCACATGTAGGATGCAAATTACGCAATCCCAAGATCTCCATAACTAGAACAAGAACATGCATAATAGATCAAAAAGATTTACGCACCTGTTTTAGGATCCATTGTACTTGAAGCGGAAGTGGAAACACAATGTTCCACGCGCAAGTCATTCTCCTCTATTGCCCTCCGTATCACTGGCTCAATGAGGCGACCCCCCTCACGTTTAGTGTTAGGTAAACACTCCTTAGGTGAGGATATATGTGAGAATTAGGGTTAGAGGAGAGACTTGAGCATTATTTATAGAGTTTCTAGCCAGTCCCTCTCATTACGGGCCAGGCTCAACTCGGCCCACACTAACCAGCCCATATTAGACTAATTAAGAAACATTCTATCTCACCTTAGACCAAACTCCGTAAAACGGTAAACGTTAAACGGTAAATTACAATATCAATTAATGTAGTCCACAATTAGGAAAACTCTTACACTAAATTCTGCTAGATGGTACCTATATTTTTTGTGTGAATTATTGATCCCTGTGATTTGTAGACACTTGCACGACTGACTCTAAAATGCAAACAGATTCAAACAAAAAGCAGCATGGCCATGGCTTGCAATAACTACATCAGCTGGCATTCTTGTCATTGCCTCTCGTGTTGGGTATATTTTCCAAGCAACAATGAATCGAATTGCCAAAGTTGAAGATGACTACCATAAGATGATGGAACTTAAGAAGCGAGCAGAGGCAGCTGATGTGGCAAAGTCACAGGTATTTCACGATTTAGTCGATTATGTTTTGATTTAAAACATACTGAGCGATGCAGTAACAGATTTTGTTTTGCCTTCTATAGTTTCTTGCTACTGTTTCGCATGAGATCAGAACCCCCACGAATGGAGTTCTAGGTGAGTATGTGGACAAACTGTTTGTTTAAATCTTGCTTGGCACATGTAGGGATATATATAATAAGTGAAGACCTTCACATCCCGTCATAACATGACAATGCTTGTATTGCAGGAATGTTGCATATGTTGATGGACACAGATCTTGATGAAACTCAACAAGATTATGGTAGAACTGCACAGGAAAGTGGAAAAGCTTTGGTTTCACTTATAAATGAGGTCTTGGACCAAGCGAAGATTGAATCTGGTAAGATTGAGATTGAGGCTGTGCAGTTTGATCTAAGGGCCATAGTGGATGATGTCTTGTCCCTCTTCTCGGGGAAATCTCAAGAAAAAGGAGTGGAGGTATTGACTGCCTTTGTTACATGGTGCTGCTAATTCACCTTAGTCATTATCTAATAATTTCCACCCCTTCAAATCTGCAGCTAGTAGTTTACATTTCTGAAAATGTTCCGGAGAAGTTGATTGGTGATCCAGGGAGATTTCGGCAGATAATCACAAATCTTATGGGGAACTCAATTAAAGTAAGCTACTTAAGTGTGGTTCGCACATTTTCTGAGAACTTTGTTTTTGAATCTCAAGTCGCCATTATAATTCTTGAGTAGTATCAAATTTTCCTGTGACTGATGCGGAAGTAGAATTAGAATGGTCGCTGCTCTTGAAGTCTTCAACAAATTGAGGAAGCATTTTCAAAAAGGAATATGCCTTTTGAATGGAAGATTCGTAAATCCGGTCACTCAAAACTGACATTTAGTTCTCTAGGCTTTTCTCCTCTTCATCGTGTATCAAATCTTTGGGGGACTATGGCAAGGGTTTCTTTTTAAGGATTTTGCTAAGCTACAGCTTTTTGTATCAAGTATATAATTACGTCGAGCTGCAACAGATGTGCTTTGCATATTTAAAAAAGGGAGTTTATCATGTTTAATTTTCCCATGATGTGTTGCATTCTATTCTTCTTCAGTGTCTTGTAAATATAAACTTTTCAGTTAATAGTTGGTTCATAGTGCCCTTAGAAACTCATTTAAATATCAACTTGTTGCTTTAACTATTCATGGAAAATGTGTTTCTTTTCAAACCATTAATTCAATATTAGATGTTTTATTCGGTAACCCCGTGACTATTTCTTTCCTTGCTAATTGAAATGTGACTACCAGATTATGTGTATGTTCCCCTTCCTTGCTCATTGAAAAACATGACTTACAGACTGTATATGTTCACCTTAGTTCACAGAGAAAGGACATATCTTAGTCACAGTCCATCTTGTTGATGAGGTGATGAACTCAACTGATGCTGAGATGGAATCAGCAACAAGGAGTACGTTGAGCGGCTTCCCAGTACCAGACATGACTCAGCTGGGCAAAATTTAGGACATTCGGCCAGGAAGGGCCTGCGTCTCCGATGCCGTCATCCTTCTCTAATCCAATCAATCTCATTATTTCAGTGGAGGATACAGGGATAGGTATTCCTCCAGAGGCGCAATCCGCGTTTTCACTCCTTTCATGCAAGTGTGCCCATCAATTTCTCGAACACATGGGGGCACAGGTATTGGGCTAAGCATAAACAAATGTATGGTTGGCCTCATGAATGGGGAGATTGGATTTGTAAGCATACCCCAGGTGGGATCCACGTTTACCTTTATTGCAGTTTTCAATGATAGGTGACTCTGGCACCTCAGAATTTCATGGTATGAAAGCAGTGGTAGTTGACACAAGACCTGTCCACGCCAATGTATCAAAAAGGAATATGCCTTTTGAAATTGCTGCTGGATTGATCGTTTGTTCTATCTGTTTGTGCAGGTTACGAGGCTGCTAACCTGAGGTCCGATGTCATTACTTGCATTTCTATGTATATGTAATTCTATAATGTCATCTCTTGAAGTGATTAACTCTGTATTGTCCTTAGAGCATACATTTGAAAGCTCTACGTTTCGGTTCACCTTTGGGGTAAAGGAGTGTCGGCCACTGGGCTGCAGGATTTTGTTGGGGAGGTGAAATTTTATGAATTCACTTTCACAATTCTGAGGAGTTTTAGTGATGAGAAATTTGTTCTACCTTCACCATTGAAAAACTAGTTCTGTTCACTTGTAAAAGGTTCTTTCAAGTTGTTAAAAAGAGCTTGCCTATACTTTTCAGGAAAGGCACTAGCGAAATTAGCAGGCATTGAAGACATTCGAGCAACAGTATTCACTGAAGATGAAATTGAAGGTAAAATTATGCTAGTGAACATGGAATTATGTGAAAATATTCTCGTCAGTTCTTCCCCACTCTAGTTATTTCTACACTTCCATTAATTTAGAGGCCCTGGTTTTGCAGTTTGAGAGTTATGTAAAAATATTCCCTAGTGTCAATCATGGATGAAGTGTGAGGTGCAACAACAACAAATTTACTGTCAAGAGTGCCAAAGAGAGCCAAGAGGACATGTTGAATTGGTTTTTGAAGCATGTCAACCGAATAGAAGACATTTTAGAAGAATATAGCGAGGGAAAGCATTAGCTGGTGTTGTCAATCATGAATTGGTTTTGTTAGCATTGAAGTTGTGTACATGTTTTGAATGATTCTTGAATTCTTTTTTGACCAATTTGATGATTGACACATTTCCTGTTCTTTGAATTTCAACTGCTAATTTTTGTAAATCATACTCTTATATATATATATATTAAAGAATAGGAAATTCTTGCCATGTATGCATTTATTCAACTGTGAATGATATAGATTTTACAAGAACAAACCACCTACCTGGTCTCAAGCAAATAGGAACATTTTCTAAAGCATTCAAAATTTATGGTGCATATGTTGGTAACTGGGGAGAAAGTTGCTCGTAACTTTGACCAAAGATGGAACAACAAAGAGAATAGGACAGGGAACTCAAAAGTGCCACCAAATATCAGCAACAGCAAAAGACGCCGCTTGAATAAGAGCACTGAAAATTGAAGCAAAGAAGGTGACAAGACAGAGGAAACAGCTCACTAATTGCAAATTATTCTCACAAACCACCATCTTGGCCACTGGAAAATTCTCACAACTAATCGATCCACCAAGATCTCCATCGTGAACCAGTTACAGATAATTCTCACGCAACAATAGTTCAGAACAACCAGCAAACGTACAAATCCAAAAAAGCTTAGAAGTACATAGTACACAAAAAATATATCACAACAAATATATGTGCTTTTCAACCCACAAAAAATGTTCATTCATCCCACATTTAGAATGTACATACATGTACAAAACATGTTGAGCTAATGAACAGCCTAACCAACATCTTCACATTTGCCAAATCTCAAAACATGTCAAATTCTAAAATTAATACAAGCTAAAATTAATATTATCAACACAATTAACATCTTCAATCCAAATTTTTCTTTCTTCAAATGTTTCAGATTTGCCTTGAGAGCCTTGTTTTCCGCATCCATCAAACAGCCCTCATCCTCATTGTAAGTCGACATTGGTTCTTGCTCCACATTGCTCCAACAAAAACTCTTGGTCACACTCCTTGTCGATTGATTGATTTCCTCATCAACCCAAAATAAGAAAACTACAACTTTCTCCTCTATTGTTATGGTTGTTTCTTGGGCAGCCTTAGTATCTTCTTCCCCGATTGTCCTTCGTCCTTGCTGTTCACAGAGGAGATTTGAGGTAACAATAGCAAAGCACCAATCATTGTTGATTAAAAGGGCTGACATAATCGATTGTGACGAATAGACTAATCTCTTCATGAATTCGCTAATATCTTCTTGTGATGACACCTCAATGTTAGTGGTAATGCTACTACTATTTATGCTTTCAAAATTAAAACTTAATTTCCTTTTTTGATCATAAGATTTAAGAGAATCCAAAAGGACACTTCCAATAGTTAACACAATCAACTAACATGATGAAAAGATGAATAGATGCTAATCAAATTAACGCATCCTGTAGGACCGCTTCTAACAGGAACACTCCTAATATGAAAGGATACATGCTATGAACAGAGGAAAATTTTGTAGAGAAGAATAGATAGCACCTGACCATTAAGATGTCTGGTCCATTTTTGTATGTGGTCCATGGTTAATCATATGGTGGATTTGGTTTTCTGAGATTTAGTTCTGTAAAGAATAAACAAGAGGAGGGGAGTAATTCAAAGAATTCTCTCAGAGCTGATCATTAAATTTGCCGCAATTTTTTTTCATTAAGATGTCTGGTCCATTTTTGTTACTTTAGCACCTTTACCATGTCATGAAGAACACGCTAAAATGGCAAGATAGGTACATAGCTTGAAAGCCACGGGCAGAATACATGGATAACAGAAAGAGCTCAAAAACTCCAGAGTACACTTCATAAGTAAATAGCTAAATCCTAGGTATGCAAACATAATATAAGGATGGCTTCACACAATTTCCAACTTCTAATTAAAGGTCAAACATCATCTGCACCGTGTCAAATTAAAAGATTGCCAAAGATGCGGATTACTTGGGCTTACGATTGTATTATACCAGAAGCACGACATGAATTCACGCATGACAGCTTTAAACATACATACACATGCATACGAAATCCACAAATGGAGGAAGCTTTCCATTTGCCGAACAATAATCATTCTAAAGTACAGAAGTTAGACAATGATCAGCTTATAGTCATTCTAATGTACAGAGCTTATAGTGTACGAGTTAAACAATAATCATTCTAATGTACAGAGGTTATAGTTCACGACGATTATCCTAATCATACCTTTCAAGACGGAGGCAGAGGTGACGGGGCGGCAACGTCAGTGTAAACCCTCTGGGTTTGTTGAGATTCGGCGGCGGCGGAGGCCGCACGGTTAGGGCTCGGTTGGACAATTAGGGTAATCGTACCTTTCAAGGCGGAGGCGAAGGCAATGGGGGCGGCGTCGTCGCTGTAAACCCTCTGGGTTCATCAAGATTCGGCAGCGGCGGAGGCCACACGGTTAGGGCTCGGTTGGACGATTAGGGTAATCGTACCTTTCGAGGCGGAGGCGGAGGCGAAGGCAATGGGGGCGGCGTCGTTACTGTAAACCCTCTGGGTTCATCAAGATTCGGCGACGGCGGAGGCGGAGGCTGCGCGGTTAGGGCTTGGTCGAACGATTACCCTAATCATACTTTCGAGGCTTTCGAGGCGGAGGCGGAGGCAGAGGCAACGGGGCGCCGTCGTCAGTGTAAATCCTCTAAATTCGTTGCGATTTGGCGACGGCGGAGACGGAGGCCGCGCGGTTAGGGCCTGGTCGTGACTCGGAGGGAGGGAGAGGGTAGAGTCAAGAGCGTGCACCACCGAGCCTTCCGCCGGAGCCGTCGGGGGCGCGCGGTGGTGCGTCGGTTGGGCGCATCGAACGAGGGGTCGGAGGGAGAGAGAGTCCGGCGTAAAAAACAAGAGAGAGTACGCTCCCTTTCTCTCTCTCAAGAGGAAAAGTCGAACAAATTTCAAAAATTGGCCTCACAACGCGGGCTTTTCTTTGAAATTGGCCTGACGATATGAGCCCACGTTGGACACGTGTCGTCCTCCGAGCGCCTTCTTGTTTGCCAGGCTGGAGAGTCTCACGTACCTAATATTTTCTCCATGTTTCGACTTTTCTTTCTTCCAGTCTCCACGTGGAGCCAAATTAGAGCACAAGCCACGCAATTGACTTCGGTCTACGGCCTCGTACGATGGGCAAATGCCAAATGCTGTCTTCCATCCTCACCGTCCGTCTTACTCTTCTGTGCCCCCGAAATATTGATGGCCCACCTAACCCCAACTCCTGTCACTTCAGGGAAAGTTCCATACGGTTTGTCTTGGCTTGTCAAAAGTCTTTTTTGACCTGACAAAAGCTGTATACTAGTCTTTTTCACTGTTCAAGACCGTGGAAAAGTAACGAGAAATTTTCAATTTGTATTGATATAATACATTTATTATTCGTTGAGACTTTATCATTAAATAATGGTTAAAAATCTATTTATATGGATATTGGAATGCAAATAATATCGACATGATGCTCGAATGACTAATAATATTCTTTTAATTGAAAAATCATTTGGCAAACTTTTCATAAATATTAAATATATCATATAAATATAAGTTAAATTTAAAGTAAATGTGTCAAAATATGCATAATTTAAGATTTTTTACGTCATAAAAAAAATTAAGATAAATTTGTTAGAGTATAATTTGAGATTTTTTATAATTTTTTCTTTTATCAACTCTATATGTTTTAAAACTTTCAACTATGCCTTTTGGAAATAAAATTTCAAATTCTAAGGCCATATTTGGTAACACTGTTTTAGCTATTTTTCTGTTGTTTTGCTTCCTAAAATAAATAAATAAATAAATAATTCGTTTGGTAATGGCAATTAATTTTTCAATTCTTTAGAATATATTAATGGTTAGGGAATAAATTGGGAACAAAAAAAAAACATCTTCTTTATTTTGAGAAACAAAAAGAGAAGTAAGATCATTTTAGAAACCTAATACTCGTCTTTACACAAACAACACAAAGTCCGGTCTCACTGATCCGATCCGAATCCCCTTTTTTTGAATAAAAATAATTAATAAATAAATAAATATTCAAAAATTTAGGAAAATTTTAGAAAATAGATTTTGAGTAGTTTTACTTGATTTTAGTATTAATTCTAGTTTATAATTAGTTTAGCATAAAAAATGTGAAAATCTTTTAATGAAATTGGATTCAAAATTGAATAAATATTTATCCTACCTTACATTTGATGTCTACTCAAAATAGGATAAAATCAGATATAAGGATGATATAAACCGAATAAAATTATCTTATAGAAGAGGTAAGATAAATATGGATAGGATTTCTAATATCCATAATAGGAAAGTTATTTTCTCGAATGATAATCTTCTTAAATTAATAAAATTAAAATTATATTTTAATAAAAATAATATTCGAATTCTAATATAAGAAATTCAAAGTAACAAAAAAATGTAATTTACTGATTTAAATTATTGCATTTTTATTTTGTATATTTGAATTTATTTATATTTTATAATATAAATTCAATATATAAATATAAATATAAATATATATTTATATTTATTACATATTTTAGGTATTTTAGTATTTTAGGTATACTAGTTTAGTTTACTATTTAATACAATTTTAATGGAGGATGAAGTAAGGGGAAGAAAGAGATAATAAAAAAATTAATTTAAAAAAGAGAAAAATTAAATTAAAAAGCAAATAAAAATAAAGTAGGCAAGATTGTCGCGATAAATTTTTACTATCTTTGTTTCTAAAATTTATAGTTCATTTATATTAATATATTATTTATACCAAATAATATATATGATATGATGTGAATATATCCGATTTTATTAATACAATCACCAAATTGTTGGAATATAATACGTGGAAACGACAGGATTTTACAATTTACGTCAACGCGAAATCGCCAGAGAAATAAACGAGAAAAAATAAGGACACCAAAAATTTATGTGATTCGGTTCAAGTATCGGTACCTACATCCACAGGGAGAGCCAGTAGCAAATAATTTACTATAATCGGAGAATCAGAGTTTACAATCGTTCAAACGCTCAAGTATTTTCCAAACCTAAATTTAAGCACAAACTCAAAGTGTTTGTAAATAAACAATTCACTTGAACATAACTCACGGCAACAAAATTAGCGTCCGTTCAAATTCAAAACAGAGCTCTACGTACGCCGAAAAACAAGAACAACATCTTTCTTTACTCTCACATACGTATCTTCGCTTCAGCGAGCCGCGCTCCTTGTCCTTTTACGTGCAGAGGGCTTTAGCGGCTCTTTCTTCCTTTTGAGAGCTTCTGCGGCACACTTTCGGAAAGAAGAAAGAAGACCTGTTTTATACCTGTGTGCCCAAAAGGTCAAAACTTTGACCTGGGGCCCACCTCAAATTAGCTTCACATGGGAGAGAGACGCTGCTTCTTTCTTCGACGTGGAGTGTGTGTGCCAAGAGTCAACGCTTTGACTCTGGGCCCCCACGATCTGGTTTCCTTTTATAAGGAAATTCGTAACTGCAGGATTCTTTTCCCTTTTTTTTTTATTCTTTTGTCTTGGTTCGCACGCATCATAGAAAAAAGTCCAAGAAAGAAAATTGTTATCCAAATTCAAATTCGAGACATTAATTTAACAAAATAATAAATAAGATATAGCAAAATCCTAAATTTCATATTATATTCTAAATCTCGATTAAAAGTCTGAACGACAAACATAGCCTCAGAGATAATATTAGATCACCAAAGCTTAGTGAGTCCAATCAATGTTTGCTCTTCTTCTTGTAGTTGGAAAAACTTAAGAGGTCTATGCACCTGTTTATTGTAATGCCCAAAGATTTACTATCAATCTTGTTTTCTTATACATATTATAATATTTCGATCAATTAAAACATTACAAAAGTCCAGTTTTATCAAAACGTGAAACGCTATGTCATCATTAACATTTTTATAATTAAATGAAAAATAATGGGAGTAGAAATTTTTAGGATCATACCAAACACATTTACATTTTTTTTATTTTAGGAATATAAATTTTGTACGATTCTAAACGTGTTCTTTTGCTCAAAAATTCGTCCAGAAAATAAAAATGGAAAAAAGCTATTTCTGAACAAAAATTATTTTTGAGAATAGAAATATTATCAAATGCAATCTAAATTGTTCAAAACTTGTCCACAAATTGCAATTTGCCATGGTGCGCCTTGGTGATAAATTTTCCAAAAGAGGATTTATATTTCACCTTTTAAGTTGTCCTTGTTGATTCCATTTTTCTTATAAAAAGAATGTCATCATAAAATTACTCAAATTTTAGTTGGGTGTCCCTAGTTTCATAATTATCAAATATTGTATTTATCATCTATCATTTACATGTCGTTCGGAAGAATTGTTTGCCCTAAACTTATTGCCTATATATTAATTTAATTTTCAATTTTTCAAATTTTTAATTTTGTTAATTTAATTTTAGATTTTTACGTGAAATTTTAATATAATTCTTTCAATTAATTTTTTCATCCATATAATAAATTTAGTATCGGTTGCAAAATTTCTCTCATATCATTGTGTGGACCACGTGGCTGTCCGGATTTGTTTTCATACTTGTACTAGATTTTCCGAATAGTCTCACAACAAAAATATCTTCGAGAGCTGACCGTACCCTTATTCTTCCTGTAATTGCGTGCCCCTACCCGTGCCGCAGGAGCAAGCTATCCATCATGAATTCTTGCTGCACCGTCTCCATCTCCCTCTCCTTCTCTTTCTTCTTCTTCTTCATCCATATTTTCGGAACTGAGGTTGCGCCCGAATATTTGGATCATGAGTGCCCAAACACCACCCTCTACACTTCCAACTCCACCTACAAATCCAACCTCAATATCCTCCTCTCTTCCCTCTCCACCGCCACCACCAACAGCACCAATGGGTTCGCCAATGCCACCGCTCGCCAAAACCCTCCAGACCGGGTGGTGACCTTGACACCGCCGCGTGCAGCGAGTGCGTGGCTGCCGGAAAACAGGATATCCTCCAAAAATGCCCCAACCAACGAGTCTCGGTAATCTGGTACGCTGAGTGCATGTTGCGGTACTCAAACCAGTTCATCTTCTCGCTCATGGTGCAAGAGCCGTCTCTCACTTTGTACAACACCGGGAACGTCACCGACTCAACCCAGTTCATGCAGCTCCTGGGAGGAACCCTGAACGACCTCGCCACGAGGGCTTCAACTGGCGTGTCAGAGAAGAAGGTCGCAGTGGCAGAGGCGATCTACACGAGCTTGCAGAAGTTGTACGCACTCGCGCAATGCACTCCGGACTTGACAGCGTCAGACCGTGACACGTGTCTTCGGTACGCGATCGGTAATCTGGTTCAGGGGGACGCAAGGCGGGAGGGTGCTCACTCCGAGCTGCAACGTGAGGTACGAGTTCTACCTCTTTTATGACGTCTCAGCTCTGCCAGCACGGGTGCCTCCGCTTCCCGCTCCCACTCCGGTTGCCAGTCCTAAAGGTACATATGTGTTCGTATTGCTTGTCTTCTTTTGTCATCGAAGACTGGATTTAGTCCAGCGGGCCAAAAATATGTACTCAGATTTAGCTAATCTCTCCTACTAGGCTTTTGGATTCAGTTTTGATTAATCATGGTATTCGCCATCTGTTAAAAGAAAAAAAATCATTATACAAGTGGTTGTATACATCATTGATCTGAGAGAGTGAGTAGCTATAATTCCCTAAGAAAAAGACGCGAGGCGATCGAAGATCACATATAAAACTTTCTGGTGTTTAGTGCGTTTGTTGGTCCTGGGCTTTTAGCTTGAGTGGTGACTCCGGTGATGATGCTGCAACGTTTTCTTTAAGAAAACTGTTGGCTGGGTTGAACGGTATTATAAGTATTGACAGAAAAGACAATTTGAAAGGTACTGTCAGTTCTTTCAAGTCTCTAATGCTACAAAGTCGTGATGAAGTATCTTTTAGGTGAATACTTTTTCTTAGGTGGGTTCTACATCCACTTACAAGATTAGTTTATTTACATAACAATTGGTTAAAGGTCGCTTTTAATCAAATTAATGGTTAATCCCCTATAAACAATTTGTGCACTCGCATGGGATTTAGGAGAAAGGATAGATTTGTGAGTACAGATCATGGATTACGTTTCACTTCTTCTCGACATTTGCTCTTTAAGCGTGCCCTTTTTGTTTTACTCTATATTTTACATTTGCTCTGGCCTATGGTAGCAATTCCAGTTTCTAGAATCCCACACAGTCATGAACGCATATACTGATGCTACTAAGATATGGTTGCACATATGTAGGCAAAAGCAATAAAACTACCGTGATTATCATCGCTGTCGCCGTTGCTGTTGGCGTAGGCATGGTGCTTCTCTTCCTCGCTCGTTGTTTCAGGCAGGGAAAGCGGCCAAGACGTATGAAGCCGTCCAAGGAGATCAAAGCGGTATGGAATATGTACCTGTGCCGTATACGTGAATTGAATGATGAGACTGTACAAACGGGGATGTATTATGTCTATGCTTTTGGCAAAATGACCATTTAGTCTTGTTTCGTCGTGTAGGCGCAAGTGATATTTGAAATGCTGAGTCCTTGCAGTATGATTTAGCCACTATACAAGCCACCACAGACAATTTCTCTCATCAAAACAAGTTGGGTGAGGGCGGATTCGGTGAATTTTCCAGGTATGGTCAGTCAGAAACTAGATTGAGAATGGTTTAAATATATTTGAGAGATCCTTAGTATAAAAAAAAATGAAGATCTTTGGTTTCGTAATATCGAAAAGCTGTGGTCAGAAGCTATTCATGTCTAGTTAGACATCGAAATACTAACCTTCCACGGCAGGCTTCCCAATGGACAACAAGTAGCTGTGAAGAGACTATCTCAAAGCTCAGGACAAGGTGCCCAAGAATTTAAGAATGAAGTCCTACTGGTAGCGAAGCTTCAACGTCGGAACCTTGTGTGGTGGCTTGGGTTCTGTTTGGAGGGTGAAGAAAAACTGCTTGTTTATGAGTTTGTGCCGAAGAAAAGTCTCAACTACTATCTATTCGGTACGTTGCCTTTTTATATATTTCTAAGTTATTGCTTTTGATGTTGAGGCGACCATGTGATTAGCCTCAAATTATTTTTAATGTTTCACTAGCTTTAGGAACCTAAATTTGTTCCTTGCATAAAATCTGTTCAAAAAGATTTATCAACTGAAAATACCTACAATTTCAACCATGCATATGTCACGGGCCGAATGTTAGCCAATCCGAGAGGTTCCCAAGGGGCGATCACGACTCACCTGTGGACCTCCTGCTCTCACTTGGATTCCCACCAAACCTTCTCCCCGAAGTTTCCAAGGGCGGGCGTCACCGTCATTAGCCTATATTTATTTAATGTCGGTAGTTGATAGCTTTCATTTATGTCGGTGGTTAGTAGCCGCCATTAGTGTTGGTAGTTGAGCCGGTGCGATCTCGTCCGCCGATAGAATTCTAGATCAATGGTTGTAAGCCGAGGCCCTCAACTATAAGAATGGGTGTCCTACTTCATTTGTAATCATCCATTACTTCCGCAATACAAAGCTTAAGTCTTTCCAGAGCTCCTCTCTCTAGAAACTCTTTCTCTCTCTACGATCCGGGTAAGCGAGCGAGTGTGTGTTCGATCGAGCAAGGCTTGGCTTAGGTGCTTGGCGATCCAATTCGATCCAAAAGTGCCCGAGTCGTCGCGCGGTCACGATCCAACCGATCGACCCGTGACACATACATGCAAGTCCTGAAAATGAGCAAGGAATTGGATTGGTCGAGACGTTACAAGATAGTACGTGGGATTGCAATGAAATGAGCCCAAAGATTACAGATTTCGGCATGGCAAGGTTCGTTGGAGTCGACCAAACACAGGCAAATACCAATACAATGTGGGGACTTTGTAAGTATTGTTATGGTTTGTTCTCTACTTCTTATGCTTGTGTAGGCTTATGTCGCTCATGTGTTATGGATTCCAGTGGTTACATGTCACCTGAGTATGCGATGCATGGGCAATTCTCCATGAAGTCCGATATCTATAGTTTCGGTGTTCTACTTCTTGAGCTCATTAGTGGCAAGAAGAATATTTTCTTCCTTGAAGAAGATGGGGCGCAGATCTTGCTAGCTATGTAAGTTGAGCAAACTTACTATAACTAGTTTGAAAATTGTTAAACTAAGAAAATCGCATGTAATGAGACTTTTTTTTTTCAACGAATTCTTTTTAGGCCTGGAAAAATTGGAGAGATGGTACAACATTGGAAGTGTGAGATGCTGCCATTGGAGACTCGTATTCAAGGGATGAAGTTCTTAAGATGCCTCCACATTGATCTACTTTGTTGTTTAGGAAGATCCAATGGATAGACCCACGATGGCAAATTTAGTCCTCATGTTGAGCAGCATCGCCCCTACAACCAGCGCTCTTCCTCCGTAGCAGGACAGAGAGACCAATGAAAGATCTCGAATCGGACCAATCCACCAGTAGGTCCATGGCAATGTCGATCAATGAGATGTCAGTCCCTGAAATATACCCCCGGTGAACGGTAATGGGAGTTGAAGTCTTTCTTCATGGTTGTCTCATGACTCATGAGACCTTGATCTTAAGATCCCTGGCGTTCCAGTTCGATCATTGATGAACAATAAGGTCGCATTTGGTAACGATTCTGTTTTCGGAAACAGATTCTAATCATAAATGATTTTTTTTTATTATGTTCCTCGGAACAATTTCTAAGTATTTTAAGCTGTTTGGTAACTGTCCAAAATTTTTTTTTGCATTTTTCTCCTATTCTTCTTTTTCTTCTTGTGGCCGGCGACCTCACCAGAGTGTTGTCGGCCCTCGGCGAGGCCGGCCCTCGTCGACCGAGCCTCATCGGCAGCTGGGCGAGGCTCGTCCAGCCCCACCGAGGCTCGGCCTCGCCCGATCGAGTGAGGCCAAGCCTCACCAGTGGCCAGGCCGGCCTCGCCGGGGCTGGGCGAGGCCTGCCTAGCCACCGGCGGGGCTGGGCAAGCCTCACTGGGGCTAGGCAAGGCTCACTTGGCCACCGGCGAGGCTCGCCCAGCCTGCCGATGGCCAGTCACGCCTCGCCGAGGCTGGGCAAGGTCCGGCTGGCCACTGGCGGGGTTGGGCGTCACGAGGCTTGCCTAGCCCCAATGAGGCTCGGCCTTGCCGATGGCTGGGCTTGCCTCCAGCGAGCTCGCCGAACTGATTGCCGACGACCGGCGTATGGCGGCGAATGGTGGCGAACGGCGGCGAACAGTGGCGCGGGATGGTGGTCGATGAAGAAGAAAGAAAGAGAAGAAAAAGAAGAAAAATGGAAAAAGAGTTGATTTTGATTCTTAGATTTGTTCCCGAAACAAAAATCAACTTTTTTTTATTCTTTTTACCCAAAAAAAAACTTTTTTTATTCTTGATTTTGTTTCAAAACTACTTCCGGAAACAAAAAAATAGAAATTTGTTCTCGGAAACAAAAATTTTACTAAACGCGATTCTGTTTCTAAACTGATTCTGGAAACAAAAAATCAGAATCATACATTATTTGGATGGTTACCAAACAGTGCCTAAGCAAACACCCGTTTCCTAAATATCTATAAGTAAAAAGTGTCTTCTTGAGGCAAATCATGATTTGATCTACTAGAGTGGCATCATTCGCTTATAGTACTTTCCATGATATATGATAAGACATTCATACGTACACGCACCGCATTAATTCCATCACGGTTATTAGAAATCTAGGTCATGGACCTCAATTACAGATATATGCATTTGCATCTTTACTCAATTATATTGGTTGGTGGTTGATTACAACGGAAAGGCAAGCAAATTCATGTGCACATTTCTTATGTCTAGACCTATCAAACGGTTAGGTCGGATTGAAAATAATTTGACCTAAATCGACTCATTTAATTAGTTTGTCATTGTAATGTAACTCTACTACTCACACCCTACTCAATTCATATTAACTAAACCACTTCTATATTTAACCAACTTAGAAAAACTCATATTCATAGTACGGTGTGAGCACAAACCCATGTAACACCCACATTTTTTTAGGCCTTACCATTCTAAATCAATTTATTACCCATTTATTGAATTTAATTAATTCATATAAATCCATCAAATATGAGTTTAAGAAATGGGTTTATAACTCATTTTGATACGTCCACCAATGTTTACACAAGAATAAACACCTCCCTATGGTTACCGTCTTTGTGGCCTAGCGCCAACATCCAACAAGGTCCACTCCCCTCGTTTTCAATCTTTATCATCTCTAAAACTAACTCAGTAGCTTGACGGTGGATTTCGTCGCCATAACCCTAGCATAAGCTTATTTGTCACGTCTAGTCGATCGTCAAAATCGCTGAAGCTTGACCATCCATGGTTGCCGCCAGGGGAGTGTTAAGCCTCGCGTGAGCTTATTTGGATTCATCGACGACATGGTCATGGGCCTTATGGCTTTTTAGGCCATCCTATCACTGTACCTAAGTTAGAATCCAGCAAATAATTCACCGTGTGTGATAAACCGTCAAGTTTTACCAAACAACTACAACTGATGCTGGCCCACAATAGATAACCACAAAATTTCTCACAACCTTTTTCTAGAAAACCTTAATTTGACCAGGCTGCTTCAAGATCGTATAAATGCCATTCACATGGAAAGATCAACTTTAATTATTGTTGCTTGTACGATTAGTCCATCTTTAGATCTAGCCTTCCCCAGAAATATATACACGCACCTGCAAAAAGCGAGTGTGGACCATCATCCGCCTGGGAAATTAGGTTATCAATTTAAGCCTTTAGTAGTTATCTGTCATTATCTTAAAAAACTTTAGGGAGATTTCATTTAATAACTGGTGTATTAGAGATGTCTTTTTATCTAGCTATCTATGTAAGTTTCTACATTTGACAAATATTTGCCTTTCATTCGAAGTACAAAGATTAAGTTTTTTTCAGTACAAAAGACGTTGATCTCATTATAAATAAATAATTATTTATGGATTTATCGACATATAACCGAGGTCATGAGATAATGGGGCTAATGTATCTATTTATTGATTATGTCATGAAAACCGGGGTTCCTAATTTTGACTAGACAAAAGAAAAAAAAAAGACTAGCTACGTATTGCACTGTACTTATGTAAATGTTGATTAAAAATATTCTCAATTGAAGAACTTCTATATGAAGAAGAAGGAAGAAAATACTAAATTACATAGAAAATAGGTAGTCAAATATCCAACAGCTCCACAAAATATTGTAAGTGGATTGAAGTCCAATTAGTCCTTGTTTGCAAATTAATTCAAAATAATTTATTTAAGTAATTTCTGATGACATGGAACTTAATGTAGAGAATTCATTTTCTTCAATGGAAACCTATTTAAATTGACTATGATGTTTGCAAGTAACATGAATGTCTTCCATATCTGTCTCTCTCTTGCATCCAGTTACATCTACGTGCTTATCCTTTACTTATCTTCCCAACTCTCCACTTGAGATTGAGGACGAAAGAGTCTAAACTCACTCAACATCTTTCAAACCCACCGCACCATTTCTAGAATTGCGTCTAATTCAATTCATGACACAAGTCACGTGATCTTTAATGCCAACACTTATGTGAACAAAGTCATTGAATTAATTTAGTATATGTATTAAAATGAATTCGGACCGTTAGATTCAATAGCTCTCTCATGAGCTTACCCCTTGCAATCCAATCTAGTATATAAATTATATTTACATAATAATTTTTTCACTGGACTTTTGGAATTGCGA
Source organism: Eucalyptus guilfoylei (assembly GCA_016097605.1). Taxonomy (NCBI): domain Eukaryota; kingdom Viridiplantae; phylum Streptophyta; class Magnoliopsida; order Myrtales; family Myrtaceae; genus Eucalyptus; species Eucalyptus guilfoylei. The sequence goes on along the minus strand of CM027864.1, from coordinate 42,661,898 downwards.
TGAAGGAAGGAATATATGAACTCGCCCACTGAAGAAGTGATAGTTCTCTGGATAATGCACATAGATTCGAATATAATTTGTAAAAAGCGTCTTATGAAGAAATTATACAATTTGGCGTCGGGCCCATTTGTAAACACTATCAAATTTAGTGGCCTTCTAGAGACATAACTGTTGGAGTCAATGTACAATAGATTAATCAGGATAACATCTTGAGTAAATTTGGTTAGAGTGTTACACAATGACCCAAAAAGAAAAAAATCATTTGCATTTTTTCTCTCGATTAAATAGGCATTACCTGAGTGAAATGTTTCAGATGGGTACGATTGTTCCTTATGCCGTTGAATCAAATTGCACGAATCAAATTTCAAATGTCGAAATTATTACTTTTATTACCGTAATTTTGATGGAAAATTCAAAGCTATAAGCAGATAAGCACCACCAAAAATCCCTTTCGTCCCATCTCTCTCTCTCTCTCTCTCTCTCTCTACAACGACATCACTGGGATGATACACGTTTTGGCTTTTCTTCTTCCAGACTCCACTTGGAGCCAAATTAGAACGCCACCCACGCAGTTGGCTTCGGCCAACGACCTCGTACGAGGGGCAAATGCCATCTTCCATCCTGACCGTCCGTCTTACTCCTCCATCCCCGTGAAGTATTGATGGCCCACCTATGCCTACCTCCTGACTCTTTATTAACCTCACGGAATGGACTTTAAGGAAGCCGATTTGTGAAAGGGATTTTTGGTGGCGCCAGTAGTCCTACGTGGCAGCGTCGGCGTCCACGTCAACATTTTTCAGTCAAAATTGGCCGGATGGACTGAATCGGTAAAAAGTGAAAATGTTTAGAACTTAATTGGTAAAGTTAAAAAGTTTAGGATTGAATTGGCAAAAGTGCAATAAGTTTAAAACTTTTTGGAAATTCTCTCCTTAGAATATATGTTTACAAAATTGAGACTTTGCCGAGTTCTCACGACAAAAATTATCTTGGAGAGCAGACCGTCCTCCTCTTCTTCCTATAATTCCGTCAAGCTAGCTAATCATGAATTCTTGGTTCACCATCTCCCTCTCTCTCTCCTTCGTCTTCTTCTTCATAAAAATTTCCAGTACCGAAGCTGCACCCACTTATCTATTTCATGCTTGCCCAAACACCACCCTCTTTACTCCCAACTCCGCCTACCAATCCAACCTCAACACTCTCCTCTCTTCCCTCTCCTCTGCCGCCGCCGCCGATCGCGCTGACGGCTTCGCCAATGCTACTGTTGGCCAAAACCCTCCCGACCAGGTCTATGGGCTCTTCCTCTGCCGTGGTGACGTCGACACCGCCACGTGCAGCGACTGCGTGGCCACTGGAAAACAGGATATACTCCAGAGATGCCCCAACCGGCGAGTCTCCGTGATCTGGTACGATGAGTGTATGTTGAGGTACTCCGATGGGTCCATCTACTCGATCATGGAACAAGTGCCTTCTTTCACGATGTACCACACCAGGAACATCACCAATCCAACCCAGTTCATGCAAGTCGTGGGAGAGACCATGGACGACATCACCGCGAGGGCTTCAGTTGGCAAGTCGGGGAAGAAAGTCGCAGTCGCAGAGGCAAACTTTATGGGCTTGCAGAAGCTGAACACGCTTGCACAGTGCACGCCGGACTTGACGGTGTTGGAGTGCAACACGTGCCTCCGGGCAACGATCGCGGGTCTCCCACAGGGGAAGCAAGGTGGGAGGTTGTTCACTCCGAGCTGCAGCATGAGGTTCGAGCTGTATCCATTTTACAATGCCTCGGCCATGGCGGCCCTGGTGCCTCCGCCATCCTACCTTCGTTCTCCTCCTGCTCCCGTGACCAGACGTAAAGGTACATGTTTGTTTTTGTTATTTGTCTTCTGCTCCCGTGACCAGACGTAAAGGTACTTGTTGAATCTGTTCCAAATAATTCCAATGACTCTGCACTTGTGTTCTTTGCTTGTCTTCTCCCTGCTTCAAGCACTTCAAAGCAGCACAATTTACAGCATAACTGCATCAAGTCCACTGGTTCAGAACCAAACCCTTGTCTCTAGTGGTCAAATCTTTGAGCTCGGGTTCTTCACGCCCAAAGGATCAGCAAAGCAGTACGTAGGAATATGGTACAAGAAGTTGACTCCCTCCAGAGTTGTCTGGGTGGCCAATAGGGACAAGCCACTTGGACATACAGATCAATCTGCAAGTTTAATAATTGGCGAAGATGGAAATCTGAAGCTTCTTGATGGGCGACAAAACACTGTGTGGTCTACTAATGTCATGGCAAAGTCGAATTATTTTGAAGCACTGCTTTCAGACTTTGGAAACTTTGTTCTTCAAGACAGGAACGCGAATATAATGTGGGAAAGCTTTGATGAGCCAACCGACACTCTCTTGCCAAACATGAAGATTGGAGTAAACGTGAAAACAGGAAAGAAACTAAACTTGACTTCCTGGAAAGGCGAAGATGATCCCTCGTTCGGAAGCTTTGTCATGGGAGTGACATCGGAGAAACCACCTCAGCTTTTCACTTGGAATGGATCAAGTCCTTACTGGAGAAGTGGACAGTGGGAAAAAACGAAGTTCATCGGAATACCGACGATGACCAACACATACTACAATATCCGGCAAGATAACATCCAGGGAACCTCATATTTTTACCTCAATAATTACAACAACTCCATCTTTGGATATACTTTCATCTCTTCTGAAGGATCTGTAAAGTCGGCTTTTTGGGCCAATGGGTGGTTAACATCCTGGAAGGCACCGGCACCAACTAACCCTTGTGAAATTTATGGAATATGTGGCCCCTTCGGAGTTTGCAACCCGTTTAGTTCACCTATGTGCAGATGCTTAAAAGGTTTTAAACCAAGATCAGATGAAGAATGGAACAGAGGAAACTGGACCAGAGGGTGCCTTAGGGAAATGGAATTGAATTGTCAGAAATCTGCAAGCGCAGCAGCTTCAACAACTGTGGAAAAAGATATGTTCTGGCAAATGAGACAAATAAAATTGCCTGATTCCGCTGATTATTTGTTGATAGATAATGTGGAAGGATGTCAAAGTTGGTGCCTAGAAAATTGCTCGTGCTTGGGCTTTTCTTATGTGAATGCTATAGGATGTATGGCTTGGAGTAAAGACCTCCTAGATACTCAGCAATTCTCCACAGATGGCAAAGATCTATTTATTCGACTTGCGGATGCAAGTGTGGGTGTAGATACAGGTTGAAATGGTTGAATTAATATGCCTTTGGTTTTGCACTTCTGTGCTTCTTATAATATATTTTCTATGGTTCAGGTGTACCTATGCGGACAAAACTTATCATCAGCCTAAGTACTATTTCTGGCATCATCTTATTTGGAGCTGGCATTTCAGTCTGTAGTCTTTCAAAGTGGAGAGGTAATAAAAGATGTACGGTTTGCTGCTTTTTTAAGGGTGATTTTGCGCTAACCGCAATATAAGAATCTTGAATTATTGGTGAAACCACGGCTTCATAAGCTAAGCAGTTAGTAGTATAGAGACACTGCTCTGCTACTGATGTTCTCATGCTCATCTTGAGTTGTTTTCGTTCTATCTGTAAAATGCAGGGAAGTTTAGGAAAATGACAATCCCAAGGCTCCTTAGGTCAGAAGAACCGCTAAGGGAAACTTCTTGGAAAGAGCAAATGAAGGAAGATGATGCATCGCAATTGGTCGTTTATGATTTTGATAGCATACGCCTCGCGACAGACAACTTCAACTTGAAAAACAAACTTGGGCAGGGAGGGTTTGGCCCGGTTTATAAGGTAAAAGAAAAGCCTTCTCTGAGGGACATAAGGAGATTATCCAAGATCTGATAGCGCTGTTCATTTTGAAATAGGGAAAACTGAACGATGGTAAGGAGATAGCAGCAAAGAGACTTTCGAGCAGCTCAGGCCAAGGCATAGCAGAGTTCAAGAATGAGATCCTTCTAATATCCAAACTTCAACATCGAAATCTGGTGAGACTCCTCGGTTGCTGTATTGAAGAAGAAGAAAAGATTCTAGTGTATGAGTACTTGCCCAACAAGAGCTTGGACACCTTCCTTTTTGGTTAGTCTCACTTTTTGAAGAACTTATTCCTGCTTTCAACAAAATCCGGTATTGAAACTAGATACTTCTTCTGTTTGCTACCTTGTTCAGATTCAAGAGAGAAGGCAAAACTTAGCTGGAGTGTACGCTTCCACATTATCCAGGGGGTCGCAAGAGGGCTGCTCTACCTCCACTGCGATTCTTGCCTTAGAGTCATACATCGGGATTTGAAAGTGAGCAACATTCTCTTGGATGAAAAGATGAATCCCAAGATTTCAGATTTTGGGCTGTCACGGATGTTTGAAGGCACTCAAGTTTTGGTAAATACTCACAAAGTTGTGGGGACACGGTAAGCTTTCTATCATCACTCTTAGAAGTACTTACTCATGAGGCAATATATCACCTTAGAAAGCAGATTAGCAGTATAATGCTTTCACCTTTTTCTTCATACATGTTTTGCTATTACCGAGAAAACTCTTCCATGTACATCCGATGGTTCCAATATGTCAGTTCGCTCCGAGGTAATTATAGACTAGCGCCACAATGCAAATGCTAAAATATATGAGAAATACATTACTCATGAAGTTGGATGTTCATCACCCTCCAATTTTCTCATCTCTCATGTCATCGTCCTTTAGTCTGTGATTTTTTGGTTTGAACTATACTTCAGGAACCCTCTACTAATATAATTTTGTCTATAGTGGCTACATGTCTCCAGAGTATGCCATGGGTGGGATATTTTCTGAGAAATCTGATGTTTATAGCTTTGGAGTACTGCTATTGGAGATTATCAGCGGCAAGAAGAACACAAGTTTAGATTACCTAGGGCAGCATCTCAATCTCCTTGCTTTTGTAAGTGCAAGATCTAACCTCAAACTAGTATACCTCCATTTCAGTTTCCAACCATTGGTAGCCCTTGAAACACTCTAACAATCGACTGGTGGTCATAGGCTTGGCACTTGTGGTGTGAAGGCAGAGGATTGGACCTAATAGATGAAGCCATTGCTGATGCATTTTCGGTGTCAGAAGTAATGAGATGCATTCAGTTAGGGCTTCTCTGTACGCAAGACCATGCCACAGATAGACCCAACATTTTGGCCGTGGTTCTAATGCTGAATGGGGAGTCCAATCTTTCACAACCAAAGCAACCGACATATACATTTTCACGCTCGCTGGCTCACGAAGTCCAATCACAAGAAGAAAGCATCCGGTCCATGAATACCATCACCATTACTACGGTTGAAGGAAGATAAAATTTTCAAATGCATTTTCACTATAATTCATCTTTCCAGGGGTTCAGTGTTTACCAAATTAAGCAACTTGGATATGCAATATTTTGTTGCATTTTTATGTGGATATATGATGTAAACATAGAGATTGTGAGGGAATCTGAGTTGCTAGCTCCCTAGTAGAACAGTGTTATGTGGGCAAGGATGCAGAAAAGTTCAGAACATCTGTAAGCAGAAGTGTTAGAGCTTCTTTTTAAAGAGGATTTGATAGTTAAATTTTCGCCTAAAAGATTATTCATGCATTTGAAATTTTCAAGGATCAAGTTCTCTATCAAATGACAAAATTTGACCCCAAGGAAATACTGCAATCGCGCACCATTTGCATTGACATTTTTATCAGTACATCTCTACAATTAGAAACTAGGGACATTGTAGTCTTAGTATCTTGGCCCCTATGTCAAGAGATAGGCTTCACATATGCATTTCATAAAGATTAAGTATCAAATACGTTAATAATGGCAATATTCGACCCCTAACTAAAAACACTAACATAGCTTCATCATGCATTCACATTTCTCATTGCATTTCTTTTGCACACAGTAATAGAGCATTCTAATTTATCATATGAGACTCAGCAGCAAAAACTTTGATCAACAAAAGGTGCTAACTCTCATGGGCAGATCGAACCCAGATCGAACCCACACCAGGACTCAACCTTTTTCTTTTTTATCAAATAAAAGGAAAAAATGGGGCAAATCAATTTGATTGATTATGTATGGAAGTTAGGAATTTCAAATCTTGGTAAATGCGAAAGCAATTCCCGGTTGATGATCAAGATTTAGGGAATCAGGTAAATAAAGAGCAAGAATTTTGATAAAATGGAAGAAATCGAAGCAAAATCGAGCTGATTGCGAAATCACGCTCTGATTTACAGCCATGAATTGATGCAACAGAAGATGGAAACTCGAAAATTGTTATGAAAAGCAGTGATCTGGAATCACTATAAAAGAGAGCAAATTCGTAGAGCAACGGGGGAGGCAAAAAATATTTTTCGTGAAAAGAATTCGTGCAAGAAAGAATTGAGAGGAAAATTCATGCAGGGAAAAAGCCTTCGACCGTCTTGGTCAAAGAGAAAGCCATTTCTCCTTTCTTTCTATGACAAGAAAAGGGGAAAATTCAGCAGAAGGGGTACGGGGAAGTGACGTGAGAGAGGGGCGAGAAAAAAAAGAAAGAAAAGAAAAGGGGGGCTATTGTTCATCTTCCCCGAAGAGCTGCCGACATCGCTGCTGCCCACCGCGCCTCCACCGCGTCTCCACCGCTGTTGCTTCGCCAACCACAGCCGCCGGTCGCTACTGCTCCTGCACCCCTGCGCCACCCGCTGCCAGCCTCCGTCCGCGAGCACCTGCGCCAACCCCGCCGCCAACACTCACATCTAAGCCTTCGCCGCGCCTCACCCGCGCCTGCACCAGCACCGTTGCAGCACTGCTCGAGCAACGCCTCCATGCCGCCATCCCAGACATCTCACCCGTGCCTGCACCTCCACCAGCAATGCCCAGACCACCTCCGTCTGTCCGCTGCAACCCCGAGCTCTGACGACCGCGCCTCTGCCTTCGTCCGCGCCAGCGAGCCCTGCACTGGCGACTTGCAACTGCTCGAGCGCCGCACGCCTCCGCCGCTGCCGCCCGAGCGCCACCTGCCACTGCGCCAACAGCCCGCGCCACCTCTGCCCGCTTGCCGCTGCTACTGCGCCTCTGATCGTCCGATGCTAGCACCAGACGCTCGCGCCAACAGCCCGTGTTGCCTCCGCGCTGCTCACCACCGCACGTCCGTGCCTCACCCACGCCTGCACCGGCCCTGACGCCGCCGTCTCTGCTCCGCTTGCCCGTTGCCGACGCTGCAGTAGCCCGCTGCTGCCCTCCATTGCCTCGCTGCAGCCACCAGCAACGTCTCTACCGCCTCGCTGCAGCCACCAGCAGCCCCGTCGTTGCCCGCCAACCTTCGCCGGAGCTCCGAGCGTCACTGCCATTGCTACTCTCGCTCGCCTCAGCCCGTCGTTCCTCCTTCAGTGATCCGCGCCTCCGCCCATCACCGACGCTCGGCGCCGCCCGCTGTGGCCACCAGCAGCCCCGTCACCGCTCGCCTGTCCTCCGCCGTACTCCGCCCTTCGCTGACGGGCGCCTCTGCTCCCCCTTCCAAGTCCCCCTTAGGTGGTTTGCTTTTATTTTTATTTTTATTTTTCATTTGATTTATGTTATTTTAATTTATTTTATTTATTTAAGTTTCGCTATTATTGTATAAATTGGAACCTTGGGAGGTGATTTTCATTGTTGTAGGGATTATCCGCAGAGTTTTGCCCAAAATTACTATAATTTCTAATTTGATCAGTAAGATGCCGGATCATTTTTTTTTTAATTATATTGATTTTGAGGCATTTTGATAGTATTTTCACTTATTGAATCATTATAATTATTAATTTGATCCGTAAGATTTCGGATCAAATTTTTAATTATTTTGAACTTTCTTTTATGTCGTGATGTTTAGGATTAAAATAATCGTTAATTTAATTCGTGAGACAACGGATTATTTTTTCGATTGTTCTAATCCTTTATTTGATGAATATCTTGATTATTTAGATATATTGTTTATCTGATAATTGCTTGTCTTGAAAAACACTAAAAAAAGGTCAAAAATCAAATCTTGCATCGGAGTTGTTGGTTTAGTAAATTAGTATTGCATATTAAGGATTGCACCTTTAGATAATTTTTGGAATAGATTAGGATTGAATTTCTTTTTTATATAGATAGACTCTTAAATAATGTTTGCACTTCTTAATAATCCCATTTTTCTTTAAAAAAAAATAATTTTCTAAGATAGGATAGGGTTTAAGTCAAATTAATCCCTAAAATGTGGCACCCCCGACACGGCCCCCGATCCGTTAGGGTCACCACAGTTAGCTTACCTTTCACTTGTCCTAATAACATGTCACTCTGATACAATAGAGTTGTAGTCGGTTCATAAGTCCTGGGGGTTTATATCATTTAAATCGGTCCCAGCGCAATTCATATAGCGGAAGCATATTCGACATCTCCTTAACCCAAACTCAAACTAAATAATACAATGCAATACACACCAACTACACATTTCATATATATATATAAGTTAGTGCCGAACCACTTTTATTTACATATTTTGATCGGACATCAAGAGTCGGTACATCAAAAGGCCAAGGCTTTACTAAGCTCGGCTATAACCAAAAGTACCCGACCCCACAGCAATCATGTACACCGATCCATCATCCAGTGTCGGCCATCCAAAAAGTGTCATCTGCTACCCATCACACGCACCATCACACCCAGCCTGGTCCATCGGCTAGTGGCGGCGGCAGCATCCCCATCATGGTCCCGTCGCGACGAACATGCACGGACAGGAACTCCTGGACTACGGGGCCATCAGGTAGACCCACGTCATACATAACTAAAACTCAAACACGGATGAATACCAATCCATGGACACCAATACAGGAGTGCTCCGAACACTCAACCTCGACGTCGACGGTAAGCCATAAAAAGTACCACGTGTGACCGGTAACAAAGGCATCTCTTAATCTGAAATGTTATTCCCCAAAAGGGGTGAGTACAACCACTCAGCAGTAAAAGATTCATCAAGCTATATCAAGCATTACTATTAATATCCAGATTCAAGTATGGTAGACAAAAACAGGAAATAGAGAATAGGTATGTATCAGAATCATGAAATCCTTCCATGTGATGACAACATATCCAAGATAGACAAATTTCAATCATAGGGCCAAACTAAAATATCACGTTCTATTCCATGCCCTACACTCAGTTTCATATCCATAACCCATACCCTTTTATAGTAGAATCATTCATTTTATCATTCAAAAAGGGTTTCATCCCCGGAGGACCAATGTTTGCATCTCTCCGGCATTCGCATCTCTCCAGGCATCATGAAAGCCTCCGGCATTCAGCCACTTAGGGCCACCGGGCATCTGGAGCAAATCACGCCTCCAGCATCTCATATCCCACCTGGCATCACAAGGAACCTTAAGGGCCTCCCATGAAAATGGTTACCTTGGCCATCCGGAATTACGTACCGACAAGCATACTACTGGGCATCCCAAAGCTCCTGAGGAAAAACCTCAAGCATTCAACCATTTAAGGCCACCGGGCATCCACAAGGCATCGATTCACTCAATCCTTTGGGCATCCCGACTCCCGGGGTATCGTTGACCCGAGGGTTCAACGGCAACAATTTAGCATTTTAATTTACAAAACATTTTCCAATGCTAAAACAAGACGTCTCATGGACCTTCTAACACATCTCAATATTGCACAATTATCCACAGCCAATACCATCATATCACATAGCCATTCGAAACACCTTCACCTTCGGACACTTTTGTGAAAAATTCTAGAACAGAAAAGCCCGATTTTTACAATGCACAGTTCTGGAAAATTTTTTGAAATAAATACTAAATGGACTCAGAAAATAATGAAATTTTGACACGTTATCAATGAGACCTAAAGGAACAAATTTCATGAAGAACACCAAGTCAAATTCCATACATATCAAGAGTAAAAACTTCGGTATTTCTTGCTACAGTTTCTGTAAAATTTCCAGATTTAGCATTTCCATATAAAAATCATTTCGTCGACCAAATCTTATCCATTTATGCTAAATGTTTGATATGTTACTCTTACAGATGTTCTCTCCAACTTTCCTTAAGGACTTGAAGTCAAATTTTGGCTAGAAAATTCCAGAAAAATCGAGAAAGCACCGGTGGTCATGCTGTTCTTGCGAAAACAGTTCACTAGCCTAAAGAGGACTATTCCTATACTTTGAGTTTCGGTATCCAACGTCCACAGCCAAGATTTACAAGCACATTACACCACAATAAAGCCTCTTTACTTCTCAAAAATCCACCATAGCTAAATCCTTGAGTTCTCATTTCAATTTAAAAGCGAAATCCACCAAAACTTGCTCTATTTTTGCTCCCTTACCTCGGCCAGCTTCATCTCTTTCATCACAAACAACATGCAGCTCCAAATTTCACATTTCCTCACATCTACCAACTCTTCACTAGATAAAACAGCAAGCAAAACATAGATTGAAGAACTTCTACTTGCCTCAAGTTCAAAGCAACCGGAACAAGCAAAATCGACAACTTGGGCTCCGGACACGGCTCGATCGACGGCGGAACTAGGTGACGTCGACGGCGGCAGCTGGGACACTGTGGAAGACGGCCTGCCTCTTCCCCCTCACGGCCCGCACTCACCCCTCTCTCTCTTGCTCGAACTCTCCTCCTCTCTCTCTCGCTCGCTCGCCTGCTTGGTCTCACTCTCTCTCTCTCTCTCTCTCTCTCTCTCTCTCTCTCTCTCGGCGATTCCCTCGAGTAATCCGCCTCCCCCTCTCTCTCTTAACCTCTTGATTAGCTAGTAATCATTAGGTTTGCTTGCTAGAGACACATGTAGAATCCCTCACGCCACTTGTCAATCTCCATGCAAAGATGATGGGCCTCAATGGGCCGGGCCTTGGTCGACCGAATAGGGGGGGAAATGTGGGCTGCTTTGGGCTGTTTTGGGCCTTAGGTATCCAGCCCACTCTTGCTCCTATTTTTCCACTTTAATCCCCACTTAATTTCATAATCTCAATTACTCACATGGCCATATAATATTGCAACATTAATCGATGGAAATCCGACTTATAGAGTATACGACCAAGAACAGAAAATTCCTTATCAATTTATCCTTTAATACAATCCTTGATCACACGTGAATATAGGATACATTTCCAATCAAAACAATAGTCCATTCAATGCTCGGCCTTGTTTAATTGAAAATCGTTGGTCTAATGACTATAATATAGTCCGATGGCGCTTCCGATACCTTTTCATGGGTCGCAGTGTATTTAGGGGTTGTTATGAAATTTTAGGATGCCACATAAAATAAATTAGAAAATTATTCATTTTATATGGTTTAATTAGGTTTCCTTTTTATTACGAATTTTAATAAAAAAACAAAATATTAGGTGCATGTCATTTAGTTTGCATGTTAGGTTCATTTAATTAGAAATGGCTTGTTAGCAAAATTAGGTCATGTAGTTAAAGTGCATATGTTATGATAAAGTTCTAATTTCAAGAAAACCAAAAAATAATTGCTTGCTTTGTGTGTTTATTTTTTTTTCTTTTCATGCAATTTGTTTGATTCATTGAGTGTTTAATAATGATTGAGCACCCGTGTGATCACCCTTTTTGCATGATATTGATTTATGTTAAAATAAATCCAAACTATTTACAAGAACATTTTCAAAAAAAAAAATGATACCAAAAGAGTATTAGAGAAGTTTTTGTAACCAAGTCCCCGTACCCATAGTCTCTCGTTCACAGGAGTAAAATAATTCTCAAATTATTTTACTTAGGTGTCTTATCGACCTACCAAAAAACTGATTAGTGGCGACTCCTAGATAAAATCCATTTGCATGTTAAAAACTTGAACATAAGTCGTGAATTGGTATGGGTCTGAGAGAGTCCGAGCTAAGTTTAAGACTTAGTAGTCCATTAGCCTAAATTTTAAATGGTGCACTTGAAATTTAAGTCGCAACATAGCTTCTCCTGCTTGGTTCAAGGCTCAAACAAACTTGGAAATTTGCAAGCTTAAGCATCATAATGAACATCTTTGACTCTAACTTTTTATTGGCTAATACCATCAAAAACTCTAAACCAGTATACCCATAACACATTTACCTTAAACTAATTTTTTGTTTCACAAGAAACTCCCAAACTAATTTTGTATCATTAAAAAAAAAAACCCCCTAAATTAGTACAGTCATGCCACATTCCAAACTGGTATACATGCACCATATTTACTCCAAATTGTGGTAGATATGGATTTTTTTTTTTTTTTGTAATTGGGCCGTGGGTGCATCAATTTAAGATAAATATGACACGAGTATATTAGTTTGGAATTTTTTATCACATAAAAAATCAATTTATAATAAATGTAACACGAATTTACCGTTTGAAAGTTTTTATTATACAAAAATTAATTTTGCGTAGATGTGGCATTGATGTACCAATATGTTGCTTCTTGTGGCATGAGCCCTTCTTCTAATGGTATATGGCCCGTGGCTTACTCCAAAAAGTTACAGTTTCCCAAATTCGCATGAATCGAAGGTATCGATTGATCCTTACACGAGGCAGGCAATCCATAAATGGTGATTTGAGGGCATCAAAGTGGGAGTTTCTAATGTCTATTTGGCCTGAAAATCTTACATTACTGTAATCTACATATTAGCTCACTCCACTACAAATTTCTGTCAAAACGAACGAACAATGACTACATACTCGTCGTTTCCATGCCACTGCATAGTTTGCCCAAGCCTGACCCATGACCCGAGTTGACTAATTTTAGTGACAAAGACTCGATGGATCAAGCTTGAAATGTTGGACAAAAACCAATGCACTTTAGGGCTTTGAACTAGTGGATATTGGTTAGAAACCATTGGATAAGGATGGGCTTGGCTAGTGACCATATAAAGGGATTCAGAAAAAATTATCCAAAAATTCTTAAACTTATTCTACAACGACCAATTCAATTATAAACCATTTACTTATGCCAATTTAGTCTTAAATATTTTGACTATTTGTCAATTTAGTCATAAACATTTTTAATGATTTGTCAGTGTAGTCCTTAGGCAATTTCCAACCAAACTTATCCGGAAGGATTACATTGGCAAATTGCTAAAATATTTATGAATAAATTGACAAACTATCCAAAAGTTTAGAACAAAATTAGTACAGTTAAAAGGTTTATAACTAAACCAATTGTCTAACAATAAATTTAGGACTGAATTGACATAATTGAAAATTTTATAATTAAATTTGTTGCCGTACAGTAAGTTTATGACTTTTTAGACAATTATCCCAAAAGATTCAAGATACATTTTTCTCTCTCTCTCTCTCTCTCTAAACTCATCCCTCTCATTTCCACCTTCATTTCTCTGGCTCATTCTCTAGTCTTCATTTCTTAGTACTCTCTCTAGGCTTGAAAAACCATAAAAACTATGATTTGAGGAACCCAAAATCGTTAAGTAACAAGTGAAGGTTGAGGAAACTAGAGCAAACTGTGTCAGTTTTGCTAAATATCGTGAGTTGAGTGAGAGCCTAGGACCCCTTGCTTCATGAATTCAAGGTAAAACACTTTTGTCCCTCTATCATTTTAAGTTGTAACTTGTTCTCCAAAGATAAAGAAGCTTCGGATTACGATTAAAAGCCGACATATGGCGGCTCGCATAGCCATTGCATGAATTACGAATCCACTACCTTGGTCTACCAATCGATTGACACGGTTATGGCATCTAGTACATATGATTTAACCTTTTTGGGTTATGTTAGACTTGAGTTTGTTGTTAAACCGGTCCATTTCCTCCTCCCTTGGCCGTGACCCCTTGTCACGCCCTAAACCCCGGGCACGTGAACAACCCTCGACGGTTAATTAAAATTTACGACGTTCCCAGGACGCGTCGTTGACCCATTCGTTTTATGCTCATGCAAAAGCGAATTAAACAGATACCCTGACAACCATCAAACATTAGGATAGTAAAAGCATGACAGCCAATTTTCACAAACCATACTTTATACACATCAAGTTGGTCCTACTAGTCTATACACGTCAGTCCTGTTTCAAAAAGAAACTATCAGGCCACCTATACTCCGAACCCTTTAGCCTCAAGTACGAGATCCTCCATTCTAGGGACCTGAAAATATTTGAACCACGATGGGGTAAGATAAAATTTCAGCGAGTCCACACCCTAAATCCCGATTAGGACGAGAATTCACCTAGAGGCAGCCTATCCTAAACATGCGCCATATATGACTTACCTCGCCTCAGCACCTCCCTGCACATTAGTACAACTCATATATCATATGATTACAGTAAATGTATTTAATAACTAGAACACCTCATATCATTCATCAAATATTCACAGGGGTCTCGATTATAAGGCCGAATCATTATGACACGACTCATTCCGTGCCACACAATTTCGTCCCATAATCAGGCGTAGCTATCTCAATCACTCAAGCGTGTTCCAATTATTTACGACCCAACGACCACGGCCAACTCATCAGTCAGCGGTCGTTTGGCATAAACGGGCGTCGTTCCACTTCGTCGGACATGGCAATGTCTACATCTAGACGACATTCCCGAAGGAGCATCAGCCTAGCCTCCACTGCGACTGGCATGCGTTGTCAATGACATCTGAAATTAATCAGGCATCGTCCCGCGTGAACGCATCAAGACGGGTTCCGATAATGAGCACACACACATCCATGCTCGGCCAAGAATATCGTGTTTTGCATTCAAATACTTCCATTTCAAATAATGGACTTAGCCAATTTTTTTCATATTAAAAATACCCGGTAAAATAATTGTGCGTGGTCACACATTCAAATTGGACCAATAAATGTGGTACTCTCCCATTTAAAATTCCACGATTTTATATAGTACATAAAATATTTTTTGCGTCAAAACCCGACACCCGGCATTTTTCTATTTAAATACCCATAAATTCAATTTTTGCAATAATAATCCAAAAATCATCACCAAGTACTCAATTACATAATTTAGCAATCAATTTCACATACCAACACATCCAGACATCAGCGTAAAATTTCACTAACCGGCTATCCCGACATAATTTACGCTAATTATAATTAATTAAATAAATTACAAATTATTTAAATTAAATCACTTAATTAATTTAAATAAACTAACCGGACTAACCTAATTGAACTAACTAACTAATCTAACTAGGCTAACTAATTAATCTAATTAGGCTAAATAAATAACCTAACTAACCACCTAACTAATTTAACTATCTAGTTCAACTAACTAAACTAACTAACTAATAGTTACACTAACTTAATTAACCTTAATCCTAATTAAGACTAAACTAATCCCTCTAAGTGCAATTAACTTTCTAATCCAATATTAGGGCATTAACTCACTGGATTAGCGAGGTGACAGGTTCACGGCGACGGCGACATGAAGACGGTGAGATCCCATGCCCACAACAACTCCAACAGAGGATTGGAAGAGGCTGAAAAAAGCCTTGCAAGTCATGGCTAAAGGGAGGGGAAACTGGTTCTGTGGCCTACTAGCTTCAATGGCTTGCAGTTGGGCTCGGCTTAGGTGACGCTGCTGGGCTTGGGGTGGTGCGGCGGCTAGCATCGAACGTGGCTACTAGGGTGAACTGGAACGAAGCTGCTGGCTTCGGGCGTTGGATGAGCAGGTGGGTAGGTTGGCGGGTTGAACTGGGTAGCTGTGTCATGGCCAAAGGAACAAAGGAGGACGTCTGGTGTGTGGACAGGTGGGAGCTGGCGGGAGTGGCAACGACAAGGCTTCTGGGGAAGGGTTGACGCTGAAGATGGGCATCGGACGTGCTGGCAAGAACATAATGAGGAGAAGCAAAAACTAGAGGAAAGAAGGAAGAAAATTGTCACGCCCCGATCCTCGAGCGCGCACCCATCCCTCACTGGTCGATTAAATAGTGACATCCTAGGACGCATTGCCGACCCTTTTATTTTAATACGCATGCAGAAGCATATAAATAATCCCTAGACAATAAAATAATGGGATAGAAAAGTATGGCCAAATTTCGAACTTTTAAAAACAACCACACTTATATACAAACAACCAAAGTTGTATATATCACAATACAAACACAAACTTCAAGTCCTAACAAAAACCAGTTCAGAAAACAAAGTTTGCAGACGGGTGGGATTTTCATCTACTCCTCTGGATCCTCCTCCGGGTCCTCCTCCTTGACGATCTCTTATTCTTCCTCGCTCCGGCTGGAGCCCAAGGCTGAGTACACCGGAGAGTCAGAATCACCTTCGAGCTTGGGACCCTTCGCATCTACCATTAATCCACCTTTAGGATCTGCTGTACCCTTCCCGAACGCAACTTCCAACACATACAGAGGTACATCAGATTCCGGTACAGGGCCCTCTCTTCGGCCATCATGATAATGGCAATACCACGCCCGGTATGGATGGGGCACCTTGTGGGGTTCACCTACATCAACCCCAGATAGTGGACTTTATCAGCACATATTCCAACCCTTCAGAGTGCTTATGTATCGGAATGTGATAACTTATTTCCGTAAATTTCTTAGGTTGTCCAAAATGTTCGAGAGGACCTAGAGGTGCTGCCATCTATGGACCTGAAATGTTATCCCACAACGGGGTGAGACAACGTCTTAGCGAGTTCCACCCCCTAAGACCCAACTAGGAAGCAAATACGCCCTAAGGGCTGCCTAAGCACAACACGGGCCAGAATACTTACCTTGGCCTCAGTTTCCTTCCTGCAAGTCAGTTCAATTCATAATTATTAACAATCACATCATCCAATCAAACAAATCGAACCACCGATCAATCGACTCGGTCGATTACATGTCATCACGACCTTCTCCTGGTCAGCTCATTCTATACTATCTATGAGTCCGATCAAAATCCAAGACTACTCACTCTAGGTGATATATAAATAGTAGCTTACCCCAAAGGCTAATAAATAGTACATTGTTCATTCTCTAAAGTGACATACAAGTCATCGAGTTAATATAGTATATTGTTCCTTCTCCAGATGACATATAGAGCCATTGAGCTGTTATAATATAACGTTCTTTCTCCAAGATGACATATAGAGCCATCGAGCCGTTGTAGCATACCGTTCTTTCTCCAAGATGACATATAGAGTCATCGAGCCAATATAGTATAATGTTCTTTCTCCAAGATGACATATAGAGCCATCAAGCCGTTATAGTATATTATTCCGATCGTACAATCAATTTACCATTTTTATCATACATGATAAAAATATACGTGTGTGAGTACACGGCCGACCTTAGCCAAAATACAAAATTTTCACTTTTGAACCTCCCACTATTTTCAATAGTCTCAAAATAATTTTTTGGCGCTGTAGACCGATGCCTAGTAATTCTCCAATTAATTACCAAAATTATCCATTTTGAAATTAAATATCCACAAACACTAATCATAATCAATTTGCATAATCAGGTACTCAATTAAATAAACAGAGAGCACAACTACAATCAGCACGAAATTCCAATCAACGACTATCCTGATCTAATTTCCGAAAAGTAATAAATAAATGTCAATAATGCGACTTAGGCCTGGAAAAGCCTAATTGGATGCCAAGACTCTCTCTCCAAAGCGGGCCTAGCTTTTGGGGCCGAGAAAGTCCTTAAAACGGGCCAAAATCTTGGCTAGAAACCCACTCATTTTGCTTCTGTTTTGGGTTGAAACAGAGAGAAACAAGCTCGGTTTGAGGCGAGGATGGACCGAGGAAGGTTGAAGGGCCCAAACCGGTTTTGAGTGGGGACTCACGGTGGTCGAAGGTGGACCAACTGGCTCTGGCACGGGCTGAGGAAGTAGCTGGGATGCGAGACAAGCTGCTGGGAATGGAGGAAGGCGCGGCTGAGGCAGAGGCATGCACAAGCGGGCGCGCGCGGCACGTGAGGCGGCGGGGCGGCGAACGGCGACGAGCGGCGGCATGCGAGCGGGTCGAGGGCTTCGAACGGTGGCTTCTCAGGTCTTCTCTGCAAATTGAAGTCTTCAAAGCACAATGAGGAAGGGGGAAGGGCTACTTGACGGCTAAGTGGAGAGAGGGGGCAAAGGGGCCACCAATGGCCTTATCTCCTCTCCTTTGTCTCCCTTCACCTAGTGCAACTTGTGGGCTGTCATCCACTAGCATAATTCTAGCCTATAATGCCCCTTCTAGAGGGTTGAGATGGTCCAAAAGTCATGAGGGTGGGGGCCATGCGAATTTGCTTAGCTTTCTCTTCAATTGGACCTTGATTCATTCTTAATTCAACACAATTCGGTCTCAATAAATTCAACCGACACCTCATTGATCCAATTGGTATTTTTCCTCACCAATTGATCCCACTTGTTTCCCAATTTTGCGATAAAAAATAATCCCCGACATTTTTTGGACAAAAACGGCCCTAAGACGACTTTTTCCCAAAAAGTCTTGATTTACAGAAAAATCTTCTGAGACCGAGTCGATGTTCCTAAAATTAATTATGACATGATAAAATTTTCAATTTCTGAAATCGGACTCAAATTCGCAGTTAATTTCAATTCGGCGCGATTTTAGCATGACCTAGGCTACCGGATAACTTTTAGAAATTTTTAGTACAAATGACCTATGGTCGATTTTCTTCGAGCCACAAAGAACCCACTAGACACATTAGCGACTCTTGATTGTTGTGAAAATCTCGAGGATTCAAATACAAACATAGGGTACCAAAACGATAGAAAAATCAGTCTAGTGCCGGCCGACGAGAATTTTTCAAAATCGTCCACGATTAGCCACACATTTCAATCGAACTGATCTATCTCTGATCCCTGATCAATTTTTAACTGTGTCGTAATGGCCTTTAAAGATAAGCACGGTCGAATAGCCGATTTCTGGTCGAATTCTCAAGTCTATTGCATTGAAATTCCTTAATGGTTTCCCCAAATAGTCTAGTTATCTCGAGAGTGATCAGCTCTGATAACAGCCCTATAGGCGCATCAATGAAATGTCTGATTTATTCAATGGAAAACAGGATTGAAAATCTGGGATGTCACAAAAATGAGGAAAAAAAGGAGGAAAGCAAAAGTAAGGGTCGGCTAGGGGTTCTCACACCAAAGGAGGCAGAGAGAAGAGAGAAGGAAGACAGGGCAGACAAAGGCCATGAAAGTCCACCATGCAGCCAATGGCCATCCAAAAGAAAATATCTTGCACTCATGACTTGTGCGTCTTCATGCCCATTTTTGTCAATGCTCCATCCAATGGCAAAATTCCCTTCCAATATTCACAAAACAATGCATTTTGGTGTCCTAAAAATCCAGCTAGAGCTACCATATGAATTTCCCTTCTTTTTTTTCCACAAATTAAACCAATTGGCAGCCCAAAAATGCCCATGCAACAACCTCTACAATTTTCTTCCATTTTCTTCACCAAATAAACCAAATTGGCATCCAAAATTCCTCTAATTCAGCCCACATAGTCCAAGCATCAACCAATAGCCAATTTTCCCTCATTTCCTTCACAAACAAAACCTTTTTGGTGGCCTACTTACCACACCAAGCTTCCCATACGAATTCTTCTTATTTTAATTTGCCAAATTTGATGTTTCCGCACAATTCTGGGCTCGACGGAATTTTCCCAAAAGATGGGACGAGGTCCTAAAAATAAACCGTGACACGCTCAAACGTTCAATTCCCGAAACTAAGTTCAATTTCGGGGTTAAAATCAACCGGGTGTGATTTTAGCGCGACATAACCTGCTGGGTAGCTTTTAGGGATTTTATTGCGTTTGACCCATGGTCGATAATTTTCGATCCGCGTTTGTGCATCTCTGACTCGTCGGCGACTCTCGGTTATCTTAAAAATCTCAAGGTTTCAGTTATGGGTACTGAGTACAGAATTGACAGAAAATCGGGTTAGTGCCGTTCAATGCGAATTTTGCAATCATGCGGAATCACCCGTAATTCAATTACGTCATTCCATCAAATCGACCTATATCCGATCACTTTTCAATTATAACGGCATCGTATTAACCCTTACCGATTATCACGGTCGAACAGTCGATTTCTGATCGAATTCTCAAGTCTGCCGTGTTTATATCCCTTAACGGCTTCACCTAATAGGTTAGTTAACTCGTGAGTGATCAGCTCAGAGAGAAAGGACTGTAGGCGCATCGACGAAAAGCCCATTTCATATATTTGAGACAGGGTCGAAAATTTAGGATGTCACACCCCTACTAGCTTTGTCTAGCCATTTCCCTTGATTTTTTGTTGAAAAACCTTGCAGATGTGTCTCGCCCCATGCTTTGGCCGAGGGCCCTAGGGTGTCAAGCTCACTTTTCTTCGTCATTTGCTCATGTTGATATCATATTCTATGATAGATTAAGATGTAATGTCGATTCCTATGTTGAATGCCATCCTTGCAAAGTTTGAGACCTGCCGTCAACCGGTTCCAAGGATCGGTCCTTGGATGTGATTATCCTTATTTCTTTTGCAACTTACGTTGTTTAATCTCATATTTTAGTGGAATCACACATTATTATTCACCTGTCACCAAGATTCCATGTTTATTTGGAACTGTTTAGTGGGCAAATGAACACATTTAACTAACTGTCCAATAAACCTAATGGGCTGGAGGGTCGATTTTGGACAACCCATTGCATTATTGCATCATTCCCAAGTCACATTCGCATATTCGCCTCATATTTATAGAATTTCATTATGGTTATTAATTTAAATTTATCCAACACGTTTTTGTTATAGTTTAGATATCTAATCATGTTATCATTATTATCATCATTTAGCTTTAGGAGACATGCACTCCTTAATCTAGGCCATTTGCAAATTTAATTATTAGCAGCCTCAAGAGTCGTATTCCAAGGTTCAACAACAAGAGAATGAATATTTTTTGCCCAACTCTATTGGGTTTTCTTGTTGCACCTCAATTGCTTTTGATATCATAGTATTTTACTTGGTATGATGTTATTTTGATGGTTAATATTCTTGTGTTATACAACTTTGATTATGCGTTTGCTTTGGATTTTAAAAGTTGGAAAGATTGCATGATAAATGTTTTCAAGAAAGAGGAAAAGATACCAAATTAGGCATTAGATAGACATCTAATGCTATCGAGGCCCTAGGCTTTGAGTCTCTAATTTGCAAAAGTAAAATGACCTCTCACGTTTTACTTGGCCTCTAAGCAACCTTTAATAGATTGGTGGTTGTTCTTAAATTAAAAATAGCATTACATAATTAATCAAGGAAATCAAGCTACAATTGTTAGGCTTTTGGAGAACTTGGGCCAATTACTAGCACCACCTCACAAGAGGGATTGTCTGCGCTTGCTTGTTAATCCATTAACCATCTTAGGGGTTATTCATTCGAAGGGTCGCGACAAGTGTCCCATAACAGAGGCATCAAACAAGAAGCAAGAAAGGTCATGGCTTTAGTAACATTAAGCATAATATAAATCACAAGATCATAAACATCCAATCAGTTCATTTCACGACAATTTTGTTAGATCAATTTGACTCAGTTTAGTTCCATATATTCCATTTCCAATGGCTATTAAATTTAATTCACATAAAACTTGTCACTAAAGTGCACTAGAAGTCTTATCACGAAAGTGCAATTGAGTTTTAAAACTTTCAAAAACCATAATCAAATACTAAAACTTATTAAATTAGTACAATCAAATTCTTTGTTGACATCGTCAATTTATCCAACAAAAAAATGCATATATAGCATCTTTAAATTAATTTCTCTCCCCCATATGGCTTTTTTTTTTTGTTATTTCTTCTTCAAATCTTACTTAGATTAGATTAAAAATAAAAATGCTAAAATTTTATATTTAAAAAAATTCAAAAAAAGGAAAAGAGTAGGGCTCGCTAGTGGGGCACCGCCACCCATTGCCAGAGGGGCTAACAGAGGTTGTCAACCATGGGCAAGGGTGGCCGACCCTTGCCAGTCTAGGAGAGAGTGCCCAGGCCTAACAAGGGTGAGGGCGCCCAATTTTAGGTGACATGGGCCCTACCCTAAGGCTGGTGATGGTGCCTCTTGCACCCTACCATTATTTTTTTTCAATTTTTTAAAATAAAATTTTAGCCTTTTAGTTTTTTAATCTAATTTAAATAAGATTTTGAAGAAGAAAATAATTTTTTAAAAAAGCTTCGTAGGAGAAAAAAATTAATTTAAAAATGCCATGTCAACGACTCATCACCAAGATCAATTTCTAGATTTTCAACTAATTTACAACATCATAAAGTTGAGTCGATTGCTCAGACATGCTAGTTTATTCCTTGTATCTTAAATTTACAAATCTCTTAATTAAAAATGCTTTATTTTGTGAGAACCCCTCTTACACACATCTTACAATTTCTTCCGCAATGTGTTGACATTTGTTTCTTGAGGAGCATGATATAAAAAATTATGATCAATCGATTGTGAATAGAACCAACTATTTTTTTTTTTTTATTGATTTGCTTCTGTTCTTTATCTTCTTTGTCTTCTTTACCTCTATCCCCAGTGATGGGATCATATAAATTTTGACAAGACAATATGTCTTTAATCTGAGATGTCCAAATAAAATAATATGAGGCATTTAACTTAAGCATGGTGCCAATGGTTTCCTCCATCAATGCTAGCTTTGATTCCACTTTGTTGGGGAAGCTCTTATTCCACTTTGTTGGGGAAAGACGACATCAATTGTTGAAGACTTAAGCCTATCCAGGATCGATACCTTCCCACCAAACTCAATGAACTAATATAAAATCAATCTCAACGACAACTAATTACAATATTCTAGTACTATCTACCCCAAACAAGTAAATATAGTGCCGAAAATTAAATACAAAGTAGAAAAATGAGACCCAAAATTTTATGTGAAATAGCCAATTTGGAAAAAACCACTAGGCCACTCAAAAGAATTCATCTCTAGCCCGCGGCCAGAGGCTCAATACATCCAATACAATAATATATCATCACCATAAAGGTAGATTAACAAAAGAGTATAAAAACTCTAATCACAATCCAGGAAGTTAAGAGACAATTTGGGAAAGGATTTCAACAAACAAACTGGATCGACATACCAAAATCACCACCAATCCCGACATAGTTTCACCTTATCTGCTCCTCTTTGAAGCTGCGCGCTCTCAGCCTCTTTCTCTCTTTTCTTTTTCAGCAAGAAAACGCCGCTACTCTCGCTTCTCTACTGCTGCGAAACGTTCGGCCCTCTTTTTCTTTTCTTTTCTGACTTTTTCCTTATTAAAGACGTGCTGGGCCTACGAGTCGGACCTAGCCCATCACTCTGCATACGTTGAACGAGATCCAACGCGCCCTTGACTTTAATGCTCTCTGCAAGTCTTCGCTTGCGTACAAAAGAAGGGAAGACTCGAGCAAAAGTCGACTTAACTGACTTACGATACGAGCAACCCAAGTGGCCTACATAATCAAAGTCTTTCGTAAATTTAGTTAACCGACCAAAAAAAAAAAAATAGTTGAATTGCGCGTTGACTTGTGGTCAATACATAGCCAAAGTTCTGATTTGACACACCCCTATATAAATATCTTCTGAATGTCTCTTCTCAGCCAGCCAATCATCAAAAAATGAATTCTTGCAGCACCATTCGCCTCTCTCTCATCTTCTTCTTCTTAGTCAAATTTCTCAGTATTTGCACTCACGTTACTGAAGCTACACCAACTTATATAGGGCATTACTGCCCAAACACCACCCTCTTCACTCCCAAATCCACCTACCAAACAAATCTCAACACCCTCCTCTCCTCCCTCTCCTCTGCCGCCGCCACCGATGCCGATGGCTTTGCCAATGCCACTGCCGGCAAAAACCCACTTGACCGCACCTACGGGCTATTCCTCTGCCGTGGCGATATCGCTGCCGCCACTTGTGGCGACTGCGTGTCCAACGCAAGCAAGCAAATACTCAGCGACTGCCCTAAAGAGAAAGACTCCATCATTTGGTACGATGAGTGCATGCTGCGTTACTCGAACCACTCCATATTCTCCGTTGAGCAAGATGCGCCAGCCTTCGTATTGATGAACGAGGTCAACATTTCAAGCCCTAGCAGCTTTGCCCAGTTGCTAAAGGACACGACCGATGAATTGGTGGAGAGTGCAGTGAGCGATGGGTCTGGGAAGAGGTTTGCTGTCAAGGACGCCGACATCTCGAGCTCGAAGCGGCTATACACGCTCGCTCAGTGCACGCCGGACTTGACGTCGGCGGAGTGCAAGGCGTGCTTGCAAGGGGCCATCAAGAATCTGCCCAAAGATAAGGAAGGAGGGAGAGTCTTGGCCCCGAGCTGCAATGTTAGGTTTGAGCTTTACCAGTTCTATAATGAGACTGTCTTCCATGAAGCACCGGCACCGGCGCCAACACTTGCTCCGCCACCTGCGGCGGTTGTAGCTGCTCCTCCTCCTTCTTCAACAGTGAAATCTAAAGGAGTCAGAGTTATGTCTTCCGGGGTTCTTTGTATCGCCGGCGTAGTGTTTTTCCTTTTTCCTTTTTGAGGGTGACGATAAGCTGGGGTCGTTGAAGTAGACTTACTTTCCGTTCAGTGTAATAACTGAGGACAGAATAATGAGAAAAAGTTTGTGAGTACCTACAGTTCTTGAATGTGACTCGTTTAAGGACAAGATGAGCAGATGCGATCCTCCATGGTAGGAGAGTATGCTGGAAATATACCAAGACTCATCTATTAAATTTAAATAATGTGCAGATCTATGTGTGCTTATACGAGCGAATTAATTTAGATATGCAAAATTTACCACATCACTTAACAAGTGAATTTAGCAAGCAACTTTTAGTATTCCTAACGTTGCTAATAGCATATGTTGAAAAAGTATGTTGAGTTCAGTCAGACTTGTCCTAAGTCTCATTTAACTTGTCTCATTTAACTTTAATTGGATAAGTTTTAGGGGTTTTTGTTGGGCCTTTTTAAATGTCAATACCAATCCCTTTACTTTTGTCCTGAAATCAAAATCGCCCCTCCTTTTTTCTTTTTCTTTTTTTGGTTGGGAGGGAAGGTTGGGGGGGTGGGTGTTTTGTTTCAAAATCGTCCCGGTACCTCGATCTCCCATTTTTCAGGGTTCAAAACATGTCCACCTGAAGCCGCTCAGGAGTCTTAGTTTGTTTTGTTCAGTATGACAAGCGATCCCCTTGTTGCAGAAGAGTTACATACTTTTGAGGGGATCTTCTCCATTGCACTTCTTTGTGATGTGCGCCCATAGACATGATTTCGATTTTTTACTTGTGTTAATCAGTGTTCACCGTGTCGAAACTAGTAGAACAGTTTGGACATTATTTTTGTATTGGGTTCGCTTGTTTTTTTGGTATCTCCCTATCACCTCATGATGGTTGTGGCCTCTGCGGATTACCACCGACGTTCGGCGAGGTCCACTCTACCAATTTTCGATCTTTATCATCTCTGGATATAGCTAGATTGTGGATTTCATCGCGATAACCCTAGCCGAAGCTTATTTGTTGCATCTCGTCACTCATCGAGCTTGCCGAAGCTTGAGCCACCATAGTCGCCACCGGGGGAGTGGCAAGCTAAGGTTTCATGCTTGGATTCCTCGACGCCATGGTTGTGGGCCTTATGGCTTTCTAGGCCATCCTATCACTGCAACTAAGTTAATCTAGCAAATTATTTACCATGTGTATGATAAACCGTCAAGTTCTTACAAGTAGTAATTACAGCTAAAGCTGGCCCACGATATATAACCAGAGAATTTCTCACAACCTTTTTCTAGAAAACCTTAATTTGACCCGGCAGCTTCAACATTATATAAAGACCATTCCCATTGAAAGATCAACTTTAATTATTGTTGCTTGTACGGTCGGTTCATCTTTTGATCTAGTCTTCCCTAGAAAAACATATACGCACTTGCAAAAGGCGAGTGGGGACCGTCATCCTCATGGCAAATTAAGTTTCTCAATTTAAGTTTTTAGTAATTATTTGTCATTATCTTCTAAGACATTAGGTAGATTCCATTTAACAGTTAATCTATTGGAGACGTCTTTTATCTAGCTATCTATGTAAGTTTTTACATTTAACAAATATTTACCTCTCATTCCAACTACAAAGATCAAATCCAATAATATTAGGATTCTTTTTCAGCACAAAAGTCGCTGATCTCTTTACAAATAACTAATTAATTATGAATTTATTGACAAATAACCAAGGTGTTGAGATAATAACGGTGCTTATGTATCTATTTATCTATTATGTCATGAAAAAAGTGGTTCCTACTTTTGATTAGACCAAAAAGCAAAAAAAAAAAAAAAAAGAACTATGTACATATTGCACTTCGATCGTGTTAACTTTGATTAAACATATTATCAAATAGAAACTTGTAAATGAAGGGGAAGGACGAAAATACTAAGTGGAGTGAAGTCAAATATGTTGTTGTTTGCAAATCACTCGGACTTGCATCCTTATCCTTGAGTAATCTTTCCAAGTCCCTGCTCGACTTTGACGACGAAACGGTCCAAGCTCACTCCACATCATTCAGCTTTCGAGTCTCGTGACCACTAACGTCGATGCTCATGTGAATATAATTATTATGTTAATTTACTATCTATATTATAATAAATTCGTACCATCAAATTCGGTAGTTTTTTTTTTCTAAGCTTACCCCTGTATATATCATGTTTACGTAATGATTTCTTTGCTAGACTTCTAGAATAATGATGGATGTAGGAGTAAATGGACTCGCCTATCGAGGGTATAATAGTGTCATTAAATAATGCATGCGGATTTGATCTAACTTACAAGATGCGCCTTTTGAAAGAGTGATACAATTTAATGTCAGAAATTGCAATATTAGACAATACTTGATCGAGAAATATTATAAATTTTAAGTCAATATATGATAGACAAAACACCAATATCTTAAGCAAATTAGGTTATTATGTTACACAGTTGCCTAGAAAAAGAAATCAGTCGCTATGTATCTCCCAAATAAAATAGGCGTGACTCTAAAGAAACGTTTAGGAGGGGTTTAGGTTTGATCATTCCTTATAGTGATTCATGGTTGCCATTAGAATCGCTTTCATATCATCTCTCTCTCTCTCTCTCTCTCTCTCTACAACGACATCACTGAGATACATGTTTCGACTTTTCTTTCTTCCAGTCTCCGCGTGGAGCCAAATTAGAGCGCAAGCCACGCAATTGACTTCGGTCAACGACCTCACCGTCCGTCTTTACTCTTCTGTCTGCCACCTAACCACAACTCCAGTCACTTCAGGGAAAATTCCACACGGTTTGTCTTGGCTGGTCAAAAGTCTTTTTTGACCTGACAAAAGCTGTATACTAGTCTTCTTCACCGTTCAAGACCGTGGAAAAGCATCTAGATATTTTCAATTTATATTGACATATTTATTATTCGTTGAGATTTTGTCATTAAATATTGATAAAAAATCTATCTATATAAATATTGGAATGCAAATGATATCGGCATCACGCTCAAGTGATTAATAATATTATTTTAATTGAAAAATCATCCGGCAAAACTTTTATAAATATTAAATATGCCGTATAAGTATAAGTTAAGTTTAGAGTGAATGTGTCAAAATATGCATAATTTCAGATTTTTTTTGTCACAAAAGAAAATTCAAGATACATTTGTCAAAGTATAGTTTAGGGTTTTTTGTGTCTACTCAAGAGAGGATAAAGTTGGATATAAATGCGATATAAACCGGATAAAATTATCTCATGGGGGAGATAGGATAAAGATGTATAGGATTTCTAATATACATAATAGGAAATTTATTTTTCTCAAATGACAATCTTCTTAAATTAATAAAATTAAAATTATATTTCAATAAAAATAATATTCGAATTCTAATATAAGAAATTCAAAATAAAAAAATTACAATTTAGTTATTTAAATTAATTGTATTTTTATTTATATATTCGAATTTAATTCTATTTTATAATATAAATTCAATGTATAAATTCAATATATAAATATAAATATATATTTATATTTATTACATATTTTAGGTATTTTAGTATTTTAGGTATACTAGTTTAGTTTACTTTTATAAAATTTTAATAGAGAATGAAGAAAGTGGAAGAAAGAAATAAAAAATATTAATTTAAAAAAGAGAAAATTAAAATTAAAAAGCAAATAAAAATAAGTAGTAGGTAAAATTGTCTCGAGAAATTTTTGCCATCTTTGTTTCTAAAATTTATGGTTCATTTATATTAATATATTATTTATGCCAAACAATATACATGATATGATGTAAATATATTCGACTTTATTAATGCAATCACCAAATAATTGATATGATATAGCAAAATCTTTGGATTTCATGTTTTATTCTATCAAATCCTATCATGATTAGAAGTCTATACGACTAAATGCAGCCTTAGAGATAATGTTAGATCACAAAAGCTTAGTGAGTCCAATCAATGTTTGCTCTTCTTCTTGTAGTTGGAAAAACTTAAAATGTCTATGCACTTGTTTATTGTAAAACCTAAAAATTTACTATCAATCTCCTTATATTATGAGTTATGTCTCTACTACCACTTCCAAGTATTTATCTTTAACTAACTATCATATTGGATTTTCTTATCCCATATTAGAATATTTCGATCAATTAAAACATTACAAAAGTCCAATTTTATTAAAACATGAAATGCTATGTCACCATCAACATTTTTTATAATTAAATGAAAAATATTAGCAGTAGAAATTTTTAGGATCATACCAAACATATTTATATTATTTTTCTATTTTGGAAATAGGAATTTTGTACGGTTACTAAACGCGTTTTTTACTCAAAAACTCATCTAGAAAATAAAAATGAAAAAAACCATTTCTAAACAAAAATTGTTTCCGAGAATAGAAATATTATCAAACGTAACCTAAATTGTTCAAAACTTGTCCACAAATTCCAATTTGCCATGGTGCACCTTGGTATTAAATTTTCCAAAAGAGGATTGATATTTCACCTTTTAAGCTGTCCTAATGTCGATTCCATTTTTCTTATAAAAAGCATGTCATCATTAAATTACTCGAATTTCAGTTGGGTGTCCTTAGTTTCATAATTATCTAATATTGTATTTATCATCCATCATTTATATGTCGTCGAAAGAATTGTTTGCCCTAAATTTATTGTCTATATATTAATTTAATTCTCAATTTTTTAATTTTTTAAATTTTATTTTAAATTTTTACATGAAATTTTAACTATAATCATTTTAATTAATTTTTTCATTCGTATAATAAGTTTACTTGCAAAATTTCTCCCATATCATTGTGTTTTCATACTTTTACTAGATTTTCCGAATGGTCTCACAACAAAAATATCTTCGAGAGCAGACCGTATCCTTCTTCTTCCTGTAATTGCGTGCCCCTACCCGTGCCGCAGGCCCAAGCTATCCATCATGAATTCTTGCTTCACCGTCTCCATCTCTCCCTTCTTCTTCTTCTTCTTCTTCTTCTACTTCATCCAGATTTTCAGTACTGAGGCTGTACCCGAATATATGTATCATGTTTGCCCAAACACCACCCTCTTCACTCCCAACTCCACTTACGAGTCCAACCTCGACACCCTCCTCTCTTCCCTCTCCTCCGCCGCCACCAACAGCACCGATGGCTTCGCCAACGCCGCCGCCGGCCATAACCCTCCCGACCGGGTCTACGGGCTCTTCCTCTGTCGCGGCGACCTCGACACCGCCGCGTGCAGCGAATGCGTGGCCGCCGCAAAACAGAAAATCCTCGAAACATGCTCCAACGAGCGAGTCTCGGTAATCTGGTTCGCTGAGTGCATGTTGCGGTACACGAACCAGTCCATCTCCTCTGTCATGGAGCGAGAGCCGGCTGCCATTTTGTACAACACCGGCAACATCACCGACTCAACCCAGTTCACGCAGCTCCTGGGAGGAACCCTGAACGACGTCGCCACGAGGGCTCCAACTGGCGGGTCGGGGAAGAAGGTCGCGGTGGCAGAGGCGAACTACACGAGCTTGCAGAAGTTGTACACACTGGCGCAATGCACTCCGGACTTGATGGCGTCAGACTGTGACACGTGTCTTCGGTACGCGATCGGTAATCTGGTTCCGGGGAAGCAAGGCGGGAGGGTGCTCACTCCGAGCTGCAACGTGAGGTACGAGCTCTACCCTTTTTATAACGCGGCAACCCTGCCAGCACCGGTGCCTCCGCCTCCGTCTCCCGCTCCCACTCCGGTCCCCAGTCCTAAAGGTACATATGTGTTTGTATTGCTTGTCTTCTTTTGTTATCGAAGACTGGATTTAGTCCAGCGGGCCAAAAATATTTACTCAGATTTAGTTAATCTCTCCTACTAGGCTTTTGGATTTAATTTTGATTAATCATACTATTCGCCATCTGTTATATATATATTATACAAGCGGTTTTATACATCATTGATTTGACAGAGTGAGTAGCTATAATTCCCAAAGAAAAAGACGCGAGGTTATCGATGATCACATATAAAACTTTCTGGT
This sequence comes from Eucalyptus guilfoylei, assembly GCA_016097605.1. Taxonomy (NCBI): domain Eukaryota; kingdom Viridiplantae; phylum Streptophyta; class Magnoliopsida; order Myrtales; family Myrtaceae; genus Eucalyptus; species Eucalyptus guilfoylei. The sequence continues at coordinate 42,631,515 of CM027864.1, read as the reverse complement.
GTTTGGTGCGTTTGTTGGTGCTGGGCTTTTAGCTTGAGTGGTGACCCCGGTGATGATGCCGCATCTTTTTCTTTGAAAGGAATTATAAGTATTGACAAAAAAGTCAATTGGAAATGTATTATCAGTTCTTTCAAGTCTCTAATGCTACAAAGTCACGATGAAGTATCTTTTAGGCGAATACTTTTTCTTAGGTGGATCGATTATCTCAATCACTCATACCAGTTGAACATGGTGAGTTCTACATCCACTTATGAGATTAGATTATTTACATAACAATTGGTTAAAGGTCGCTTTTAATCAAATAAATGGTCAATCCCCTATAAACAATTGGTGCACTCGCATGTAATTTAGGAGAAAGAATAGAGTTGAGTACAGATCATGGATTACGGCTTCATTTCTTCTGGACATTTGCTCTTTAAGCGTACCCTTTTTGTTTTACTCTGTATTTTACATTTGCTCTGGCCTATGGTGGCAATTCCAGTTTCTAGAATCCCAAACAGTCATGAATACGTATACTGATGACTAAGATGTGGTTGCACATATGTAGGGAAAAGCAATAAAACTACCGTGATTGTCATCGCTGTCGCTGTCGCTGTCGCTGTTGGCGTAGGCGTGGTGCTTCTCTTCCTCGCTTGTTGTTTCAGGCGGAGGAAAGCGGCCAAGACGTATGAAGCCGTCCAAGGAGATCAAAGCGGTATGGAATATGTACCTGTGCCGTGCACGTGAATAGAATGATTAAACCGTAGAAATGGGGATGCGTTATGTCTAAGCTTTTGGCAAAATGACCATTTAGTCTTGTTTCGTCGTGTAGGTGCGAGTGAAATTTCAAATGCCGAGTCCTTGCAGTATGATTTAGCCACTATACAAATCGCTACAGACAATTTCTCTCATCAAAACAAGTTGGGTGAGGGCGGATTTGGCAAAGTTTTCCAGGTATGGTCAGCTAGAAACTAGATTGAGAATGGTTTAAATATATTTGAGAGATCTTTAGTATAAAAAAATTTGGAGATCTTTGGTTTGGTAATATTGAAAAGCTGTGATCAAAAGCTATTCATGTCTACTTAGACATCGAAAGATTAACCTTCCAAGGTAGGTTTCCCAATGGACAACAAATAGCTGTGAAGAGACTATCTCAAAGCTCAGGACAAGGTGCCCAAGAATTTAAGAATGAAGTCCTATTGGTCGCGAAGCTTCAACATCGGAACCTTGTGCGGCTGCTCGGGTTCTGCTTGGAGGGCAAAGAAAAACTACTTGTTTATGAGTTTGTGCCAAACAAAAGTCTCGACTACTGTCTATTTGGTATCTTCCCCTTTCATATATTCCTAAGTTATTGCTTTTGATGTTGAGGCGATCATGTGATTAGCCTCAAATTATATTTAATGTTTCACTTGCTTTCAGAACCTAAATACGTTCCTTGCATAAAATCGGTTCAAGAGGATTTATCAACCGAAAGTACCTATAATTTCAACTATGGATACATGCAGATCCTAAAAAGAGCAAGGAATTGGATTGGTCGAGACGTTACAAGATAGTATGTGGGATTGCTCGAGGAATGCTCTATTTACATGAGGACTCTCGACTTCGGATCATTCATCGCGATCTAAAAGCAAGCAATATCTTGTTGGACAATGAAATGAACCCAAAGATTTCAGATTTCGGCATGGCAAGGATTGTTGGAGTCGACCAAACACAAGCAAATACCAATAAAATTGTGGGGACTTTGTAAGTATCATTATGCTTTGTTCTCTACTTTTTATGCCTATGTATAAATTGCTGATGTGTTATGGATTCCAGTGGTTACATGTCACCTGAGTATGCGATGCATGGGCAATTCTCTGTGAAGTCCGACGTCTATAGTTTCGGTGTCCTACTTCTTGAGCTCGTTAGTGGTAAGAAGAATAGTTTCTTCTTTGACAATGATGGAGGCGAAGATCTCGCTAGCTATGTAAGTTGCGCAAACTTGCTATATCTAGTATGAAAATTGTTAAACTGAGCAAATCGCATGTACTGAGAATATTTTTTTCCAATGAATTGCTTTTAGGCCTGGAAAAATTGGAGAGATGGTACGCCATTGGAAGTGTTAGATCCAACCATTGGAGACTTGTATTCAAGGGATGAAGTTCTTAGGTGCCTCCACATTGGTCTACTTTGTGTTCAGGAAGATCCAATGGATAGACCCACGATGGCAAACGTAGTCCTCATGTTGAGCAGCTACTCTGTTTCTCTTGCACCGCCCCTACAACCGGCGTTCTTCCTCCGTAGCAGGACAAAGACACCAATGACAAATCTCGAATCGGACCAATCCACCAGTAGGTCCATGGCAATGTCAATCAATGAGATGTCAGTCACCGAAGTATACCCCCGGTGAACGGTAATGGGAGTTGGAAGTCTTTCTTCATGATTGTCTCATGGAGACCTTATCTTAAGATTCCTGGCGTTCCAGTTCGATCATTGATGAACAACAAGCAAACACCTACGTCATATATATCTAAAGCTACAAAGTGTCTTCTCCTTGACGCAAATCATGATTTGATCCACTAGAGTGGCATGATCTGCTAACAGTACTTCTCATGATATATGATAAGATATATCCGTTCGTATACGTACCGCATTCATTCCATCACTTTATTGGAAATCTGGGTCACAAACCTGACCTCCAGATACTTGCACTTGCATCTTTACTCGATCATATTGGTTAGTGGTTGATTACATGGAAAGGCAAGCAAATTCATATGCAAATTTCTTATGTCTAAACCGGTCAAATGAGTGGATCGGATTGAAAAAGATTTTATCTAAATTGACCTATTTAATTTATTTTCACCTTTTTTTATTTAATACAAATTTGGTGACTCATAGCCAATTTATACTCAATTCTATTTATATTAATTAAAAACTTCTTTTTTTAACCCAACTTAGAAAAACTCGTATTCAGACCGCAAAGTGAATGAGCGCGAGATCAAGTCCAAGCGATCGTGAAGAACAAATCATAGAGATGGATTGTGTCTAAGTAAGTTGTGAACCCATATAAAATCCACATTTTTTTAGGCCTTGCATTTCTAAATCAATTTATGACCCATTTATTGAATTGAACTAATCCATATAATAACACAACTCATCAAATATGAGTTGAAAAATGGGATCACTATTCCACCAATATCGGCCGCACCCTGTTCAGCCACACTCTATAGCTGATTAGCTACTTCCGCCACTGTTCTCTCGTATGTCTCTCTCTATCCGATGAGATCCTCTATGGACGACAAGCGCTCAAACTTCTAGAGTCGAGTAGTGAGATGTGATGATGAGGGAGGAAGGGAGATGTTAGGCGGATGACCGGACTAGTTGTTAAATGAGAATGCGTGAGTGTTCTAATAGCCTATGAAACGTTGACATACAAAGTGATATATAATTTGATGAACTCGGATTGTAGAAACCTATTTCATATGAATATAACTAGATTATATAAGTCTAACATAGAAGAGCTCAGTTAACACGTGTCATCAAATCCAATAATTTTCTGCGCATAAAATTGAGGAAGGTTGGAATAATTTCTTGTGCGACGGCAAATAAGATCCCAATCCATCAATTTTTTGTTGAGAAAACCTCATAATATATTTTGGAATTGGCACAACTGTCAATGATTTATATTGATCTAGATAAATGCAAGAGTTGTTTGTGTTTCAAGTATCCGCTTCAAGAGGATCTTTGATATAATCGGTGGAAAGATTCTAAGTGACAAGGAAAACCTACTTTAACAAGTTTAGAAGAATATGGAGTTCACTTAGACTTGGAAATAGCAATATATTAAGTTTTTAGGACCTTCACTACTAACTTAATTGAAGTGCCTTGAGATGAATAGTTGAATATAACTAGAGAACCTAGATATAACTGGGGAGCCAGATATATCCAGAGTATGATATGAACAGATGCACACTTAAGCTGAATATCAACAAAGTACCATGAAGGATGGATATAAGCATAAGCATATCTAGAATGTGATATCATCAATAAATGAAATGTTGGATATAACCAATGACTGAACATATGTGGAACATTTATACCACGTGCAGCAATAATTTTATCATGATCTTCAAGATTATGCCATTTCTTTATGGTGAAATGTCATCGTCGATCTGTACACTTCTCTCTCTCGAAATTAAAACTACCCCCCTCTTGTCTTTTCTTTTTTCAAAACTGCCCCGATGCTTCAATTCCCTCCCCCTCTCGCCCCCCCCCCCCCCCCCCACCCCAACCTCCCTTCTCTCTCCTTTTTAGGGTTCAAAACATGTCCACTTTTGGCCGCTCATGATTTTAATTTGTATGACATGCAATCCCCTTTTTGCAAAAAAGAGTTACAGACTTTTGAGAGGATCTTCTCCGTTGCACTTCTTTTTACTTGAGTTAATCTGTTTTCACCATGTCAAAACTAGGAGACTCCGTTAGGACATTATTATTGAATTAGTTTCGCTTTTTTTTTTTTTTTTGTCAGTATCTCCCTATCACCTCCCTATGTTTGCTGCCTTCGCGGCTTACCACAAACATCCACCAAGGTCCACTCCCCCAGCTTTCAATCTTCATCATCTATAAACTAACTCTCGTTGGTGGTGGATTTCGTTGCGATAACCCTAGCATAAGCTTATTTGTCACATCTTCTCGCTCATCGAAATCGCCGAAGCTTGCTGCTAGGGAAGTGTTAAGCCTAGCGTAAGCTTATTTGAATTGCTCGACGATAGGGTCATGGGCCTTATGCAATCTTCACATATACTTGCTTTTTTCGCTCTTTATGCTACTTGCATCCTCGAAAACCGTCCAATCTCGATGAGCACAGAGCATGTGATGAGCCAAGCAGTCTAAAGTACCAAAACTTTCCACCGTCTTCACATCATCATTGAATCCCACAATTCATCCTCAAAATAACAATTCCAACCAAACAAAATAAAAGAAAAACTCCAAGCCATACTTCAGTCGGACTAAATTACATGACGACCTCACGGAAAAAGAGAAAGAATTTGCGTATAAGAACTCATAATCCAACCTGTTCAACATCATCTCTGTCAAAATCATCACGGAATTGGCTGCCATAAATGCTGGCATCTTCAGTATCAACCCCGCTCTTCCCGAGCTTGAACCATCACCTGGCTCTCGACCCGTTGCATGGTCCAATCCTAACGGATCTTACCCAACTCAGCTCGCTTCTTGTACCCAGAAACTGCAAATTTAAGATCAGACAAGAAGACGGCGAAGGAAGAGGATGAGAAGGAGGAGGAGGTCTTGAGGTGAAGGGCAGGTGGTGGATACTACTGAGATTGAAGCCATCATCACTGGGAATGAAGCTAAAGCTTTGTCTCAGGTGGGAAGAAAGAGGAACCTGCGTCACCAGCAAGTTTATCCGTAGAAACTTATTCATATAAATAATTTATTAATAAAAAACAATTGATCTATATATGACTGTAAAACACCGAGATAAATAAGTATAACGGAATTAAAATATACCTGTTTGAGCCATTGCTTCACTTAAAGAAAAATAGATCCACCAAATAATTAAGGATCTATTGGAATATCATATCTTCCTCTCTATGACATATTTCAATATAGCAGCTTTCAATAAGATTAAACAACTGATAGGTATAACCTACCATTTTATAGGTTAGAGAATGGACCTAACAAACCCTAATCAATAGTGTGTCAACTGGACCCCTCCTATTACGGGTTTCAATTAAACACAACTGCCTACACTTTATTGCTCAACTAGGTCCCTTATTAATAGATGCAAATACCCAATTTAATAAGATCACTAAGGGTTTAACAAATATTGGAATATCCATTAACTCGATTATTTAAAATAGAAAATTAATTAATGTAAGCCCATATTATATGAAATTTCCAACATACTCCTCCTTGGGCTACATTAATTAACTTATTTTAATTTTGAAAAAGATTTTATATTGAAAATGACATTATCGGGTTAATAACTAAAAATTTTCTTTTATATGGCCACAACTTAAAAAAATAATATTCCAATAACAACATCTCAAAATCAATCCAATCCTATATAACCTCAGTATAGGATTACGGAGATCAATGTGTTATGCAACACATGACCTTCTATAATCACATATAATAAGTATTGTATTTTCATAGATCATGGGCCTAGTAGTGTAGTAAGAAATAATATTAAGATGTGATCAAAATATGCACTATTTCTTATCGGTCCTCAATGCAATTTCTCAACGACATGAAACTGTATTAGCGCAATTTCTAAACAACATGAAATTGTACAATTATGTCACAATTCAACATGAGATCTCATAATTAGTGACATCCAGTTATTTTTAAACTGAAATTTGTTTAAAGATATTGTTTTATACTTCCATTTCTCAATCAACAGGAGAAAATATAACAATAGAATCAAGAATAATGATTATTGAAAATAAATGCTTTAATAGATATCATGAAAGCATTATCAGTTTGCATATAACTATAATATCCGAAAATATAAATTATATAGCTCCCACTAACAACAAAAAAAATCAAAAGAATCTAAAATACTTATATTCTTCACATGTTTTCTAAACAAAATGGGTCGTAAGCCTTTTGTTAGAGGATCAATCAACATGGACTTAGTTCTAATATTCTCGATCACAAGGGGACTTTGGAAATAATATGATTGGAATCATTGAGACTAAGAAGTAACTAGCTTTCATTTTCAAAATGAAAGATTTAAGAGAAGCAGATATCTTAAGTATTAAAATTAAAAAATAGTGGGGGTTATTCTTTGAGCTAAAGTGATTACATAGAGAAGATGTTGTATAAATTTAAACATCTTGGCTTCAAAGAAATTTGTACTCCATTTGATTCAGTATTAAATTAAATTATAATACTGGTATAGCAGTAGCACAATTTAAATATGCTAGTGCTATAAGGTCTTTAATGTATGAGATACATTATACTAGACTTGATATTACTTTTTATATATGCAAGTTGAGTAAATATACTAGTAATCCAAATATAGAACATTGAAAGGCTATTATTAGAATTTTATTGTTATTTTAAGAGAACTTAAAATTTGTGATTGTTCTATAATAATTATTCAATTGTATTACAAAGATACACCGATACTAGTTGGATTACAAGTATGGGAGATGAAACTTCTGGATGGATTTTCATATAACGTGAATGTGTTGTTTCTTAGGCGAGCAAGAAACAAATGTGCATAATTCACTCAACTATGAAATTTGAATTATTGCTTTAGCAAAATTTGGGAAAGATGCTAAATGGACTATAAATTTGTTGTTGAATATCAAATTATGGCCTAATCCTATACCTCATATTTCTATCCACTGTGATAGTCAGGCTACTTTAGCAAGAGCCTATAGTAGCACTTATAATTGTAAGTCTAGATATATTAGTCTAAGATATGAATATGTGAGACAATTGATTAAAGATAGTACCATAACAATTGTCTACGTGAGGTCAAGTAATAATTTAGTCGATCCTTTGACAAAGGCTTTACCAAGAGACATGGTAATAATGACCTCATAAGAAACGAGGCTGAAACCCTTTAATTAAAATCACCAATAATGGTAACCCGACCTTTTTCTAGAACATCACTAGTTACAAGGTTTAATGGGTAAAAACAAGTTACTGAATGTGATTGTTTGATGCTGACGTAGCCCTGATATGAGAAGTCAGTATTGTCTGTTACATTTTATAGGTTGGATCAAATTTTTAATGAAGTATAGTACAAACTTATAATGTGTTGACAGTAACAGAAATACATAGTAGATACTTCACCTATATAAGCTTAGAAGTGGTGCCGCTTCTTACAAAAGTTAGGGTTACTTTCTAGAGAGCTCATGAAACAGGATGAAGCATAAGGCCATAATAGTGCGGAGTTATATAGAACTTCTCGCTGAAACAAGAGGTTAATGTATGTGCGGTATGTCCGATTCTATCATATAAAAGTACAAGTTTGAAGTCGAGCTGCTTGTCACTTTGATAGAGCTTTGAAATACTTGCACTAAGTAAAGGTTTAACTCAAAATAGACCTTTATGTATGTATATTAATCTCACCGAAATTTTGGCTGTACATTTCTAATGTTTTATTTTCTATTTTTGTTTTATAAACAAAAGTGAGGGATTGTTGGTAGTTTATTTATAAAACAAATGAAGAGGTGCCTTATCCCACATCGAAAAGATGTGAGTGCGCACGTGGACGAGATTTAGCATTGACCGACGATCATTATTTTTATTTATTGAAAATTCTGATTTATTTCTATAAAAAAATTAATTATAAATCTTGTTGAAACAGTGCGACTGTTTACCAAAAGTTACGGTTAACTTTTATTTATTATTTATTTAATTTCGAATTTTCTATGTCTTTTCAATGTAACTTTTGAGACGTATTTGTTCATTTTGCAACATTTTTCCGAAAGGTTGCCTTTGTTCTTTTGCAACCTTTTGAAGAGTCATCTCTATTCAAAAGACAAAGAAAAGTACGTTTGTTTTGAGATCAAACACATATCTTCTTTCATTTTTTCGTTTTCTTTCGAAAGAAACTACAGCCATTATTTTTAATTGTTTCCTATGAGAGACCTTGGAGAAATGCTAGAATTGCTATCTAATAATCTCATTTGAGACTTTGTTGTATCCTAGAGGAAATTTGCCGGTGACCATTAGCAACTTTGTGGGGCAAATAAATCCTTAAAGAAAATGATATCATGCCTCAAAGTTCGACTTGATTACTCTAAAGATCCGACTTCATTGTTCTACCCAATTCGAAGCCATATTTTCCCAACAAATGCCACTGCTGGGAAAAACCCACTTGATCGCACCTACGGGCTATTCCTCTGCCGTGGCGACATCGCTGCCGCCACTTGTGGCGACTGCGTGTCCAACGTGTGCAAGGAAATACTCAGAGACTGCCCTAAAGAGAAAGACTCCATCATTTGGTACAATAAGTGCATGCTGCGTTACTCGAACCACTCCATTTTCTCCGTCAAGCAAGATTCGCCAAACTTCGTATTGATGAACGTGGTCAACAGTTCAAGCCCTAGAAGCTTCGCCCAGTTACTAAAGGACACGACCGATGAATTGGTGGAGAGTGCGGCGAGCGATGGGTCTGGGAAGAGGTTTGCTGTCAAGGACGCCGACATCTCGAGCTTGAAGCGGCTATACATGCTCGCTCAATGCACGCCAGACTTGACGTCAGTGGAGTGCAAGGCGTGCTTGCAAAGGGCCATCAAGAATCTGCCCAAAGATAAGGAAGGAGGGAGAGTCTTGGCCCCGAGTTGCAATGTTAGGTGAGAAAAGTACCAAAAAAGTCCTAAACCTATTGCATTGGTATCAATTCAGTCTTAAATTTTTCAATTGGACTAATTTAGTCCTAAACCTTTTGATATTGGTACCAATTCAGTCCATCCGGCCAATTTTGGCCGGTCGACGCTGATGTGGATATCGGCCGGTGGCCGGACGCTGACGTGGCAATTTTTATGATTTTTTTTAATGATTTTTTCAAATTTTTTATTAATTTTTTTTTTTTTTTTTTTTTTTCATTTTTCCTTTTCTTTTCCGATAGTGGCCGGTGAGGGCCGCGAAGCCCTCGCCTGCCACCGGTGAGGGTCGCGGCCCTCGCCTGGCCTCTCCCAAGGCCGCCAGCGAGGCCATGGCGGCCATCACCTCCCTCGCCTCCACGCTGGCGATGGCCGCCATGGCCTCGCCAGCGGCAGGCGAGGCCGCCTTCACCCATGGCAAGGCCAGGGCGAGGCTAGCCTCGCCCAGATCCCGGCAAAACGAGGGTCGCGACCCTCGCCGGCGGCTGGCGAGGGTTTCGCAGCCCTCGCTCGGCCTCACTCGCCCAGATCTGGGCGAGGCCAGCCTCACCCTAGCCTTGCCGCGGGCGAAGACGGCCTCGCCCGCCGCTGGCGAGGCCATGGCGGCCATCGCCAAGCGGAGGGCCGCGAAGCCCTCGCCGGCCGCCGGCGAGGGTCGCGTGGCCCTCGCTCAGCCTCGCCCAAGGCCGCGGGTGAGGCCGAGCGAGGGTCGCGGCCCTCGCCCCCTCGCAAAGTGGCCGGCAAGCCTCACCAGAGGATGGCCGGCCACCCCCAGAAAAGAAAAGGAAAAAGGAAAAAAAATAAAAAAATCATAAAAAATCATAAAAAATTCAAAAAAATCATAAAAAAATCATAAAAATTGCCACGTCAGCGTCCGGCCACCGGCCGACGTCCACGTCAATGCCGGCCTCTCAAAATTGGCCGAATGGACTGAATTGGTACCAATATCAAAAGGTTTATGACTAAATTGGTTCAATTGAAAAGTTGAGGACTGAATTGGTACCAATGCAATAGGTTTAGAATTTTTTTGGTACTTTTCCCAATGTTAGGTTTGAGCTTTACCAGCTCTATAATGAGACTGTCTTCCACGAAGCCTGGGCACCGGCGCCAATACTTGCTCCGCCACCTGCGGCAGTTGTAGCTGCTCCTTCAATAGTGAGATCTAAAGGAGTCAGAGTTATGTCTTCCGGGGTTCTTTGTACCACCAGCGTAGTGTTTTTCCTTTTTCCTTTTTGAGGGTGACGATAAGCTGGGGTTGTTGAAGTAGAGTTATTTTCCGTTCAGTGTAATAACTGAGGACGGAATAATGAGAAAAAGTTTGTGAGTACCTACAGTTCTTGAATGTGACTCGTTTGAGGACAAGATGAGCAGATGCGATCCTTCATGTTAGGAGAGTATGCTGGAAATATGCCGAGATTCATCTATTATTTTTAAATAATGTGCAGATTAATGTGTGCTTATACGAGCGAATTAATTTAGATATACAAAATTTAGCACATCACTTAACAAGTGAATTTAGCAAGCAGCTTTTAGTATTCCTAACGTTGCTAATAGCATGTGTTAAAAAAGTATGTTGAGTTCAGTCAGACTCGTCCTAAATCTCATTAAAATTTAATTGGATACGTTTTTGGGGTTTTTGTTGGGCCTTTTCAGACAATTTTTTCTCCTTTTTTAGTATTTATTTTCTGGTGAAATGTCAACACCAATCCCTCTGCTTTTGTCCTGAAATCAAAATCGCCCCTCCTTTTTTTTTTTTTTTTTTTTTTTGTTGGGAGGGAAGGTTGGGGGGAGGGGGGGGTTGATTTTGTTTCAAATCGTCCCGGTACCTTGATCTCCCATTTTTCAGGGTTCAAAACATGTCCATGTGTAGCCTCAGGAGTCTTAGTTTGTTTTGTTCAGTCTGACAAGCAATCCCCTTGTTGCAAAAGAGTTACAGACTTTTGAGGGGATCTTCTCCATTGCACTTCTTTGTGATGTGCGCCTATAGACATGATTTCGATTTTTTACTTGTGTTAATGAGTGTTCACCGTGTCGAAACTAGTAAAACGAGTTTGGACATTATTTTTGCATTGGGTTCGCTTGTTTTTTTGGTCTCTCCCTATCACCTCCTGATGGTTGCGGCTTACCACCGACGTTCGGCAAGGTCCACTGCCAATTTAAGATCTTTATCATCTCTGGATATAGCTAGATTGTGGATTTCATCGCGATAACCCTAATCTAAGCTTATTTGTTGCATCTCATCACTCATCGAGCTCGTTGAAGCTCGAGCCACCGTGGTCGCCGCCGGGGAAGTGGCAAGCTAAGGTCTCATGCTTGGATTCCTCGACGCCATGGTCATGGGCTTTGTGGCTTTTTGGGCCATCCTATCACTTCAGCTAAGTTAACACGGCAAATAATTCCCCATGTATATGATAAACCATCAAGTCTCGTCTTACAAGGCAGTAATCATAACTAAAATTACCAAAAAAACCATAAACTTATTACAATTTTTCCAAATTAATCATTTTTTTTTCAATTTAGTCATAAATATTTTGCTATCATGTCAATTCGTCTATCCGTCCAAATTTAGTCAACGGACGCTAATGTGGACGCAAGGTAACACCACCAAAAAAGTTGTTAATAACATTTTATTTTTTCCATAATTTTTTTATTAATTTTCTTTTCTTTTCTTTTTTCTCTCTTTTTTTCCCCTCCTCCCTCCTTCCTCTTGCTCCAATGACTAGCCAAAGGGGAGCACCAGTCATCGGACTAACATGGGCCGTCACTGGGCAAGGACGAGCTTGCCCAACCATTGGCGAGATGAGCCCTTGTTGGATTTGGTAAGGGCTCACCTCCCTGATGGCAAGGCAAGGTGATCATTGTTGGATTTGGGTGAGGCCAACCTTGCCAAGTGAGGGCGAGGTGAGCCCTCATTGGATTTGGGCAAAATCAGCCTCACCTAGCAACAGTGAGGCGAGCCCTCATCCAACGACGGCAAGGTCGAGCTCTCGCCAGATCTAGTAAGGGCTCACCTCACCAGTGGCTAGGCAAGCTTGCCTCGCTTGGCAACAGCAAGGTCGAGCTCACTGATCCATTGGGCGAGGCTTGCCCTTGCCAGATGCAACAAGGGCTCACCTCGCTAGTGGCCGGGCTAGCTCGCCACTAGTTGGCCATGTCAGTCCCATAACCGACTCTCCCCTTTGGCCAATCATCAAAGCAAGAGTAAGAAGGAGGGAGGAGGAAAAAAATATAAAAAAAAAAAAAAAAAAAAAACAAATTATTAACAAATTCGGAAAATAAAAAATTATTAAAAAATTATCCGTTGGCATTGGCCGACATTCATGTTAGCACCGACTAGTCAAATTTGGCCGGACGGACTAAATAGACATAATTATAAAAGTTTTAGAACTAAATTAGTAAATAAAAATATTTAGAACTCTTTTGGTAATTTTTCTCAATTAATACCAACCCGGCCCGCAATATATAACAAGAAAATTTCTCACTGCCTTTTTCTAGAAAACCTTAATTTGACCAGGTAGCTTCAACAATGTATAAATACCATTCACATTCAAAGACCAACTTTAATTATTGCTGCCCGTACGGCTGGTCCATCTTTTGATTTAGTCTTCCCCAGAAATACATACGCGCGCACTTGTAAAAGGCAAGTGTGGACCATCATCCTCCTGGCAAATTAGGTTTCTCAATTTAAGTTCTTAGTAATTATTTGTCATTATCTTATAAAACTTTAGGCTTTTAGAGATGTCTTTTATCTAGCTATCTATGTAAGTCTCTACATTTAACAATTTTTTTTTCCTTTCATTTTAAGTACATAGATTAAATCCAATAGTGTTGGGAGTTTTCAATAAAAAAAATCTCTGATCTCCTTATAAATGACTAATTATTTATGAATTTATCGACAATTAACCAAGGTCAAGAGATAATAATATGGCTTATGTATCTATTTATCTATTATGTCATGAAAAGAGAAGAAGTGGTTCCTACTTTTGATTAGACCAAAAAGAAAAAACTATCTACATATTGCACTTTGATTTTGTCAATGTTGGTTAAATATACTATCAAATGAAAAACTTGTATATGGAGAAGAAGGACGAAAATACTAAATTACTAACAAAAATTGATAGTCAAACAACCAGCAACTCAACAAAATATTTTAAGTGGAGTGAAGTCCAATTTGTCCTCCTTTGCAAATCAATTCTAAATAGTTTAATGTAGTAATTTCTGATGACATGGAACTCAATGTAGAGAATTCATTTTCTTCTTTGAAAACTAATGTAAATGGACTATGATGTTTGCAAGCAGTATGAATGTCTTCCATCTCTCTCTCTCTCTCTAGCATCCAGTTATGTCTACATCCTTATTCCTTGACTTATCTTTCCAAGTCTCTGCTTGAGGTTGAGGCCAAAAGAGTCCAAACTCACTCCACATCGTTCAGCTTTCGAGAATTCACGGCCACTCAATTAGAATTGCGTCCAATTCAATCCATGACCCGAGTCACGTGACCATTAATGTCGATGCTAGTGTGAACAAAATTATTAAGTAATTTAGTATATATATTAAAATAAATTCATACATCGGATCCGATAGCTTTTTCATAAGTTCACCCCTTGCAAATTCAACCTTAGTGTCTCTAGATAATGTATGTGGATTCAACTTTAATGACACGTTTCCGTAACAATTTCTTTGCTAAACTTCTAAAATGGCGATAGAAGTAGGAATAAGTGGACTCATCTACAAAGGGTGTGATGGTTCTCGTGAGCTCACCCCTTCAAGATTCAATCTTAGTTATATATATATATATATATATCAACTTCTAGAATGGGGATGGAGGTAGGAGTAAATGGATGCGCTTATCGAGGGTGTTAGGGTGCCTTTGAATGACATATGTGGATTTGAATCTAACTTAGAGGTGCCTCTTGAAGAAGCGATACAATTTAGTAATAAACATGCATGATTGATTTTTATATAGTATATGATGGATAAAAGATGACAATATCTCGAGCGAATTATGACATCGTGTTACATAGCGATCTAGAAAAAGAAATCAATTATAGTGCATCTCCCAAATAAATAAGCATGACTCGAGCGAATTGTTTCGAAGGAATTTGGGTTTGATTCTCCCTTGATTGATGGTTGCATCGAATTGTACATATCAGTATTAATATTTCCAAAGTATTTATTATATTACCGTAGTTTTGATGGAAAATTCAAAAGATACAAGCGCCACCAAAATCACTTTCATCCCATCTCCTCCAACACCCCCCCCCCCTCTCTCTCTCTCTGCAACGACATGACTGAGATAAATTTTTGACTTTTCTTTCTTCCAGCCTCAACTGGGGGCCAAAGTGGAATGCAACCCACGCAATTGACTTCGGTCAACTGCCTCGTACGAGGGGCAAATGCTATCTCCCATTCTCACCGCCCGTCTTAATATTGATAGCCCACCTAACCCCAGCTCTCGCCGCTTTAACCTCACGAAGTGGACTTCAAGGAAAATCCCACACCGGTTTGTCTTGACTTGTCCAAAGTCTCTTTTGACCTGACAAAACTTTTATACCAGTCTTTTTCACTATTCAAGGTAGGAAAAACCCATTAAAAAATTCAAGTTATGCTCATTATAACATATTTATCTTAAATTTTTTTCAAGACATCAAAAATTATACATTTATCTTATGCTAAGGTTTTATAATATCTACCCACATGGACATGAGACAACAAATGGTGTTGACATGATGTGAAATAAAAATGTCATTTTGATTCGACAGAGACTAAGTGTGTTAGGGGCCTAGCCCTTCGGTGCCATCTGGACATGGGGAGCCCATGGTGAAATCATCGGTTACAAAAAAAAAATATTGTGTCACATAAATGCAAATTTATATTTTCTGTGTCATAAGAAAATTTTTAGACTAAATGTGTTAGAGTAGGTACAGATTAGGGTTTTTGATGATATAAAAAAAATTCAAGATAAATTTGTTATGATAGGCATTGTTTGAAGTTTTTGGTATCTTTTTCCTTTATCAACTCTATACATTTTAAAACTTTTAGCTGTGCTATGTGGGAAATTCCAAATTTTAAATGGACCAAAACTTGTACGCGAATTCCAATTGGGAGTTAAATTTCCAAAAATAAGATTGATATTTTACTTTCCAAGCTGTCCTAATCTCGATTCCATTTTTCCTATAATTAAAGTTGATCTTTCCATGTGAACGGAGTTTATACGAAGTTGAACCTGTCTGGCCAAATTAAGGTTTTCTAGAAAAAGGCTGTGAGAAATTTTTTGACCATATATTGTGAGTCAGCATTAGTTGTAGTTGTCTTTTGATAAAACTTGATGGTTTATCATACACATGGTGAGTTATTTTCTGGATCCATTATTTAACTTAGGTACAGTGATAGGACATCCCAGAAAGCCATGAGGCCCATGAACATGTCATCTCGGAATCCATATAAACTTATGCTAGGCTTAACACTCCCTGATAGCGACCATGGCAAGTCAAGCTTCGACGACTTGATGAGTGACAAAATGTGACAAATAAGCTTACACTAGGGTTATCATGACGAAATCCACCACCAACGGCGGAGTGGACCTTGCTGGATGTCGGTGGTAAGCCGCAAAGGCGGCAGCCATAAGGAGGTGATCGGGAGGTACTAAAAAAGCAAGCAAAACCAATGCAAAAATATGTCCAAACAGGGTCTCTTGGTTTTGACGTAGTGAAAACAGATCAACACAGGTATAAAGAAGTGCAATGGAGAAGATCCTCTCAAAAGTCTGAAACTCTTTTTGCAGGAAGGGGATTGCATGTCATACTGAACAAAACCAATTAAAATCACGAGCGGCCAAAAGTCGACAAATTTGGGCCCTAAATATGGGGGGATCGAAGGATCGAAGCATCGGGACAGTTTTGAACAAAAAAAGAAAAGAAGAGGGGTAGTTTTAACAAGACAGAAGTGGAGGGATTGGCGATGACATTTCCCCGGTAAAGAAATAACACAATCTTCAAGGTCGTGATAAAATTGTCGTCGCAGGTAGTAATATAGTATAATGTTTCGCTTATATTCACAGTCACACTGGTCATTCCGATGCTTGTACAGTTAGTCCATTTTTAGATGTAGCCTTCCCCGGACCAGAAATACATACACGATCCTGCAAAGCGCGAGTGGGGACCATCATCCTCCTGGCAAATTAGGTTCTCAATTTAAGTCTTTAGTAATTATATGTCATTATCTTATAAAACTTTAGGTAGATTCCATTTAATTATTAGTGTATTGGAGATGTCTTTTATCTAGCTATCTATGTAAGCTCCTACATTTAACAAATATATGCCTTCCATTCTAAGTACAGAGATTAAATCCAATAATGTTAGGAATTTTTTTTCAATACAAAAGTCATTGATCTCATTATAAATAACTAATTATTTATGGATTTATCAACAAATAACCAAGGTCATGATATGACAGCGGGACTTATGTAGCTATATATCTATTATGTCATGGAAAAGCGGGGTTGCTCCTTCTGAATTTTTTTTTTATCAACAAAAAAAATATCTACATATAGCACTTTAATTATGTCAATTTTGATGAAATATATTATCAATTGAAGAACTTGTATATGATGGAGAAGGACGGAAATACTAAATTATTAACAAAATTGGTAGTCAAATACCCAACAACTCAACAAAATATTTTAAGTGGGGCGAAGTCCCATCTGTCCTCGTTAGCAAATCATTTATGTCTGCATCCTTATCCTTGACTTATCTTTCCCAGTCTCCGCCTGACGTTGAGGACGAAACAGTCCAAACTCATTTTCACATCATTCAGCTTTCAAGAACCCATGGCCACTCGACTGGAATTGCGTCAAATTTAATCCCTGACGCGAGTCACGTGACCATTAATATTGGTACTCACGTGAGCAAAATTATTCAATAAAGTCAATATATATTAAAATAAATTCGGACCGTCAGATTCGATAACTTTCTCGAGATCTCACCCCCTTGCAAATTCAACCCTTCGCTGGACTTCTAGAATGGCAATGGAATAGGAATAATGGACTTATCCATGGAGAAGGTGATAGTGTCTCAAGTTTTAATCTAATTTGTGAGAGGCGCATTTGGAAGAAATGATACAATTTGTCATAGAAAACTGCAATACTAAATGTGCCCAAGTGAGAATAGTTATCAATGTTAGGCCAGTATATGATGGATAAAATAGAATAATATTTGGAGTAAATTAAGTTAAAGTGCTATACAGTGATTTAAAAAAAAAAATCAATTGCATTGTATCTCTCAAAAAAATAGGCGTAATTCAAGCAAAACGTTTGAGAGGGTTTGATCCTTCCTTACACCCATGGAATTGCACGGAGTTGCACGAATCAATTTTGATATTGCAAAAGTATTACTATTATTACCGTAATTTTGGTGGAAAATTCAAAGCTACGAGCAACACCAAAATCACTTCCATCCCATCTCTCTCTCTCTCTCTCTCTACAGTGACATCACTGAGACACATGTTTTGACTTTTCTTCTTCGAGTCTCCACTTGGAGCCAAATTAGAACGCAGCCGACGTAGTTGACTTCGGTCAACGCCCTCAACCGAAGGCAAATGCTATCTTCCATCCTTACCGTCCGTCTTACTCCTCCGTCCCCCGTGAAGTATTATTGACGGCCCAACTATCCCCACCTCCTGTCCCTTTAACCTCACGGCATGGACTTTAAGGAAAAATCCAACGCCGGTTTATCTTGACGTGTCAAGAAAATCGCTTTTGACCTTTCAAAATATATAATAGCTTTTCATGATTTAACATACCAATTTTTATATGTTTCAAAACTTTCAGATATGTCATGAGGAATGAAATTTAAAATTTTAAGCATCCAAAACGTGATCCCTGAAATTCAATTTGCAATGGTGCGGTTTGCATTAAATTTTTAAAAACAAGATAATATTTCACCTTCCAAACTTTCAATTTTTCTGTTGTATATAATAATCTCAATTACATTCTTTCCAAAAAAAAAAGGTGATTATAGAATTGCTCAGATTACATATTACTCAAAAATTAAATGTCATTGTGTAGACTACATGATGCTTTTTATAATTAACTATATCAATTACGTATTAAGAAATAGTGAGAAGAGTGAATCCTACATAAAAACCGCAGTTTCCTACCACAAGCCAGCCTATATCTTCAGATACTTTTCTAAGGTCTGATTAGCAGTACGTTGTGATAAACAGAATTTGGTATATGACAATGTCCAAGTGATTACCTTAGATACTAGAATTCCACTTGACCTGGGCCTTTCTTGCAATTATAGCCATTGGATCCCCACCATCATTTGAAGACAATAACTAAGATAAAATATCGGCAACCCAACAACTGCATAATTTAAAAGCATGAAAGCCTAACCCCATATTTGAAGATGGTTTTTACAATTACAGTTTCTTGTGCACCTGGTACCGTTCATGCTGCAATTATTGGTCAAACGGGACGGTCCAGATCTGTTCTAAGAATATATGTTCATCAAAATCGAGACTCTGCGGAGTTATCACCACAAAAGTATCTTTGGAGAGCAGACCATGCTCTTCTTCTTCCTATAATTCGTGCCCGTTCTCGTGCCGCAAGTCCAATCAGTTCATCAAGCTAGCTAATTATGAATTCTTGGTTCACCATCTCCCTCTCTCTCTCCTTCTTCTTCTTCATCAAAATTTTCAGTACCGAAGCAGCACCCACTTATCTATTTCATGATTGCCCAAACACCACCCTCTTCACTCCCAATTCCACCTACCAGTCCAACCTCGACACCCTCCTCTCTTCCCTCTCCTCCGCCGCCACCAACAGCACCAGTGGCTTCGCCAACGCCACCGCCGGCCAAAACCCTCCCGACCGGGCCTACGGCCTCTCCCTATGCCGCGGCGACGTCAGCACCGCAACGTGCAGCAACTGCGTGGCCACCGGAAAAACGGAAATTCTCCAAAGGTGCCCCAACCAGCGAGTCTCTGTGATCTGGTATGACGAGTGCATGTTGCGGTATTCGAACCAGTCCATCTTCTCGGTCATGGAGGATTCGCCGGCTCCCATCTTGTACAACACCGGGAACGTCACCGACGCAACCCGATTCGGGGATCTCCTGGGAAAGACCCTGAACGACGCTGCCACGAGGGCTTCAGCTGGCGGGTCGGAGAAGAAGGTCGCGGTGGCAGAGGCAAACTTCACAAGCTTGCAGACGCTGTACGCATTCGCTCAGTGCACGCCGGACTTGACGGCGTCAAGCTGTGGCACGTGCCTCCAGTTTGGGATCGCTAATCTACCTCAGGGGAAGCAAGGCGGGAGGTTGCTCACTCCGAGCTGCAACGTGAGGTATGAGTTCTACCCCTTTTACAACACCACGGTTCTGCAGGCACCAGTTTCTCCGCCTCCAGCTCCGTCATCTCCGCCTCCCACTCCTGTGACCGGACCTAAAGGTAAAGGTGTGATTGTATTACTTGTCTTCCTCTGTCCTAACTCTCCTTTTTTGGATTAAATGTTAATTAAATTATAATATATTTACACAAGCAGCTTTATACATAATTGTTTTGAGAGAGTGGGTGGTTACAAGCCTCGAGGTAAGGATGCTCCCAAAAAATGCTCCAAAAAATGGTTTGACTTCTTTTCGTGTTTGTCTTTAGCTTCTGCTCTTTATTTCTAGCATAATGACTTTTCGAGTTAACGTAATTGGCTGATTGAAGACATGAGTTGATATTTTCTGGTCCTAGTGCGTCTGTTGTTGCTGGCTTTAAATTTGAGTGGTGACTCGAGTGTTTATGCTGCAACTTTTTGTTAAAAAAAAACGTAGGCTACAAAGTAAAGGCAAGGTACATTTCAGGTGAGGAGTTTTTCTTAGGTGGAGCAATTATCTCAAATTACTCTTGCCGGTTGAACATGGTGGGTTCTACATCCACTTATGGGATTAGATTGTTTATATAACAATTGGTTAAAGGTGGCTTTTAATCAATTAATGGATAATCCCCTATAAACAATTGGTGCACTCACATGGGAATTACGAAAATAATGGATTTTTGAGCTGGACAGATTATGGATTACAGCTTGGTTTCTTCTGAACAATTGTTCTTTAAGCGCACTCTTTTTGTTTTTCTCTTTCGTTTACGTTTCCTCCGGCCTATGTTCGCAGTTCCAGTTTCAAAAATCTCAGTCATAAACACATACTAATGCTATTAAGATATGGCTGTGCATATGTAGGCAAAAGCAATAAAACTACTGTGATAATCATTGCCATCGCTGTTCCTGTTGGCGTGGGCGTGGTGCTGCTCTTCCTCGCTTGCTGTTTGAGGCAGAGGAAAGTGACCAAGCCGTACGAAGTCGTCCAAGAAGATCAAAGCAGTATGAAATACGTACCTATACTGTATGGTTGGATAGAATGACGAAACCGTATACACAGGATATACTGTTCAATGCTTTTGGTGAAATGACCATCTTATGTTGTTTTGTCATGTAGGCGTAAATGACATTACAAACGCCGAGTCCTTGCAGTATGATTTTGCCACCATACAGGTCGCCACAGACAATTTCTCTCCCCAAAACAAGTTGGGTGAGGGTGGATTCGGGGAAGTTTTCCAGGTATGGTTAGTTAGAAAGTAGATTGAGAATGGCTTAAATGCACTTGAAAGATCTTTAGTGTGAAAAGATTTGAAGATTTTTGATTTGGTAATTTTGAAAGGTTGTCATCAGGAGCTATTCATGTGTACTTAGACATCAAAATGCTCATTTTTCAGGGTAGGCTTACTAATGGACGACAAATAGCTGTGAAGAGACTATCTCAAGGCTCAGGACAAGGTGTTGGAGAATTTAAGAATGAAGTCCTACTGGTAGCGAAGCTGCAACATCGGAACCTTGTGCGGATGCTTGGGTTCTGCTTGGAGGGTGAAGAAAAACTGCTTGTCTATGAGTTTGTGCCGAACAAAAGTCTCGACTACTTTTTATTTGGTACATTACATATCAATTTATTCCAAAGCTATTGCTTTTCCTGTTGAGGGAGCATTTGAGTAGCCACCAGTTACGTTGAATGTTTCCATAGCTTTTGGAGCCTACAGTTAGTTCGCATAAAATCTATTTAAGAGGATTTATTAAGCAAAGATACCCACATTTGAATTGTGCATACATGTAGATCCTGAAAAGAGCAAGCAATTGGATTGGTCGAGACGTTACAAGATAGTATGTGGGATTGCTCGAGGAATGCTCTATTTACATGAGGACTCTCGACTTCGGATCATTCATCGGGATCTAAAAGCAAGCAATATCTTGTTGGATAGTGAAATGATTCCAAAGATTTCAGATTTTGGCATGGCAAGAATTGTTGTAGTGGATCAAACACAGGCAAATACCAATAAAATTGTGGGGACTTTGTAAGTATTGCTAAACTTTGTTCTCTGCTTTTTATGCTCATGTATATTTATATTGCTAATGCATTACGTTTTGCAGTGGTTACATGTCACCTGAGTATGCAATGCATGGGCAGTTCTCCGTGAAGTCCGATGTATATAGTTTCGGTGTTCTACTTCTTGAGCTCATTAGTGGTAAGAAGAATAGTTTCTTCTACCAATCAGATGCCAACGAAGATCTCGCTAGCTATGTAAGTTGCAGAGATTGACTGTAACTAAAAGGAA
Source organism: Eucalyptus guilfoylei (assembly GCA_016097605.1). Lineage (NCBI taxonomy): Eukaryota > Viridiplantae > Streptophyta > Magnoliopsida > Myrtales > Myrtaceae > Eucalyptus > Eucalyptus guilfoylei. The sequence goes on along the minus strand of CM027864.1, from coordinate 42,609,538 downwards.
ATTTTTAAACAAAGCAGATTTGACGTATTGAAAATTTTTCTCTCAATGAACTGTTTTTTAGGCCTGGAAAAATTGGAGAGACGGTACGCCGATGGAAGTGTTAGATCCAGCCATTGGAGACTCGTATTCAAGAGATGAAGTTCTTAGATGCCTCCACATTGGTTTACTATGTGTTCAGGAAGATCCAATGGATAGACCCACAATGGCAAACATAGTCCTGATGTTGAACAGCTACTCTGTTAGTCTTGCACTGCCCCAACAACCGGCCTTCTTTCTCCGGAGCAGGACGGAGACATCGATGAAAGAGCTCGAATCGGACCAATCCGCCAGCAGGTCTGCACCAGTGTCAATCAATGAGATGTCAGTCACTGACGTTTACCCCCGTTAAACGGTGATGTGAGTGGAAATCTTTCCTCACAATAGTCTCCCAGAGACCTTGATCATAAGATCCTAATCACTCCCGCGAGATCATTAATGAACAATGAGCAAACACCTTTGGCATGGGAGGCTGTTATATTTATATACATGTGTGTGTGGTCTTATTAAGTTAAGGAGTATAAGTTTTTCCTTATCTAAAGAAATAATCAATAGGAATGGCCAGAGTTTCATTTATCGTCATCTTTTACATAACATAACTTTTCATGATGTATGAGGAGATATATCCATTTGTACATTATTTGTACCACCTTATTTTTGTCGTATTTTAGAAATCGAGGTCATAAACCTCACCTCCATATATATTCCTTGGCGTGACTTGCATAGTTACTTGATTATAATGATTGGTGGTTGATTACTGATGGAAAGGGAAACAACTAAGCACGGATCCTTCCACTCGTACAATTCCTCATCTATACACAAGAATAAACATCTCCCTCGCTCTCTCTCTCTCCCTCTCTTACCGGTCCATACACGGTGAGCCGATGCCGGCCCCACTTCAGCCAAACTCGATAGTTGATTAGCTTTTTCCACCGGCATCCTCTCATATGTCTCTCTTTATCCGAGATCTTAGCCATGCCCTCCAAGGAGAGGAGCTAGTCATAATGGCACCAGCAACAGCCATTCATTCATAGTTTTTGGGTCAACCCAAGTGACATTTTATCTCCTGAAGTTTTTCGATCAGTCAAGGAAGCAAAATCAACACAAAAACTTAAGATCCCAACACATCTCTCCCTCTCCAACACAGCTCACACGGCCCTCACCTCCTTGCCGTGCCTCGCCACTATCGGCTATTACACAAGCTCGCCTCTATCACATGGGGAGGAGGGTGGTGACACTACCCGGGAATTGAGGAAAAAATCGTAAAATGAGAAAAGGAAAAGAGAAAGATGCGAAAGAAAAAGAAAGGAAAAGAAAGAGATAAATAGGAAGAATAAATTCAGACGATTCTATTCTTTACGTTAATGAGTCATCTTCTTAATGCAGCAAATTGAGAAGGTCAATTTGCACTCATAAGGAGAAAACATGTCAATTAGCTCAAGTTCAGAGGATCTATATACGCAACAAAATAAACTACATAAATGGATATATAAAAACTAGCAAGACATCCGTGCATGCACAAATTAAGATTATATTTGTTATATTATTTTCAATGTAGGTTTTGAAGTGCATCTTTACCAAAATATATATATGAACATCTACATCAAGCAAACTTAGAGCTTATGTGGAGTTTCATTTAAAGTGGATCCGAATCCCATCATACAAGCTCCGATTAAAAGAAAATATGAGACGTTCAATTGTAGAATTTTATGGAATCACAATATAAATACATGCAATAAAATAATAAGAACAAATAAGAAGCATGAAAGCATAAATTATAAACATAAATTGTCCTCTTTTGTTTTATCAATTTGTCGAAATCTTCACCTTTCTCTCATCAACTTGGTGCAGGAAATGTGAGCAAGATATTTGTGTAGAATTTTCTTGAGAGTAAAATTTTCTCCTTTTCACCATTCTATTACCAAGCATAAGAATTCGAGTTTTGCAAGAGTAATTATCAAGGCAAATTATCGGGTAAAGCTCCCCGTAACAATTTTCTTTTTCCCGAGAGAGCAGAACAGTTTCGATAATTCTATGCTCAGTCCCGCAAGCAGAATAAGATCATCGGACCATGAATTTTCGCTGGATTATCTCCTTGTCTCGTCAATCACCGTCACATTACTAGAGTTACAGCTGCTTATCTACAGCAGTACTGCCGAGCACAACTTTCTTTGCTCCCAACTCCACCAACCAGTCCAACCTTAACACCCTCCTCTCTTCCCTTTCCTCCCCTGCCACCGACGTTGGAAAAAATGCTTCGGATTAAGGAGAAAAGGAATCACCCTTTAAAGCGTGATAACACTCTTTTAAAGAAATTATTTATTTCAAAATATTACTAAAAGTTACTGGTAAAAGTCTTTTAGGATATAAAAAAGTCTCAAATGAAAATTCTAAATAGCGATTCTAGTATATTTCCAAAAACTTGATAATTATTGAGACTAAAAATCAATGTATTTATCTCAGTTTTCTAAGCAGAAGCAACCCTTTAGAAAATGTTTCAACAAATACATTATTAAAAGACACATTGGATAAACATATTGAAAAAGTCTGAGTAAATAACAACAACAACAACAATAATGATAATTTTAATTTTAATTTCAAATTTCATAACTTTTGAAACATACTGATTGAACAATATAACCTTTGATGCCTAATAAAGAGTAGCAAAATAACCGCATGAAAAAAATAATAAACAAGGGTTAATGATAATTATGATCTGCGAGCGTTCCAAGTGTTAGGGAAATCCCTTATGGTGTTTTGAAGATAACAAAATAAATCAAAGGCTACTAACATGTTTAATGGTTGAGTAACAGACTATGCAGATGATAGAATATGTAAAGGATATTGTCCAAAGTTTATTCTGAAGATTTCCAGACTTCTGTGTCAAAATCTGAATACTGCCAGACCTTAGTGTCAAAGTCTGTTCTACATCAGAAGTCTGCCAACTCTGACAAATTCCAGACTGAATGTAAATGAAGAACCAGAAAACAGACTCTATGTTGAAACTGAACTTATTCAGACTGTGTTTAGACCTTAAAGCTAAATCTATTCAAAAGTAGAATATGTTCAGACCCAGATTGTAAAGTCTATTGCACTCAGACTCAGAATGTAAAGTCTATTGCACTTAGACTTTATATCCAGATTCGACAGAACGAAACACAAGCCCAATCATATAACGGCTAATGATCTGGTTTGGATTCTATATCAAGATTGATTTGATTGACTCAATCTAATTGATTGACGATTGGATCTTGAAGACAAGAACTTTCTATACGAAGAAGCTTTACTTATGGAAACCAAGATTTTGTTTGTATGGGCGATCAGAATCAATTTGGGATTCTACTTTTGTCACTCAACGGTTACCAAATCTTCTAGATACAGATCTGTCCAATGGGTAGATTGGAAGACGATCCTCAAAATACTGTCCAACGGCTAGTTTGGAAGCGGAGGAGTATTTAAGGAGATCAAGGACCGATGAGCAAGTAAGAGACGGAGCGTAGAATTTATAATTCCAAAGTCTGAGCCAACTTCGATCATACACTTGTCTCTTGTGAGCTTAAACGTTTGTGATCATGAGAGAAATACTAAAAGAGTGACTTAGTGAGATAATGTGATCTACTACTAAGTGTTTGCACTCAAAGTTGTAATCTCTTGTTGATTGCATAATGGAATCCAGCTAGAAGGCTGTTAGCATGGGAGAGTGGACGTAGGTTTGGATTAAGCCGAACCACTATAAACCTTGTGTTCTTATTCTCTTCCCTGAATCTCTTTATTTTGTTCGTAACTGCTAAAGTCTGATCTCGCTCAAAGTCTGCTGCTCTTCAGACTCAGTTTCAAAAGTCTGTTGTTATTCAGACTCAAGTTAAAAGTAAAGGTTTTCACTGCATTTTGCAGAATCTGTTTTTACACTTATTCATACTAGCACTTTCACCAAGTACTAAGTGTACCTAATAATCACGCACCCACAAGCGGGTATTGTGGCATCTAGCTCACATCCGATCATCTTCATTTGAATAAATTAGAAGACATCTACACTTATATAATTGATGACATACTTTTAACTTTTCCATGTGGAGCAAAGAGAAAATAATATTTTGTTTGTTTTATAAAAAAACAAGCAACAACTAACAACGGTGATGACTTCACCAATGCCATTGCTAGGAAGGACGCTCTTGACTGTGCCTTCAAGCTCTTCCCTTGTCGCGGTGATGTCAGCTAAAGGTGATTAGTTCCCGATTCAATCCAATTACCTGGGAGCCAAGAAATGGACCGGGAGAATTGGTTCCCAATTTTTGAGATCGAGAATCATACCGGACCGACCTTGGACCAAGAACCCGATCGGACCAACTAGACCAACCTAGGATCGAGAACTGGACCGGACCAATCGGTCCGGTCCCGTTTGGTCACATAGAACCAATTACTTAGCAAAAAAAATTAAAAAATTAAGAAAAACATAAGAATTGTTACTATTTTTAAGTTTTATTGCTATTTTTAAGAAATTTAAAATATATATATTTATATTTTAAAAAGGATTGGTCTGATTGGTCTAATCTAGTCTGGTCTGATTTTAGTCCGGTCTAGTCCGGTTCCCCTCGGAATCGGGAACCGAACCGATCCTTCTAGGAATCAGACCGATCCGGCCGGTCCAGTCTGGTCTGGGTAGTTCTCGATTTGGGCGGTCTGGCGCTCACCCCTAATGTCAGCATAGTCAAGTGTAGCGAGTGCGTGGCTATTGGAATAAAAGACATCCTCCGTCCATGATCCAATACGATGAGTGCATGTTGAAGTACTTGTCGCGGTCCATTTACTCGGTATTGGAGATTCTACCTGGATATTTGATGCGAGAGACCGGGAAAGTCGCTGAATTAGATGGGTTCATGCAGCTGCTAGGAGTGATCACGAATGATGTGGCGGAGAGGGCTTCAAGGAGTGAATTGGGGAAGAAATTTGCGGTCGCAGAGGTGAACTTCACAAGCTTGTAGAAGCTGTACACACTTGTGCAGTGCACGCTGGACTTGATGGGGTTGGACTGTAGCACGTGCCTCTAGGCAATGATCGTGAGTCTACCTCAGGGAGAAGGAGGCGGCAGGTTATTCACTCCGAGCTGCGGAGTGAGGTTCAAGCTATACCCGTTTTATAATGCCTCGATGTGGCGGTGATGGAGTCACATTTAATCTAAATTAATATTATATCATAAAAATTCTCAAATTGATATATTTGTACTATATTTACCTCAAATTAATTTTTGCATCATTAAAATTTCAAATCAATATATTTGGGTTACATTTACCCCAAACTGATATACTCGTGTCATTTTTATTGCAAAAAAATCTCAAATTTATCACAATTTGAGGTAAATGTGATATGGGTGTGCTAATTTGGGGTAAATATTGTACGTGTATGCCAATTAGGAATTTCTTATGACACTAAAACTAAATTAGGGTAAATGAGGCGCGGGTGTATTAATTTGGAAGTTTTTGTGGCACGAAAATAAATTTAGAGTAAATATGGCACGGTATACTACTTTGTGATTTTTTTTATGGCATTACCCCTTAATAATAAGATTTATCAACAGTTATGCACTAAGTCGTATTTATTTGTGATATATGTGTAACTGTGTAATTCAACCCTCTAAATGTGTATTATTTTCATTATATTATAATATTAATGACAATGAAGACAATGAACAAGTTTTTCCTATGATTTGCTAATAGTTGTTTTCTTTTACTGTTTTTTTTTTTAATGATCCGGGAACTACCGTACATCTGGCAGCCGGCGATGTAAACTCGGGGGCACTAGTGCGGAGACCCACCTCCCACGGCACCCCACTTAAGTTTGTTTTCTTTTAATGTTAGTACTCATTTATTTGATAAATCTTTTCTGTAATGAAAGATACTTTAAAAAAAAAATTAAACCTCTAATTGTCAAATATAGACTATCATTTTGTAATAGATATTGTTGCATTATTCAACTCTTAGTAAGCATTTTACTTAGCACATATTTAGTACTTATTCATAAAATTTATTTATTGAATATGGTCTATCATGTTATGTAGTTTTCTTCATCGATTTGTTAACATAATCTACTCATGAAATATACATACATACATACATACATACATACATACATACATACATACATACATACATACATACATACATACATACATACATATACATACATATATATATATATATATATATATATATATATAAGATATAGACTACAATGTTAAAATTGATATTTCTACAGTGTTCAGCTCTTAGTGAGCATCTTATTCAACACACATTTAGTACTTATTAATAGAATTTATTTGTTGAATATCGTCTAGAAACTTATGTATATCATTTGTTTGTTAAACATAGGCTATTATGTCATTCAATCTTATTAATGATTTGTTAATAAATTTCTCATAATATATGCTTAAATATTTGGTCATAATGTATATCCATTAATTTTTTTCAACATAAGTCATCACATGTTATATTTTTCATTATGCTTATTTTTCCAATATACATAGTCATGTGACAGGACCCTTTGAACAAATACTTGTTTCCTTCAACATGTAATGATGGGTACCTTTGTTATATTTATTTATTTGTAAAGCATTTTTTGGGAATTTACTCGATTAGTCGTAAATCCAATTCAATTCTAAATTTTTTGGTTTGACAAATTTATTTCAAAACATTTACCTAAATTTCTCATGTAGTCATCCGGTGAATTTTATTTGAAAAATAATAACGTGGTGATTTAATCTTTGTTACTCGTTGTATGTGGTATGATCAGCATTTGACGAGGAAGAATTTAAGCAAATGATGTTGTTTTGCATTCTTTTTCTGAATTGTTTAATTTTTTTTTTTTTTTTTGGGTCGTTGTGGTATTGTTTGACTTTTTCAGCACCTTCTCTAGAAGGAAGCCATGTCGGCAACTCTCTTCGGCCGCTCCCAATTAAGGTGCGGCGTCAACAAAGGACGAGGGACGAGCAGCGACGGGGACAGGCGAGGCCCAAAACTTGGCTGGGGGGCTCGGTCGGCCTTGGATCCGGGTCGATCAGAGGTCCAGACGGGTCAGAAGCAGCCTTACATGACCGGCGCAAGCATTTGTTGACCCTTACCTGAGTGATGCAGAGCCACGGAGGGATGATTGGGGGATTTTGCACCCCCAAAAAAACAAAGAAAAATTCAGAGGTGGACATTGATGGACAGAAAGACCGACATCTAAGCTTCTAGAGCACACACAAAAAATCAGAGTTCTCAAGACTTCAATTGAAAGGATTTAAGATGATTGGGCGCCATTGATGGACAGAAGTACATACTAGCACATTACAAGATCCTAAGTGGACAATTCATCCAGGCGGCAAACACATATTGCATACTATGAATTCGGGATTCCCACTTCATTTCGCTGGGAAGAAGAAGAGCCGTGCATGACTGAGTTCATCGGGAGATCACTGCGAAAAGTACACGCGACAGCCCTAGTTGCGCTCACTTGGCGGACGTGACGCAACCAGAGTTAAGGAATGGAGGTCAATGAGCCACGTCCTTCGAAGAAGATTAATAGTAGAAAAGAAGGAAAGGATAGAAAAAAAGAAAAAAGAACAAAAGAAGTTTTCTGGGTATGGTCAGCCAGAAACTAGATTGAGAATGGTTTAAATATATTTGAGGGATCTTTAGGATAAAAATATTTGAAGATCTTTGGTTTGGTAATATTGAAAAGCTGTGATCAGAAGCTATTCATGTCTATTAAAACATCGAAATATTAACCTTCCAAGGTAGGCTTCCCAATGGACAACAAATAACTATGAAGAGACTATCTCAAAGCTCAGGACAAGGTACCCAAGAATTTAAGAATGAAGTCCTATTGGTAGCGAAGCTTCAACATCGGAACCTTGTGCGGCTGCTCGGGTTCTGCTTGGAGGGTGAAGAAAAATTGCTTGTTTATGAGTTTGTGCTGAACAAAAGTCTTGACTACTGTCTATTTGGTATGTTGCCTTTTCATATATTCCTAATTTATTGCTTTTTATGTTGAGGCAATCATGTGATTAGCCTCAAATTATGTTTAATGTTTCACTAGCTTTTGGAACCTAAATATGTTCCTTGCATAAAATCTATTCAAGAGGATTTATCAACCGAAAATACCTTTAATTTCAACTGTGGATACATGCAGATCCTGAAAAGAGCAAGGAGTTGGATTGGTCGAGACGTTACAAGATAGTATGTGGGATTGCTCGAGGAATGCTCTATTTACATGAGGACTCTCGACTTCGAATCATTCATCGTGATCTAAAAGTAAGCAATATCTTGTTGGACAATGAAATGAATCCAAAGATTTCAGACTTCAGCATGGCATGGATTGTCGGAGTCGACCAAACACAGGCAAATACCAATAAAATATTGAGGACTTTGTAAGTATTGTTATGCTTTGTTCTCCACTTTTTATGCCTATGTAGGCTTATATTGATGATGTGTTGTGGATTCCAGTGGTTACATGTCACCTGAGTATGCGATGTATGGGCAATTCTTTGTGAAGTCCAATGTCTATAGTTTCAGTGTCCTACTTCTTGAGCTCGTTAGTGGTAAGAAGAATAGTTTCTTCTTTGAAGAAGATGGAGGCGAAGATCTCGCTAGCTATGTAAGTTGTGCAAACTTGCTATATCTAGTACGAAAATTGTTAAACTGAGCAAATTGCATGTACTGAGAATATTTTTTTCCAATGAATTGTTTTTAGGCTTGGAAAAATTGGAGAGATGGTAAGCCATTGGAAGTGTTAGATTCATCCATTGGAGACTTGTATTCAAGGGATGAAGTTCTTAGGTGCCTCCACATTGGTCTACTTTGTGTCCAGGAAGATCCAATGGATAGACCCACGATGGCAAACGTAGTCCTCATGTTGAGCTGCTACTCTGTTTCTCTTGCACCACCCCTACAACCGGCGTTCTTCCTCCGAAGCAGGACAGAGAGACCAATGAAAAATCTCGAATCGGACCAATCCACCAGTAGGTCCATGGCAATGTCGATCAATGAGATGTCGGTCACCGAAGTATACCCCGGTGAACGGTAATGGGAGTTGGAAGTCTTTCTTCATGATTGTCTCATGGAGACCTTATCTTAAGATTCCTGGCGTTCCAGTTCGATCATTGATGAACAACAAGCAAACACGTACGTCATATATATCTAAAACTACAAAGTGTCTTCTCCTCGACGCAAATCATGATTTGATCCACTAGAGTGGCATGATCCGCTTACAGTACTTCTCATGATATATGATAAGATATATCCGTTCGTACACGTGCCGCATTCATTCCATCACTTTACTGGAAATCTGGGTCACAGACCTGACCTCCAGATACATGCACTTGCATTTTTACTCGATCATATTGGTTAGTGGTTGATTACGATGGAAAGGCAAGCAAATTCATATGCAAATTTCTTATGTCTAGACCTGTCAAACGGGTAGATCGGATTGAAAAATATTTTATCTAAATTGACCTATTTAATTTATTTTCACCTATTTTTATATAATACAAATTTGGTGACTCATTCCCAATTCATACTCAATTCTATTTTTATTAATTAAAACACTTCTTTTTTTAACCCAACTTAGAAAAACTCATATTCAGACCGCAAAGTGAATGAGCACAAGATCAAGTTAGAGCGATAGTGAAGAACAAATCATAGAGATTGGATTGTGTCTAAGCAAGTTGTGAACCCATATAAAATCCACATTTTTTTAGGCCTTGCATTTCTAAATCAATTTATGACCCATTTATTGAATTTAACTAATCCATATAATAACACAACTCATCAAATATGAGTTGAAAAATGGGTTTATAACACATTTTGATATGTCTACCTATGTTTACGCAAGAATAAACACCTTCACACACACAACCCCCCACCAATACCGGCCGCACCCTGTTTAGCCACACTCTATAGCTGATTAGCTACTTCCGCCACTGTTCTCTCGTATGTCTCTCTCTATCCGATGAGCTCCTCTATGGACGACAAGCGCTCAAACTTCTAGCGTTGAGTAGCGAGATGTGATGATGAGGGAGGAAGGGAGATGTTAAGCGAATGACCGGACTAGTAGTTAAATGAGAACGCGTGAGTGTTCTAATAGCCGATGAAACATTGACATACAAAGTGATATATAATTTGATGAACTCGGATTGTGGAAACCTATTTCATATGAATATAATTAGATTATAAAAGTCTCACATAGAACTCAGTTAACACATGCCATCAGACCCAATAATTTTCCGCACATAAAATTGAGGAGGGTTGGGATAATTTATTGTGCAACGGCAAATAAGATCTCAATCCATCAATTTTTTGTTGAGAAAACCTCATAATATATTTTGGAATTGGCAAAACTATCAGTGATTTATATTGATCTTGATAAATGCAAGAGTTGTTTGTGTTTCAAGTATCCGCTTCAAGAGGATCTTTGATATAATTGGTGGAAAGATTCTAAGTGACAAGGAAAACTTACTTTAACAAGTTTAGAAGAATATGGAGTTCATTTAGACCTGGAAATAGCAATATATTAAGTTTTTAGGACATTTACTACTAACGTAATTGAAGTGCCTTCAAATGAATAGTTGAATATAACTAGAGAACCTAGATATAACTGGGGAGCCAGATATATCCAGAGTATGATTTGAACAGATGCACACTTAAGCTGAATATCAGCAAAGTACCGCGAAGGATGGATATAAGCAGAAGCATGTCTAGAATGTGATATCATCAATAAATGAAATGTTGGATATAACCAATGACTGAACATAAGTGGAACATTTATACCACATGCAGCAATAATTTTATCATGATCTTCAAGATTATGCCATTTCTTTATGGTGAAATATCATCGTCGATCTGTACACTTCTCTCTCGAAATTAAAACTACCCCCCTCTTATCTTTTCTTTTTTCAAAACTGCCCCGACGCTTCAATTCCCTCACTCGCCGCCCCCACAATCTCCCTTCTCTCTTTTTTAGGGTTCAAAACATGTCTACTTTTGGCCGCTCATGATTTTAATTTGTATGACATGCAATCCCCTTTTTGCAAAAAAGAGTTACGGACTTTTGAGAGGATCTTTTCCGTTGCACTTCTTTTTACTTGAGTTAATCTTTTTTCACCATGTCAAAACTAGGAGACTCCGTTAGGACATTATTTTTGAATTGGTTTCGCTTTTTTTTTTTTTTTCATTTTTTTTGTCAGTATCTCCCCATCACCTCCCTATGTTTGCTGCCTTTGCGGCTTACCACCAACATCCAGCAAGGTCCACTCCCCCAGTTTTCAATCTTTATCATCTATAAAATTAACTCTCGTTGGTGGTGGATTTCGTGGCGATAACCCTAGCATAAGTTTATTAGTCACATCTTGTCGCTCATCGAAATCGCCAAAGCTTGCTGCTAGGGAAGTGTTAAGCCTAGCGTAAGCTTATTTGAATTGCTCGACGATAGGGTCATGGGCCTTATGCAATCTTCACATATACTTGCTTTTTTCGCTCTTTATGCTACTTGCATCCTCAAAAACCGTCCAATCTAGATGAGCACAGAGCATGTGATGAGCCAAGCAGTCTAAAGTACCAAAACTTTCCACCGTCTTCACATCATCATTGAATCCCACAATTCATCCTTAAAATAACAATTCCAACCAAACAAAATAAAAGAAAAACTCCAATCCATACTTCAGTCGGACTAAATTACATGACGACCTCACGGAAAAAGAGAGAGAATTTGCGTAGTAGAACTCATAATCCAACCGGTTCAACATCATCTCTGTCAAAATCATCGCGGGATTGGCTGCCATAAATGCCGACACCTTCAGCATCAACCCCGCTCTTCCCGAACTTGAACCAACACCTGGCTCTCGACCCGTTGCATGGTCCAATCCTAACGGGTCTTACCCAATTCAGCTCGCTTCTTGTACCCAGAAACTGTAAATTTAAGATAGGACAAGAAGACGGCGAAGGAGGAGGAGGAGGAGGAGGTGGTCTTGAGGTGAAGGGCAGGTGGCGGATACTACATGAGATTGAAGCCATCATCACTGTGAATGAAGCTAAAGCTCTCTCTCAGGAGGGAAAAAAGAGGAATCTGCGTCGCCTGCAAGTTTTATCCACTCGCATCTACACCGCTAAGGCCCTTCCGGGGCCGAATGAACCCGAATCTATTTGGGCGTACCTCAGCACACCCGTATGCGCCATGAACCTGACCTCAGATGGGTCAGGCCCGCACCACGGATGGTACCGTAATTACGTCTAGGCAACTACCACCGATGCCCACATCCCCCTCTCGCAGCAGCTGTTCACTGTGGAGCAATGGCTGGCCCGTGACGTGATGCCGTACGAGCTCACCGTGATCAGGAATCACTGTCCGTCTGGTCCAGATGGGGTTGGCGGTGGCGGTAAGATCAAGCCGCATGTGGTGGCTGTGGTCGGTGGTGGTGGTAAGATCAAGTCGCGTGTGGTGGCAGAGGCTCTGATGTAGGGATGTCGTGGACATTGTCGTGGACATTGTCATGTTAATTTTTTTTTTGGTCGGTCCTACCTATTCCTACTCTAACACTTATGCTCTCAGACTTTTGCCCTACCTCCTTGCAGTGCGTGGGAGTCGAAACCCACTCTTGAAAGTTACTTGTCCCCACCCCAACCCCCTTGAGAAGGTGGAGATTCGAACCCCCCACCTCCCCCTTCCAAGTTGGAAGGGTGGTCACTGAGCGCAAACCCTGGTTTTGTCATGGTAATTCAATTACATAAAAATACATTAAAACAATAAATAAAAATACTAATGTCGTTCACTAGTCACCGTTAAATAGTGGTGTGGTGTTACCGTGGAGTCTTGCGTTGCTTTCCTACAAATATAAAACAGAAGAAATGTATATAAAAAAGAAACTGGTCACTTAACCTTTAGAGGCACTCAAGAGAATTTAAATGTTTTTCACTCAATTAGAAATTCAATGAGATGAGTTGTTATAGGTATTCTCAAAATATAATATGTAATTAAGGAAGAAATCAATACTGTACTTATTATTTTTTTGTTTTGAAGAAAAATACTTCGTCACAAAATTAACTTCTATTTTATAAGAATCAACATAGGGTCAGGTATCACGTGGTCATGTATTATTGAATTCTTCCTTTTAACTTTATTCTTTAACTTATAATATCCTAAGATTGATCTTGTAATCTGTTAAGTCCCTGCACATCTTCATATATGAGATTCAAATGGATGGATAATTTTTTTGTTTTATAATTCATTATACATATTTAGGTCTTTTTTTTTTAATTGTTACCATACATTACCAATATCACTTATCCTAATTCTAGTCACTAAAGAATCCTTTTAGAGCAATTTGATTTAAGCACAAAGAATGAGAAGCCATTCGAAAGCAGAATAATTTCATTATTAGTCTTAAAGCCAATATTTATTGTGTTTTTTTTTTCCATATTAAAAAAAACTTAAATTGATCTTTTGAATGACGTTAACTTTTTTTTTTTTTTTTTTTTGATAAGGGTTATATTATTTTGCTTGCAGGTATCTATATTTTGGTATTCGATTTATTCTAAAATTTTATGTTTTCTATGTTATTTTTTCTTTTCTCATATGAAGGAATTTGATGGGATTTTGAAGTGGATTTTCCAACTTTAACTTTTTTGAAGGAAACCAATTAAACAGGTTAATAGGTTTCCTTGAAAAAAAAATAATTTGTGGTGGAGAACCCACCGTTTGGATCTAGAATCGAACGGCACCGTTGCCCAACCTTTTCCCTTTAATAAATGAGGTGTGATATGTCGTCTGATGTGCCTCTAATTTAGTATATCTCATGTATCTAGGTAACTTTCTTTCTTTTCACTGTGTACTTATTATGATGAGGACATGCCCTTTAATGGTCTGGTATTGCGTTATATCTCATAAAATAGTTGACTATGAAAGACAATTAAATGAATTTAATCTATATCAAACTAAATCTAGCCTAACGAAAACCACGTGAGACCAACCATTTCGAACGTCTCGTACTTAATCTAGCCCATGTACTCCATAACTCCTATTCACTTTACAATCTTCTCTTAAGCATGAATAAAGACGTCCTCATTGATATCTCACTTATTTCAATATAGAAATCAATGATCTCCTTACAAATAATTAATTATATATGGATTTATCGAAAAATAGTGAGGTCGAGAGATAATAACATGGCTTATGTAACTATTTATCTATTATGTCATTGAAAAAAAAAAAGTGGTTCCTACTTTTGATTAGACCAAAAAGAAAAAAACTATCTACATATTGCACTTTGATTTTGTCAATGTTGATTAAATATACTATCAAATGAAAAACTTGTATATGGAGGAGAAGGACGAAAATACTAAATTACTAACAAAAATTGATAGTCAAACAACCAGCAACTCAACAAAATATTTTAAGTGAAGTCCAATTTGTCCTCCTTTGCAAATCAATTCTAAATAGTTTAATGTAGTAATTTCTGATGACATGGAACTCAATGTAGAGAATTCATTTTCTTCTTTTAAAACTAATGTAAATGGACTATGATGTTTGCAAGCAGCATGAATGTCTTCCATCTCTCTCTCTCTAGCATCCAGTTACGTCTACATCCTTATTCCTTTACTTATCTTTCCATGTCTCCGCCGGAGGTTGAAGCCGAAAGAGTCCAAACTCACTCCACATCATTCAGCTTTCGAGAACCCGCGGCCACTCAACTAGAATTGCGTCCAATTCAATCCGTGACCCGAGTCACGTGACCATTCATGTCGATGCTAGTGTGAACAAAATTATTAAGTAATTTAGTATATATATTAAAATAAATTCATACGTCGGATCCAATAGCTTTTTCATAAGTTCACCCCTTGCAAATTCAACCTTAGTGTCTCTAGATAATGTATGTGGATTCAACTTTAGTGACACGTTTCCGTAACAATTTCTTCGCTAGACTTCTAAAATGGCGATAGAAGTAGGAATAAGTGGACTCATCTACAAAGGGTGTGATGGTTCTCGTGAGCTCACCCCTTCAAGATTCAATCTTAGTTATATATATATCAACTTCTAGAATGGGGATGGAGGTAGGAGTAAATGGACGCGCTTATTGAGGGTGTTAGAGTGCCTTTAAATGACATATGTGGATTTGAATCTAACTTATAAGAGGTGCCTCTTGAAGAAGAGATACAATTTAGTAATAAACATGCATGATTGATCAACGTTATCAATTTTTATATAGTATATGATGGATAAAAGATGACAATATCTCGAGCGAATTATGACATTGTGTTACATAGCGATCTAGAAAAAGAAATCAATTGTAGTGCATCTCCCAAATAAATAGGCATGACTTGAGCGAATTGTTTCGAAGGAATTTGGGTTTGATTCTCCCTTAATCGATGGTGCATCGAATTGTACGAATCAGTATTAATATTTCCAAAGTATTTATTATATTACCGTAGTTTTGATGGAAAACTCAAAAGATACAAGCGCCACCAAAATCACTTTCATCCCACCCCTCCTCCACCCCCCCCCCCCCCCCTTTCCCTCTCTCTCTCCCTCTGCAACGACATGACTGAGATAAATTTTTGACTTTTCTTTCTTCCAGCCTCCACTGGGGGCCAAAGTAGAATGCAACCCACGCAATTGACTTCGGTCAACTGCCTCGTACGAGGGGCAAATGCTATCTCCCATCCTCACCGCCCGTCTTAATATTGATAGCCCACCTAACCCCAGCTCTCGTCGCTTTAACCTCACGGAGTGGACTTTAAGGAAAAATCCCACACCGGTTTGTCTTGACTTGTCCAAAGTCTCTTTTGACCTAACAAAACCTTTACACTAGTCTTTTTCACGATTCAAGATAGGAACAACCCATTAAAAATTTCAAGTTATCACATTATAGTATATTTATCTTAAACTTTTTTCGTGTCACAAAAACTTCTACATTTACCTTACGCTAAGGTTCTATAACATCTACTCACATGGACGTAAGACACTATTACGTCCATACGATTTAAGTGAAATAAAAATGACGTTTTACTTGAAAACTCATATAACGGAACTTTGATGGAGACTAAATATGTCACATAAGTACAAGTTTAGATTTCTTGTGTCACAAGAAAAAATTTAGAGTAAATATGTTAGAGCGGGTATAGATTAGGGTTTTTGATGATATCAAAAAAACAAAAATTCAAGATAAATTTGTCATGATAGGCATAGTTTGAAATTTTTGGTAGCTTTTTCCTTTATCAACTCTATACGTTTTAAAAAATTTAGCTATGCTATGTTGGAAATTCCAAATTTTAAATGTACAAAACTTGTCCATGAATTCCAATTAGAAATTAAATTTTCAAAAATAAGATCGATATTTCACTTTCCAAGCTGTTCTAACCTCGAATCCATTTTTCCTATAGAAAGCATGTCAGCATAAAATTGCTCGGATTTCAGTACGATACTCCTAGTTTGATAATCATCATCTAATATAATATATATCATTCAGCATTTACATGTCATCAGAAAAAATTGTCTAATCAATTTTAAATTTATTATACAACTAGAGAATATGGAAATACTCATAGTATAATATTAGCAGATGCACACGTAAGCTGAATATCAGTAGAGTATTCTGAAGGATGGATATGGCAAAAGCCTATTTGGAATGACCAGTGACTGTGAATATAAATGAAACATTTATACTACCCGCGAAGAAGACAATTTTATCACGATCTTGAAGATTGTGTTATTTCTTTACCGGTGAAATGTCATTGCCAATCCCTCCACTTCTGTCTTGAAATTAAAACTACCCCTCTTCTTTTCTTTTTTGTTCAAAACTGTCCCGATGCTCCAATCCCCCCTTTTTTAGGGTTCAAAGTTTGTCTACTTTTGGCCGCTCGTGATTTTTAATTTGTTTTGTTCAGTATGACATGCAATCCCCTTTCTGCAAAAAGAGTTACAGACTTTTGAGAGGATCTTCTCCATTGCACTTCTTTATACTTGTGTTGATCTGTTTTCACTACGTCAAAACTTAGAGACTCGGTTTGGACATATTTTTGCATTGGTTTTGCTTGCTTTGTTAGTATCTCCCGATCACCTCCTTATGTTGCCGCTTTTGTGGCTTACCACCGACGTCCAGCAAGGTCCACTCCGCTGGTTTTCACTCTTTTATCATCTCTAGAACTAACTCTAGTAGCTTGGTGGTGGATTTCATCGCAGTAACCTTCGCGTAAGCTTATATGTCACATTTTGTCACTTATCAAATTGCAAAAGTTTGACTTGCCATGGTCGTTGTCAGGGGAGTGTTAAGCCTAGCGTAAGCTTATATGGATTCCTCGACAACATGGTCATGGGCCTTATGGCTTTCTAGGACGTCCTATCACTGTACCTAAGTTAAATAATGGATGCAGAAAATAATTCACCATGTGTATGATCAACCATCAAGTTTTATCAAACGACAACTACAACTAACGCTGGCCCACAATATATAGCCAGAAAATTTCTCACAACCTTTTCCTAGAAAACCTTAATTTGGCCAGGCAGCTTCAACTTCTTATAAACTCCATTCACATGGAAAGATCAACTTTAATTATTGTTTGCTTGTACAGTCAGTCCATTTTTAGATCTAGCCGTCCCCAGAAATACATACACGCACCTGCAAAGAGCGAGTGTGGACCATCATCCTCCTGGCAAATTAGGTTCTCAATTTAAGTCTTTAGTAATTATATGTCATTATCTTATAAAAATTTAGGTAGATTCAATTTAAGTATTAGTGTATTAGAGATGTCTTTTATCTAGCTATCTATGTAAGTTCCTACATTTAACAAATATATTCCTTCCATTCTAAGTACAGAGATTAAATCCAACAATGTCAGGAATTTTTTTTTTCAATACAAAAGTCGTTGATCTCCTTATGAATAACTAATTATTTGTGGATTTATCGACAAAAAACCGAGGTCATGAGATGATAGCAGGGCTTATGTAGCTATATATTTATTATGTCATGGAAAAAGGGGGTTACTCCTGATTTTTTTTTTTTTATCAACAAAAAAACTATCTACATATAGCACTTTAATTATGTCAATTTTGATGAAATATATTATCAATTGAAGAACTTGTATATGATGGAGAAGGACGAAAATACTATATCAACAAAATTGGTAGTCAAATATCCAACAACTCAACAAAATATTTTAAGTGGAGTAAAGTCCAATCTATCCTCGTTTGCAAATTACTAATGTCTGCATCCTTATCCTTGACTTATCTTTCCTAGTCTCCGCCTGAGGTTGAGGACGAAACAGTTCAAACTCACTTTCACGTAATTCAGCTTTCGAGAACCCATGGCCACTTAACTAGAATTGCGTCCAATTCAATCCATGATGTGAGTCACGTGACCATTAATATCGACATTCACGTGAACAAGATTACTCGATAAAGTCAATATCAAATTCGAGAACTTTCTCGAGAACTTACCCCCTGCAAATTCAACCCTTCGTTAGACTTCTAGAATGACAGTGGAATAGGAATAGATGGACTAACCCACCGAGAAGGTGATAGTGTCTCTAGATAATACATGTGGATTTTATCTAATATGTGAGAGGCGCATTCAAAAGAAATGATACAATTTGGCATTGAAAACTGCAATACTAAATGTGCCCGAGTGAGAATACTTATCAATGTAAGACTAGTATATGATGGATTAAAGAAAGTAATATCTAAAGCGAATTAGATTATAGCGTTATACAGCGATCTAAAAAAAAAAATCAATCGCATTGTATCTCTGAAATAAATAGGCGTAATTCGAGCAAAACGTTTGAGAGGGTTTGATCCTTTCTTACACCGATTGACCGTTGCATCGAATTGCACGAATCAATTTTGATATTGCAAAAGTATTGCTATTATTACCGTAATTTTGGTGGAAAATTCAAAGCTATGACCGCCAGAGAAAATGAGGGCCACCAAAATCACTTCCATCCCATCTCTCTCTCTCTTTCTCTCTCTACAATGACGTCACTGGGATACATGCTGTGACTTTTCTTCCTTCCAGTCTCCACGTGGACCCAATTAGAACGCAACTCACGCAATTGACTTTGGTCAACGACCTCGTACGAGGGGAAATGCTGTCTTCCATCCTCACCGTCCATCTTACGCCTCTGCCCACCCAAGTCACCCCAACTCCTGTCGCTTTAACACAAAGGAATGGACTTTAGTGCTCTTTTGACTTTAAGGAAAATCTCGCACCGTTTTCCTTGACTTGGTCAAAAATCGCTTTGGACCTTACGAAAACTAAGGTATGAATCTTATATGTTTTAGAACCATAAAATATGTCGCGTGGGAGACAATTCCAAATTGTAGACGTTCATAACTCGGACCTTGAATTTCAACATGCAATAATCCGACTTGTATTGAATTTTCCAAAAAGAAGATTTGATGTTTCGCCTTCCAAGCTTTCAATGGTGCTGTTGAACCTAATCTTGATTGCGTTTTTCGTATTATAAAAAAGTATGTGATCATAAGATTGCTTAGATTTGACTTTGGTGACCATAGTCTAATAAATCATCCATATGACCAAACATCCATCATTTGCATGTTGCTGTATAAACGGCATGATACATCAGAAAATTATTGTATAGATTTAGCCTGATTGATAGTTTAAATTGATCACATACTAAGAAACAATGAAACAACAAGTCCTCCATGGAAAAAAAACGCAAGTTCTCACCATATGCCATTAATTAGAATGACCCTATATATTTCAATAATTTTTTTGATATTTTTAGCAATGCATTAAGGTCAACAAAATTTGTGATACGACATTGTCCAGGTGGCTAGCTTAATACCGTTATGATTCCAACACAAGCAGGACCTTGCTTGCATTTGTAGCCACTGGATCCCACCATTTGAACATCAATAACAAAAACAAAAGATTGGAAATCCGAAGGGTACAAACATTAAACGGGCGATTAGATTAGGGTTAATAACCTTAAAAACCCCAAACTGGTATAATATGACAAATTTACCCCAAATTAATTTTTTGACCACTAAAAATCAAATTTATCTCAAACTGGTACACTTATAACAAATTTATTCTATGTTAGTTTCCGTTAAATTTTACTGTCAAATTATTAAATTAAATGACACGTGACAGTTAACCGGTATACTAATTTGAGATTTTACTTTCCGTTTGTCACGGTTTATAATTTTTATGATTTTTTGTGGTATTAATCTAATTTAACATGGAGTATATTTGTTATAAATGTATCAATTTGTGATTTTTGGCGGTTGAATAAATTAGTTTGGGGTAAATTTGTCATAAAAATACTAGTTTATAATTTTTTATGGTCAATCAGGGTAAATTTGTCATAAGTATACCGGTTTAGGATTTTTCATGATTAAAAAAATAATTTAGATTATATTTATCACACGTGTACTAATTTGAGATTTTTAGGGCATTAACTCTTTAGATTATATTCGCCGATGCACCTAGCATTGTTCTTATTATAATTATTTACCAGATCAGACGGTCTAGATTCATTTTAATGAACATGCTAAATTCTCCTAATACTTTCTGAAAAAATATTGGGTACTCGGCTTGTCACGTGTGCCAGCGTAGCAGACAAGAAAGATCTTGAAACGCGATCCGTATCGCATGTGGGACCATATTTCTCTCTCTGCCCTTGCTGCACGCTCTCTCCTGCCTCCGGTCTGCGCGCTCTCTCTCTCTCTCTCTTCTCTCTCCCCTGCACGCTCTCTCTTCGCCGCCCCCTCACTCTCCCACCTTTCGAGGCGGAGGTCACACGGTGGTTTGTCGGTTGAGGGCTCGTTCGGGACTCGGAGAGAGGTAGAGAGAGAGAGAGGGCACGGTCGGAGGGGCGGCGCAGTGGCTCGTCTGCCTTCCGAGCCACCGCGCGGCTCCGCCTCCGCCGTCGCGAAGTCGGTCGGTCGGACGAGGGCGCGGTGGCTCGTCCGACGAACCACCGCGGCGGTTGGACGTGGGCTCGGAAGCGGCGAAGAGAGAGAGAGAGAGCGTGAAGGTGAGGCAGAAGAGAGAGAACGCGTGGAGAGAGGTGAGAGTAGAGTAGAGTTTTTAAATTAGCCTGACATTGGTCCCCTGTGGACACGTGTCGAAATCTCATAACCTTCCTATTTATTATGCCGGCACATAAGACCGACGTAATATTTTCTCATAGTTCCCACAACAAAAATACATAGGAGGGCAGGCTACCCTCTTCTCCTTCCCATAATTCCCTGCCCCTGCCGCAAGGCCAAGGGAGTCATCAACCTGAAAATGAGTTCTTGCTTCTCCCTCTCCCTCTCCCTCTCCCTCTCCCTCCTCTTCTTCTTCATCAATTTTTCAGGTACAGAATCTGCACCTACTTAGCTATGGCATGACTGCAACGCCACCCTCTACTCTACCAACTCCACCTACCAATCCAACCTCAACAACCTGCTCTCTTCCCTCTCCGCCGCTGCCGCTGCCACCGACAACACCGACGGCTTCGCCAACGCCACTGCCGGCCAAAACCCTCCTGATCGGGCCTACGGGCTCTTCCTCTGCCGCGGAGACGTCAGCAACGACACGTGCAGCGACTGCGTGACCACCGGAACACAGGATATCCTCCAAAGATGCCCCAACCAGCGAGTCTCTTCGATCTGGTACGACGAATGCATGCTGAGGTACTCCAACCGGTCCATCTACGGGGTCATGGAACAGGTGCCTGGTCTCATTATGAGTAACACCGGGAACATCTCCGACCCAACCCGGTTCATGCAAGTCCTGGGACAGACCACGGATGACATCGCCACAAAGGCGTCCGACGGTGGGTCGGCGAAAAAAGTCGCGGTCGAGGAGGCGAATTTCACGAGCTTGCAGAAGCTGTACACCCTTGCGCAGTGCACGCCGGACTTGACTGCGTCGGACTGCAACACATGCCTTCGCGCGGCGATTGCGGGCCTTCCCCAGGGCAAGCAAGGTGGGAGGACGCTCAATCCGAGCTGCAGCGTGAGGTTTGAGCTATACCCCTTTTACAATGCCTCGGCTTTGGCGGCACCGGCCCCTCCGCCATCCCAGGTTCCGTCTCCTCCTCCTGCCCCTAAAGGTACGCGTTTGTTTTTATTATTTCATTTGGCAACTACTGATGCTACTTGATAGTCTAAATTCTTCGATTGTACTTCTTTAACAAAAATAAACTATGAAGTGCTGTCAATTATTTAATACACATCGGTGAAAAATCAAGCTTTGGGATGTATTCTAGGGGCTTTTCAGAGTCTCATTCTCTTTCCTGTACTCTCAATAATTTGATTGATGATGTATATTTTTCATATATTTTTCTCTGGTTTCAAAGTTTTACTTCTTTTCATTTTCTTTTGGAATGAATTCCACTTTTGACTTTTTCAGCACCAACATCTAAATTTTATTTGATACAAATACTGATATTTAAGATTATATATAATTTCCATAATCTTCCCAAACTTAAAAGTGTTCTTTTGCATTTTCTACTTTGAAGGAAAATTATGGGTGGAAGGAAATAAATAACTTTTGATTCCACACAGATAAGCTATCCATTAAGCACCTACGCATGTTTTTATTCTTACCCTTTCTAATTTCTCTTTATTTCTAGCATACTTGTTATTAGAGTCAGATGCAATTTTTTTTTCCTAAGTCTCCTCTTTCAGCTTTGAATCAAGATCTTGATTTAGAAGGTATTGTCTTGTCTATCTATCCTATTAATCATGAACCATTAATTACCATAAATCTTTTTCTGTCAAGGAAAAATATATGGATAACATGTGTACTGAGTGATTGGTTAGATGAAGGAAAACATGATCTTCGATTACATAAAATCCTCTGGTCTTGTGGTCCTGTCTTTTTTTTTTTTAGTGATGAGTTAGGTGTTGTTGTAAATTTTTGTCAAAGAAACTGTTGAGCGGCTGTGTTGAAGATATTATTAATAAGTGCCAAAAGTTATAGAAATAAATACGTCATCGACGTCCTTCGTCCCATAAAGTCAAGATGGTGGGTCACAGGCAATTATATGTCTCAATGTCATACCAGTTGAACACGGTGGGTTCTACGTCTACTTAAGAGATTAGATTCTTTACATAACAATTGGTTAAAGGTGGCTTTAATCAATTAATGGTTAATCCCCCATAAACAATTGGTGCACTCACATGGGAATTAGGAAAAGAATGGATTTTGTAAGATGGACAGATTATGGATCACAGCTTAATTTCTTCTGGACATTTGCTCTTTAAGCACACTTTTTTTTTTCTCTGTTGTTTACGTTTCCTCTAGCCTATAGTCGCAGTTCCAGTTTCTAAAATTTCGTAGTCATAAACGCATACTGATGCTATTAAGATTTTGATGCACATATGTAGGCAAAAGCAATAAAACTACCGTGATAATCATTGCCGTCGCTGTTCCTGTTGGCGTGGGCGTGGTGCTTCTCTTCCTCGCTTGCTGTTTGAGGCAGAGGAAAGTGACCAAGCCGTATGAAGTCGTTCAAGCAGATCAAAGCAGTATGAAATACGTACCTATACTATATAGTTGGATAGAATGACGAAACCGTATATGCAGCATATACTGTTCAATGCTTTTGGTGAAATGACCATCTTATGTTGTTTTTTCATGTAGGCGTAAATGACATTACAAATGCCGAGTCCTTGCAGTATGATTTTGCCACCATACAGACCGCCACAGACAATTTCTCTCACCAAAACAAGTTGGGTGAGGGTGGATTCGGGGAAGTTTTCCAGGTATGGTTAGTCGGAAAGGAGATTGAGAATGGCTTAAATGTACTTGCAAGATCTTTAGTGTGAAAAGATTTGAAGATTTTTTATTTGGTAATTTTTAAAGTTGTCATCCGGAGCTATTTATGTGTACTTAGACATCAAAATGCTAATTTTTCAGGGTAGGCTTTCTAATGGACAACAAATAGCTGTGAAGAGGCTATCTCAAGGCTCAGGACAAGGTGCTGTAGAATTTAAGAATGAAGTCCTGCTGGTAGCGAAGCTTCAACATCGGAACCTTGTGCGGATGCTCGGGTTCTGCTTGGAGGGTGAAGAAAAACTGCTTGTCTATGAGTTTGTGCCAAACAAAAGTCTCGACTACTTTTTATTTGGTACGTTACGTTCAATTTATTCCAAAGCTATTGCTTTTCCTGTTGAGGGAGCATTTGAGCAGCCACCGGTTACGTTGAATGTTTCCATAGCTTTGGGAACCTAAAGTTAGCTTGCATAAAATCTATTTAGAAGGAATTATTAAGTACAGATACCCAAATTTGAATTGTGCATATGTGCAGATCCTGAAAAGAGCAAGCAATTGAATTGGTCGAGACGTTACAAGATAGTATGTGGGATTGCTCGAGGAATGCTCTATTTACATGAGGACTCTCGACTTCGGATCATTCATCGGGATCTAAAAGCAAGCAATATCTTGTTGGATAGTGAAATGACTCCAAAGATTTCAGATTTTGGCATGGCAAGAATTGTTGTGGTCGATCAGACACAGGCAAATACCAATAAAATTGTGGGGACTTTGTAAGTATAGTTAAAATTTGTTCTCTACTTTTTATGCTTATGTATACTTATATTGTTAATGCATTATGTTTTGCAGTGGTTACATGTCACCTGAGTATGCAATGCATGGACAATTCTCCGTGAAGTCCGATGTATATAGTTTCGGTGTTCTACTTCTTGAGCTCATTAGTGGTAAGAAGAATAGTTTCTTCTACCAATCAGATGCCAACGAAGATCTCGCTAGCTATGTAAGTTGCAGAGATTGATTATAACTAAAAGGAAATTTTTAAACAAAGCAGATTTGACGTATTGAAAATTTTTCTCTCAATGAACTGTTTTTTAGGCCTGGAAAAATTGGAGAGACGGTACGCCGATGGAAGTGTTAGATCCAGCCATTGGAGACTCGTATTCAAGAGATGAAGTTCTTAGATGCCTCCACATTGGTTTACTATGTGTTCAGGAAGATCCAATGGATAGACCCACAATGGCAAACATAGTCCTGATGTTGAACAGCTACTCTGTTAGTCTTGCACTGCCCCAACAACCGGCCTTCTTTCTCCGGAGCAGGACGGAGACATTGATGAAAGAGCTCGAATCGGATCAATCTGCCGGCAGGTCCACACCAGTGTCGATCAATGAGATGTCAGTCACCGAAGTTTACCCCCGTTGAACGGTGATGTGAGTAGAAATCTTTCCTCACGATAGTCACCCAGAGACATTGGTCATAAGATCCTTATCAGTCCAGCGAGATCAATTATGAACAATGAGCAAACACCTTTGGCATGGGAGGCTGTTTATATTTATGTACCTCTGTGTGTGGTCTTATTGAGGAATATAAGTTCTTCCTTGTCTAAAGAAATAGTGAACAGAAACGGCTAGAGTTTTATTAATCGTCATATTTTACATAACATTTCATGATATATGAGGAGATATATCCATTTGTGCATAATTTGCACCACTTTATTTTTGTCACATTTATTAGAAATCGAGGTCATAAACCTCGCCTCCGTATATATTCCTTCGAGCGACTTGCATAGTTACTTGATTATAATGATTGGTGGTTGATTACTGATGGAGAGGGAAGCAAGTAAACACGGATCCTTCCGCTCGTACATTTCCTCATCTTTACACAAGAACAAACATCTCCCTCGCTCTCTCTCTCTCTCTCTCTCTCTCTCTTACCGATCCATACACGGTGAGCCGATGTCGGCCCCACATCAGCCGAACTCCATAGTTGATTGGCTTTTTCCACCACCATCCTCTCATGTGTCTCTTTCATCCGAGATCTTAGCCGTGCCCTCCAAGAAGTGGAGCTAGTCAGTGACACATGTCAGTTCGTGATTGGTGTACAGTACATAAGTGCTTGCCACATCAGCCGAGGGGGAACTTTGTAACCACTTGTTACTTTCTTCTCAAGTAGAGTCCGCTTACCTTGTGCAATTAGACCCGATAAGTTTTCTCGTGTCAAATCGAGGGAAGTTTGAAAAATTTGTTAGAAAGTTACATGATCCCAGTCCATCGACGGTCTCTGTCGCCACCGTCATCAATTGAAACTGAGATTATTAGAGCTGCATATATCTGTACCCTGGTTGGTCAAGTCTCCACACTCAACAAGAGAATGCAACTCACGCAACTGACCTTGACAAATGACCCTTGTGCGAGGACAAAAAGGCTACCATTCTCACCGTTCATCCTATTATCTTTCCCCACCTGAATCACAATGGCACCATCAACAGCCATTCATTCATAATTTTTTTCAAATCACTTATTTTTCTTCAAAAGGGATGCATCCCTTTCTTTCGTTGCCCAATTGAAACCGTCGTCTCACTTCTCTTCTGGGCTCGTACCTAAGTCTCGGTACAATTTCGAGTGAATTTAGCCTGAATTATGGTCACGTCACTAAAACGACTCCTTAGGCTGCGTTTAGTACTTCTAATCATTTTTCTAACTTTTCTTCCGAGGGAACAGAGCAGCACACCCTTCTTCTTTCGACGATTTTTCTTTGCCCAATTCCGCAAGAATACTAAGATCATCAGACTATGAATTTTCGCTTCACCATCTCCCTCGCCCTCCTCCTCTTCCTCAATTTTCTCAGCAATTCCAGTCGTACAACAGAAGCCGCACCTACTTATCTAGAGCACGACTGCCCGAACACCACGCTCTTCGCTCCCAACTCCACCTACCGCTCCAACCTCAACGCCCTCCTCTCTTCCCTCTCCTCCGTCGCCGCCGGCGACGCCGACGGTTTCGCCAACGCCACCGCTGGGAAGGACGCTCCCGACCGTGCCTACGGGCTCTTCCTCTGCCGCGGTGACGTCGGCACCGACACGTGCAGCGAGTGCGTGGCTACGGGAACAAGAGACATCCTCCGATGGTGCCCCGACAGGCGATCCTCCGTGGTCTGGTACGACGAGTGCATGTTGAGGTACTCGGACGAGTCAATTTACTCGGTGATGGAGACGGTACCTATATACACTATGCCGGACACCGGGGACGTCGCCGAACCAGATCGGTTTATGCAGCTGCTAGGAGAGGCCATGGACGATGTGGCAGTGAGGGCTTCGGGCAGCGAATCGGGGAAGAAGTTTGCGGTCGTGGAGGCGAGCTTCACGAGCTCGCAGAAGCTGTACGCACTTGCGCAGTGCTCGTCGGACTTGAAGGGCTCGGACTGTAACACGTGCCTCCGGGCGGTGATCGCAAATCTACCTCAGGGGAAGCGAGGAGGGAGGTCGTTCACTCCGACCTGCACAGTGAGGTTCGAGCTGTTCCCCTTTTATAATACCTCGGCCGTGACGGCGGCGCCCCTGTTTCCTTCTTCTCCTCCTGCTCCGGTGAAAGGATCCAAAGGTACGTGTTTGATTGAAACGAGGAGATGGATTTAGACATAATTTGTTCATAGATTGTGGTGATGATTTATGTCCACCCTGTATCCGATAGATAAATTCTGTCCAGCTATTCTTATTGTAATATTTTTCGGGACGAATGTGGGTGTGCTTGTTGGTTGGGATTAGAGTTTTCGTTATTAAATAATATAAAAGATTTTATTAAGATACGTCCCTGAGAACTGGTGAAGTAATAAGATAAAGAAAGTTCATAATCTTAAATGAACTTTTTTTCTTGCGTTATATGCTGCGTCATATGTTGTTAGTTGTTTATAATGTGTACTTAACAATCTGGACATTTGCTAACATGACGCTTATACAAATTCAGCCATGGAAATTGGCCACATATTCTTTTGGTGTCGTACCTTTGATTTTTAAGATTTTACTTTTGTTGCTTTGTCGCTTTTGCCTGGCAAATTATGTCTTTCTCAAATAATTACTTAAATGTTTTCCGTTCTTTTCTCTCTTTTGTTTTCCTTTTTTTTTTTTTTAACTTTAATGCTTCATTCAAGTCTTCTGTACCATAAAGTCAAGATGAGGTACATTTTAGGTGGAAACTTTCCCAAGTGGATCAGGCAATTGTCTCAATCTCATGCCAGTTAAACAGGGTAGATTCTGGTATCACTTTTGAGAATAGATTACTTAGACTACATTAACACGAAAGACATTGCTAGTGGACTTTTAGTCAAGTTAGTCGCTTATACCAAATTTATGATCGGTGCTATCCTAAGATATAAGAATTAGAACAGGAAAAACATAATGTGAGATGGACAGATAGTGAAGTACCACAATACTCTTTTAGACATTTGCTCTGGAAGCAGGACATTTTTAACAAGATAAAATCCCATGCCTGAAGATAGCAGAATTATTTAGTCTGTACTGTTTTTCTAAAATATAATGTACTCCTACGAGATGGTTGCACGTATGCAGGCAAAAGCAATAAATCGACCACGATAATCATTGCCGCGGCCATTGCGGTTGGCATTGCTGTCATACTTCTCTTTGTCGCTTGCTTTTGGCATCGGAGTAAAACAACAAAGACGTATGAAGTTGTCCAAGCAGAAGGGGGTACGTAAAGACTGGTGTGCACACGCCTCATACTCGGATAGAATTTCCAAACTGTCTACACGAGATACACTGTTCTATGGTATCGGTGAATGACTATCTCCTGTGGTTTCGTGGTGTAGGGACAAGTGAACTTACAACTACTGAGTCCTTGCTGTACCATTTAGCTACCATACAAGCTGCCACAAACAATTTCTCTCATCGAAACAAGTTGGGCAAGGGGGGATTTGGTGCAGTTTTCCAGGTATCATCCGTTAGATTCATATAATGTTTCATAAAATTATCTCAATATCTTTGACGTTTTCAATGTGAAGTTGTGGTCAGAAGCTATTCATGTGTACTCAAATAATCAAATGAAAAATTTTCAGGGTAGGCTTCCGAATGGACAAGAAATAGCTGTGAAGAAGCTATCTAAAAGTTCAGGACAAGGTGTTGGAGAATTCAAGAATGAGGTTGCTTTGGTAGCAAAGCTTCAACATCGAAATCTTGTGCGGCTGCTTGGGTTTTGCTTAGAGGGAGAAGAAAAGTTACTTGTCTATGAGTTTGTGCCGAATAAAAGTCTTGACTACTTTCTATTTGGTACATTCCACACTTCAATAGACTCTTGAGTTGTCATTTTCTATGTGGAAGAAACCGTATGTGATTAACATAAACTTAAAGTTGAAACTCTCACTAGCTTCTGGGGAACATGATGAAAGATCTTCGAGAATTTATCAACTTAGAATAATTGGGTTCTAATTGTGTAAATATGCAGATCCTGATAAGAGAATGCAGTTGGATTGGTCAAGACGTTACAAGATAATATCTGGAGTTGCTCGAGGAATGCTCTATTTGCACGAAGATTCTAGATTGCGGATCATTCATCGTGATCTAAAACCAAGCAATATCCTGTTAGACAGTGATATGAACCCGAAGATTTCAGATTTCGGCATGGCTAGGATTTTCGGAGTAGATCAAACTCGGGCAAAGACTAATCACATCGTGGGGACCTTGTAAGTCTCAAATTCTTTCTTAGATGATTTATAATTTCTTATTTATATGATCTATCTTATGGGTGATCTAAGAATCAGAAACAACACCATGCTCATATACATGCTAATCCTTGTACATATTCATTGGAATGTGGGTCATTAGCGACTTGCTTATTTTATCAACTTATAATAACATAATGGATGGTACGACCCATGTATTTGGTTTGCAGTGGTTACCTATCTCCTGAGTATGCAATGCGTGGGCAAATCTCAGCAAAGTCCGATGTCTATAGTTTTGGTGTTCTAACCCTAGAGATCATTAGTGGCAAAAAGAATAGTTGCTTCTTCCAATCAGATGGTGGTGAAAATCTCGCCAGCTATGTAAGTTGTATCTGTCCTATTAGGGCAAAAATTATGCTCTACCAATCTAATTAAGTCGAAATTCCTTCACTGAAATAATTTTTACAGGCTTGGAAGCATTGGAGAGCCGGTACACCGCTCGAAGTGTTAGATCCATTCATTAGCAACGCATATTCAATAGATGAAGTGGTTAGATGCCTCCACATTGGTTTACTAAGTGTTCAGGAAGATCCAGCTGATAGACCCACCATGGCAAGCATAGTCCTTATGTTGACCAGCCACTCTGTTAAGCTTCCACAGCCTCGACAACCGGCCTTCTTCCTCCAAAGGAGCACGGAGAGACAGTTGAAAGAGCCTGAATCGGACGAATCCACCAGTAGGTCTATGCCGTGGTCGACCAATGAAATGTCAGTTACTGAGGTGTACCCTCGATGAATCGTGATATGAGTGGAGTCTTTCTTTATGATAGTCTCACAGAGACCTTGAGATCCTTGGCCTTCCACAGGGATTCTTAATGAACAATCAATAAGCGCCTATGTTTCTCGAAAATAGGCTGCTATTTGCCGGGATCATGCGCATGAATTACACCGCGGCTTCTCCTATTAAGGAACAAACACGACTGCACACCAAATAAAGGCAGCAAAAAAGTTCATGACAGTTCCCTTATCATTGTCTTGACATTTGACCTTTTTTTGGCATTCCATTTTATCCGTCTCTCAATCTTTATAGTAAGGACATCCAACCGTCCTCATCCTTTCAAGAGAAAAAATCTAAAAAGTGAGCCCAGTCGAAGACATGGTGAGCAAAATGAGTAGAGTGACGTACTGTTTACATGGCAAAACATGCCTACCTAATATTTTCTCCCATTCATCACATGCCACCATTTGCCTTCTGGCCCATTGACTGAACTAGCATACTCCAATCGATTGATATAAACAAAATGAGCAAAGTCTCAATTTCATCGGCTTCGCCATCGCCCAACCATCTTGGCCTCGGAGCCGCCTCCGTCATCATGCCCTCTCGCAAGTAGGTTTCTTTTTCCAATTTCCTCATACGCCTTAACTATTTCACTTCTCTCAAAGTAGTTTCGATGAATACGTGGTGTGCGAGTTTGAATTGCGACGATTCTATGATGTTTTTAGCAAATTTGGCGTCTCTGATATCTGAGGGTAGAGATACGCCAGAATGAGCTGATCATAGTGATACGCCTAAGTGATCTAACCTGAGTTGATTATAGTGATACGCCCGAGTGAATTGATTTTTAGTTAGCTTTTTTTAGCAGATGTGCTTCAAAAGTGGTAAATTTTTATTTTCATTTTTCCCGGGGAAAAGGATCTAGGTGATGATAATTTCCCATTTGTGTTACTATTTAGCTAGTAACTTTCTCAATGTCACATTAAATTACGGTTTTTGGACCTAGGCATGTCCTTAAAAAGGCTTTATCCTAGCTCAATCTGGACCTTGAGATTTTCAAGATGAAAAGCAACAAAATGGTATTCCCTCATTCTATGGAAGACAAATATATCGAGGGGAACTTAGGGAGTGTTGGGCGTTTAGACACTGGCACGTTAAGATAAAGAATGCAGTCATGTTAGCTTATCTGGGTTGCCAGGTAGGCGGGGCAAGCCCAACACGGAAGCAAAAGCTTTGTGCAGTTTGGTGAGGTTGCCCTGTAACCAAACATCAAGGATCCAAGCAATACCCATGCTTACAAGGTACAGGGTAACCAGGGATATTGCTTGGATCATTGCATTAGATTTGGTTTTGTAGATCATTGCATTAGGTTCGGTTCATAAAAGTGTCTTATCGATGGAATTCGGTCCTCAGCCCGATGAGCTAAGCTTAAGATTTTTCTATAGATTTCTTGAGCAAATGAGACTCTGTTTCAACTGGTATTTAAAAATTTGAGTTTTATCTTCCATTTAAATTCACTGAAGTGAAAACGGACACCTCTTTCGCACAGTCCTTTTACTGCTAGTGTGCTTCTCCTATTTTAGGCTTCGATTTTATCTCGAAACAACTAGGAATCATCTCTTTCTTTTTCGTATTCATTACTTGTTCAGTAGACTGTAAGTGATTGGTTAAATTGGCAATCAGAAAAAACGAAAAATAAACGTAATTGGTCAAATTTATAATGCTATTTGATGTGGAGGTATTGAATGCTGCTGCTAATCTATCTGTTGATCCCATTTTAGAAACCCAAGAGTCCGTTCTTGACAAGTTGTAGGAAATAAACGTCAAAGCAGCTGCACTACTCCTGAAGGTGACAATGTTGCGCCCAACATCTATACTGCTGCTAAAGAGACAATTTGATTATATGATCACTTCAGAGCAGTGCACCGACAAGTAGCATTTTTGTGATGGTATAGTGTCAGCCTGGTAGCCAGTCTAGGACACTGTGACCTGACCTAAGTCAGCCTGCCGACAATGTCTTTAGTCATTTTTTATTAGTCGTTTATAATTTATAGAAGACTCTGGATGTCTGTAAATGGTCTCAGTAGGTATTTCTTTTACTCGTGCGGCTCTGTATCTGCAAATTTAATAATAAGTTCGTGTTGAAACAGGATGCGGCACCTTGTTTGCAGAAGGTTCGTCCATAGTTTTTATCTCTTCAATTGTAGGATACCAGCCACAAGCTTCCATGGCTCAGTATTGAGTGACTAGACAGCTCTGCTTGGGCTGACCGTGGTGGGTACAGTGGCATGTTGATCTTGTTCTTTTTTTTCCCATAGCTAGCTTTAAGAAATTTGTGTATGTGCTGCATTTCTGGAAGCAACTCGGCCTGTACTCTTATGCAAAACTTGGGACTAAAATAGAAGTTTGCTCGACATAGAAGGAACGAGCATCTTATTACAAGCAACTGAATTCATAGTAAGGGTGATCGGATCCAGAATGGGTAGGTTCCAGACTTGGACCTTGTACCCGACCCTGTTATAACTGGTTCCTCTTTATTGGACCTTATATTCTATCCTGTTTGCATTGGGCCATGTTTTGAAACTTATCATGTTTTTTTGATCTGGTTTTAGTTCCAAGGTCTATCCCGTGGAAACTGGAACTTGTTTTGTAATCGCCCAATATCCTATATGGTTTTGAATTTTACATTAATACGAGAGAAAAAAAACGTAATTTTCTTAATTTATATTGAAACATTAAGCACATGTAATCAATAAGTACATGAACTTTTTGACTAAACGAAAAATTAAAGATTCATAGGGCTACTTTTTATAAACAAATATCATAAGGCAAAGTAAAAAGTCCTAACATGGGTCTAATATTCATTTTTGTAAGCGATATAAATGATCATTTCTTGCTATATCATTTATTTTTCGAAAAATAAATGGAGCATGTCTTTTAAGAGTGCGCATGACAAAATTTCTAGAATAGAAATTGATTTCTAGCCAGAAATTGATTTCTCAATTTTTGTTTTAGAAATTGAGAAATTAAAAATTTTAGTTTTTGATTTATTCTTCAAATCTATTTCGGAATAACTCGTTCCGAAATAGAAAAATCAAATCGCGTTATCAAAACGGATTGCTTAAACCTATTTTGGGGAACACAGAAACAGAAAAATAGAAAAGTAGAACTTTTATTATACACGCCCTAAAAATAAAATTGTTTTACTTACTCCCATTCATTCTCTTCCATTTTCGCTTCACCTAATTTCACCTTTCACCCTGGCCGAGGAGCTCCGAAGGAGTCAAAGCCACGTTCAATGAACGTTTGAATGTTTGTTGCTTCTCCCCCGAAATCATCATGACCAATATGAGTCTCCATTACGAGTCCTCTGACCACTCATTTACTGCAACAGTTGAGTAAAGCTCAGCGGCGATTGAGAGAGAGAGGGGCAAGGTCAAAGACAGAGAGACAGAGAGAGACGACTAGCGCTTAGGTTTTCCTTTTTTTGATAATGGCTAAAAACCGGTTCCAAAACTGATCTGATCTGGTTCCGAGTGGGTCTTCACTTGGGACTGGGAACCAAACTAGTTCCGACCGGTTCCCAAAAATTGGAACCGGTTCTCGGACCAGTTTAACTGGGAACCGGTTCTCAGACCTGTTTTTTCGGATGGTTCTGTCCGGTTACTGAGTAAATCCCGGCTAGTTGCACACCTCTAATTCACAAGAAGCAGATATTTTTCTTAAAAGAAAGCAATTTTGGTTGGTTGGCACAATAACTTCGATATCAATTGCTTTTCTATCGCATCTCAAGCAGCCTTCTCCTAAAAATAATTTTAGGTAATTTTAAAACATGGTGAACTGTCAACTTGCTTATCTGCTTACTCTTTCATGTTCTTCATAGGCCCTTGTAGCTGAGATGGCACCAAATACCCGTGTAAACCGTGTTGCTCCCGGTTTCGTGCCCACGCACTTTGCTGACTTTCTAGTAAAACGCAATACCATTGTAAGTATATGTCTTCCTGTTCTCTCACCCAAAAGATACTTTAAAAACGACTGGTCATAGGCTTATTTTGATCTGGAATGCATTGTAGAGGAGTTCTATTGAGGAGAGGACGCTACTCAACCGGCCTGGGACCACAGAAGACATGGCTGTAGCATCCGCCTTCTTGGCTTCTGACGGCACTTCTTATATAACAGGAGAAACCTTAGTGGTCACTAGAGGAATTCCCTCTTGACTTTAGCCCCCGATCAGTTTTTCTGTCTTCCATTCTGTACGGCAGATTCGAACAAAACCAGCAATAATGAGTTGATGCAGAATAAGTCCGTCGTCTTTTTCCTGCCTGAACTTCTAAAAGCATAGATATCACGCGACGCTAATTCATCCTTCTTAGATGCAACACCAAGTGGTCATGTGATCTCGAAGCTTTGCTCTGTTTTCTTTTTCCCCTTTGGCCACAGGATCTCATAGAAATTCACTTGAAGCAACGTGCTTTAGCACTTTGTAATATCATTGTACTTGGATCTGCCAAAGGTTAGTGCTTGAAGCCAATCTAAGTAGAAATAATAAATTGAGCGAACGCAAGATTGGGTTGAACCATGGATTGTGGACAGAGCGATGTAATTGCAGTCCATTTGACCTCCCATGAATTGGGATTTCAAACGACATGAAGCAGTTGATAATGCAGATAATGTCAGCAGTCTAGTTAAACCCCCAAGAAAGAAACATCTAACACTATTTATGTTAATTTTTAAGAAGTTGTGACAGGGAATTAAAAGATAAATGCAAAACACTTTATGGTAGACTTCCCAATGAACAATGAATTGTGGCGAAGAGGCTATTTCAAAGCTGAAGATAGGGTGATGAAGAATTCTAGAATGAAGTTCTATTAGTTGCAAAGCTTCAACACATAAATCTTGTATGAATGCTCTACGGGTTTGTGCCAAATAAAAGCCTTGATTACTTTTTGTAAGGTATGTTGCATGTGGAGAATGTATAATTTGCTTGAAATCAAATGTTTGAGCTTTTGCTATCTATGGAAACCTTGAAATTCAGAGGTTTTTTGTTCTTTCAACGGATTATAGTTTTTTGTTAAGCTACTTTTTTTATTGATGAAAGTAAATATATTCGCCTTGAGCTCTTGAATAAATGCCACATGATAGCACATAATTAGTTTTGGTCAAATGGTGCAGATCCCCAAAAAAAGGATCGATTGAATTGGCCATTACATTGAAAAATAGTATCTAGGGTTGCTCAAGGAATGCTCTACCTACACGAGGATTCTCATCTCTGGATCATCCATCGTGACTTAAAATGTAACAATATTTTATTAGACAATGAAATGAACTCGAAGATTTCGGACTTTGACATGGTAATGATTTTTGGAGTTGATCAAATGCAGACTAGCACAAATAAAATTGTGAGGACTTTGTCAGTCTTAATTTTTGAATGCTGGACTATTTTATCTATTTAAGGATGCTACATGATCTGAAGCTAAATCTGCAATATATATGTGGCGGAAGTTTGTTTTTGAGTGCGCAGTCCTTCACTCTAAAAACTTGAATTATTTGAGTATGGTGCCGAACGTATTTTATATTTTATATGTTAACAATTTTGATTTCTCTTTTTGAAGTTTTGTTTGGAACATTTCCATCTTTCTTTCGGTGAGATATTTGCACCATTTTAAAGGTACAATGGCAGATGTGATGGTATATTTTATGTTTTTTCTAGGCGAAACGTCAACTATATATCAATATTTGACGTGGGAATTCGTATTAATTTACAAAATTGACAAGGAATTTTCAAATTAGCCATTTACATACTTTAGTTTCTAAGGGTGTTTCATTTGATTAACAGACAAAGTATATTCAATACCTTAAAAAAGTATACCACCGTACTTTATAAACCAATGTAATGAATCATTTCATTTTCCGGTGCAGTTATTCGATGCAAAATTCAAAGCTATCAGCATCACCAGTATCACTTTCAACCTCATCGCCCTCTTTTTCCCCCTATTTTAGCATTAAGGTATTGTTTGCGGAACCTTTCACACATCTTGATTGGTCCACCTCCTCAAATGATCTTTTAAGACTGTATTCCCTTGACAAGACATTGTGGATCTTATCTTTAGAGAGCTTTCGACAAGGCTTGAATTCAAAATCATAGAAAGATAAGCAGATCTTCTTGACATCTAAGCCAATGCTTGATCAGTTTTCATTTCTTTATCTCATTACGAGGGGTAAGTACACTATCAGTGCCAAAACTTATGTACGGTGCTCACTTTGGCATCAAAAGTTTCCGTCGGATCACTTAAGTGCCAAATCGGAGAAAAAACGATCACTTTGATGCTACCGGTGAGAGATTCCGGTCAGATTAATTACGTGGCTTTTATTTTTAAAAAAAATTACGGTGGCTTTAAAACGACGTCGTTTTCCATCCTCCTCAAGAAACGACGCCATATAGCTCATATGGGGATTGAAATTAAGGTTTCCGCCGCTCAGCCATTATCGTTCACCCGCCATCACTTGACCACCGTCGCTCAGCTACCATTGTAGTTGCTCGACTAGGTGAACGAGGAGAGACTAAGATTGTTGCTTAAGCAAGAAGTGGCAGGAAGAATAGGAGGCAAGGGCGGAGGAGGAGAAGGAAGAAGAGGGGTCGAAGGTGCCACTGGTGTGCTGTTGCTGTTGCTAGTGCGTTGCTGGTGTGCTACTGGTGCTCTGCTGGTGCCGTGCTGGTGCCGCTATTGGTGTTGGTCTTCGAGGAAGAAGAAGACGAAGACGACATGCCTTCTCTCTCTCTCTCTCTCTCTCTCTCTCTCTCTCTCTCTCTCAATTTGGGGATTTAGGGTTTCTAAGTTGGGGAAAAGACGCCAAACGGCGTCGTTTTAGTATTTAGATGCTGACTCAACTCTCCAACGAGCCACATCGGCTTCAAAAATTAATGAAAAAGTGTCACGTCGGATTTTCAGTCAATTTCATCGGCATTGGTACTGAAATGATCGTTTTTTAAATTTGTTGGCACTTAAGTGATCCAAAATATCTGACAAAAAAAAAAGTAATTCAAAATAAACTTTTGGCACCAAAGTGAGCATCGTACACAAGTTTTGGCACTGATAGTGTACTTACCCCTCATTACGATGAGCGAATTTTTTACACATTTGAAGCGTGCGAGTCCATCTCATCTAGGCCATTAGATCAATGCACGCCCGACATGAAACTCAGCCAAACGAGAGAATGCAACTCACGTAATTAAATTCAGTCAATGACCTTGTACGAGGCCAGATGCTGTCTTCCATCCTCACTGTTCATTTTATTCCTCTGTGCACCTGAATATTATTGATGGCCTAACTAGCCCCAACTCCCGTCGCTTTAACAATGTAGAATGGACTATAATGTTTTTTTTTAGACTTCAGCGTGGTCCTTACACCAGTTACTCTTCACTTGTCAGAAAACTCTTTTGACCTTCTCGAAGAAACAAAAACAATGTAGTAGTTTTTTATTTAACGTCCCAAGGTTGCCGAATCCACAATAACTTCGGACAAAACAATTTAAGGATTTACTTAGATCCATCCATCACTTTAACATTATGGAATGGACTATAATATTTTTTATTTTTTATTTTTACTTCAGCGAGGTTCTTTCACCAATTTGTCTGCATTTGTCAAAAATCTCTTTTGACCTTCTCGAAGAAACAAAAACAATATAGTTTTTCATGATTTAAGATATCAATTCTAATATGTTTTAAAACTTTCAAATGTTGTCACGTGGAATAAAATTTCTAATTCTAAATGTTCAAAACTTGATCCTCGAATTTTTATTTGCAATGATGCGCCTTATATTTCACCTTCTGATTTCGAGCGGACCATGCTCTTCTTCTTCCTATAATTCCGTGCCCGTGCTGCAAGCTCAATCTATTCATCAAGCTAGCTAATCATGAATTCTTGCTTTACTCTCTCCATCTCTCTTTCCTTCTGCTTCTTCATCCAAATTTTGAGTACTGAAGCTGCACTCGAATATCTGTATCACGATTGCCCAAACACCACCTTCTTCACTTCCAACTCCACCAACCAATCCAACCTCAACACCCTCCTCTCTTCCCTCTCTA
This sequence comes from Eucalyptus guilfoylei, assembly GCA_016097605.1. Lineage (NCBI taxonomy): Eukaryota > Viridiplantae > Streptophyta > Magnoliopsida > Myrtales > Myrtaceae > Eucalyptus > Eucalyptus guilfoylei. The sequence goes on along the minus strand of CM027864.1, from coordinate 42,571,220 downwards.
ATGGATTTTTATGTTTGATGGGCCTACTTAGGCCTGTCCGCCCATGTTGGGCCCAAAAACCCGGCCCTTAAATGAAGGGCCCACAGAAGAAGAGGCAGTTACTGTAGATAAAAGAATAAAGGGGAAAATCTAAGCGGTTGGTTTTTGGAGAAGTTACGTAATCTGAGAAAAGTAAGAATACATTCTCTACTCTACGCTCTCTCTGTTTCTCCCCAAGAACAGTATGCTTCCCAGAAGAATAGTATCAGAATTCTTCTTCAAACTGCAACAACGGTGTTTAATCTGTGAAAGACAAGGTACGTTCGACTACGTAATGTACCTTATGATCGGTGTAACATGTGTTTTCTGGGCTCGTTTTCCATATTTATTTTTCGACGTTCGATTGAGTATCGGATCGTATTCCGGGAATCTGTTTTTCCCAACACTCTCTGCCGCTGCCACCAACAGCAGCGATGACTTTGCCAACACCACTGCCGGCCATTACCCTCCCAACTGGGTCTATGGGCTCTACCTCTGACGTGGCGACCTCGACACTGCCACGTGTAGCGACTGCGTGGCCACTGGAAAACAGGGCATCCACCAAAGATGCCCGAACCAGCGAGTCTCTGTAATCTGGTACGACCAGTGCATGTTGCGGTACTCGAGCCAGTCCATCTTCTCGGCCATGGAGCAATCACCAAATCAGATTTTGTACAACATCGGGGACATCGGCAATGCGACCCAATTCATGCAGCTCCTGGGAGAAACCCTGGCCGACCTCACCACGAGGGCTTCAGCTGCCATGTCAGGGAAGAAGTCGCCGCGGCGGAGGTGAACTTCTCGAGCTCGCAGAAGCTGTACGCACTTGTGCAGTGCACACCAGACCCGACCGCGTCAAACTGTAGCACATGCCTCCAGTTCGGGATCAGTAAGCTGGTTCAGGGGAACCAAGGCGAGAGGGTGCTCACTCCGAGCTGCTACGTGAGGTACGAGATCTACCCCTTCTACAACACCACGGCCCTGCCAATGCCGGCGCCTCCACCTCCTACTCCCACTCTGGTGACCGGACCTAAAGGTATGTATGTGATTGTATTGCTTGTCTTCGTCCGTCCTAACTCTTTATTTCTAGCAGGACGAGTTAACCTATGTTTTTTCGCAAACTCTTTTCGCTTCAAGATCTCGATTTAGGTACCTGTCCACCAAGTTAGTCATAGAGCATCAACCATCATAAGCTATACAATTTTTCTTCAAAGAAAAAGAGGTGATTGTTTATTGAAGACAATAAGGTGATATTTCTGGTCTTGGTGCGGTTGTTGGTCCTGAAATTTTAGTCTTTAGTGCTTCATAAGTCATGATAAGGTACATTTGGTGGGTTCTGCGTCCACATATGAGATTAGATTATTTACATAACAATTGGTCAAAGGTGGCTTTAAAGCAATTAATGGTCAATCCCCTATAAAAAAATTGGTGCACTCACATGGGAATTAGGAAAAGAATGGATTTTGAAAGATTGACAGATTATGAATTACAGCTTAATTTCTTCTGGAAACGTACTCTTTTTGTTTTTCTCTATTATTTCCAATTTGCTGTGGCCTTTGGCAGCAATTTTATTTTCTAAAATCTAATACAGTCATAGACACATAAACTGATGCTATCATGATATAATTACGCATATGTAGGCAAAAGCAATAAAACTTTTGTGATAATCGTCGCTGTCGCCGTTCCTATTGGCGTAGGCGTGGTGCTTCTCTTCCTCGCTTGTTGTTTCAAGCGGAGGAAAGCGACCAAGACGTATGAAGTCGTCCAAGGAGATCAAAGCGGTAGGAAATATGTACCTGTGCCTTATAGTTGGATACAATGATGAAACCATATATGCAGGTTGTACTATCCTACACTTGGGGTGAAATGACCATCTGGTGCTGTTTCCTTGTGTAGGCGTAAATAAAATTACAAATGCCGAGTCTTTACAGTATGATTTAGCCACCGTGCAAGCTGCCACAAACAATTTCGCATGAAAACAAATTGGGTAAGGGCGGATTCGGTGAAGTTTTTCAGGTATGGTTGATCAGAAATTAGATAAGAAATGGTTTAAAAATCGATCTTCAATTTCATAACTTTGAAAAGTTGTGATCAGAAGCAATTCATGTGTACTTAAACATCATGCTAACCTTTCATACTTTGGTGTTGTGCGTCGGTGGCTTCCTCTCTCGCTGAAGGTGAGTTCTCCTCTATCCCTTCCGGTGATAGCTCCTCCGTCTTACTTCCCCACTTGCAGTCCTTATTCGTGTGACAATGGCTGTTGATACAGTCTCTCCACTTGATTAATCATAACCCTGTTTCTCTCCTTGAACCCTAAAATGAGCAAATCGATTTCTGAAACCTTAACTTGGCTGTTCCAACTACACTAGCAAGTGTTTTCTGCTACCTACAGAGCTCCCTTCATTCCCAACCAAACCCATCCTCCAAACCAAACCCCTAACCATCTTCGTCAACCCAATCTCCTCCTCATCGAAATCTTCTTCCATTTTGGTAAAACTCGATTCAGCCATGGAGGGCAACTAAGAAAACCATCTCCAATTGCTAGCCCTTTGTAAACGGATGGGAGATCTATGGGCTGCGGATGATATCACGGAACTGAATGCCCACATTATAAGGTACACAAATAGGCTGATGAGTATCTGTTATATGGAAAATTATTTTCGAAACCAAATGTTAATTTTCAAGCATTTTGGGCTACAATGAAAAGGGCTTTGAAGTTAGAAGAAGTCAAATGTGAGGTGATAGATTCGGGTCTCTTTGTTTTCATATTTAAATCAGAGGAAGAACAGAAAAGAATACTGCAGACAGGCCCTTGGTCGTTTGCAAGCAATCTGTTAGTTTTACAGGAAGGAGACCCTACCGTTCCTGAGCACTGCTATGAATTCATATATTGCTCTTTTTGGGTGCATCTGATGGGGCTTCCACGAGCTACAATGTCGGAGGATTGTATTCGAACGATTGCTGGAAAAATGGGAGAGGTAGAGGAAGTTAGAATTGATGCTAGAAATAATGGTTCTCGTAAAACAGGTAAAGCAAGAGTGAGGCTGAATTTGCTTCATCCCCTTAAAACTGGAACAATCATTCATGTGGGAGATCAAAATTGGTGGATTGACTTTAAATATGAGAGACTACCACACTATTGCTATTCCTGTGGTTATATAGGTCACTATGCCAACTATTGCCCGACCTTTCCATATGAAGAATCCGGAATTCCTTAGGATAAACCAGGACGCTATGGCTCTTGGTTGAAAGCAGAGGTGAAAGATCTCAGCCCTTACTGGAATACCTTTTATGGAGAGATAGATTTTACCTTAGTAGAAGATGACATGGTCCCCAAGACCCCTGTTATCCCCTCTAGTGATGAATCGAACATGAAAACTTCTATTGATGGCAGTCAAGCCATTGTGCTTTATCACCCTACAACACAGCCAACACCAAAATTGTCAGTTTCAACAGAACTTGCTATACGGAAAAAAGGAAAAAGAATACAGCAGTGCTCGGAACAGCCAAGGGGGGATCTACTTCATGATGCAGGGGTGGGGATCCAAGGGACAGCAAAATCTGACACAAAGAAAAAAAATCCAAAAAATTAAAACGCTTTGCTCCTTATGAGAAAAGGGGTTCTCTGACGACCCTTGTTGATATGAACAAACTCCTGGATACACAAATTCAAATGTGGGAAGGCAAATCAGCAGGGGCTTTAGTGGCTAGCCCTAATAAGCCATCAAGGAAGTCATGAAGGTGTTAAGCTGGAACTGTCAAGGCTTAGGCTCTCCCTTGACACTCCAGCACCTACGAGCCTTAGTGGCTCACGAGAGACCTAATCTGGTTTTTTTTATGGAAACAAAGAATCAATACCAGGTGGTGGAAAATATCAAAAGAAGTCTTAAGTTTTCCTCTATGTTTGTTATTAATCCTATTGAAATAGCGGGAGGTTTGGTATTATTATGGGATGAGTCGGTGCAAATTACGATTGAGCATAGTTGCCAAGAGGTGATTGATCTTTCATGCACAAATGCTGGAAATGGTTTTAAAATGAAGATATCTTTCCTACATGCGTCTACTAATTTCCAAGAGAGAGTTTCTCTTTGGAACCTACTTCGAGCTAGAAATGGAACTACAACATCACCTTGGCTTTGTATAGGAGATTTCAATGAAGTGTTATATCATTGGGAGAAGATGGGTCGAAGACTAGCGGAAAGATTCCGAATGACGGCGTTTCGGGAATTTGTCGACTCGTGCTCTCTAATAGACATTGAAAGTAAGGGGTGTGCATTCACGTGGACAAATAATAGGGAAGGAGATGATTTAGTCAAAAAACGGCTTGATTGAGCACTTTGTAACCTAGAATGGAGGCTTCTATTTCCTAATGCCGACGCTTTTGCATATCCAGCCATAGGATCTATTCATGGCCCTCTTCTACTATGGTTAAATTCACTTGAACCTAAAAAACAGAGATTATTCAGATTTGAGGCTTACTGGTTAGGTCATCCTGATTGCGCAAATGTAGTGGACAAGGCTTGGAAGGCAGAGAATGGGCAGCAAGGAAATTTGGTTAGGAAGACAAAAAAGGTGACCCAAGACTTGAGAAAATGGAGCCGGAGATCTTTTAAAAATACATCCAAACAAATTGATCAGCTCAGAAACCAGCTTACTCAGATTATGAACAGGGCAAACCAGACAGATATGGGAGAGGAATATAATACCATGATTGAGAAAATCAGTACATTGTAGCGTCAAGAAGAAATGTATTGAGGCATTAGATCCAGAATTAATTGGTTAAAGCGGGGTGATCGGAACACTAAATTCTTTCATGCAACAACAATTCAGAGGAGACAAAGGAACAAAATCAACATGCTAAGGATTGAAGAGAATGTATGGAGTCGAGAGCCTCAAATCATCAAACAACACATCACAGGTTATTATAAAGATCTGTTTAAATCTGTGGGGTCCCATTACTATCAGCCAGTCTTAGAGCAGTGTCCACTTGTTGTTTCTAAGGAAATGAATGAGATGTTAACAGAACAAATTACTAAGGAGGAGGTGCAGCAAGCTGTTTTTCAAATGGGGCAGCTAAAGCCCTTGGACCAGATGGTTTGAGTGGTCTTTTCTATCAAAGTCAGTGGCATATCATTCATGAAGACATATTCAAACTTGTGGACTCTTTCTTCAAAGAAGGTACCTTTGATCCAGAACTAAATGAGACATTTATAACACTTATCCCCAAAGTGGCAAATCCCGAGAGCATAACAGAATTCCGACCAATCAACTTGTGCAACTTCAGCTACAAAGTTATTACAGAAGTCATGGCGAATAGACTTAAACCTTGGCTCCCACTCATTATCTCCCCAGAACAAAGTGCATTCGTCGGTGGCCGGCAAATACAAGACAATATTTTTATAGTTCAAGAAATCCTACATCAGCTACAGGTTAGAAAGAGACGCAGAAAATTCCAAGCTGTGTTGAAGCTAGATATGCCGAAAGCATACAATAGAGTTGAGTGGGACTTTCTATGTGATTGTATGAAGAAGATGGCTTTCAGCGATAAATGGGTGAATATGGTCAGATTTTGTATCTCCTTAGCTCAATTTCGTGTCCTAATTAATGGCGAAGCAGGGGAATCTTTCACTCCAACTAGAGGTATTAGACAAGGGGATCCTCTCTCACCTTATCTTTTCATAATTTTGGCCAATGTTCTCTCCCACATGGTGCATAATACTGTTATGGATGGAAGCTTAAAAGGTATCAAACTGAATCCTCACCGTCCTATCTTATCACACCTATTCTTTGCGGATGACGCCATTTTCTTCTTGGATGGAACAATTAGGGAAGCTCAGAACCTTGCCAATATACTGAATTGCTATTGTTTTGCTTCTGGTCAGTCAATCAATCTTAACAAATCTGGGGTGTTTTTCGGGGCAAGCTGTCCACAGGATTTGAAAAGAAATATTGCATCTGAAATGAGGGTTCCTATCTTAGAAAAAATTGGAAAATACTTAGGGATACCATCCGATTGGGGCCAAACTAAAAAACAGATAGTAGATTGGATCATAGCAAGGGTGGACAGAAAACTGGAGGGATGGAAAGAGCAATTAATATTGAAGGCGGGGAAAGAAGTGCTAATTAAAATGGTTGTTCAGGCATTACCCTAATATGCCATGAATATCTTTAAAATACCTCTATCAATTTGCCGAGCGATTGAAAGGAAAATCTTAGCTTTCTAGTGGAAGCAGAATGCAAAACAAAAAGGTATTCACTGGAAAAATTGGGATGTTTTAAAGATGAGGAAGGAACAAGGAGGAATGGGGTTTAAAGATTTAGTGGAATTTAACAAGGCTATGCTGGGAAAACAAGCTTGGAGACTAAATCAAGTTCCCGAGGCCTTATGGAGCAGAATTTTTAAAGGCCTCTACTTCCCTCATGGTAACCTATGGACTGCTACAAGGGGTGCCAGACCATCTTGGGGTTGGCAAAGTATCCTAATTGGCCGAGATGCCCTAAAACCTTATCTGAAATGGGAGGTCGGGGACGACAAATCTATTAACTTGAGAGAAGATCGTTGGCTAATGTCAGGCAAGATTGGAGGACCGGCGAATCTAAATGACCCTAAGCTAGTGGCAAATATCATTGAACCAAATATGCGTGCATGGAACAGTCAACTTATCAATGAGCTCTTCGACAGCAACATCTCAGAGGAAATTCAGGCAACCGCACTCAGCATAATTACCAGTCCTGACCATTTAATATGGACAGGGCATTACTCGGGGAACTACAAAATCAAAAGTGGATATCATAAACTAAGAGCAGCAAACACAACCGCCACAGAAAACCAGGCATCCTCTTCATATCAGGCCCCGAAACGATTATGGACAGAAATCTAGCATCTACAGACTACCCCAGAATCAGGCACTTCATGTGGACTTTATGTAATGAGGGTCTTCCTACAAGAATCAATTTATGTCGGAGAAAAATCATACCTGAGTCGACATGTCCATTCTGTCACCAGTTTCCAGAGTTGTCCGAGCATCTTTTCATGCTATGTCAGTGGACAAAAGAAATATGGCTGAATTATAGCGTCGACATAGATGTTTCCCCAACATCTATAACAAGAACATATAAATGGGTAAGCGAATACCTTCTGTCTGGTATCTCGGCAAGCCAAAAGGCAATTTTTGCAACTACTCTTTGGCAAATATGGAAGGCACGTAATGCTCTTCTCTTTCACGGCCGAAAAATAAAACAAACCCAGATAATCAGTGAAGCCTTTCTCTCCTAGTAGCTATATGAGAAGTGGAATCCACGAAGGAAAGAGCTTACCTCAGAACAGAACACATGGATGCCTCCAGATCTGGGCACCTTGAAGATAAACGTCGATTGTTCTTGGCAGGAAAAGAAATCGAAGAGCTCCATCATCAGAATATGCCGAGGAGCGGATGGGGTGTGTATTGCAGGCTTTGTGTAGAAGATCACAGCTCAATGGGCTCACATGGGAGAAACCCTAGCTGTTCAACAGGCGCTCGCGTGGCTGAGGAAGTCTCGAACTACTCTGACAGGAACTACTTTAGACGCACGAATTGACTTGCCCAACTTGCCGGTGTATATCTCCAGTGACTGTCTCCCAGTTGTGGACTCCATCTTGGGTCGAACTGAAATCCCCTAGGCCTCTCGTCCTTACGTTCTTGACTGCAGACAAATGATGGCCCAAATGAAGAATGTCTTTTTGAGGTTTGAACCGCGCCAATCAAACTGAGCTGCTGATTGGATCGCGAAATTCCATAATACCGGTTCTTTTCCTAGTAATTGGGTATCGAATCCCCCGCACGAACTTTATCTTATCTTATGTTTAGATCTTTGTACTAGTTGTAATCCACCATCTTAGTATTAATCAATGAAGTACTTTCGACCAAAAAAAAACCTCTCAAGGTAAGCTTCTCAATGGACAACAAATAGTAGTGAAGAGACTATCTCGAAGCTCGGGACAAGGCACTGAAGAATTCAAAAATGAAGTGATATTGGTAGTGAAGCTTCAACATCAAAACCTCATTCGACTGCTCGAGTTCTGCTTGGAGGGTGAAGAAAAACTGCTTGTATATGAGTTTGTGCCGAACAAAAGTCTCGACTACTTTTTATTTTGTATGTTGCATTGAAAATATTCCTAAGCTATTGCTTTCCATGTTGAGGCCAATATGTGATTAGCCTCAAATTATGGTGAATGTTTCACTAGCTTTTAGAACCTACAGTTAGTTGCTCGCATAAAATGTATTCAAGAGGATTTATTAATTGAAATTACCCTGTGTTTCAAATGTGCATACATCCAGATCCTAAAAAGAGTAGGCAATTAGATTGGTCGAGACGTTACAAAATAGTATTTGGAATTGCTCGAGGAATGCTCTATTTACACAAGGACTCTCGACTTAGGATCATTCATCGGGATCTAAAATCAAGCAATATCTTGTTGGATAGTGATATAAACCCTAAGATTTCAGATTTCGGCATGGCAAGGATTTTTGGAGTCAATCAAACACAGGCAAACACCAATAAAATTGTTGGGACTTTGTAAGCATTGTTATGCTTTGTTCTCTACATTTTATGCTTATGTATGCTGATAATGCTGATGTATTATGGTTTGTAGCAGTTACATGTCACCTGAGTATGCAATGCATGGGCAATTCTCCGCAAAGTTCGATGTCTATAGTTTTGCTGTATTACTTCTAGAGCTCATTAGCGGTAAGAAGAACAATGTCTTCTACCAAGCAGACCGGGGTGAAGATCTCGCTGGCTATGTAAGTTGCACAAATTGACTCTTTGACGGATATGAAAATTATTAAGCTAAGAAACTCTGATGTACTGAGCAAGTTTTATCCATATACTGCTGTTAGGTTTGGAAAAATTGGAGAGATGGTACGTCGTTGGATGTGTTAGATCCAGCCATTGGAGACTCATATCCAAGGAATGAAGTCCTTAGATGCCTGCACATTGGTTTACATTGCGTTCAGGAAGATCCATTTGATAGACCGTCAGTGGCAAACATAGTCTTGATGTTGAGCAGCTACTCGGTTACTCTTGCACTGCCCCAACAACCAGCCTTCTTCCTCCGGAGCAAGATCGAGAGGTTCATGAAAGAGCTTGAATCGGACCAATCCGCCAGCAGGTCTATGCCATTGTCGACCAATGAGATATCAATCACCAAAATTTACCCCAGGTGAACGGTGATATGAGTGGAAATCTTTTTGCACGATAGTCTCGCAGAGACCATGAACGTAAGATCCTTGGCACTCCACGGCGATCACTAATGAACAATGAGCGAACACCTTTGTACTGTACATCTGAAGGTACGGAGTGTCTTCTCTTCTAGGCCAATTCATGTTTTATTGTGAGGTTGTTTTACATTTATTCACAGGTGTGTGTGGTTTTATTGGATTGAGGAATATAAGTTCTTCCTTTTCTAAAGAACTAATTAATTGAAACGACTAGAGTTTTATTAGTTGTCTTTTTTTACAGTACTTTTCATGATGTATAAAGAGATATATCCATTTGTACATAATCCACACCGCTTTATTTCCATCTCATTCATTAGAGATGTTGGTCATAAACCTCACCCCCAGATATATTCCTTAGCGTGACCCTGCCTAGTTACTCGATTATAATGGTTGGTGGTTGTTTATGAAGGAAAGCCAAGCAACATAGCATGGATTCTTCCATTCAATTATTTCCTCATCTCTACACAGGAATAAGCACCCCTCTCTCTCTCTCTTCCCGGTCTATACACGGCCACAAGTTCACCGTTGCCGGCCGCACTTGAGCCAAACTCCATAACTGATTACCCCTTTCCACCGCCATCCTCTCATATGTCTCTCTCTATCCGAGATCTTAATCGTAGCCATGGCTTCCAAGGAGTGGAGCTAGTCAACGAGCTCCTCTACGGACGGCAAGTGCTCAAACATTCTAGGGTCAAGTAGCGAGATGGGATGATGAGGGAGGGAGGGAGAGTGCGAGGCATTGGACCGATGACCGAAAAGGTTAAAAAATGAATGAACATGCGTGTATCTGGACTTTAATTGGTCAGGTCTCCCCAGTCAACAAGAAAATGCAACTCACGACACTGACCTTGTCAATGATCCTTGTACGAGGAAAAAAGGACGACCATCCTCACCGTTCATCTTATTATCTTTTCCCACCCGAATCATAATGGCATCACCAACAGCCATTAATTCATAGTTTTTGGGTCAACCCAAGTGACATCTTATCTTCCAAAGTTTTTCGATCAATCAAGGAAGCAAAATCAACACAAAAACTTAAAATCCCAACACGTCTCTCTCTCTGTCGTGGCTCATACGGCCCTCACCTCATTGCCGTGTCTCGCCACTATTGGCTATTGCACAAGCTTACCTCACTCTCTATCGCATGGTGAGGAGGGTGGTGACATTACCCATGGAATTGAGGAAAAAGCGTAGAATGAGAAAAGAAAATGAAAAATATGAGGAAGAACATGAAAAAAAAAAGAAAAAAAAAGTGAAATAAATAAGAAGAATAAATTCAGACCATTCTATTCTATATGTTTATAAGTCATCTCCTCAACGCAACAAATTAAAAATGTCATTTTACACTCATCTAATAAAAAAATTGTTGATATGCTCAAGTTCAAATGATCTCAGAACATAACAAAATAAACTAGGAAGATGCATATATAAAAATTAGCAAAATGTCCGTGCACGCACAGTTTTTAGACTATATTTGTTATATTATTTTAAATGTAGGTTCTAAAGTGAATATTTACAAAAAAAAAAAAAATTATAAAAAGTTAAACATCTACATCAAGCAAATTCTCCTCTAGAGTTTATGTAAAGTTTTATTTATAGTGGATCCGAATCCCATTATATAAGTTCCGATTAAAAGAAAGGACAAGACATACAATTATATAATATTTTGAAGTCACAACAGAAATACATGCAATAAAATAATAAGAACAAATAAGAAGCATGAAAGCATAAAGGAGAACATAAATTGTCCTCTTTTGTTTTCTCAATTTGCCGAAATCTTCACCTCTGTCTCGTCGACTTGGTGTGGGCAATGTGAGCGAGATACATGTGTAGAGTTTTCTTGAGGGTAAAATGTTCTCTTCACCATTTTATTACATGCTAAGAATTTGACATCTGCTAAAGTCATTATCAAAGGCAAACTATCGGGTAAAGCTCGCAAGTATGTGCGCTATAAAGTTAAATCTTGCACAAGCTCATTCCATTTTTAATATATATATATATATATATATATATATATATTTATGTGTGTAGAGCAAAGATTCATATATTAAGAAATCTTATTAACACTTATACTTATCAAATGACGTGATAATTTTCTATTAAGTAATTAAAAAAAGTCGGTTACTCAATTTACAGGTGGCACTTCTTTCACTCCACAATTGAAACCCTCATCTCACGATTCTTTTGGGCCACAAATTCTTCATCTCACTAGTACGATTACTTTACTAGTAACATTTCAAACTCTTTCCCCAGAGAACTGAACATACCCTTCTTCTTTCGATAATTCTACCCCCAGTCCCGCAGGCAAATAAAGATCATCAGACCATGAATTTTCGCTTCAACATCTCCCTCGCCCTCTTCTTCTTTCTCAATTTTCTCAGCAATCATCACTGCCACACCACCGAAGCCGCACCAACTTATCTACAGTATGACTGCTCGAACACCACGCTCTACGCTCCCAACTCCACCTACCAATCCAACCTCAACACCCTCCTCTCTTCCCTCTCCTCTGCCGCCACCAACAGCGTCGAGGGCTTCACTAATACCACCGCTGGGAAGGACGCTCCCGGCCGTGCGTATGGGCTCTTCCTCTGCCGCGGCGATGTCGGCACTGCCACGTGCAGCGAGTGTGTGGCTACCGGATCAAAAGACATCCTTCGGCGATGCCCCGACAGGAGAATCTCTGTGATCTGGTACGACGAGTGCATGTTGAAGTACTCAGACCGGTCCATTTACTCGGTGGTCGAGATTATACCTGGATACACGATACCAGACACCGGGAACGTCACCGGCCCAGATCGGTTCTTGCAGCTGCTAGGAGAGACCATGAACGACGTGGCGCTGAGGGCTTCGGGGAGTGAATCGGGGAAGAAGTTTGCTGTCGCAGAGGCGAACTTCACAAGCTCACAGAAGCTGTACACGCTTGCGCAGTGCACGCCGGACTTGACGGTGTCCGGCTGTAAAACATGCCTCCTGGCTGCGATCGCAGATCTACCTCAGGGGAAGCAAGGTGGAAGGTCGTTCACTCCAAGCTGCACGGTGAGGTTCGAGATGTACCTCTTTTATAATGCCTCGGCAGTGCCGCCACTGCCCCAGCTTCCTTCTCCTCCTCCTGCTCCGCTGAATAGAGCCAAAGGTACGTATTTATTTGAATTAAGGAGAAGGATGATGGATTACTAGTTTTCTTTTTACAACTTTTGTAATTTCATCTGTTGATCTTTGTTCATAGATTCTGGTCCTGTATTTTGTCCATCTTGACTTGTATTTTTAGTGTCCCAGCCTATAAATTTCTGTCCATGTATGCTTTTTGTAATATCTTTTAGGGTGAATGAGGGTGTATTTGGTGGTTAGGAACTTTGAGAGAGTTTTCCTTATTGATTCATGTGCTGGATTTTATTAAAAAAATGCCCCGGGAACTTTCTAAGCAATCAAATAACATTTAGTTCTTCATGGTTCTTCTCATATAATATGTAATCGGTGTTTTGGAAATCAAAATTTTTTTGTTATAAAGTATGCTTAACAACTGTTCAACACATTTGTTAACAAGCTTTATGAAAATTCATTCACGGGTACGAGCCACATATTCTTTTAGTGTCACATCTTTGATTTCTAGATTTTACTTTTGTCGGTTTGTCGCTTTTGCCTAACAAATGAGTTCTTCATCAAATGGTTACGTATATGTTTGCATTCTCTCTTCTTTTTCCTATTTTTTCTTCTCAAAAATTAATTTCTTGTTTATGTTTTTCAACCTTTAATGCTTCATTAAAGTCTTCCGTCCCATAAAGTCAAGATGAGGTACATTTTAGGTGCAAACTTTCCTAAGTGGATCAGGCAATTGTCTCAATGTCATACCGGCTAAACATGGTAATTTCTAACGTCACTCCTGAGATTAGATTATCTAGAGAACTTTCACACGAAAGCCAATGATAGTAGACTTTGGACTCAGTGGTTTAGCCTTTGAAGCTTATTTTTAGTCTAATTAGTCGCTAATATAAAATTAATAATGGTTGCACTCCTACAATATAAGAATTAGAAGAGGAAAAAGATATAGTGAGATGGACATATTATGGGGCAGAACATGTTTCTTTTAGACATTTGCTCTTTAAGCCGGACAATTTTAACGAAATAAAATCACATGCATGAAGAGCTTAAAGAACATGATTAGAGTAGGAAAAATAGTAGAATCATTTATTTGAACGAGTCTGTAATATCTGTTTTTTAATATTTGCTTCTGGCTGTAGTAGCAAATTCCTAAAATATCATGCACACCTATGATATGGTTGCACATATGCAGGCAAAAGCAATAAATCTACCAGGATAATTGTTGCCGTGGCCATTCCGGTTGGCGTTGCTATAATAGTTCTCTTTGTTGCTTGTTATTTGCCCCGAAGTAAAACAACAAAGACGTATGAAGTCGTCCATGCAGAAGGCGGTACTTAAATACGCGCATGTTTATGCCTTATTCTCGGAGAGAATTTTGAAACTGTGTATCCGAGATACACAGTTCTATGCTTTTAGTGAATAACCATCTCCTGTTGTTTCGTCATGTAGGTGCAAGTGAAATTACAACTGGAGAGTCCTTGCAATACCATTTAGCTACTATAGAAGCTGCCACAAACAATTTCTCTCATCAAAACAAGTTGGGACAGGGTGGATTTGGTGAAGTTTTCCGGGTATTGTCAGTTAGAAACAGTGATAGTGCTTTATGAAAATCTTTGAATGTCGTGTATGTTTGTTATGTGATGTTGAGGTTAGAAGCTATTCATTTCTACTCAAAGAACCACATTAAATTTCAGGGTAGGCTTCCAAATGGACAAGAAATAGCCGTGAAGAGGCTATCTAAAAGCTCAGGACAAGGTGTTGGAGAATTCAAGAATGAGGTTGTTTTGGTAGGGAAGCTGCAACATCGAAACCTTGCGCGGCTATTCGGGTTTTGCTTAGAGGGAGAAGCGAAGATACTTGTCTATGAGTTTGTTCCAAACAAAAGTCTTGACTACTTTTTATTTGGTACATCGCACCCTTTAATAGACTCTTAAGTTGTCAATTTTCCATGTTAAAGAAACTGTGCGTGTGATTAGCAGAAATTTAGAGTTTAAACTCTCACTAGCTTCTGGGGAACATGCTGAAAGTTCTTGGAGGATTTACCAACTCATAATTATTGGTTTCTAATTGTGTAAATATGCAGATCCTGATAAGAGAAGGCAATTGAATTGGTCAATACGTTATAAGATAATATCTGGAATTGCTCGAGGAATGCTCTATCTGCACAAAGATTCTACGCTACGTATCATTCATCGTGACCTAAAACCAAGCAATATTCTGTTAGACAGTGATATGAACCCGAAGATTTCAGATTTTGGTATGGCTAGGATTTTCGGAGTTGATCAAACACGGGCAAAAACTAATAGAATCGTGGGGACCTTGTAAGTCTCAAATTCTTTCTTAGATGACTGATAATTTCTTGTTTATATGATACTATCTTGTGGTTGATCTGTACATTAGAAACAACACCATGCTCATATACATGCTAGTCCTTGAATGTGGGTCATTCGCGACTTGCTTATTTTAGCAATTTACAATAACATAATGGATGCTATAGCCCTTGTATTTGGTTTGCAGTGGTTACTTGTCTCCTGAGTATGCAATGCGTGGGCAAATCTCAGCGAAGTCCGATATCTATAGTTTTGGTGTCCTAATCCTAGAGATCATTAGCGGCAAGAAGAATAGCGGCTTCTCCCAATCAGACGGAGGTGAAAATCTTGCCAGCTATGTAAGTTGCATCCGTGCTATTACGACACTTATTGTGTTGCACCCATCTAATTAAGTGGGATATCCTCCACTGAATAATTTTTACAGACGTGGAAGCATTGGAGAGCCGGTACACCGCTCGAAGTGTTAGATCCGTTCATTGGCGACTCATATTCAATCGATGAAGTGCTTAGATGCCTCCACATTGGTTTACTGGGTGTTCAAGAAGATCCGGCTGATAGACCTACAATGGCAAGCATAGTCCTTATGTTCAGCAGCCACTCTGTTAAGCTTCCACAGCCTCGAAGACCGGCCTTCTTCCTTCGAAGGAGCACGGAAAGACAGCTGAAAGAGCTCAAGTCGGACGAATCCACCAGCGGGTCTATGCCGTGGTCGATCAATGAAGTGTCGGTTAGTGAAATGCACCCTCGGTGAATCGTGACATGAGTGAAAGTCTCTCTTCATGCTAGTCTCACAGAGACCTTGAGATCCTTGGCCTTCCACAGGGATCATTACTGAACAATCAACAAGCACCTATGCTTTTTGAAAATAGGCTGCTAGTTGCCATGGGATCATGCGCATGGTACATAGTGGCTTCTCCTATCAAGGAACAAACACAACTATACCGAATTTTCAAGTTCCTCACTCGTGTAAAGGATATTTGCACTTTCCGCTAGATGAGTAAAACGATTACAGGAGTTGGTTTTGAAACCGAATTCCGCCGCATGTGACACTTATTCGTGAACAGTCTAGTAATGCACTGCTATCTAGCCATAGTAAAGTCAAGTGTATCCTTTATTTCCGTTTGGCCATGACGAGAAAATAAGACGGCGAGGACATGAGGACAAAGATTATTCATGGCCGTGATCTCCGCTTCGCATGAGCATAATTCCTAGACCAGCGTGACTTTGGGGTATGCTAGCATTAATTTGGATAAATTCCAATTTTGTGGAAAATTTAAAATCTGTACTGGTGGAACAACGGCTGAAAAATACTTATGTCCTAGGATAATTTTAGCTGGGTAACGAATTATTTCTAAGCCTATTCTAACATTGTTTCTGTTCTTGAAAGCGTGGAACAATTGATATTTTATTAGTTGACCTACAGGCTTCACAGATCATTGGCTTAAACTTTGAGTAAATGTGGATCCAAGTGGATGAGTGGACATGTGATTGATGGGCTTGGATCTCCCCTCTCTCTCAACGATCTCTGTATATTTAGAGAAAGAGCCTAATCGGAGCAAAGGAAAAACTTATCAACCGACTCTCTTTTAGTTTTGTTCTTTGCCTGAAAATTTCCACGAATTCAAGTTGATTGTTTTCTTAATAAGAATTCACACCAAACTCCTCATTTCGTTAGTCTGATTTATCTTTTACTTTTCACCAGTCTGATATGTTATAAACTCAACAAGAAATCAGAACATCATTTAGAACAGAGCTTGCAAAATCGAGAATTGCCAAGACTAGGCTTATTAGCAAAGTCGCCCCAAAAGCGAAATCCCACCTTGGTCCTCCATGGTTTGGTCGTCGCCAGAAAGTCCATCTACAGGCTTCAAAGGTCACTCTCGGTTTTCAAAGGGTGATCTTTGATTTCTCATTTTAGGAACTAACCAAATCAAACTGAACCGGACCATCGCAATTGAGTGAGCAATGGCTGGGATTTTAGTAAGGAGTGGGGTGGGATTGATCATTCGCACCACGAATCATCTCAGACTGTTGCTCTCTATTTAGTTAATGAATTTATCGAATACGAGGGGTCCAGAAACTACACATCCATCGTGAAGTTGTACGAGACTTTTCGATGGGAGTAATGTCGTGCAAGCACGTGGAACTTGCAGGACGGGTGCACCAAATCAATGGGACGACAATTCAAACATCATTGGTCTAGAAACTACACATCCATCATAAAGTTGCCCGAGACTTTTCGATGGAGTCATGTTGCGCAAGTTGCATGGGACCAAATTTATGGGACGACAATTCAAACATCATCGTTCCTACAATTCCGGGCCGATCTCGCTAGGCCAATACAATCATCAATCCAACCATGAAGTCTTCCTTCGTTGTCTCCCTATCTCTCTCCTTCTTCTTCATCATCAGAATTTTCATTACTGAAGCCACACCCGCAAGTCTTCCTTCGCCTTCTTTGTTGTTTGGAAATCCTTAGTTGAAGAAATGAAAGCGATCCATCCCCCCCCCCCCCCCCCCCCGAAAAAAAAAATAAAATCGAAAGTCTTTGTGTTCTTTGCCAGTGTTTATAGTTCAAGATGAAGACAAATATTATCTATTTGCTTTGTAAATGCACTTTCTCTAACGAAATCAAGAATAAATTTATTGCAATTGTGTCTTCTGAGTTCTTTGATCAATTGATGTAACTTTTTAGTTAATTGTCACGGTATTTAAATTATATTAGCTTTATCAATATATTATCATGGAGTTGACCAGGATAAGCGTTTGATTGTTATCTTTCTCCAACAATTTTTGGCTGATGGGTTTTGCAAAACCCTCACCAACAATGGCTACTAATCTACAAGCCATCTATAATGAGAGTTCCAAACCGATTTTGGCTCTCTTTTTTTGTATAGTTTTGCCCATCGCCTATCGATTTCTTCTAGTAGTGTTAGCTCAGTTACATAACTACAACAATACCTTTTTTTTAGAAAGACTCTGAAAGGAAGATGGTGAAGCAAGTCGGCTCATGTTGTGGACGTGCTGTGTCCGAGTGTCAGTACATAACTTGTTCAAGAATAAGATTATTGGGAATCAATTTACATCAGATACAATTATCTTCTCCTGGTATCCATTAATTTAATAAGCTATCTGTTCTGAACTTCCTAGCACTCACCTGACGAAACGTTCAAGTATTCAAACATTAAAAGTCACGTGGTATGATTATACCAGCTGGTGATGCCAGTCAGTTTTTTGGGCAGCTTGAAGCCGAAAAGCCCCAAGGACTTTTAGGATCAAGAAGGTGTTCCTAAAAGTCAAATTACATATTGACTCAAATTATTCCTTATTGCCGGCTTTGCATTTATACGCAACGGGTCACGCACGGTGTCTCCTAGACAAAACGAATGCAGGAGTGAGATGATGTCTTACGTTACCTTCTCTTTCCCTTTACATCCACAACAGTTTCCTTTCTCAAACACAAGCACGAAGAAGTTTCCAAGGTAAACATAGGTCTCTCTTCCTCTTGTGGAAAATGTGCGAGCTCAGGATTGACCGTCTTTTTTTCAAGCTAACGATACAGTTACCAAGTATTTTACTTTAAAGATAGATTCAATTTATACAGAGTTGGTCACACCGATGTAAGCCATGTAGAATCTTTAATTCTTTGGTTTTGAGATTTTCCTTTTTAACAACAAGAAGATCCCTTTTGATTTTGCAAATCAATAACCCTTGTGGGAACCAAGTTGGCTCTATACATACTCCAAATTCTAAACCACTGAGCCAACATTATGGGGTTTTGTTTTAGGAAAATATTAGACTTACTAAGATTATTTTATACAATTAATTTTTAAATGAGGTATCGGGCCATTATTGATTCTTGTATATAACAGATTATTTAGAGGGTCACTCACATCGTACATATCTCCAAGAAAATCAGTTTTGTAAATTAATTTTTTTTGGTCGAAGTTTTCTAACCTAATTTTAATAAATCTAACTCTGTGGCTTGAGGTTTTAACTTGTCGACACATATAACTTTTCAGCTTTGGATTTTGTTTGGTCAATACGGACAATCGTTGGAAAATTAGTTTTCATTGTGGCACTACATATTCAAGTACTATATTTCCAAATGACATAGCAAGTTAGCGAGACGTTCCTGTCAAGAACCTTCATTAGATAATTTTGTTTTCCTGTTTATTTTGGGTCATCATTGATATTGACATTTCTATTTCCTTGTTGTAAACGAAAATTGAAAGCTATTTTACATTGCATTGAGATTTTAGCTGAAAGATGAAAAATAGAAAAGAGAACTCTTTGTAATAAGAGTCTGTTAGCCTAGCGGTACTGTTATGCTATATTAATAATGGCGCTCTTGTGGGACTCATCTTTTGCAATCGGAATATAAAGCTTCCAAAGTTAATTGCCAAAATTGGCACTTATGCTGTAAAACCACAAAAGCCAAACCCTTTAAAAGAATAACAAAAAACAGAATCTTATCATTTAGCTCAATATTAAACACCTACAGGGAACAAAAATTCAACGTAAACCTAGGTTTCATATTTAATTTATGTTTCGGTTGCTAGTCTTACCAAGATCTCAAATTAGTAGCACACATTTTCGAACTGAGCATTAGGTGATCATGACTAGAGCAAAAGAATTAATGCTAAACGAGCACTCGCCCCTCACCTGCTCTCAATGCCGACGTGGCCTTCGTATCGTAGTTTAACTTTTGATGTGATGCCTGGTTTTTGTAATTTGTCAATCAAGGCTGCGTTTGATCGACCGGATAAAAACCAGGATAGGATATATTTTATCTTATCCTGTGTTTGGTAGCTGTCTAGGATAAGATAAGGTCGGATATAGACATTATATAAACCGGATAAAAAAATCCAAGGGGGGAGGTGGGATAAGGTCAGATAGGATTTCTTTTATCCGAAACATAAAACCCTACGCTTTTTTTCTTTCTCCGTCGTTCATCCACAAACGACTCTCTATTTCCAAAGTGTCGACGTTCAAGCCTTCTCCTCAATAGCTCTCTGATTTTCATCGAAATTTTACGAAAGCCTTCTTCTTCCGCCAAGGTAAGACCCCCCGTCCGCCGGCGATCGCCCGCCGGTTGCCCTCCCAATCGATTCCCCCCGCGATGTTTTCCCCGCTTCGATTGCGCCCCGGCCACCGAGGCTGCCGGCGCCCCGATCGTCCCTGTCGCGCCACCGGGTCCGGGTGGTTGTGGCCTGTTTCGGCGCGGTAGGGATGCGGGGGAAGTACGTTAATTCTTCTGTTGTTATGTTTTTTACTTTTTTTTCGTGGGATTGGTAGTGTGGTGTTCCTTTTTTTTTTTTTTTTGTCTTCTTGCAGTTATGGGGGGTGGGATTGATTGAGGCGAATGTGGCTAATTGCTTGGGAAAATTGAAGCTTTTCGGTTTTTTTTTTTTTTTTGTGATGATAACTGATGAGGTTCACCGCTCTTGTCAAATGCATCTGTCTGGGCGTTGCGATGATGAGTCTTTTACTTGCGTCAATTGGGTTTGTGATGATGACTGATGAGGTTCGCAATCTTTTGTCGTTCTTCGCAGAATGAGTGGGTTCATTGATGTGGAGCTCAAGGTCCATGACTATGAATTGGATCAGTATGGTGTGGTGAACAATGCAGTCTACGCGAGCTACTGTCAACATGGTGAGCCTCGTAGTTTCTAAGTATGGATTGGATTGTTGCGTGAGTGGGCGAATGGTCTTGTGCTTTGCATATGCTGTTTTGAGGTCAATCTGTAGCGCATTTGTTGTTTTGTCATCAGTGTCTGTGTTGAGTGTCGATGATATTTGCTTTAGTGGGAGAAGGAATTGATTACTTACCTAGACATATCCGGCTTTAAATCAGTAGTTCACCAAACAGTAAATTGAATAGGATATGAGGATATCCGATTTTAAATTCGTAGTTCACCAAACAGTTGATGGAATATGAAGAAATCCATAGATTTCTTATCCTATCATATCCAGTCTTATCCCGTTTAGAAATCTGGACGACCAAACACAGCCCAATAGCTTGATTATTATCGTATTTTTTCGACTTTGCATAACTTTTCCAAAAGAATTTTCTTGTATATACGAAACCATTTGAAAATCAAATCATTAGAGTGCTTTTCCGTCACTTTCTCCTGTCACTCAGGAAAGAATTTTGTGCCCCTGGGGATCGTCTACGCTACACTGGTCTACGAATTACTACATACTTAGAAAGGGATCGTAAATGATTGGGAGCTGCTCTACAATGAAGTAATTCTATGTCTCTCAGAGCGGATAATCTGAAACCTGCTGTTCTGTCATTTCGTGTTAATTATAGGGTAGAAAGATCGTCACATTTCACAGTAATTTTTCATTAGTCTTTTTCCGAGCTGAACAAACTAGTTGACATCCTTAACTCAATCGGCGTTGCAAGTATTTCCATTGGCATTGGGAGGTGGCTACCCATAAAGGTTGTTCGGCAATTTTTCGTGCAAATCACTTATACACACGCAAATGCATTACATGAAACAGCAGTAATGTGTACCTCTGTCGGAGATTTTAGCCGTGGCCTACAAGGAGTTGTAATAGGTCAACAAACTTGTCCAATTGGATCCAATACATTTCCTCACGTAAAATCAAGGAAAGTTCGAATAGTTTCCATGGCAACGAGTACATATGAACCTAGTTCAAAGCACTCTCCGTCGCCATAGGAGAATTACCAAAAAAGTCATAAACCTATTACAATTGTGTCAATTCAGTCATAAACTTTTTTTTTTTTTACCAATGTGGTCATAAACCTTTTATAATTGTGCCAATTTAGTCCATCTGGCCAAAATTGGCTGGTTAGCGCTGTCGTGGACGCCGGCGGGAGATAGCCGGCCGGCGAACGCTGATGTGGCAATTTTTAAATATTTATTATTATTATTTTTTGAATTTTTAAATATTTTTTAAAAATTTTTAATTATTTTTTTCTTTTTCCTTTTCCCACCCTCTCATTCCTCTGTTGGTCGGCCAGAGGCAAGGGCTGGCGAGGCTTGCCCCCGCCAGCCGGAGGTGAGGATCAGCGAGGTCAACCTCGCCCTTACTAGCCGGAGGTGAGGGCCGATGAGGTCAACCTCACCGGCCACTGGTGAGGGCGAGGCCCAGCCAGATTCGGCGAGCTTGGCCCTCACCAAGGCTGGGTGAAGCCGAGCCTCGCCAGATCGGCACGGCCTCGCCCAGCCAAGGCGAGGGTCGACCTTGCTAGTGGTCAGTGAGGTTGCCGTCGCCATCGCCGCCCCCGCCGCCTCCCTCGTCCCCCCGATCGTCGGCACGATCTCCCCCTCCGAGCTCAAGTGGCCCTCCTAGGCTGTGACCGTCGCCAAGCCCCTATTCCAGTGCCTCTGGACTGACGAGGACGAGATCGAGCTCCTTCGCGGGTTCCTCGACTACACCACGCAGTGCGGTGGGGTGCCCTCCGATGGCCACCACGACACGGCCACGTTCTATGACCAGATCAAGTGCAAGCTCTAGCTCAATTTCAACAAGAACCAGCTCAACAAGAAGCTCTGTCGGCTTAAGAAGAAGTACCGGAACGTGCTCAGCAGGATGAGCTTCGGCAAGGACTTTGTTTTCATGAGCCCCCACGACCAGGCCACCTTCAAGGCTACCATGGCCCTTGCCGGCCCTTTGGTGAGGTTGACCCTCGCCTTGGTTGGGCGAGGCCTTGCCGGATTTGGCAAGGTCCCCCTCGCCGGCCAGAGGAATGAGAGGGTGGAAAAAAGAAAGAATAAAGAATTAAAAAATTTAAAAAATATATTTAAAATTCAAATTTTTTTTTAAATTGCCACGTTAGCGTTTGCCAGCCGACTATCCCCGCTGGCGTCCACGTCAGCGCCGATCGGCCAATTTTGGCCGGATGGACTGAATTGGCATAATTATAAAATGTTTAGGACTAAATTGGCCCAAAAAAAAGTTTATGACTGAATTGGCACAATTGCAATAGGTTTAGGACTTTTTTTGTAATCCTCCCCCATCGCCATCGTCATCGCCATCACTTGAAACTGAGATATTGGAGTTACATGTTATCTCGACTTTTGTAGGTCAAGTCTCCCCACTCAACAAAAGAACGCAAATCGCGCAATCGACCTTGTCAATGACCCCCGTACGAGGCCAAAAAGGTGACCATCCTCGCCGTTCATCTTCTTCTCTTTCCCCGACCTGAGTATTGATGGCCTAATCAATAGTAAAGTAGTCACAAATTTTCGGTGAATCCAATACGGTGTGAGCATAGACCAACATCCAAAGTGTGTTCACAATTTTGCGCCCTAGATTTCAAAAAATGTCATTTTATCTTCTAAACTTTTTCGATCAATAAGCAGCAAAATCAACACATAATCTTAGGTCCCCATCTCTCTCTCTCCACCTCCACCGCGGCTCACACGGCCCTCACCTCATTGTCGTGCCTCGCCACAAGCAGCAATCACTTCCCCATTGGATTGGCCTATCCTTCCAAGAGCTCGCCGCTCTATCACAAAAGGAGGAGGGCGGTGATATTACCCGTGGAACTAAGGAAGAGGCGAAGGAAAATATAAACGGGAAAGAAAAGGAAATGAAGAAAAATGTATAAATTGGAAGATTAAGTTCAGACCGCTTTCTTTTTATGTTAATATGTCATCTTCTCAATTTAGCAAACTCAAAAGGTCAAGTTACACATCAGAAAAGAAAAAAATAATGTTGATTTACTCTAATATCAGAGAATCTCAATCCGTCTTAAAATTTAGTTGCATGTGAAGTTTATTAATATATAAAAACTAGCAAGATGCACGTGCTGCAAACTCCAAATCACCTAACAACTTTTCCTCAGAAAAGGCACGTCCTTCGTTGGAAAAAGGAATCGGAAACGAGAGTGAGGTATTATGCAGCATAAAATAAGAGTTCCTACATTTTTTTAGTACGAAGACGAGGATGAAGATTCCTCCCCCCTCTCTCACATCCAGTTACGTCTTCATCCTTAGACTTTTCTTTCCCAAGTCTCCTTTTGAGGATGAGGACCAAAGAGTTCCACTCGGTCGGCATTATTCTGCTTTGGAAAAACGTAAGATAACGTAATTGACTTGCTTAAATGACGGGACCATTAATCCCGAGGCCCATGCTTGCATTGGCAGGAGGAGGAGGAGGATACGTTTGCATGACATGGGGTAAATCTTGAATAAGACAGCGCAAATTATTTGGTAATTCAAGATAAATTTAAGAGGAAAATAAAATTATATAAAGAATCTCACTTTTAATCGAAGGCACTTGTGATCGGACCACTATGTCTTGGCCGCCTAAGGCAAATGACAACCCAGCGTGGTGGTTGCCTAACACTCAACACTGGATAAGGATAGGGAGGTGAGGAAGGAATCATGGGAGCACCACCTGAAATCGTTCTCAAGATGTGGTCGCCCAGGCCCGCAATGCAGGTTGGCGACCACTATCATGGTGGTCGATTGAGGCCGTACTCCAAATGTCTAAGGAAAAAGACTAACATCACATTTTCACCCCGTCTTTTTTTTAATAGTTATAAGGTGGTATTTCCACCAGTTTTTGCACATATCGATTTATTCACCTTCTCGAGTGATCTTCAGAGTACGCCATCTTATATCGGCTTGGTGCATCCTGAATTTTACCTTAAATTGTGTTTCTAACAAGGCTTGAACCTAAGATCACTAAACAAGCTGAAAAATTCTCTTACCATCTAAGTTAGCGCCTCACTGGTTTTCCCTTCCTTTCTCTCTCTACAACAAGCAAGTCTTGTACTCATCTAGATAAGTGAGCCCACTCCATCTTGATCATTAAATCATATAGAACCCACTTATGACTCTTAACGTTTAATGACTAAGATGTAATCGGCTCAGATACTCCTACGCAATGGTGTTCATACTTTTCTTGTCGCAGTCTCCACGTTGGAGCAAATGGGAGTGCGAACTCACCTAACGTTTAGTCAATGACCTCGTACAAGGGCAATTGCTGTCTCCCATCCTCACAATCCATCTTATATTTTCTGTCCACATGAATTTGAATGGCCTGACACACTGAAATTCCTGTCGCTTTAACTGTATTTGACTTTAGGGAAAATCTCCCACCGGTTTGTCTTGACTTGTCATAAATCTCTTTTGACCTTCCTGTAGAAAGAAAAAATTATATTATAGTTTTTCATTATTTAAGATATCAATTTCTATATGGTTTAAAACGTTTAGATATGTCATATGGAATAAAATGTCAAAATTTTAAACGTTCAAACCTTGATCCTCGAATTTTCAATTTGCAACGGTGCGCCTTGTATTAACTTATCAAAAACAAGAAAGAAAATAGATAATTCACCCCTAATCTTTTAGTTGTGCTGGTGAACCTAATCTCAGTTGCATTTTCAGTATAACAAGTATATGATGATAAAATTGCTCAAATTTTGCTTTGGTAAACCCAGTCTAATAATATGTACTATGTATCATCCATCACATGTTGTTGTGTAGACTACGTGTGACATGAGAATTTATTGCGTAGGCTTAGTCTAATTTATTTAGTTAATCACAGATTAAGAAAAAGTGAAAAGAACGAACCTCCCATAAAAATACAAGTTTTTACCACATGCCTAAATATAGAGTGAGTCGATATATTCTGATACTTTTCTATAGTGTTAATAAAAGAAATTTTTGTTATATGATGATGTCCAAGTAATTAGCTTAATACCATGATTCCACTTAACCAGGACCTTGCTTGCATAAAAGCCAATAAATGATGATAGCCTAATCCCTTTTTTTTGGGTCCGAAGTCTAATCCCATAATTAGATTGCTTTTACCATTACAATTTTTAAGCACCTGGTATTGGTCATGCTGCAATTATTCTTCAGACATGACGGTCCACTTTTATTTTAATCCACGCATTTAGATTCTCCAAATAGTTCTCACCACAAAAATATCTTGGAGAGAGACCACATGCTCTTCTTCCTACTACTCCGGGTCCGTGCTGCAAGCTCGATCTATTCATCAAGCTAGCTAATCATGAATTCTTGCCTCACCATCTGCCTCTCTCTCTCCTTCTTCATCAAAATTTTCGGTACTGAAGCTGCCCCTAATTACATATATCATGATTGCCCAAACAGCGCTCTCTTCAAACCCAACTCCACCTACCAATCCAACCTCCACACCCTCCTCTCTTCCCTTTCCTCCGCCGCCACCCACGGCACCGACGGCTTCGCTAACGCCACTGCTGGCCAAAACCCTCCCAATCGGGCCTACGGCTCTTCCTCTGCCGCGGCGACCTTGACGTCGCCAGTTGCAGCATCTGCGTGGCCACTGGAAAGCGGGAGATCCTCCGAAGATGCCCCAACCGGCGGGACTCTGTTATCTGGTACGACGAGTGCATGTTGCGGTACTCGAACCAGTCCATCTTCTCAGTCATGGAGGTATCGCCATCTCCCCTTTTGTACGACGAGAACGTCATGGACCCAATCCGGTTCATGCAGGTCCTATTAGAAACCCTCAACAACGTCGCGGTGAGGGCTTCAGCTGGTGGGTCAGGGATGAAGGTCGCCGTGGCGGAGGCAAATATCACGAGCATGCAGAAGCTTTACGCACTTGCACAGCGCACGCCGGACTTGACGGCATCAGACTGTGGCACATGCCTCCAGTTTGGTATCGCTAATATACCTCAGGGGAAGCAAGGGGGTAGCTTGCTCACTCCTAGCTGCAATGTGAGGTACCAGCTCTACCCCTTTTATAACACCTCGGCTCTGCCGGTGCCACCGGCACCGGCACCAGCAACAGCACCTCCACGTCCCGCTCCAGCGACTGGACCTAAAGGTAAATGCGTGTTTGTATTGCTTATCTTCGTCTGTCCTAACTCTTTTCGCTTTAATTGGAATCAAGATCTTGATTTAGCGCGTATCCACCATTAGTAATTATAGAATTTTTCCTAAAATAAAAAGACGTGATCGGTTGACTAAAGATATGAGGTGATATTGGAGGATCATAAAAACAATATCTCGTCATAGTGCGCTTGTTGGTCCTGGGCTTTAGTTTAAGCGGGGACTACGGTGTTTATGCTGCAACTTCTCGTTAAGAAAACTGTGGCTGGGCTGGACAAATATTATAAGTATTTTTGACAATAAAAAAAAGGTTATACTGATATTATAAGTTCTTGAAATTAATGCTTCTTTCAATTCTTTAATGCTACAAAGTCAAGATGAAATACATATTAGGTAACAACTTTTTCTAAGGTGGATAGCTCACTTATATGACTATTGGTAAAAGGTCGCTTTTAATCAATCAATGGTTAATCCCCCAATAAACAATCAATGTGCTCATATAGGTATTAGGGAAAAAAATTGCATTTTTTCTATGAAGGACAGATTATGGATTACAGCTTAGGGTCTGTTTGTTTGAAGGAAAATCATGTTCGGGAGATTGTTTTTCAACTTTTAAGTGTTTGGATAATGAAAACCTAGTCAATCTATCATGAGCATCTTCCATGGACTGAAAACAAGAAATTAGATTGGGGAAAACGATTTCTCCTTCTGACGAGAAGGTAACCATTTTTCTTGATTTATTGTTGCTGGTCAAAGTGAGAAGCATAGGTCTCTATATGTCTATTTCTTATCTCTCATCATTTTTATTAGTTTCTTTTTCAATAAGTCTCATTTGTTTTAGTCATTAATTCTCATGTTCTGTTACATTCTCAAACCAACATGACCATACATAATGTTTTACACATATGATTCCATAATTCTTTCCCAATATCTTTTTAATTTTTTATGGATTAAAAAATAAATAAAGACATGTTGATTGTAATTTTTTAGTCGTTACATGCCATTTTTAGCAATCAAGCTGCCTTTAATGGATTCACTTACTAATAAATACCATCAAATCAACTCTTTCAACTTGTTTTCTGGGCAAAACATTAAATAATGGCTTACTTTCTCCAAAATTTCCTAAAAATATTTTTAGGGATAAAATGTTTTCGGTGAAACAAATGGATCATTAATTTCTTCACATTTGCTCTTTAAGCATTGTTTTTCTCTTCTTCTTTCTACATTTGCTCTGCTTGTGGTAGCAATTCCAGTTACTAAAATCTCATATAGTCATGAACGACACATATTCTGATGCTTGTATTTTGGTTGCACATATGTAGGCAAAAGCAATAAAGCTACTGTAATAATCATTGCCGTCGCGGTTTCTGTTGGCATAGGCGTGGTGCTTCTCTTCCTCGCTTGTTGTTTCAGTCAGAGTAAAGCGACCAAGACGTACAATGCCGTCCAAGGAGATCAAAGCAGTACGGGATATGTCCTGTGCCGTATACTTGGATGGAATGATGAAATTGTGTAGGCGGGATGTACTGTTCTATGCTTTTGGTTAATTGACCATTTTGTGATGTTTTGTCTTGTAGGCGTAAATGGAATTACAAAAGCCGAGTCCCTGCAGTATGATTTAGCCACCGTACAAGCCGCCACGGACAATTTCTCTCATCAAAACAAGTTGGGTGAGGGTGGATTCGGTGAAGTTTTCCAGGTATTATCAGTTAGAAAAATTGACAACTTTGACATATGTTATGTGAATTGTGGTTACAAGCTATTCATGTGTACTCAAACAATCCAATTAACAAATTTCAGGGTAGGCTACCGAATGGACAAAAAATAGCTGTGAAGAGACTATCTAAAAGCTCAGGACAAGGTGTCGGAGAATTCAAAAATGAGGTTGTTTTGGTATCAAAGCTTCAACATCGAAACCTTGTGCGGCTGCTCGGGTTTTGCTTAGATGGACAAGAAAAGTTACTTATCTATGAGTTTGTGCCGAACAAAAGCCTCGATCACTTTTTATTCGGTATGTTGCGTACTTTAATGTTTGTCATTTTCCATGCAAAAGAAACTATTTGTGTGATCAGCATGAACTTAAAGTTGAGATTTTCAGTAGCTTTCGGGGAGCTTGATGAAAGTTCTTCCAGAATTTATCAATCCAAAATAGTTGGTTTCTAATATTGTAAATATGCAGAGCCTGATAAGAGAGGGAAATTGGATTGGTCAAGACGTTACAAGATAATATCTGGAATCGCTCGAGGAATGCTCTATTTGCATGAAGATTCTAGACTCCGAATCATTCATCGTGATCTAAAACCTAGCAATATCTTGTTAGACAGTGATATGAACCCGAAGATTTCGGATTTTGGCATGGCTAGGATTTTCGGAGTAGATCAAACTCGGGCAAACACTAAGAAAATCGTTGGGACCTTGTGAGTCTCAAACTCTTTATTAGATGACTGCTAATCTATTGTTTATATGATCTATCTTGTGGTTGATCTACGAATTAGAAAAACACCATGCTCATGTACATGCTAATTTTGGTACATATTCATCAGAATATGGCTTTATCAACTTATAATAACATAATTGACGCTACAACCCATGTATTTTGGTTTGCAGTGGTTACTTGTCCCCTGAGTATGCAATGCGTGGGCAAATCTCGACAAAGTCCGATGTCTATAGTTTCGGTGTCCTAATCCTAGAGATCATTAGTGGCATGAAGAACAGTGGCTCCTTCCAATTAGATGAAGGCGAAAATCTTGCCAGCTATGTAAGCTAGATATGGACTATTACAACATATGTTAAGCTTCATCAATCTAATTAAGTTGAAATTCCTCCATTGAAATATTTTTTGCAGGCGTGGAAGCATTGGAGAGCCAGTACACCACTCGAAGTATTAGACCCGTTCATTGGCGACTCATATTCGATAGATGAAGCGGTTAGATGCCTCCACATTGGCTTGCTAGGTGTTCAGGAAGATCCAGCTTATAGACCCACCATGGCAAGCATAGTCCTTATGTAGAGCAGCCACTCTGTTAAGCTTCCACAGCCTCGACGACCGGCCTTCTTCCTTCGAAGGAGCACCGAGAGACAGTTGAAAGAGCTTGAGTCGGACCAATCCGCCAGTAGGTCTATGCCTTTGTCAACCAATGAAATGTCGATTACTGAGCCGTACCCTCGGTGAATTGTGATGCGAGTGGAAGTCTTTCTTCACGATAGTCTTACAGAGACCTTGAGATCGTTGGCCTTCCACAGGTATCATTAATGAACGATCAACAAGCGCCTATGTTTTTCGAAAATAGGCTGGTAGTTGTCATGGGATCACGCGCGTGATGTACATGTTGGCTTCTCCTATTACGGAACAAAACACGACTACACTGAATTATTAGGTTCTCCTTCGTATGCGCGTGTTTCCAGTCAATATCATTTGAGTTCGTGCGATGGAGGACTCAGAACACAAAGGGATCCCCTCTGTGATGTCCACGATCTCTCATTTATTGAGGCAATGTGTGCCCGTGTGGTGATGACGGATTAGGCGCGGCAGGATGTTGAAGAGAAATTGATGAGAACTTGTTCTCAGTCTCCAAAATTATGCGTGTTTGAGAAAGAAGAGGGGAGCCGGAGACCTTGTAAGACCTAGGAATCCAAGTGAATTTTTGGTCTTCCACTATGGCCACATTTTCCTTAAGATAAGAGCATTAAAAATTTTAAAATTTGTCACAAAAGTGCAATTAAATCCTAAAATGTTTCAAAAGTTCAATAGAGTCTTAAAATTTGTGGGAAAGTGCAATTGAGTGCTAAAATTTTTAAAAGGTATAATCAAATCCTAAAATTTGTTTAACTAGTTTAGTCAAAGTTTTAGGACTCAATTGTATTTCGCGACAAGTTTTATAACTCAATTACACTTTAGTGACTAGTTTTAAAATTTGATTACACTTCTTGAAAATTTAAGGCTCAATTACAATTTCGTGACTATCGCAGCCTCCCTTTATTCGTGTGCCCTTATGTACGTGCAGGCACATGCGGAGACTAATGGCTTGACTAAGTGTCAAGGCTTAACTTGAGCTTTCCCAAGCCCATCAATTCACGACTTATAGTCCAAGTTTTTAACCTACAAATCAATTTCAAATAAGAGTCATCACTAATCGATTTGGATCGGGTCGATTAGAAACCCAAGTGAAATATTATGAGAAATACTTCACTCCTGCGCAACCAAAGAAAAACTTGGATCAGAGACTTAATTACACTAGTTAATCACTAATACCCTTTCAATATCTAATCTTATTTAAACGTTAAGTAAAATATTTATGCAGCATTTTAAACCAATCATGAGTTCTAGGATTCAATTCCTAATCAAACTGAGGAAATAGAAATCCATGCATCACAAAGGCACAATTGGAATGCAAGAAAATAAGCCAATATTTGCTTCTTCTTCTTTTTTTCTTTTTTTTCAAGGATTTTGCATGTATTTATGAAGAAAACTAATCAAAAGCTATTTTTTGGGGGGCTTTTTCTGATTTTTAGAAAATACAAAATATTTTTGGGATTTTCTTATTTTTCTGGAAATATAAATGATTTTTTTCTGATTTTTTATTTTTATTAATTATTTAAAAATTTTAATATTAAAATAATGATATATTATTATAAAAAACGACCCGGATCGGGTTCCAGGTTGGGATCGACCTGGGTCACCAGCAATTGGCCCGGATGGGCCTGAAGAACGGGCTCAGCCCGGAGCTTCCCTTCCTTTTTTTAAAAAGAAAACACACCAAGCCCACCCTCTTTTTAAAATAAAAACTAAACAAAAAAACAAGTCCAGTTTGGCTTCCGTCTGACCAGCCACCGTCGCTGGCCATCACTGCCGATCACCGCAAATCCAGCCGCGGCCACCGCACTCGTTCGGGAATTTTGTCGAACACCTGGAGGACGAGATCGCGTCGGGAGGCAGACAACAAGCAAAGACCAGGGTAGCCGGACAACGGATGGTTGGGGCCGGAACTCGCATGAGGCAGATGGCCGCAAGCTTTGGCCCGACGCGCCCAAAACACAAAGAGAAAAAAAAAAAAAACAAGCCCTAGCTCACCGAGAAAGGAGGTGCAGCGGCGGGTCGCCGGCCCCGATGCAGGCGCGGTAGCTGGCGACGACTCGCCCCTCCTCGTACACAACCCTCAAATTTGGGTTTTTCTCTCACCATCGCTCACGATCTCTACCTCTCTTCCTTCCCTCTTGGGTTCGCTCGCTTTCAGGCCTCCCCCGATGTCTCTTAGGAGAAGTCGTCGAGCTCACTTCTCCAATCTCTCTCTTCGTGTGTCCTCTTTGGCCTCCGCCCAAAGCTCTATTTATAAGCCGAGGGGGCCGGTCGGCGAAGGTGCTCGAACCGTCGACCTTGGCACGCCGACCGGCCTTGGTGCGGCCAAACCGGCGTCTCCTCAACCGCCCACCTGCGTGCTCTGCTTTGCATTGAAGGTGTGTCCTCATCCGTTGCCGGCCTACTCTCCTCTGTCTACCGTAGGTCGTCCTCTGCGCGCGTCGGTCGCTATGCATGAGGCACAGAGGTAGAAGGGGGAAGAAGGAAGGGGGGTTGGGCTGGGTCGCAAAGTGAGGGGGCCAGATGGGTCCCAGCCCACGTGGAAGACAAAGAAGAAGGAGGGCTGGGCTGCCCAGCCCGCGTGGGCCTTGCCCTTTTTTAGAAAAAAAATAATTATCCAAAAAATAAGGGGAATAAAAAAAACTTAGTAAAAGCAAATGATAGTAATACCTAGGTGATGCGAAAAACATTTTTGTTAAGGCCAAATTGATCATTGGTTTTCTTTTATTCAATTTTATCTTAAAATATTCAACCAAAATTTAAGTGTCAATAGTGACAAGTTTTAGCATTTCTAATGCACTTATCTATTTTCCTTACTATCTATTCCTAGTGTCTTGCCTTTTCTTTACCTTGCCCATTATTTTGTACCATTGTTAATTCAACTGGGAAATCTTTGAATGTGCTTCAAAAGCCCATTGAATCCATGCTTGAATCTTCTTCAAGATGTCTCGCAGATTTACTGAATTCCCTCACTTTCTATTTTAGCTCAAGTGAATATATTAACTCTAACTTCTTAGGAAATGATATCATTCTCTAATCATCTCAGTATAGTTAAAATTCGCAAGGATAATAACTTTATTTCCTCCAATTTTAATGAGATCTTGCAATCTTTCCTAGTTTGGCACTCCACATGTGCATTTCGGCCATGGTGGGTATTCAATGGACTTAGCCGAATTTCATGCTCTTATGAGCTTAGCCCAAATAATATAATGAAGCTTAGAGCCTCCCTACTTAAGTCCATAAACTCCTACCCAATCAAAATATAGTTTATGTGGGCTTAATGCTATTAACCAAAAAAATCTGAAAATATGCAAATTAATAATGCTTTTGCCTAGGAATTGGGTTGATCTTTGATTTTGTATGCAATAATTGACTAAATAGGTTGCCATAATTTTGATGTCAAAACTAATCTATATTATGTATCATCCATCACATGTCATTGCACAGACTACATGATATAGGAGAATTTGTTATGTGGGCTTAGTCATTTTGCGGAAAATGTAATGTTTTTAAAAAATATTTTTTAAAAAGTCATTTTCAGGGAAAATGACAATATTTCCTATGTTTGGAAAAAAACCTAAAAATGAATTGGAAAATATTTTTCATTGTTTGGTATAAAAAAGGATTTTATTTTCCTCCGTGCACTCCATTTAATAATTTTTTATTTTTATTTTTTTCTTGTTTATTTTTATTTTCATTTTTAAATCGAATTTTTACTTTTTTTATTTTTCCCTTTTAATTTTTTTTTTTCCTTTTTTCTTCATCTAGTCGCCATACAAGGTGACAGCCAATGATTGGTTGCAGGTGAGCTCAAGCCTTGCTAGATCAGTGAGCTTCAAGCTTGCTAAAGGTTGGCAAGCTTGAGCCTCACCCAAGGTTCGCTAGGCCCTGGGCCTTGCTAGATTGGCAAGCAAGGCCTTGTGCGAACTCATCCCTCACCTAGGGTAGGTCGTCGACTATCACCATGGTTAGTGACTGGCCAAAGGAGAAGGAACAAGAAAAACAAAGGAAAAAATAAAATAAAAATAATTAAAAGGAGGGTACGAAAGAGAATGTGCTTGGTCTGGTGAGAGAAAGAGTGGGAAAAGAGAAAATCATTTTCCCCACTTTTGAAGATATTTTTTCATTGACGGAAAATGTTTTCCTTGACGCATTTATTTTCTGTGCAGAAAATCTAGAAAATATTTTCTTGGAAGTTACTTTTTGAGATATGAACGGAACCTAAGAAAAAGTGAGAATAGCAATCTCACATAAACCTACAAGTGTTTACCACATACCAGTTATAGAATAAGTATATATATTCCAATACTTGTCTTCGGTATTAATAAAGGAAATATGTTATATGACGATGTCCAAGTAATTAGCTTAATACTATGATTCTACTTAACCAGGGCCTTGATTGCATTTATAGCCATTGGATAACTACCATTTGAACATCACTAATTAAGATGAAACATTAGCAACCCCACAGTTACATAGTTTAAGAGGATGATAGGCCAATCCCATGTTTAGATTGTATTTACAATTACAATTTGTGTGCACCTGGTATTGGTCAGGATGCAATTATTTACCATACATGGCGGTCCATATATATCGTAATACATGTATTTAGATTCTTCAAATAGTTCTCGCAACAAAATATCTTGGAGAGCAGACCATGCTGTTCTTCTTATAATTCCCTGACCGTGCCCGTACCCGTGGGCGTGCTCATACCGCAAGCCCAATCAATTCAACAAACTAGCTGATCAAACCCCCCCTCCCAAAAAAACAAAAAAAACAAAAAACACCTACCAATCCAACCTCGACACCCTCCTCCCTTCCCTCTCCTCCGTGCCACTAACAGCATCGATGGTTTCACCAAGGCCACCGCTGGCCAAAACCCTCCCGATCGGGCCTATGGACTCTTCCTCTCCCATGGTGACCTTAACATCGCCCCGTGCAGCAACTGCGTGGCCACTGGAAAGCAGGATATCCTCCAAAGATGCCCCAACCAGCAGGTCTTCGAGATCTGGCGCAACGAGTGCGTGTTGCGGTACTCGATCTGGTCCATCTTCTCGACCATGCAGCAATGGTCGTCTCCACTTTTGTAATGTAAAAGTTGTCTCAAGAAAAGTACATTGAAAAGGTGTTAAATAGATTTGAAGTTCATAATGCAAAGACAGAAACACTCCTTTCAGAAATCACTTCAAGTTCTCAAAAGAGCAGACACTAAAATAGATGAGGCGCGAGTACATCACTATGGTGCTTTATGCATAAGTTGTTGGCATTTTCATGTGTTGGAAATACAATAGTAGATACTGACTCTGGCTGTGATTTAATTGAATCAATTAAATCAATTATTGATTCAGTTAATCCATGATTAGCTTGGTAAAGTAGGAATGTTAGGAATGTAATCGTATCATGTATATTTCTTTCCTGTCTTATATCTTTCTCTAGTAGTATAAATAGAGCAGTGTACTTGTACAATGAATATACGGAAATACAGAAAACATTTCCTCCCAAATACTCTTCATTTTCTGTCATTGTATCAGAGCCACTTATCCTGACCTAGCTTCTGCAGCTTTAGAATTGCCCCCGGTTCTCTTCTGACTAGTTGTTGCAATCCCAATCCTACTCAACAAGTCAACCACGAGTAGGAATTCAAACCCTTTGATAGCATGTCAAAGAATACCAACAATGCTCAACAATCAGTGGAGGAAACTCCCTCATCTCCCCAGATCACCGATCCCACTCATCAACAAACCTTACATGAAATTAATCAAATTGAAAAGTGACATTCTTTGGTCTAGCAATCTGCGACTGCACCTGCTCCAGCTCAAATTTCTAGTCCAATCCCATGGGCCCACTAGTATCCAGTTCAAGGCCAGTGGACTACCGGACCAAGCTATACATGAGCGCAATATGGCCCATCTAGAAAGGAAGCATTGCAAGCCTGGGAACCCGGCCCGATGAAGGGGGGCCATTCGCATTCCCGCAAGATGGAGGTCCGAGTAGGATGGGACTAGGGGTGTGCATAGTCCGGGCGGGCGGTTACCGACCTAGAACCGGGAACCGCCCGCTAAGGATCGGTTCTGAAAAATTGAAACCGGGATCCACCCGTTTGTTGCATGGATCCACTCGGGAACCGGACCGCTGGTCCGATCCAGTTCCCAGGTGGATCCATGGAACCGGTCTCACAATAATAATTAGCCTCATAAGTCATACGCCAGTGATATGCAACCATATAACTACAAAATATCGTAGATAGGTCTCCCTCCTCTTCAGCTCGAGCGCCCTATTCGGGTCATTTGTGCTCTCGCTCTTCGTCCCTGCTCCCCCTTCCAAGTCCGCACAGCCCGAGTTCTCCGAGCTCCTGAACTCCGGCGGCGTGAGGGTGCTGGACCTTCGAATCGGCTCCGGCGAGGCTCCTTCCGTCGGCAACGAGGTCTCTCTCTCTCTTTCTCACACACACAATGTCTTGATGGTCTTGAGGGATGTTGATGGAAAGGTTAACAGAACTGCAAATGAATCTTGGGAAGTTCAGTATTGCGAAAGCAAAGGACCCATCTTTCGTTTCCAAAATATATGCCTAGTTCACAGCAATTCCTGGACTTGCATGGCTTGTGTTAAAAAAACCCAGTAAAGTAAGAATCGGTGAAGATTAGCATCGTGCACTACAATTGCAATTTGATCTGTTGTTACCCAAATTAGATCGATAAACTTCGGTTTTTGATGATTTTGGGATAATGTCTTCTGAATGTCAACTGCAATCTGTTGCTTTTAATCATATTTTTAGATAGGAAAGTGCTGTGCAGTGTGCACTGCTGATAATTTGTGTAGTAGCATCCTCTGTATACGTGGTCTTGCATTCGCGGATCATGTTCCAATGTGTTGGTAAACTTGCATGATAAATTAGAAGCTGCCCGAGAGCCACCATCGTGGCAAGAAATCGATCAGCTTACTTAAGGTTTTGGATGCGAAGGTCGCTATACATTACTATGGAAGATTGGTTGCAAAACAAGGATGGAGATTCGATTCCACATAATTTCATTTTTTTTAATATTAAAAATTAATCGATCCGGTCTAGGTGGGCGGGTGGACGGATCTGTCCATGGAACCGAGAACCGGACCAGTACCCACCGGTTCCCATAAATTGGAACCGGGAACCGGACCGGTTCCCTCAAGAACCACCGGTTCCAGGCGGTTCCGGTCCGGTTCTGAGCGGTCCGAGCGGATCCCGGTTCTTTTGCACACCCCTAGATGGGACCAAGTCACAAACCCGGATCCATTCCACTGGGTCTAGGGACAAATCCCTATCCGATTCCGTAACCCAAGTTCCTATCCTATGCGGTTCCGATGAACGGTAGCCGCCCCAAGCCTAGTGACCCATTGTACTTGTTGCTAGCCGACAGCCCCGAACTACAACTTATCAACCTACAGCTCACTGGAGTCGACAACTACAGTGTGTGGACTCGTGATTTCCGACGAGCCCTTGTAACAAAAGACAAGGATGGATTTATTGATGGATTGGTCCCTTACCCGGTTGACGAACGACTCTAGTGGCACTAGTGGAAGTGCAGCCAATTGGTACACACTTGGATCGAAAATTGTCTCGTGCCACACGTCGCGGTTGGGCTTCCACCAACTGAGAACTCAAGGACAATTTAGGAGAGCATCCACGAAATGTACGAGCGGCTAAACCGAGTAACACCGTTCATGATGACTCAAGCCCTCTCCAAATTGAAGTAAGGGAACCTCTCAATTACCTCTTGCTTCAATTGGCTCTCAGCTCTGTGGAACGAACTTCAGCTTGTGGGACCCAAGACGATGCTTTATTAGTATTAAGCCATGAGAGAAATAGATTTTTTACTGATATTAAATGAGACGTACTCACCCTTTTGGTCGCAAATCTTGACGATAGAGCCGATGCCGACGCTCTGGCAAATCTATTAACTGGCTGTCCAAGAAGAAAGCTAGAGATTGGCAACGGCTGAGCAAACAAGGACGAACAAAGGTGTTGCTATGGGTGTTTTTCCAACAGGTCTTGGCCCGGCTAAGCTGCTGCACGGCAGCCATGGAGGAGTCGAAGGCATCAGAGGAGGCATCGAGAATATTGGATGAGTTGTGGCCATAATATCAATTATTTGATGTTTGATCTTATTCTATGAGTAACATTATATCTTTACGCCCTAGAAATATGTGTATAGACAATGCCTCTACGGCGATAGTATGGCACCATCAAAGGGATAACGAGACATTAACCCCTCCTTTTTTCTAAAAAGAAAAGCTACATTTTATCTATTGAATAATTCACATGACAGTAACACATGAATAAAGAAGTCGGTCATATACAAGAATTGTCGAAGTTCGAAAGCAAAGTTGGTCTCAATTCACATCACATACAAAATTGAATGGTCGACACATACAAGAGTATGTTTTCAATAAATTTTTGAAAATCAAACATTCCTTCATTAAATATGCTTGAAAGGTACTACTTAGAGGCACGAGGCACTCGTAAACTTGACCATAGAATATATTAATAATTTATTTTTTGACTCTATTGTCCATGTCGAAAGTTTCGAAATACTTTGCCTAATTATCTTACCATTTTACCAATCTTTTTTATTATGGTGTCATGAGCATGCAAATTGCATATGATCAAGGCCTGTAGGTTTCTGCATGTGCATTAGTTAAATATGGAGTGGGCACATGCTCATGTCCAACTTCCCCCTCCCCATGCATCCATGTGGATCGTGGAGGGTTTGCCGTCCATAATTAAAGTTTAAAAAGTTACTTATCGATATTTCAACTGTGGCCAAAAAACTTTCGGCATGTAGAATAAAAATACCATTGACTTTTCAAATGACCAAACAATTTCCACCAACTTTTTATTTGAGAGATAAAAATTCACCATTAAATTTGCAGTCCAAGCAAGATGATGTGATGCATGATGTGAGAAAAATGATATTTTAGAGAAACAAATTAGTAGGAAAAAGTGCCGCATCAATCTCAAGAAATGTGTGTAATGCAAATAAGTCCTAATCAAGAAGAATCATAAATGACTAAGACTTATATAAACAATGTCTTCGAGTTTTTTCTGACGTGCCCACGTTCTCTTTTTACCTCAAGATAACGTGTATTTTTATAAACATTAGTCTAATTAGCCTTGTCATTTACCACATTAGTTGTATCGGTGGATATTTTTGCCCATCAAATAAAAGTCTGTGATTTCTTTATTTTTGGATCATTGGAAAAGCTAAGGTATTTTTGTCTCCTGAGTAAAAGCTAGTAGCTTTTTTAGTTTTAGGATGTGAGATTTGATAAGACCAAAACTTACATACTACAACAATAATGACTTCTATAGTAAAAAATATTTGCTTTTGCAAGACAAATTTTTGTCCCAAAAATTTGTAGAGTCAAATAGAATAAGAAATGTCTTTAGTGAGGCAAATGAATCCTCTAATTATGACCTTTAGCTATTATTTATGTGCCTCTAGATCATTTTTCTAAAGCTTATGTGTCTTTATATAACTAAAATGGAAGCAAAAGTATTTGCCTCTAAAAAAACATTTTTGGTCATGTGAATTTCCCTCTAAAGATCTGTTCGACATGTGCTTTGCTAATTGCCGAGTACGATTGTTCTTATCCCATGATTGTTGAATGATTAATGTTTGAAGGTAAATGAATTTTTCCAATTTCAAACTAATTAATTTAAATTACTCATTGACGCACTCCACAATTATCTTCTACACAATATCTGATTGATTAATTTCTCAAACATGGACTCGCTGCTATGGTTATTGACGACACTGCCAAGGTAACACGGATGCTATCGGTAGTGGCTAGAGGGTGAAAAATTATGGAATTTAAAATTAGGATTTTCATAATGATGACATGGGATTATGGTTTCAAAGAGTGGTGAAAGAGATAAATTATGAGGACCTTAGATTTTGTGGAGCTCAAGGTAATGTATTGTCAAAATCGAAAGGATGTGTAATCAATTTATGATATGTTATATGGTTTGATATATTAAGGTGAATACACATATTTCAAATCATCGCGTTATAAGCCAACGGCATAAAGTATGTCCTCTCACTAAAATCAATTATTTGATGTTTGATCATATTTTCTAAGTACCATTATATCTTTGTGTCCTAGAAATATGCATATATACAATGCATCTATGGCAATAGTATGGCACCATCAAAGGGATAACAAGACATTAGCCCCTCATTTTTTTAAAAGGAAAAATGCATTTTATCTATTGAATAATTCACATGATAGTAACATATGAATAAAGAAACATCACTAGTTTTAAAGTAATGTTGGCACCATCACATCTTTTTTTTGGTCAAAAACATGACGATATTATTAATACTTAAGAGTTCTTAAACAAAAGAGTCATTGGCGTGGCATCCAAATAAAGCAAATCTCAAAGGGGCACCATCACACATTAGACTAAATGTAAAAAGGAGTGGAATTTCATGTATAAGATGTAAAAAGGAGAAGTGCTTGGAAATCTATATGGCTATCGCTTCACAAAAAGAAGAATACCCATAAGCTTTTGCTAGCTCTTCATCTTCATCTACAAATGAAATCGAGATGTATTTGACAATGAACTACTCCAAGTACATTCAAAGAGCTGGTGAAGAAAATATCAACATTCTAAGGTGGTGGTAGAGTAAAGTCTCATGTTCCCCGATTCTTTCCACCATGGCTTGTGACTTACTCTCCACAAGGTCTAGGGTCCCATAAGAATCAACGTTCAATACTAGTCGATGGATAATAAAAGACAGTAGGTACAATTTGACTGTAAATAATGATTGTTTGCAAGCATAATCGATTCAGCAAAAAATTAATCTTGTGCACATGCCCAACGCAAAGAAGAGGACAACCACGACATTTTATCATATAAATTATAGTGAGGGACACATCACTGAATACGCCAAATAAATTAGGTATCTTCTTCGTTATAATTTGTTTTTAATCATTGTCAGAGCACTTGTACGTGTATTTTCTTTTTCCAAAAATTGAAGATGTACTTGCATTTATTCGTCCTTATATGAATAAGTGTCTTTTTGTTAATTTTCCTAAATTAATTGAATTATTTTTTCAGTTTAAATAAAATCTCCATTGACCGATAGCTAGTGACTAATGGCTATATTATCTAGCCGGTGAACAACGAATACACAAAAGAAAAGAAAAGAAAAGAAAAAAACACACACACACACACACATAATCGGCCTATGAGTGAAGCATCGGTTCTGTACAAGGCATTCAGGAATCACAATTCACAAACCTCTTGTCAATTGACATTTGCAACTTCAGAAACTCTTACACTTCACGTCACCAATCCGGCCAGACAACATATGGCCCGTTTGAACATCAATTTACTTGATTCGAATAGTTGACCGAGAGGAAGAGGCATCGGAATATCAGACGCATTCAAGATTAAAGAAATCTGAGACCAAGGCTGTCATGCCAAAATGATGGGACATGACATATGCGATGACACGGAGTGCAACTGCCAAAAAATTTATTATGCAGGTTGCTCGGGCGAGCCGAGGTAGTGTAGCTATGTCCAATCAAAATTTTAATATTATTAGCATATTAGTAAGTTCTGTTTGGAATGTATTACATATTGTCTTGATTATCCTAAAATATTATTGATTTACCATCCGCAATGCATAAATATTCAATTTTTTTTAAATATTTTTACATAAATAATTAACTTTTTAAATTTAATTTTGAAAAAATATTAGGTAGTCCAGCTCCTTCATGCCACTGTAGTCCAGCGCCATTCAGCAATCGACATGTTGCACCACGTGGTGCAAGTGGTTCCACGGACAAAGCGTTTTTCCCCCTCTCTCTCTCTCTCTCTCCACTGTTCATCGTCCCCCACAAATCCTCCAATTTCATTCCAAGTTTCTCTCTCCACTATTCATGGATAACCCACGTGGTCACCAAGGGCTTTGCCTCCGGAGAGGGGGATCACCCAAAACCCTCTCTGGTCAACGGTGGAGCCTATGATTTCCCCACCCCAAATGGCAACGTACGGCATCGTTGTCAGCT
The DNA here is from genome assembly GCA_016097605.1 of Eucalyptus guilfoylei. Taxonomy (NCBI): domain Eukaryota; kingdom Viridiplantae; phylum Streptophyta; class Magnoliopsida; order Myrtales; family Myrtaceae; genus Eucalyptus; species Eucalyptus guilfoylei. Next base: position 42,529,576 of record CM027864.1, on the reverse strand, counting down.
TCTCACTGAAAGTTGAAATGGACATATATCTATACTTACATATCTATGTACATGTTCTCCTCCAGCCCCAAACAAAAGCAAAATAAATAAATAAAGAAAGAAAAAGACGACTTTCCATATCATTCGGAACGAGAATGCATAACAAAAGAAAAAAAAACGCAGCGACGAATCGCACTTATACAGAGGAGAGAGGAAATGAAATCTGGCAGGCATCGACGACCGGCCGTATCTTGACGGGGTGGCCAGAACCGGTCGCAGCCGTGACGAGATTCTTTTCTGCCGTCTGAACTAAGGTGAGCCTGGCTCCTGATTTCCATTTTCTTTTCCTTCCCATTTCCCGGATCTGAACGGTGTTTTACTGTGATAAAAAGTTTTGGAGAAAATGAACGTTGGAGAGAGAGAGGCTTTGTCCGAGGGACCCACCCATGCCACGCAGCGCCGCGTGTCGGCCACCTAATCGTACAGGACTACCTATTAGGTGTCCGAGCGTAGACACGTCAGATTTGCACTAGTCCACTTAACGTGCGTCACGTGTCGATTTGGGACCCACTCATCAGTTATCCTCGCATCTCTTCGGTTAATGTTTTTACTTTTTTCTTCCTTTTTTCCTTCTTCTTCTTCCTCCTCCTTTCATTCTCTCTCTCTCTCCTCTCTCTTCTGTGGATACACAGTTACACACCCACTCTCTGTTTTTTTCTTTTCAAAATGCTCCCTCGCCCACCGCCTCTGCAATCCGCCTCCATCTCCACCTCTATCTTCGCCCACTTCTTCTCCGACGTCCAGCGTCGCCACGTCTTGTCCAGCTCCTCTCGCGCCCTCAACATCAACACCCGCATTAGCCAGGAGCTGAAGGCCCTCCGCCGCGTCAACGAACCATGCCTCTGCCTTCGCCTTCTGCCTTGCCTACACCAATCTTGGTCGAACTCAAATCTGTTGATTTGAGGTCAAGCTGAGCTCTAAATCACAAATCTAGGGTTTATTCGAGCTTAGATCCAAAAAATGAGGCTCAAATTTGCCGGTGGAACTCGAGCTCGACGACGGAGGATAGACAACTATGAGGTGGTGGTGGAAGGCGATTCACGGGATTAAGTTGATAGTGAGTCTTGGTTGAGGCATTTCCTTTCCGGCGAAGTGAAAGGAGGAGGTCTTCGGCGGAGTGAAAGCACTGAAAGGAGGAAGAAGAAGAAGAAAAATAAAAAAAGAAAAAGAAGAAAAAAAAGTAAAAACATTAATTGAAGAGAGAGAAGGGGTGCGCAGAGTGAAAGCAGGAAGAAGAAGTTAAAAAAGGAAAAAAAGAAAAAACAATAATTGAGGAGAGAGGAGACGCAAGGATATTTGATAAGTGGGTCCCAAATTGATACGTGAAGGGCGTTGAGTGGACTAGTGGAAAGTCAACGTGTTTATATTGGGCACCTAATATTTTCTCAATTTTTTTTCGAGCTACAGTCTGTCAATCACTGGTTTTCTGGCAAGGAAAGAGAAAAAGATTCAATGACTTGACTAGTATGAATATTCAATCCGCCACAACCCCCACCCCAAAATAGAAGACGTGGACGAAATAGATATTTCGACGAAGCAACTTGTGTAGGTGCTACACAAGCTATTTGTGTTCATACATTATTAGCTTTATCGACATTTATCAAAGAACGAAAACAACTAAGAAAAATGGATCCTCCAAATCTCCCTCTCTTGCTTCTTCTCGTGTTCGCTTCCACCATTAACGCCCAAGATTACTTCCCAGTGAAGGTCTGTGCCACCACCGCCAACTTCACCGCCAACAGCACCTACCAAACCACCCTCACCACCCTCCTCTCCTCCATCTCTACCACCAACTCCTTGTCCCTCACCTACGGCTTCTTCAATGCCTCCTCCGCCGTCTCCGGCACCTCCCAAACCCTCTACGTCATCGGCTCCTGCCGCGGTGACCTCACTGCTGGGAGCTGCCGCACCTGCCTCGAAGCCTCGGCCTCCGACATACGCCGCCTCTGCCCCCTCCAGAAGACGGCGGTCCTTTACAACGAGAACTGCACCGTCCGGTACTCTGACACTTCGATCTTCCGCACAGTTGCGAATGACACCCCATACATTTTGTACAACATGAACAGCGTCTCCAGCCAGGTCACGTTCACGGTGGGGACACAGATAAAAGATCTGCAGGGCGAGGCAGCCGGCGGTGGCTCACTGAGGAAGTTTGCTACAAGGAACGTGTCTGTGGGGTCTGACATGGTTTACGCGATGGCGCAGTGCACACCAGATTTGACGAAGGAGCAATGCATCGACTGCCAAGAGAAAATCGTCGGGAACTTGGAGGACTGTTGTCTCGGGAAGGCGGGAATGAGGGCCCTGGGGCCAAGTTGCCAGTTCCGTTACGAGACCAATTTTCCGTTCTTTGACCCAGTTGCCGAGCCACTTCCGCCTCCGCCGCCGCCGCCGCCCCCTCCGCCGCCGCCTCCGCCGCTGCCTCCGCCGCCACCTCCAGGTACGTTGGCTCTTGTTCATGCATTAGTTTGTTTTTTTTTTCCTCTTTTAATCTGGGTGGATTAAGCTCATGTAATTATTAATTATACGAGTTCCACATGAGATTTGTACGATTAATTGTTCAAATAAGTTTAGTCTATATGCTCCATAGACCATCTAATTAATTTTTGGGTCAGCGCGTTGGATAAATACAGTTTTGCCAAAAAGGAGGTACGGAATAATTCCATATTTTTAGGAAAATAAGCTAGGGTCCACGTCTCAATCTTAGGCGCATGGACATGGCTAATAGTCAGCTATCATGGTGAGTTCATTGAATTAAAAGTTATAGCAATCATTGCTCACAAGCGGTCATTTGAGATCTTTAAATTAATAATAAAGTGAGTTTAGGCTAAGGGATTCATTAGCAGATGTTCATTAATGCTCCTCATTTAGTCACCACCGTTCGTGAACTGATATAAACACAAAAATGTTTTTAACAGTAAGAGAAGTAGATCGACATCTAAATTGATATAGGGTTAGAATCCATATCAACCATCCTTAGGGTCACACTGCTGGTGGTGATCATTGCTAATCGTCAAAAAATAAAATAAAATAGTGAGACAAATTGTCGAGCTTAAATCAGCCAAAAAGAAATACTGTATGGGAAACATATGTCTAAAAGTTGTCATTGCAACAACAAGGCAATTTATGGTTGAATTACCCTTAAACCTACTGTATGGATGTCAAACATTTGCATAAGATTTTAATGTAATTCTTCCAGCCACTTTTTGCCATAAATCTCTGCCATGGCAGTGTGTCACATAAGATGACTAGCAATGAAATGACTGCCATGTCAGTGATTTTTTTGGAAAAATTGATCAGAGGGATTACATTCGAGTTTCTCATCAAGGTTTAGGATTAAATATGTTAAATTTTAAAATTTTAAAACTAAATTAGTATCCGTATAATAGAATTAGGACTAATTGGGTAATTTTCCCACTAACTTGGTGTGTGGGGCTCATAAAGAAGACCAAAATTGTACTTCTTATGGCGGTGGTTGATATATTCACAAGGTTAATGTGAATAGGGTTTTTTAGAGGGAATTAGACCCAAGTGCTCATGTGCTGCAGCAGCGGCAATAATTCCCTATTGCCGGAGTTAGTAGGTGATCAAACGTGGGTTGTTAATCAAGAAATTTTTTTGCTTCTTAATATTCTTCATTTATTCGTCTCCGTCAATTTACCAAAAACTGAAACTGATAAATGCTAGAATTGCAATTGAAGTTCAGACCTTCTCGTTTAAGCCTCTCTATTTAGATTTCTCAAGCCCCTTCTTGCGTGTCTAATTGCCAATCTTCACGCATCAGTCTTAGGCCGTATTCCTACCTAGTGAAGCACAGTGTTAGAATGTTTATATGTTATACACGCTTTCATCTAAATTGTTTTTAGATTATTTTAGCAGTTGTCGCATATACAAAATGGAAATTGTGCAGGAAAAAGCAACAGATCTATCATGATAACCATCGCCATTACCATTCCTATTGGAGGTGTTATTGTCCTTGTCTTTCTCATATGTTGTTTGCTTCGAAGAAAGGGAAAGAAGACACATGAAGTCGTCAAAGGAAAAGACGGTAAATAAACTACTTGCCTTTATTTTTTTTTGTAAGCTATCTACGCCAAATAAATGAGCATATTATGAATTTTTTTTTTAATTTTTCGTAAGGAATCATATATGTTAATTAGATGAATTAAGAGTCCATTTGATATAAATGTAACACATATAATGGAAAAGATCAAGGACAAAGATCAGATTCTTCACGCTCTTTCAACCTTCAAAACTACACTTGACTGCACAAGCAATCATGATGCCATCAATAAGTTTGGAAATGTAACATCTCACTTCCGGCCTTCAAGATAAAAAGATGCAGCAATTCTACAAAACTTTTCTTAAACACCAATGGAAATCTCTCATTTTTATAGCCTGCTGCATCAAGACAGTTCAAACAATCTCAGTGCTTTCATGACATAGAAAGCAGAGAGTTTAGCCTTGATTAGAAGACTATTTGTCAATTTCCTGAAATATAGGCAGCTTATCTTGTATCGCAAACCAAAATATGTATTCAAACCTCAGCAAATTAGATGAAAATCAAATCAGTCAATACCATTCAACTCTTGTGGCTCTTTTCCTCACAATCTCCAAAGCTGAAGTAGAGGTAAGAATGTCACAAGAAGCAGCAGTACAGGAATCTTGGTCATCCAAAGAAGCCTTCGGACAAATTACACCACAAGCAGCTGTATGGAATGATACCTTGTCTTCAAACCTCGCACTGGGCCTTTCCCATTTAGAGCATTAATCATATCAGCTGCTTTTGCAGTTCAAAGAAGAGCAGAATCGTCAAGTACTCTCCTTGGGAATAGATCCAGCAAGATCCCATTCGGATGCCATGAGTCATTCTAGAGGGATATAGATTCGACATGACCAACCAAAGAATGGGGCCTCAAAATGCTCCTAACGTTTAGCAAGTCTCTCCAAGCATAAGTAGCATCTGCACCTCAATTAACAGACCTAGTAGGACCTTCAACATGAAGAAGTGATTGTGATACAAGATTCATTTCATTACTTTGTTACAAATACTATTGATGATATTATAATTTTTTTCTTCATGACCAATCAAGAGGGGAAAGATTTCATTGGGGTAAGGGGACAACCATGCCAGCCTAATTCGGTGCTCTTCATTGTGATAATGTTCCCAAGCACTAGCCACCATATAAACGCTATTAGGAGCCAATGTCGATACAATTTGATAATCACATTGCGTTTTTTTCTTAATGTAGGTGCAAATGAACTTACCACCGTGGAGTCCTTGCAATTTGACTTGGCTACAATACAAGCAGCAACAAATGATTTCTCTCTTAAAAACAAGTTAGGTGAAGGTGGATTTGGTGAAGTTTTTCAGGTACGTATTACATATAAGTTAGAAACAATGAAGAATGCTTTACATTTGAATTGAAGATAATGGTGCCGAAAAAAAGGAAAAGAAAAATGTAATGCTTTTTTAGGTTAGTTTTTAAAAAGTTGTGATAAGGAGTTACACGGTAAATTCAACACACTTTAGGGTAGACTTTCGGATGGACAACAAATCGCGGTGAAGAGGCTATCTCGAAGTTCTAGACAAGGTGATGATGAATTCAAAAATGAAGTTCTATTAGTTGCAAAGCTTCAACACAGAAACCTGGTACGACTGCTCGGATTTTGCTTGGAGGGAGACGAAAAACTACTCGCCTATGAGTTTGTGCCAAATAAAAGCCTCGATTACTTCTTATTTGGTATGTTGCAATTTAACCTTCTTATGTACAATTGCTTCAAATCAAATGTTTTAGCTTTCACTAGCTTTGGAAAACTTGAAATTAAGAGGTTTTCTATTCTTTCAGTTGATTATAGTGTTTTGTTTAAGCTACCTTTGATCGATGAGAGCAAATATATTCACCTTGAGTTATTGAATAGGTGCCACATGCTAGCACATAATGAGTTTTGGTGCATCAATGCAGATCCCCAAAAAAGCAGTCAATTGAATTGGTCATTACGATATAAAATAGTATCTGGAATCGCTCGAGGAATGCTCTATCTACATGAAGATTCTCGTCTCCGGATCATCCACCACGACCTAAAATGTAGCAATATCTTGTTAGATAGTGAAATGAACCCAAAGATTTCAGATTTTGGCATGGCAAGGATTTTTGGAGTCGATCAAACTCAGGCTAGCACAAATAAAATCGTGGGGACTTTGTAAGTCTTAGGTCTGAGTAGATGACTTTGTAATTGGATGCCAGACATGCTCATTTTAGCTATTTAAGGATGCTAATTGATTTGCATCTAATTATGCAATATACATGTGGCTAATGTTCGGTTTTGCAGTGGCTACATGTCTCCTGAATATGCAATGCATGGAGAGTTCTCAGTAAAATCTGATGTTTATAGTTTTGGCGTATTGCTTATAGAGATCATTTGCGGCAAGAAGAATAACTTCCACCACCAATTGGATGGGGGTGAATATCTTGCTAGTTATGTAAGTTTCGTTGTGCTACATCAGCAAATATTCACATTGCACTCTTTGTAAATTTGGTCAAGTGAAATTGAAATTCCTTTGTAAAAACTTAGTCGTTTAGCCTAAAGAAACACATATGGTTCTTTTCCTTAGTCATGTATGGATATTTGCAAGATTAAGATGTCATGCATGATGAGTCATTGAATTAATGCCACAATTTCGTGAAGATTTTCGAGAATTATTGTTGCAGGTATGGAATAAATGGAGGGATGGCATGCCATTGAAAGTGTTGGACCCGGCTATCGTGGATTCTTATTCAAGAGATGAAGTCCTTCGTTGTTTGCACATTGGCTTATTATGCATTCAGGAAGATCCAGCTATTAGACCCACCATGGCAACCGTAGTTCTCATGCTCAACAACAATTACTTCAACCCGCCATTGCCTCAACATCCAGCCTTCTTTGTCCGAAGTAGATCGGGGGAATTGAGCATCCCAATGAAAGAGCTTGGATCGAATCAATCTACTAGGAGGACCATGCCTTTGTCAACCAATGACATGTCGGTTACTGAATTGTACCCTCTGTGAATGGCCGCGTAAGTGAAAATTATTCTTCATGGATGGTCTCACGGTGAGATTGCTTGGCCTTCCACCATGATTTTTTATGACCTATCATAAAAAATCAATGTATTTGGAGAATAAGCTGTTGATCGCTTAAAGGGATTGTGTGCATTTAAAAGAATATACATGTTATTCATCATAGTTATTAAGATTCTTCTAAGTTGTCATTACTATTTGAAGCTAAATCATACATTCTGTAATTTTGCACATATGTAAATTTTTGTGCATCCATTAGGATGAATACTACTTCTCTTGTCTAGACTAAATAATGCCCACTAGACTATACATTTCTTCACCTACTAGTTAGGCTTTGGTGTTGTTAAAACTATACATGTAGGCTGTAGGTGCTCAATGTCCGATAGGCTTTCTCTTGGGCACTGGTCAACCTTGGTGGGATTTGTGGGCCCTCGTTGCAAAATGCCAATTTCATCCGGCCCATCTCCATGAAATCCCAGTTATCCATCGTTTCCGTGAGGCCAATCAATTAGCAAACTTGAAGCCCTCCCTTGTAATTGGTTATAGCCCATCTTAGTCCTTTTGAGCGATCCTTTGTTCAAAAGCGTTCTTTGTTGTTCAAAAATTGTTAGTTGAAGAAATTAAAGCGATCCCTTCAACCAGAAAGGGAAAAAGAAGAATAAAAAACCAAAAGTGTTTGTATTCGTTGACAATATTTATAGCTTGAGACAAAGATTATCTATACGGTTTGTGAATGCAATTTCTCTTACAAAATCAGGAATAAATTGGTTGCAATTGTGTCTTCTTAGTACTTTCATTGATTGATGTAACCTTTTCATTAACCATCACAGTATTTAAATTATATTAGCTCCATCAAATCTTGTCATGGAGTTGGTTGGACGAAGCCTAATTGTTATCCTTCCACAACAATTCTTGGTGACAGGTTTCACAAAACCCTCACCAACGATAGTCACTGATCTACAAGCCACTTATAATGAGGGTTTTAAATCGATTTTGACTTCTTCTTCTTCTTTTTTGTATGGTTTTGTCCATCGACTATTGGTTTCTTCTAGTAGTGTTAGCTCATCTACGTAACTACAACAATACCTTTTTTAAAGAAAGACTTTGAAAGGAAGATAGTGAAGCAAGTCAGCTCATGTTGTGGACGTGTTGTGTTCGAGTGTCAATACATAACTTTTTCAAGCATAAGATTATTAGGAATCAATTTATATCAAATACAGTTATCTTCTCACAGTATCCATTAATTTAATAAGCTATCCGTTTATGAATTTCCTAGCACCCACTTGACAAAACTTTTTAAGTATTCAAACATTAAAAATCACTCGTGGAAGGACCATACCAGGTGGTGATCACAGGAAGCTTTTGGGCAGCTTGAAGCCGAAAAGCCCCAAGGACTCTTGGAGAAATAGGGCCAAGAAGATGGTCCCAGTGTATCGAGCGGTTTACCCACTATTTTGTTCTTCTCCTGTTCGATAAATTAGCGGCAAGAATTTAGTCAAATGCATTTATTCATACATGTCTTCTCTCCTTAACCTTTGAACCAAAATTTACCCAATCAATTAGATAGCAAAACATCAAGTGGGGATTTCATATTCTAATGATTGATTTGGTAAAGACAGTAAGGGTGCGCATAACAAAATTTCTGGAATTGAAATTAATTTCTGGCCAGAAATCGATTTCTCAATTTCTATTTCAGAAATTGAGAAGTTAAAAATTTTAGTTTCTATTTCCTCTTCAAATCTATTTCTGGAATAGAAATCTGTTCCAGAAATAGAAAAATCAAATTGCGTTACCAAACGGATTTATGTTCTAAACCTGTTATGAGGAACAGAGAAACAGAGAAATAGAGAAGTATAAATTTTATCATACGCACCGATATTAGGCTCATTATGTCTAATTTATATAACTAATTTATTAAATGATATGTCGGGCTATTATTAATTTTTGAATATAACCAATTATTTAGAGGATTACTCACAATCTGACATATATCCTATTAAAACAATTTTGTAAACTATTTTTAATAAATCTAGCTCTTTGGTTTAAGATGGTCATAGTCAACTTTATGAACCTTCTCTAATGGTCTACGCCTATGGAGATATCCCTTCCTACCCTAGACGGTATCTCCTCTCGAAATCGGGAAAATTGTCCAAAAAGTCCTAAACCTATTACACTTTTATCAATCAGGTTCTAAACATTTCAATTTTGTTAATTTAGTCCTACATATTTTCACTTCTTCCCAATTGAATCCATCCAACCAATTTTGGTCAAAATTCGTTGACGTGAACACTGGTGGTGCCACATGATATGATTGACAACGACATGGACAATTTTTAATAATATTTTAATATTTTTTGAAATTTTTTATACATTTTTTTTATTTTTTTTAATGTTTTTTTTTTTCACTTTCTTCTTCTTTTTGCCGATAGCCATCATCAACCATGGCTACCGAGCTAGTCTCACCTACCACAAGTGAGGCCCAATAGAGCGAGGGCGAGCCCCACCCTTGCCTAGGCCAAGGCGGCCTCGTCGAGCGTCACCTCCGCCCAGGCTGGCGAGGGGGAGCCCTTGTCAGGGCTCACCCTCACCTAGGCAAGTGTCAGCCTCGCCCATGCCAGATCTGGCAAGGGTGCCTTGGCTTGGGTCTCACCTCAACTAGGGCAAGCCTCGCCTGGGCTCACCCTCGCTCGATCAGGCCTCGCTTGTGGCGAGCGAGGCCAGCTCAATGGCCATGGCTTGTGGCTGGCCACCGGAAAAATGAAGAAGAAAGTGAAAAAGAAAGAAAGAGGAAAAAGGAAAAAGAAAAAAAACTAAAAAAAAATAGAAAAAATATTTAAAAATTTTCAAAAAAAATTAAAATATAATTAAAAATTATTTATGTTAGCGCCGATCGTATCATGTAGCATCGCTAATGTCCACATCAGCGAATTTTGGCCAAAATTGGCTAGATGAACTTAATTGACAAGAAGTGAAAAAGTTTAGGACTGAATTGACACAATTGAAAAGTTTAAGACTGAATTGGCAAGTGTAGTAGATTTAGCACTTTTTGAACAATTTTGCCTCTCGAAACCTCTGCAACTTCTCGATCTCATTTTTTTGGCAGACTTTTACTAATCAATTGAGTGGAAATGAACAAACAAACTCGTTTCCTATTTTCATTCAACATGATGATCTTCCAAACTTGAAATAACTATTTTGATCATGCTCATGAAATGGTTGAAAACCCTCCCCGTTCATGTCCATTATGTAGTCAATCAATAGTGCCTATACTTCTTGTTGGGGCTTACACATTGAATTGCAACTTCTTTTATGATAGAAAGAATATTATTTTCAATTACGTGGCTAAAGTTAAAAAAGAGAAACACTCAAGTGGGCATCACCACGTGATCCCCACAACCGCGATCAGCCGGCTTCAAAATACATATTAAGTCAAACTATTCCTTATTGCCAGCTTTGCGTCTCTAACCAACGGGTCACGCACGGTGTCTCCTAGATAAAACGAATGTAGGAGTGAGATGATGTCTCACGTTACCTTCTCTTTCCCTTCACACCCACAACAGTTCCTTTCTCAAATACAAGCACGTGGAAGTTTCCAAGGTAAACATAGATCTCTCTCCCTCTCGTGGAAAATGTGTGAGCTCTGGATTGACTGTACGTTTTCCAGGCTAACAATACGGTTACCCAAGCATTTTACTTTAAAGATAGATTTAATTTTATACAGAGTTGGTAACACTGATGTAAGCCTTATAGAATCTTTAATTCTTTGATTTTAAGATTTTCATTTTTAATGACAAGAAGATCCATTTTGATTATGCAAATCAATAATCCTCGTGGGAACCGAGTGGGCTCTATACATCTCCAAATTCTAAACCACTAAGCCAACTGTCATGGAGTTTTGTTTTAGGAAAATACTAGACTTACTAAGATTAGTTTATACAATTAATTTATTAAATGAGGTATCAGGCCATTATTGATTCTTGTATATAATGGATTATTTAGAGGATTACTCACAATCGTAAATATCTCCTAGAAAAACAGTTTTGTAAACTATTGTTTTTTTTTTTTGGTCGAAGTTTTGTAACCTAATTATAAAATTGAAAGCTATTTTACATTGCATTGAGGTTTTGCCTTAAAAAGATGAAAATTAGAAAAGAGAATTCTTTGTAATAAGAGTCTGCTAGCCTAGCGGTACTGTTATGCTATATTTGTAATGGTGCTCTTGTGGGACTCATCTTTTGCAATCGAAGTATAAAGCTGCCAAAGTTAATTGCCAAAATTGGCATTTATGCTGTAAAACCACAAAAGCCAAACCCCTTAAAAGAATAACGAAAAACAGAATCTTATCATTTAGGGGAGAATTATCAAAAAAGTCCTAAACCTATTGTAATTATGCCAATTTAGTCCTAAAATTTTTTTTTGGCCAATTTAGTCTTAAACCTTTTATAATTGTGCCAATTCAGTCCATCCGGCCAAAATTGGGCGACCGGTGTTGACGTGGACGTTGGCTGGGGACAATTGGCAGGCGAAGCAATTTTTTAATATTTTTTTATTTTTTTTTCGGATTTTTAAATATTTTTTTTTTATTTTTTTAATTCTTTTTTTATTTTTTTTCTCTCACCTTCTCCTTCCTCTGGCTGGCTAGCGCCGGCCAGAGGTGAGGGCCGGCGAGGGCAACCTCACCGGCCACTGGCGAGGCTCGCCCTCGCCAGATTCGGCGAGCTCGGTCCTCGCTAGATCCGGCGGGGCCTCGCCTAGCCAAGGCGAGGGTCGACCTCGCCAGTGGCTGGCGAGGCTACCGTCGCCAAGGTGAGGCCCCGCCAGGCTCGTCTCGTCTCGTCTCCTCCATCCAATGACTCGTCCCGTCTTGTCTCGTCTTGTCGTCTAGCCTGCTCTGCTCTTCGACTGTGGACCCGAAGGAGGACTCGTCGAGCTCTTCAATCTACCTCGCTCCTCGTGTGTTGATCTCCCCTCCATTGCTTCGCCGTCGCCGCCGCCGAGCCTGGCAGGGCCTCGCCCAGCCAAGGCGAGGGTTGACCTCGCCAGTGGCCGGTGAGGTTCCTCGCTAGATCTGGTAACGGCAGCCTCGCCGGCCACTGGCGAGGTCGACCCTCGCCTTGGCTGGGTGAGGCCCTGTTGGATCTGGCAAGGGTCGAGCTCGCCGGATCTGGCGGGGCCTCACCCTCGCTAGTGGCCGGCAAGGTTGACCTCGCCAGATCTGGCGGGCTCGCCTCCGGCCGGTCGGAGGATGGAGAAGGTGGGGAAAAAAAAAGAAAAAAAGAATTAAAAATTCGAAAAAAAATTTAAAAAATTGCTTTGCCGGCCGACTGTCCCCAGCCAGCGTCCACGTCAGCACCGGCCAGCCAATTTTGACCGGATGGACTGAATTGACACAATTCTAAAAGATTTATGACTAAATTGGTAAAAAAAAAAAAGTTTATGACTGAATTGGCACAATTGCAATAAGTTTAAGACTTTTTTGGTAATTCTCCCTATTATTTAGCTCAATAGTAAACACCTATAGGGAACAAAAAAATCAATGTAAACGTAGGTTTTGGTTGCTAGTCTCACCAAAATCTCAATTTAGTACCACACGTTTTCGAACTGGGCATTAGGTGATCATTACCGGAGCAAAAGAATTAATGCTAAACGAGCGCTCGCCCCTCACCTGCTCTCAATGCCGACGTGGCCTTCGTATCGTTGTTTGACTTTTGCTACGATGCCTGGTGTTTGTACTTCGTCAATCAATAGTTTGATTATTATCATACTTTTTCGACTTTGCATAACTTTTCCAAAAGAATTTTCCTGTATATACGAAACCATCTAAAAATCAAATTATTAGAGAACTTTTCCGTCAATTTTTCCCGTCACTCATAAAAGAACTTCAGGCCTCTGGGAATTGTCTACACTACACTGGTTTGCTAATTACTACATACTTAGAAAAGGATCGTAATTGACTGGGAGCTACTCTACGATGAAGTAATTCTATATCCCTCAGAGCGAATAATCCGAAACTTTTTCACGAGTTGTGTCATTTCATGCTAATTGTAGGGTAAAAACATTGTCACATTTCGTAGTAATTTTTCATTAGTCTTTTTCCAAGCCAAACAAACTAGTTCACATCCTTAACTCAATCGGCATTGCAAGTATTTCCATTGACATTGGGAGGTGACAACCCGAAAAAGTCGTTCGGTAATTTTTCCTGCAAATCAATTATACACATGCAAATGCATTTCGTGAAGCAGTAGTTATGTGTACCTCTGCCGAAGATTTTAGCCGTGGCCTACAAGGAGTTGTACTAGGTCAACAAACTTGTCCAATTGGGTCCAATACATTTCCTCACGTAAAATCAAGGAAAGTTCGAATAGTTTCCATGGCAACGAGTACATATGAACCTAGTCCAAAGCGCTCTCTGTCGCCATCGTCATTGCCATCACTTGAAACTGAGACATTGGAGTTACATGTTATCTCGACTTTTGTTGGTCAAGTCTCCCCACTCAACAACAGAATGCAAATCGCGCAATCGACCTTGTCAGTGACCCCCGTACAAGGCCAAAAGGGTGACCATCCTCGCCGTTCATCTTCTTCTCTTACCCCGACTTGAGTCTTGATGGCCTAATCAATAGTAAAGTATTCACAATTTTTTGATGAATCCAATACGGTGTGAGCATAGACCAACATCCAAAGTGTGTTCACAATTTTGCGTCCTAGATTTCAAAAAATGTCATTTTATCTTCTTAACTTTTTCGATCAATGGATGCAGCAAAATCAACACATAATCTTAGGTCCCCATCTCTCTCTCTCCAACTCCACCGCGGCTCACACGGCCCTCACCTCATTGTTGCGCCTCACCACTAGCAGCAATCACTTCCCCATCGGATTGGCCTATCCTTCCACGAGCTTGGCGATCTATCACAAAAGGAGGAGGGCGGTGATATTACCCATGGAACTAAGGAAGAAGCGAAGGAAAATATAAACAGGAAAGAAAAAGGAAATGAAGAAAAAAAGAGTATAAATTGGAAGATTAAGTTCAAATTGCTTTAATCATTGGGGTTTGCTACTCTTCCAACATGGAAGGGGGAGTTGGGGGTTCGAATCCTTACATTTTCAAGAGAGGTTGGGGTGGGGACAATTTAATTTCAAGTGTGGGTTTCGACTCCTACACCCTACAAGGAAGCAAGACAAAAATCTGAAAGTGAGAGTTAGAGTAGGAGTAAGGTAGGACCAACAAAAAAAAAAAAATGTTCAGATCACTATCTTTTTATGTTAATATGTCATCTTCTCAATTTAGCAAACTCAAAAGGTCAAGGTACACTCATCAGAAAAGAAAAAAATAATGTTGACTTACTCTAATAACAGAGAATCTTAATCCATCATGAAATTTAGTTGGATGTGAAGTTTATTCATATATAAAAACCAGTAAGATGCCCGAGCTGTAAATTCCAAAGCACCTAACAACTTTTCCTCAGAAAAGGCACGTCCTTCGTTGGAAAAAGGAATCGGAAACGAGAGTGAGGTATTATGCTGCATAAAACAAGAGTTCCTACACTTTTTTTAGTACGAAGACGAGAATGAAGATTCCTCTCTCTCTCTCTCTCTCTCTCTCTCTCTCTCTCTCTCTCTCATATCCAGTTAGATCGACATCCTTAGACTTTTCTTTCCCAAGTCTCCGCTTGAGGATGAGGACCAAAGAGTCCCACTCGGTCGGCATTATTCTGCTTTGGAAAAACGTAAGATAACGTAATTGACTTGCTTAAATGACGGGACCATTAATCCCGAGGTTCTTGCTTCCATTGGCAGGAGGGGGAGGATACGTTTGCATAACATGGGCCTATTTCTTATTTGGTAAATCTCGAATGAGACAGAGCAAATTATTTGGTAATTCAAGATAAAATTAAGAGGAAAAAGATAATTAAATAAAGAATCTCACTATCAATCGAAGGGACTTGCGATCGGACCACTATGTCGTGGCCGCCTAAGGCCAACGACAACCTGGCATGGTGGTTACCTAACGCTCAACACTGGATAAGAATAGGGAGGTGATGAAGGAATCATGCGAGCACCACCTGAACTCGTGCTCAGGAAACTTAGCCATTGTGCTCTCAGGCCGGGGGCACCCAAGCCCGCAATGCAGGTTGGCGACCACTATCACGGTGGTCGATTGAGGCCGTCCCTCACATATCTAAAGACAAAGACCAATATCACTTTTTCACTCCATCTTTTATATATATATATATAGTTATAAGGTGGTATTTCTACCAGTTTTCGCACATATCGATTTATTCACCTCCTCGAGTGATTGTCAGAGTACACCGTCTTATATTAGCTTGGTGCATTCTGAATTTTACCTTAAATTGTGTTTCTAACCAGGCTTGAACCAAAGATCACTAAACAAGCTGAAAAATTCTCCATCTAAGTTAGCGCCTTACTGGTTTTCCCTTCCTTTCTCTCTCTACAACAAGCAAGTCTTGTACTCATCTAGATAGGTGAGCCCACTCCATCTTGATCATTAAATCATATAGGTTCCACATATGACTCTTAATGTTTAATGACTAAGATGTAATTGGCTCAGATACTCCTATGCAAAAGGTGTTCATACTTATCTTGTCACAGTCTCCACGTTGGAGCAAATGAGAGTGCAAACTCACATAAATTGACTTTAGTCAATGACCTCGTACAAGGGCAATTGCTGTCTTCCATCCTCACAATCCATCTTATTCTTCTGTCCACATGAATTTGAATGGCCTAACACACTGAAATTCCTGTCGCTTTAACTGTATTTGACTTTAGGGAAAATCTCCCACAGGTTTGTCTTGACTTGTCATAAATCTCTTTTGACCTTCCTGTATAAAGAAAAAAGTATATTATAGTTTTTCATGATTTAAGATATCAATTTCTATATGGTTTAAAACGTTTAGATATGTCACATGGATTAAAATATCAAAATCTTTAACGTTCAAACCTTGATCCTCGAATTTCAATTTGCAATGGTGCGCCTTGTATTAACTTATCAAAAACAAGAAGGAAAATAGATAATTCGCCCCCAATCTTTCAGTTGTGCTGTTGAACCTAATCTTAGTTGCATTTTCAGTATAACAAGTATATGTTGATAAAATTGCTCAAATTTTGCTTTGGTAACCCCAGTATAATAATATGTACTATGGATCATCCATCACATGTTGTTGTGTAGACTACGTGTGACATGAGAATTTATTGCGTAGGCTTAGTCTAATTTATTTAGTTAATCACAGATTAAGAAAAAGTGAAAAGAACGAACCTCACATAAAAAATACAAGTTTTTACCACATGCCTAAATATAGAATGAGTCGATATATTCTGATACTTTTCTACAGTATCAATAAAAGAAATTTTTGTTATATGATGATGTCCAAGTAATTAGCTTAATACCATGAATCCACTTAAACAGGACCTTGCTTGCATAAAAGCCAATAAAGGATGATAGCCTAATCCCATTTTTTTTTGGTCGGAAGTCTAATCCCATATTTAGATTGCTTTTACCATTACAATTTTTAAGCACCTGGTATTGGTCATGCTGCAATTATTCTTCAGACATGACGGTCCAGATTTATTTTAATCCATGCATTTAGATTCTCCGAATAGTTCTCACCACAAAAATATCTTGGAAAGAGACCACATGCTCTTCTTCCTACTATTCCGCGTCCGTGCTGCAAGCTCGATCTATTCATCAAGCCAGCCAATCATGAATTCTTCCTCACCATCTGCCTCTCTCTCTCCTTCTTCATCAAAATTTTCGGTACTGAAGCTGCCCCTAATTACATATATCATGATTGCCCAAACACCTCCCTCTTCAGCCCGAACTCCACCTACCAATCCAACCTCCACACCCTCCTCTCTTCCCTTTCCTCCGCCGCCACCCACGGCACCAACGGCTTCGCTAACGCTACTGCTGGCCAAAACCCTCCCGATCGGGCCTACAGGCTCTTCCTCTGCTGCAGCGACCTTGACGTCGCCACTTGCAGCATCTGCCTGGCCACTGGAAAGCAGGAGATCCTCCGAAGATGCCCCAACCGGTGGGTCTCTGTTATCTGGTACGACGAGTGCATGTTGCGGTACTCGAACCAGTCCACCTTCTCAGTCATGGAGCAATCGCCATCACCCCTTTTGTACGACAAGAACGTCATGGACCCAATCCGGTTCATGCAGGTCCTATTAGAAACCCTCGATAATGTCGCAGTGAGGGCTTCAGCTGGTGCGTCAGGGAAGAAGGTCACGGTGGCGGAGGCAAACATCACGAGCATGCAGAAGCTGTACGCACTTGCACAGTGCATGCCGGACTTGATGGCATCAGACTGGCACATGCCTCCAGTTTGGTATCGCTAATCTACCTTAGGGGAAGCAAGGGGTAGCTTGCTCACTCCGAGCTGCAATGTGAGGTACCAGCTCTACCCCTTTTATAACACCTCGGCTCTGCCGGCACCAGCACCAGCAACCGCAGCTCCACATCCCGCTCCGGCGACTGGACCTAAAGGTAAATGTGTGTTTGTATTGCTTATCTTCGTCTGTCCTAACTCTTTTCGCTTTAATTGGAATCAAGATCTCGATTTAGCGCGTATCCACCATGAGTAATTATAGAATTTTTCCTAAAATAAAAAGACGTGATCGGTTGACTAAAGATATGAGGTGATATTGGAGGATCATAAAAACAATTCCTCGTCATAGTGCGCTTGTTGGTCCTGGGCTTTAGTTTAAGCGGGGACTCCGGTGTTTATGCCGCAACATTTCGTTAAGAAAACTGTGGCTGGGCTGGACAAATATTATAAGTATTTTTGGCAAAAAAAAAAGTTATACAGATATTATAAGTTCTTGAAATTAATGCTTCTTTCAATTCTTTAATGCTACAGAGTCAAGATGAAATACATATTAGGTAACAACTTTTTCTAAGGTGGATAGCTCACTTATATGACTATTGGTAAAAGGTTGCTTTTAATCAATCAATGGTTAATCCCCCAATAAACAATCAATGTGCTCACATAGGTATTAGGGAAAAAAATTGCATTTTTTCTATGAAGGACAGCTTATGGATTACAGCTTAGGGTCGGTTTGTTTGAAGAAAAATCATTTTCGGGAGATTGTTTTTCAACTTTTAAGTGTTTGGATAATGAAAACCTAGTCAATCTATGATGAGCATTTTCCATGGGCTGAAAACAAGAAATTAGATTGGAGAAAACGATTTCTCCTTCCGACAAGAAGGTAACCATTTTTCTTGATTTATTGTTGCTGGTCAAAGTGAGAAGTATAGGTCTCTATATGTCTATTTCTTATCTCTCATCATTTTTATTAGTTTCTTTTTCAATAAGTCTCATTTGTTTTAGTCATTAATTCTCATGTTCTGTTACATTCTCAAACAAACATGATCATACATAATGTTTTACACATATGATTCCATAGTTCTTTCCCAATATCTTTGTAATTTTTTATGGATTAAAAAATAAATAAAGACATGTTGATTCTAATTTTTCAGTCGTTACATGCCATTTTTAGCAATACAAGCTGCTTTTAATGGATTCACTTACTAATAAATACCATCAAATCAACTCTTTCAACTTGTTTTCTGGGCAAAACATTAAATAATGGCTTACTTTCTCCAAAATTTCTTATAAATATTTTTAGGGATAAAATGTTTTCAGTGAAACAAATGAATCGTTAATTTCTTCACATTTGCTTTTTAAGCATTGTTTTTCTCTTCTTCTTTTTTCTACATTTGCTCTGCTTGTGGTAGCAATTCCAGTTACTAAAATCTCATATATTCATAAACGATACATATTCTGATGCTTAAATTTTGGTTGCACATATGTAGGCAAAAGAAATAAAGCTACTGTAATAATCATTGCCGTCGCGGTTCCTGTTGGCATAGGCGTGGTGCTTCTCTTCCTTGCTTGTTGTTTCAGTCAGAGTAAAGCGACCAAGACGTACAATGCCGTCCAAGAAGATCAAAGCAGTACGGGATATGTCCTGTGTCGTATACTTGGATGGAATGATGAAATTGTGTAGGTGGGATGTACTGTTCTATGCTTTTGGTTAATTGACCATTTTGTGCTGTTTTGTCTTGTAGGCGTAAATGGAATTACAAAAGCCGAGTCCTTGCAGTATGATTTAGCCACCGTACAAGCCGCCACGGATAATTTCTCTCATCAAAACAAGTTGGGTGAGGGTGGATTCGGTGAAGTTTTCCAGGTATTATCAGTTAGAAAAATTGACAACTTTGACATATATTATGTGAATTTGTGGTTACAAGCTATTCATGTGTACTCAAACAATCCAATTAACAAATTTCAGGGTAGGCTACCAAATGGACAAAAAATAGCTGTGAAGAGATTATCTAAAAGCTCAAGACAAGGCGTTGGAGAATTCAAAAATGAAGTTGTTTTGGTATCGAAGCTTCAACATCGAAACCTTGTGCGGCTGCTCGGGTTTTGCTTAGATAGACAAGAAAAGTTACTTATCTATGAGTTTGTGCCGAACAAAAGCCTCAATTACTTTTTATTCGGTATGTTGCATACTTTAATGAGTTGTCATTTTCCATGCGAAAGAAACTATTTGTGTGATCAGCATGAACTTAAAGTTGAGATTCTCAGTAGCTTTCGGGGAGCTTGATGAAAGTTCTTCCAAAATTTATCGATCCAAAATAGTTGGTTTCTAATATTGTAAATATGCAGAGCTTGATAAGAGAAGGAAATTGGATTGGTCAAGACGTTACATATAATATCTGGAATCGCTTGAGGAATACTCTATCTGCATGAAGATTCTAGACTCCGAATCATTCATCATGATCTAAAACCTAGCAATATCTTGTTAGACAATGATATGAACCCGAAGATTTCAGATTTTGGCATGGCTAGGATTTTCGGAGTAGATCAAACTCGGGCAAACACTAAGAAAATCGTTGGGACCTTGTGAGTCTCAAACTCTTTCTTAGATGACTGCTAATCTATTGTTTATATGATCTATCTTGTGGTTGATCTATGAATTAGAAAAACACCATGCTCATATACATGCTAATTTTGGTACATATTCATCAGAATATGGCTTTATCAACTTATAATAACATAATCGACGCTACAACCCATGTATTTTGGTTTGCAGTGGTTACTTGTCTCCTGAGTATGCAATGCGTGGGCAAATCTCGGCAAAGTCCGATGTCTATAGTTTCGGTGTCCTAATCCTAGAGATCAGCATGAAGAACAGCTGCTCCTTCCAATTAGATGAAGGCGAAAATCTTGCCAGCTATGTAAGCTAGATATGGACTGTTACAACATATATTAAGCTTCATCAATCTAATTAAGTTGAAAGTCCTCCATTGAAATATTTTTTGTAGGCGTGGAAGCATTGGAGAACCGGTACACCACTCGAAGTGTTAGACCCGTTAATTGGCGACTAATATTCAATAGATGAAGTGGTTAGATACCTCCACATTGGCTTGCTAGGTGTTCAGGAAGATCCAGCTTATAGACCCACCATGGCAAGCATAGTCCTTATGTTGAGCAGCCACTCTGTTAAGCTTCCACAGCCTCGACGACCGGCCTTCTTCCTTCGAAGGAGCACTGAGAGAAAGTTGAAAGAGCTTGAGTCGGACCAATCCGCCAGTAGGTCTATGCCTTTGTCGACCAATGAAATGTCGATTACTGAGCCGTACCCTCGGTGAATTGTGATGCGAGTAGAAGTCTTTCTTCACGATAGTCTTACAGAGACCTTGAGATCGTTGGCCTTCCACAGGTATCATTAATGAACGATCGACAAGCGCCTATGTTTTTCGAAAATAGGCTGGTAGTTGTCATGGGATCACGCGCGTGATGTACATGTTGGCTTCTCCTATTAAGGAACAAAACGCGACTACACTGAATTATTAGGTTCTCCTTCGTATGCGCGTGTTTCCAGTCAATATCATTTGAGTTCGTGCGATGGAGGACGCAGAACACAAAGGGATCCCCTCTGTGATGTCCACGATCTCTCATTTATTGAGGCAATGTGTGCCCGTGTGGTGATGACGGATTAGGCGCGGGAGGATGTTGAAGAGAAGTTGATGAGAACTTGTTCTCAATCGCTAAAATTCTGTATGTGTTTGGGAGGGGTGGGGGGTGGGGGTTGGGGGCGGGAGCGGAATACTTGAAGAGAGACAGAGTGGGAGACCTTGTAAGACCGGGGAATCCGAGTTAATTTTTGGTCTTCCACTATGGCCACATTTTCCTTAAGGATAAGTGCATTGAAATTTTTAAAATTTGTCACAAAAGTGCAACTAAATCCTAAAATTTTTCAAAAGTTCAATCGAGTCTTAAGATTTATGGAAAAAATGCAATTGAGTGCTAAAATTTTTAAAAGGTATAATCAAGTTCTATAATTTATCAAACTAATTTAGTCAAAGTTTTAGAACTCAATTGCACTTCGAGATAAGTTTTATAACTCGATTGCACTTTTGTGACTAGTTTTAAAACTTGATTGTACTTCTTAAAAATTTAAGACTCAATTACACTTTCGTGACAAGTTTTAGAATTTATAATGCGCTTATCTCTTTTCCTCACTGTATATTCCCATTGTCTTGCCTTTTCTTTACCTTGCCCATTATTTTGCACCATTGTTAATTCAACTAAGAAATCTTTGAATGTGCTTCAATAGCCCATTGAATCCATGCCGGAATCTTCTTTGAGATGTCTCGCAGATTTACTGAATTCCCTCACTTTCTATTTTAGCTCAAGTGAATATATTAACTCTAACTTCTTAGGAAATGATATCATTCTCTAATTCTCGGTATAATTAAAATTCGTAAGGATAATAACTTTATTTCCTCCAATTTTAATGAGATCTTGCAATCTTTCCTAGTTTGGCACTCCACATGTGCATTTCGGCCATGGTGCGTATTCAATGGGCTTAGCCGAATTTCATGCTCTTATGGGCTTAGCCCAAATAATATAATTAAGCTTAGAGAAACCCTACTTAAGTCCATAAACTCCTATCCAATCAAAATGTAGTTTATGTGGGCTTAGGGCCCGTTTGGTTCAACTTTGGAGAAATGGCTTTGCATTTCCCCAAGTATCTTTGAATGAATGGGCATTTTGTGAAGGTAAGTGTGTTTGGAAACTCATTTTTGTGTATATTTTGCAAAGTAACTTTAAGGTGAAAAGAAAAAGGAAAAAAAGAAAAGAAAAGAAAAGGGATAAGGAGATGCAGCTGCGTGGAGAGGGAAAAATCGTGGGGGAGTGGCTTGGCAATGGTGCTGATGGTGTTGGGGAGGCGGCTGGTGGCGGTGGTGATGGCGGTGGGGGGGAGGTGGCTCACCCAACTGCTCCAGTCCAGCAATTGGCCAGCCCTCCCCTCTGGCTGGTCGTCGAAGCCAAAGGAAGAAGGAGGGGAGGAAAAAAAGATAAAAAATTAATAAAATAATTCGAAAAAAATAAAAATAAAATATTATTAAAAAATTATCATCGGTCTGGTCGGTGGCCACATTAGCATTGGCCAGCCAATTTTGGTCGATAGACTAAACTGATACAATTGCAAAACATTTAAAACTTAAGTGGCAAAAAAAATAAAATTTATAACTGAATTGACATAGTTACAATAGATTTAAGAATTTTTTAGTAATTTTCCTGATTTTCCCTCTCTCTTGATGATCTCTGTATTTTTAGAGAAAGAGCCTAGTCAAAACAAAGGAAAAACTTATCAAACCGACTCTCTCTTAGTTTGGTTCTTTGCCCGAAATTTTCCATGGATTCAAGTTGATTGTTTTCTCAATAAGAATTCACACCAAACTCCTCATTTCGTCAGTCTCATTTATCTTTTACTTTTCGCCAGTCTGATATGTTATAAACTCAAAAAGATATCAAAACATCATTTAGAATAGAGCTTGCAAAATCGAGAATTGCCAAGATTAGGCTTATTAGCGAAGTCGCCCGGAAAGCGAAATCCCACCTTGGTCCTCCATGTTTTGGTCATCGCCAGAAAGTCCATCTACGGTCTTCAAAGGTCACTCTCAATTAGCTGGGTTTTCCAAGGGTGATCTTTGATTTCTCATTCAGGAACTAACTAAATCAGACTGAGCCTGACCGTCGCAATTGAGTGAGCAACGGCCGGGATTTTAGTAAAGAGTGGGGTGGGACTGATCCTCCGCACCACAAATCATCTCAGACTGTTGCTGTCAATTTAGTTAATTAATTTATCAAATACGAGGGGTCCAAAAACTACACATCCATTGTGAAGTTGTGCAAGACTTTCCGATGGAGTAATATCGTGCAAGTGCGTGAAATTTGCAAGACGGACGCACCAAATCAATGGGACGACAATTCAAACGTCATTGGTCCAGAAACTACACATCCATCATAAAGTTGTACGAGACTTTTCGATGGAGTCGTGTCGCGCAAGTTGCATGGGAACAAATTTATGGGACGACAATTCAAACATCATTGTTCCTACAATTCTGGGCCGATCTCGCTAGGCCAATACAATCATCAATCCAACCATGAAGTCTTCCTTCGTTGTCTCCCTATCTCTCTCCTTCTTCTTCATCATCAGAATTTTCATTACTGAAGCCACACCCGCATATCTGTATCATAATTGCACAGACACCACCCTCTTCACTCCCAACTCCACCTACCGATAAAACCTCGACATCCTCCTCTCTTCCCTCTCCTCCGCTGCCACCAACAGCAAGGATGGCTTTGCCAATGCCACTGCCGGCCAAAACCCTCCTGACCAGGCCTAGGGGCTCTTCCTCTGTTGCGGCGACGTTAGCACCACCACGTGCAACGACTGCGTCGCCACTGGAAAACGGGATATCCTCCAGAAATGCCCCAACCAGCGAGTCTCTGTGATCTGGTACGATAAGTGCGTGTTACGGTACTCGAACGAGTCCGTGTTCTCGGTCATGGAAGAGGAGCCTGTTTTTACGATGTCCTACGCCGGAAACATCGCTAACTCAACCAAGTTCTTGCAAGTACTCGGTGACACCATCAAAGACGTCGCCTGGAGGGGTTCGGGAAACAGATTCGCAACTGCGGAAGCCAATGTTACCACGTCTGAGAAGCTGTACACGATGGCGCAGTGCACGCCGGACTTGACGCGGTGGGACTGTAACACGTGCCTCCGATCAGTGATTCCGCGTGTTCCCCTGGGGAGGCCAGGAGGGAGGATATTCACCCCGTGCTGCAACGTGACGTTCGACATTCACCTCTTTTATAATGAGGGCCCCGCGCCGGGCCCACCTCCTCCTCCCCCTCCTCCCGAAGGTATATGGAATTTTCCTTTTGCCTCTCTCTCCCACTGCTTTAACGCCACGAAACAAGTCGGTTAACGCGCATCATAATTTTTTTGTTAGCATATTTTTCTATTTTTAAAAGTAGACGTCGTTGGAGCATAAATTTGTTTGGCAATATAATTTCATTTTTCTATTTTTAAAATAAATTTTTACTTCAAAAATAATTTTAGAATCGAAATCGAAGTAAAATTCTTTTTACTCTTCTATTTTTGGAAAAAAAGTGAGAAATAAAAAATTTTCTTATTGCTCGTCATCACTACTAGTCGGCCGCCCACTTGTTGCCCCCCCTCACCTATTGCCATCGGCCACCCCCTACCTCTCACCGTTAGCTGTCCGAAAGAGAGAAATTTTATGTCATTATCAAATGAATTTCTATTTTAGATTTGTATCATTATCAAATTCATATTTTTATTTAGAAACTCATCCAGAGAATAGAAGAAATTGATTTTTAAAACATAATGATTATCATTCGCACTATTATGGTTGGAGTTCTCATTCCAAAAGGATTAAAAAAGAAAAAAAAAAAAAAAAAAAGCTCCTTGCTCGTTAGAATGTCGACCAAGGCCCCGCCCCCCACCTTCCCGGGCCTTTTTTCCTGCTTTCGAGTCTATATATGGTTTGTTCTGCTTGTCCAAGGTTCTTGCTTTTCGGACGGAGAGAGATGGGACGAGTCATTTAATTTCTGAAACATAAGACAGTAGTCGACTGTTGGATCGTGTGTCTTGTTAGCCTCCCGATCGTAAGGCAATTTTGTCTTGGTTAGCTAATAGCACTATACACTCGGCCTTAATTTTATGTTCGCAAAATCCTTTTAGAAAGGGAAAAAAAATCCAATGAAACTGACTGGTGAATGATTGGAAGTCTTGCTCAGTCTGGAAAGGGTTAGGCTTTATCCATCCTGTATATGACTAAATCCATTCATTTTTGCAGGTTTCCTCGATTTATTTACTTTTCAATTGTGGATTTCTTGCAAATTTAACCTTATTGCTTTAAAAAAAAAATAAATAGCCTCCTCTTCATCGTTACTCTTATAGCAACCTACCCATACTTTGTCACTTTTATCCCAAACACTTTTTTGGTGCATATGTTATTTATTATTTGCTTTGTCTGAAACAATATGAAGTCTCTGATTAAGACATCAAAGTATTAGCGATTTTATTTTACTATTGATGAAATACTTTTATGCAGAGTACATAAAAAGATATAAGAATATCTAAAAGTACACTAAAAACAATGACAAAAAAAATTCCTTGTTGAGACACATTGTTATTTTTTTGTAATTATCATGAATGATATTAACTTTTATCAATATAAAATGACTAATATTGAACTGTCATTTTATAACCCTTTCTTATTTTATGCAATGTTTTGATTTAATTAAAATATCATCTTTGGATTTTAGTATTGGGAGATGTAACTATAATTTTATTTAATCATATGTTTAATGAGGGCTTTTTTTTTTCATCCGGTCAACTCATTATATGTGTATAACGGACAACCAACAGGAAAAAGTTTAATGATTATATGAGCAAAAAAACTAAATATTTAAAAACAGCTGACTGTGTTAATAAAAAGTTAATTTTGTCCAAGTTATTTTGGATTTTTCATGGTAATACCCACTTATTGGAAACTAAAACATGGAAGCATGTGATATGAGCCTAAAATTTACTTCATAATACAAGGTCAGATTCACTTCCTAGTTTCTACATAGATGTAGGAAAGGAAAAACAAAGAAAATTTGTGAATAAAAACTCAGGATCCACCGCTTTAAATTTCTATTTGAGGATTAAGAGAAATTTTATCTCTTCAATGAAAATAGCAATGGATTTAGTCATTGGAAATAACCACACCCTTTTTATAAATTACCCTCCAATACTGGAAGAAGCATTTACAGTTTCTTTTATAATTTTTTGCCATGAGTCACATTTTGCTAAATTGAAATATCGTATCAAAACTAAGTTAAACCTTCAAAATTCCATGGCATTGCTTTTATGAGAAGCAAACAAATAGATCAAAATTCAGGCTTCAATTCAGGGAAAAGTACCAAAAAAGTCCTAAACCTATTGCATTGATACCAATTTAGTCCTAAACTTTTCAAGTGGACTAATTCAGTCTTAAACATTTTTACATTGGTACCAATTCAGTCCATCTGGCCAATTGTGGTCGGTCGGCGCTAACGTGGACATTAATCGGTGACTAGACGTTGACGTGGTAATTTTTAAATATTTTTTAAAATATTTTTTTGAATTTTTTTGAATTTTTTCATTTTTCTTTTCTTTTTCTTTTTTTTTTTCTCCATTCTTCCTCCTTGAATTATTCCGGCCACTAGGCGAGGCGGCCCTCGCCCGTTGCCGGAGAGGGTCACGGCCCTTGCTCGGCCTCTCCAAGGGCTACCGGCGAGGCGACTTCGCCCAAATCTCGGTGAGGCGGCTTCGCACAGATTTGGGCGAGGCCAGCCTCACCTTGGCCTTGCTGAGGGCCATGTTGGCCTCGACGGCTACAGGTGAGGCTGCCCTCACCCAGATCTGGGTGAAGTCTCCTTGCTTGCGACCTTGGGCGAGGCCGAGTGAGGGCCACGACCCTCACTTGCGGCTGGCGAGGGCTTAGCGGCCCTCACCCAATGGCCGGCGAGCCTCCGGCTTGGAAGCCCTTGCCTCCGCCCTAACGATGGCCACCATGGCCTCGCCAGCCGCAGGTGAGGCTGCCTTCGCCCACGGCAAGGCCAAGGCGAGGCTAGCCTTGTCCAGATCCGAGCGAAGCCGCCTCGATGGTGGCCCTAGGAGAGGCCGGGCGAGGGTCGCGACCCTCGCCTAGTGGTCGGCGAGCCTCACCGGAGGCTCGCTGACCACCATCAAAACAGTCCAAAGAGGAATAAGTGAGAAAAGAAAAGGAAAAAGAAAAGAAAAAGGAAACAATTAATAAAAATATTAAAAAATATTAAAAAATTGCCACGTTAATGTCCGGTCACCGGTTGATGTCCACGTTAGCACCGGCCGGACAAAATTGGCCAAATGGATTGAATTGATACCGATGTAAAAATGTTTAGGACCAAATTTGTCCAATTAAAAAGTTTAGGATTGAATTGGTACAAATGCAATAAGTTTAGGAATTTTTTGGTACTTTTCCCTCTCAATTCACGTAATGGAATGCGTGCAGGAAAAAGCAACAAATCAGGAAAAAAACAACAAATCAACCGTGATAACTATCAGCATTATCGTTCCTGTTGGAGGTGTTATGGTACTTTTTCTCACTTGTGGTTTGCTTCGAAGAAAAGGAAAGAAGACGTATGAAGTCGTCGATGATAAGAGCGGTAAATTGACTATTTTTCCTTTATATTTCGTAAACTACTTAATGCCGTATAATTGAGCATATTATGAAACTTCTTTATTGTTCATAAGGAATCAAATATATTAAGGTACTATTAGGACTGTTAATTGCGGTGCATATGGTACCCTAAGATTATTACTAAAAGCCAACGTACATTTGATATCATAAACAATTGATTGAAAAACCACTATCAACTTTTGTTAGTAACATACGAATTAAAGTTATAAGCTTTAGGATTTGCCCGGGTACAGATGTTTCATTATATGAACCTCAAAAAAGTTTTGTGTCCTTGTAATAGAATCATAAAATGATGCCATCATGATTTTTCATCAATTATATTTTTAAGAAAAACTTAGATAAGTTAGTAGGCATATATAAAGATTTTGTAGAAATATCGAATCTAGTAATTCGATTGTGTTACTAATTCACGTTATCAAATAAGAAATTACAAGAATAATATTTCATTTCTATGTACATGAAATAAAATTAATCATATGAAACGATTCCAGACATGTTACAACAATAATCGATTTCAAAAAAGACATGAAACGAGTTCAAAATCGAAGTACTCTACCTGAGTATACTGTGGCTTTTTTGTGTGTCTATAATTTGGCTTACTTAAAAAAAATCGTTTCCTTTTTCCCGTAAGTTTGGAAAATATGCGAGAAACGGAAGTTTTATTTAAAATCACGCAAGTAAATGTAATTTACTAATAGAGGTATTGACATCAAATATGTGAATTAGGTTGCTGCAATTCAGAATTCTTCATTTTCAAGATGTGATAGGGAAAACCATGCCTAGAAATCTAAATCCATGGAATGTTTTTGGCCAATGAAACGATAGAGCTGGGTGTACATCCGTTTAAATTTATTCGCGACTTAAACTCCATCTGCCATGAAATAGGATTTCTTGAATTCCACTTTCCGATGGGTAAGTTAAGCTTGTTCATCCACCAAAAAGAGTGGAGGACTAGTGCCACTACAACCCTATATTGACTTTAGTACAAGATGTTCCACAGCAGGGATTTATCTTAGAAACTCCGAGAAAAGTGCCAAAAAAGTCCTAAATCTTTTGTCTTTGTACCGATTTAGTCCTAAACCTTTTTTTGGTACCGATTTAATCCTAAACCTTTTTAGGTTGTGCCAATTTAGTCCTTTCTAGCCCATTTTGGCCGAATTTTGTTGATTGGACGTCGACTGGCTGACGTGGCTTGACCGGCGCTGATGTGGACAACTTTTGATAATATTTTAATATTTTTTAATATTTTTTCTTTTTTATTATTATTTTTCTTTTTTTCTTCTCCTCTTCTTCTCCAACTGGCTGCCGGACCTCGGCGACCGACCAGAGGCAACAGCTGGCGAGGTCGAGGTCAACCTCGCCGGCCACCTTGCCAGTGGCCGCGAGGGCGGCCTTGTGTGGGGTGGCGAGACTCACCCTCGCTGGATCTGGCAAGGGTCGAGCCTCGCCCATGGCCGGCGAGGGCGAGCCTCACCCACCCGGCGCGAGGTTGCCCTTGAGGCATGGGCGGCGAGGCTCGCCCTCGAGGCGTGGGTGGCAAGGCGCGCCCTTGGCGGATCTGGCGAGGGTCGAGCCTCGCCCATGGCCGGCGAGGGTGAGCCCCACCAGCTCGCCGGATCCAACGAGTGAGGGGGAGAGAGTCGAAGGGGTAGACCGCCAACCACCGCACCTGATTCGCGGCCGTCAGCCTACAGCAGCGTTTGGTTTCAAGCGCTGAAGCTCCAGTAGGCCTCGTTCCTTTTTTGTGTTTTGTGCCTTGCATTGGTCGGACCAGGCCAGAGCTCGCGGTTGTTCGTCGCACAAGCTCCATCCCCAACCTTCCTTTGTTTGCTGTGCATGTCCTGGTTTTTTCTTCAAGGATTCGATTCGAGATCTGAGGGCGTTCGATCTGGGTGGGACCTGAGAGAGAGAGAGAGAGATAGAGAGAGAGAGAGAGAGAGAGAGAGAGAGATCGAGAAAGAAAGAGAGAGAGAGTCCTCTCCCGACCAAGTCGAGGAATCCCTAGCCATGCGAGACCACCGCCGTAACGCTGCCGCCTGATGCCGTCCACCGCTGCTCGTCGCTTCGCCGACCCATTGCCATATCCGGCGAGTTGGCGGGGCTCGTCCTCCCCGCCTAGGCCTTGAGGGCGGCCTCGCGCCGGGCAGGCGAGGCTCGCCCTCTTCGGATCTGGCGAGGTCGAGCCTCCCCAGTCATGGGCGAGGCTCAATCCTCGCCAGATCCGGCGAGGGCAAGCCTCGCTGCCCCGTGCGAGGCTGCCCTCGTGGCCACTGGCGAGGTGGTCGGCGAGGTTGAGGTCGACCTCGCCGGCCGTCACCTCTGGCCAGTTGCCGAGGTCCGACGACCGGTTGGAGGTTGAAGAAAAAAAGAAAAAAAGAAAAAATAAATAAAATAAATAAAAAATAAAAAATATTAAAATATTATTAAAAGTTGTGAAGAAAAACGTCGGCCGATGAGGTCACGTCAGCCGGCCGGCATTCAGTCAGCAAAATCCGGCCAATTTTGGCCGGAAATGACTGAATTGGCACAACCTAAAAATGTTTAGGACTCAATCGGCACCAAAAAAATGTTTATGACTAAATTGGCACAAAGACAAAATGTTTAGGACTTTTTTGGCACTTTTCCCCAGAAACTCCTAATCGCTACTGTACAACTTGGGGTGAGCATCGGGCCCATTTTGACTTGGGAACCGGCGAGAACCAGCTTGCTTAGTTCAATTCCAAGCTAATCACCCAATTAGGCTAGTTTTTGAGCTAAATCAATTCCAAAATGATTTTGAAGCCTCTATTTGAAAAAACTATAAAATAAAAAAAAACTTTTGCACTCAACAAGATTAGAACCATGTCTTTAGTATGGACAAATAATCATAATGATGTTGAAGAAAAAGAAACATGTAAAGCTTTTTTATGGTAGCTTCTAAGTAGTTGTGTTAAGGAATTAAATGATAGATACAAAACCCTATTAGGTAGACTTCCTAATTAACAATAAATTGCTGTGAAGAGGCTATCTCAAAGCTCAAGAAAGGGTGATGAAAAATTTAAGAATAAAGTTTTATTAGTTGTGAAGCTTCAACACGAAAACCTTGTATGACTGCTTAGATTTTGATTAGAGGATTCGAAAAGCTACTTGCTCACAAGTTTGTGCCAAATAAAATCCTCGATTACTTCTTATTTGGTATGTTGCACTTTAACCTTCTTATTTGCAAAATGTACAATTTGCTTGAAATCAAATGGTCAACCTTTCACTAGTTGTGGAAACTTTGAAAATTTTGAGTTTTGTTCTTTTAATTAATTATAGGTTTTTCTTGAACTATCTTTGATGAATGAAAGTACATATACTTTGGTATTGTGTGATGAGCTTCGCCTTAAGTTTTTGAGTAGGTGCCACATCCTAGCACATTAATGAATTTTGGTATAGTGATGCAGATCCCAAAAAAACGGGGACAATTGGATTGGCCTCTACGTTATAAAATAGTCTCTAGGATCACTCGAGGGATGCTCTATTTACATGAAGATTCTCATCTCTAAATCATTCATTGTGACCTAAAATGTAGCAATATCTTGTTAGATAGTGAAATGAATGCAAAGATTTCGGATTTTGGCGTGGCAAGAATTTTTGGAAGTGATCAAACTCAAGCTAACACAAATAGAATTGTAGGGACTTTGTAAGTCTTAGTATTTGAATATATGACTTTGTGATTAGATGCCGGACTTGCTCATTTTATCTATTCAAGGATGCTACGTGATTTAAATCTAAATTTGCAACATACATGTGGCTAATGTTCATTTTTGTAGTGGTTTCATGTCTCCAGAATATCCAATGCATGGAGAGTTCTCAGTGAAATCCGATGTTTATAGTTTTGGATTACTACTTCTAGAGATCATTTGCGGAAAGAAGAATAACTTCCACCACCAACTAGAAGGGGGTAAATATCTTGCTAGTTATGTAAGTTTCACCATGCTACCATGAGACACTGCACCTTCTATAACTCTGGTCAAGTGAAATAGAAATTCCTTTGTGAAAACTAACTCCTTTTAGGGTGCGAATGACAAAATTTATGTTTATCTATTTATTTGTTTATTTATTCTCTAGAATTAGTTTGGAATAAAAATCTGTTTGGTAACATAATTTCATTTTTTTTTAATTTATGGAATAGATTTCTATCCTAGAAATAAATTTGGAACAGAAATCGAAGCTAAAATTTTTAACTATTCTATTTCTAGAATAAAAGTGAGAAATGAAAAATCTTTTCATCATTCACTCTCATCATTGCCCATTGCTCACTTGCCACCCATGGGAAGCCAGACGCTTGTCGCCGGTCACCGGATGTCGGCCGCCCGCCGCTAGATGCTAGCCACTAGACATTGGACGCCACAACATCGGATGCCTGCCACTAACCACAGGACACTTGTCGTCAGCCATCGGATGCCAAACAATTGCTATCGACTGCCAACCATCGCCGCCCCTAGAAATAGAAATTTTATTTTTTTGAGAACACTTTTCTTTGTTCAAAAACTTGTCCAAGGAATAGAAATTGAATTTTTTTTTTTTTAGAAATTTTGTCATGTGCACCCTTAGCCTATAGAACGCTTATGATTATTTTTGTTCCTTGGTCATATATGGTTCTTTACTAGAGTTAGATGTCTTGCATGATGAGTCATTGAAATAATGCCGCGATACTATGAAGATTTTCCAAACTTATTCTTGCAGATGTAGAATCAATGGAGAGAAGGCATGCCCTTGGAAGTAGTGGACCTAGCTATCGTGGATTCATATTCAAGAGATCAAGTGCTTCGATGCCTACATATTTGCTTACTATGCACCAAGCTATCACCTTGACATCCAGCTTTCTTCATCCGAAGTAGATCGCATAGATTGAGCATCCCAACGAGAGCTTGAATCGGAGGAATTCACCAATAGGATGATGCCTTCATCAACCAATGGCATGTTATTTACTAAATTATACCACCAGTAATGGGGCATAAGCGAAATCTTTCTTCATGGATGGTCTCATGGTGAGATTGTATGGCCTCGCAACATGATTTTTTATGAACCATAAGCAGAAGTCTATGTATTTGGAGAATAAGCTCTTAACTGCTCAAGTGGGATCGTGTGCATTTAAAAAAAGACCCTACACATGTTGTCCATCATAGTTATTATGATATTTCTAAGTTTTTGTTACTATTTGAAGGTAAATCATACATCGATCCACTGTAGACTTCCACATTTATGTGTTATTGTGCTTCTATGAGGCTTCATACTACTCTTGTCTAGACTTAATAATGAAGTGTTCATTGACTATCCCACTAGACTACATTCGTAGGTAGTAGGTGTCCCATCTCGAATAGGTTTTTTCTTGGGCACTGATCAACTTGGGTGGGATTTGCGGGCCCTTATTGTAAAATGCAAATCTTGTCTAGCCCATCTCCATGAAATCCAAGTTGTCCACCATTACCGTGAGGCCAATCAGTTAGCAGACTTGAAGCTCTCCCTTGTAATTGGTTGCCCACCCCATCTCAACCCTTTTAAGCAATCCTTCATTCATAAGCCTTCTTTGTTGCTTGGAAATCCTTAGTTGAAGAAATGAAAGTGATCCATCGCCCCCCCCCCCCCCCCCCCCCCCCAAAAAAAAAAAAAGCATCGAAAGTCTTTGTATTCTTTGCTAGTGTTTATAGTTCAAGACGAAGACAAAGATTATCTATTTGCTTTGTGAATGCACTCTCTAACGAAATCAGGAATAAGTTTATTGCAATTGTGTCTTCTGAGTTCTTTGATCAATTGATGTAACTTTTTAGTTAATTGTCATGGTATTTAAATTATATTAGCTCATATCTTATCATGGAGTTGACTAGGATAAGTGTTTGATTCTTATCTTTCTCCAACGATTTTTGGCGGATGGGTTTTGCAAAAACCTCACCAACAATGGTTACTGATCTACAAGCCATCTATAAAGAGAGTTTCAAACAGATTTTGGCTCTCTTTTTTGTACAGTTTTGCCCATTGCCTATCGATTTATTCTAGTAGTGTTAGCTTAGTTACTTAACTACAACAATACCTTTTTTTAGAAAGACTTTGAAAGGAAAACGGCGAAGCAAATCGGTTCATGTTGTGGACGTGCTGTGTTTGAGTGTTAGTACATAACTTGTTCAAGAATAAGATTATTGGGAATCAATTTACATCGGATACAGTTATCTTCTCCTGATATCCATTAATTTAATAAGCTATCTGTTTCTGAATTTCCTAGCACCCACCTGACAAAACGTTCAAGTATTCAAACATTAAAAGTCACGTGGTATGATTACACCAGCTAGTGATGACAGTCAGTTTTTTGGGCGGCTTGAAGCCGAAAAGCCCCGAAGGACTTTTAGGGCCAAGAAGGTGGTCCCAAAAGTCAAATTACATATTAAGTCAAATTATTCCTTATTGCCGGCTTTGCATTTCTACGCAATGGGTCCCGCACGGTGTCTCCTAGACAAAACGAATGCAGGAGTGAGACGATGTCTTACGTTACCTTCTCTTTCCTTTTACACCCACAACAGTTTCCTTTCTCAAACACAAGCACGAAGAAGTTTCCAAGATAAACATAGATCTCTCTCCCTCTCGTGGAAAATGTGTGAGCTCAGGATTGACATTCTTTTTTTCAAGCTAACCGTACAGTTAGCCAAGTATTTTACTTTAAAGATAGATTCAAATTTATACAGAGTTGGTCGCACTGATGTAAG
Source organism: Eucalyptus guilfoylei (assembly GCA_016097605.1). Lineage (NCBI taxonomy): Eukaryota > Viridiplantae > Streptophyta > Magnoliopsida > Myrtales > Myrtaceae > Eucalyptus > Eucalyptus guilfoylei. Next base: position 42,495,131 of record CM027864.1, on the reverse strand, counting down.
CCATGTAGAATCTTTAATTCTTTGGTTTTGAGATTTTCCTTTTTAACAACAAGAAGATCCCTTTTGATTTTGCAAATCAATAACCCTTGTGGGAACCAAGTTGGCTCTATACATCTCCAAATTCTAAACCACTGAGCCAACATTATGGGGTTTGTTTTAGGAAAATATTAGACTTACTAAGATTAGTTTATACAATTAATCTTTTAAATGAGGTATCGGGCAACTATTGATTCTTTTATACAACATATTATTTAGAGGATCACTCACAATTGTACATATCTCCTAGAAAAACAGTTTTGTAAACTAATTTTTTTTGGTTGATCCAAAGTTTTTCGATCAATGAATGCAGCAAAATCGACACAAAATCTTAGATCCCCATCTCTCTCTCCACCTCAACCGTGGGTCACACGGCCCTCACCTCATTGTCGTGCCTCGCCACTGGAGACAATTACTTCCCATTGGATCGGCCTATCTTTCCCCGAGCTTGCCTCTCTATCACAAAAGGAGGAGGGCGGTGATATTACCCGTGGAACAAAGGAAGAAGCAAAAAAAATATATATATATATAAACGGGAAAGAAAAGGAAATGAAAAGAAAAAGGTATAAATGGGAAGATTAAGTTCAGACCTTTCTTTTTATGTTAATATGTCATCTTCTCAATATAGTAAACTCAAAACGTCAAATTACACTCATCAGAAAAGAAAAAAATAATGTCAAATTACTTTAATTTCAGAGAATCTTAATCTGCAATAAAATTTAGTTGCATGTGAAATTTATCCATAAATAAAAATCAGCAAGATGCCTGGGCAATCAGAGGATCTTAATCCGTAAATTCCCAGGCACCTAACAACCTTTCCTTAAAAAAGGCACGTCCTTCGTTGGAAAAAGGAATCGGAAACAAGAGTGCCTACATTTTTTTTGTACGAAGATTAGAATGAAGATTCCTCTCTCTCTCTCTCTCTCATTTCCAGTTACGTCTCCATCCTCATACTTTTCTTGCCCAAGTCTCCGCTTCGGATGAGGACCAAAGAGTCGGGAGAATTGTCCAAAAAGTCCTAAACCTATTGCACTTTTGCCAATTCAGTCATAAACATTTTAACTTTGCCAATTGAGTCCTAAACCTTTTCACTTTTTGCCGATTCAGTCCATCCGGCCAATGTTGGCCGAAAAATGCTGACGTGGATGCCGGCGGTGTCACGTAGGATTGCCGGCGCCGACGTGGACAATTTTTAATAATATTTTAATATTTTTTTTGAATTTTTTGAATTTTTTTGAATTTTTGAATTTTTGAATTTTTATTTTTTATGTGAATTTTTGGATTTATTACTATTTTTATTATTATTATTTTTGAATTTTTTTTTTCCATTTTTTCTTTTTCTTCCGTCTTCTTCCTCTAGCCGGTCGCCGGACCTCGGCGACCGACCCGGCGACGGCCAGCAAGGTCAAGGTTGACCTTGCCGGCCACCTCGCCTATGGCCGCGAGAGCGGCCTCGCGCTGGGCGGCGAGGCTCGCCCTTGCCGGATCTGGTGAGGGTCGAGCCTCGCAGGCTCGACCATGGCTTGCGAGGCTCGACCTCGCCAGATCCGGCGAGGGCGAGCCTTCCCCGCCCGGCGCGAGGCCGCCCTCGAGGCCTGGGCGGCGAGGCTCGCCCTCGAGGGCCGGCGAGGGGGAGCCCCGCCAGCTCAGCGCGAGGCCAGCTCTCCCCGCTTCGTTCCCCGATTCCAATCTCACCCTAGAAATTTCCTCCCTTCGCTCATCGTCGTCGCCTCTAGGGTTTTACAGGAGCTTAGGGTGTCCTCGGTCGGGCGGCTCCGGCCCCGGATTTTCGCCTGGTTTCCCCCACGGTGGTGATCCGTCGGGCGAGGCTCGAGCCTTGCCAGATCCGGCGAGGGCAAGCCTCACCGCCCAGGCCTCGAGGGCAGCCTCATGTCGGGTGGGCGAGGCTCGCCCTCGCCGGATCTGGCAAGGTCGAGCCTCGCCATATCCGGCGAGGGCGAGCCTCGCCGCCCGGCGCTAGGCCGCCCTCGCGGCCACTGGCGAGGTGGCCGGCGAGGTCGACCTCGACCTCGCCGTCCGTCGCCTGGCCGGTCGCCGAGTCCGGCAACCACTGGAGGAAGAAGACGGAAGAAAAAGAAAAGCTGGAAAAAAAATTCAAAAATAATGCTAAAAAAATAATAATAAATCCAAAAAATTCAAATAAAAAATGAAAAAAAATTTATATAAAAATATTAAAATATTTAAAAAATATTAAAATATTATTAAAAATATTTAAAAAATATTTAAATATTATTAAAAATATTTAAAAAATATTAAAATATTATTAAAAATTGTCCACGTCGGCGCCAGCGATCCTACGTGGCACCGCCGGCGTCCACATCAGCATTTTCAGGCCAAAATTGGCCGGATGGACTGAATCGGCAAAAAGTGAAAAGATTTAGGACTCAGTTGGCAAAGTTAAAAGGTTTAGGACTGAATTGACAAAAGTGCAATAGATTTAGGACTTTTTGGACAATTTTCCCCTAAAGAGTCCAACTCAGTGGGCATTATTCTGCTTTGGAAAAACGTAAGATAACGTAATTGACTCGCTTCAATGCCGGGACCATTGATCCCAAGGCTCATGCTTCCTTCGCCAGGAGGAGAAGGAGGATACGTTTGCTTGAAATGGCGTATTTCTTATTTGGTAAATCTCGAATAGGACAGGGAAAATTATTTAGTAATTTAAGATCAAATAAAGAGGAAAAGAAAGTTATAAAAAGAATCTCACTATCAATCGAAGCCACTTGCGATCTGACTACTATGGCGTGATTGCCTAAGGCCAACGACAACCACACAGTGTTGCTTGATGATCTCAGTGTGCTGTTGCCCAACGCTTAAACTCTGGTTCAAATCCCCACCTTCTCTGGGGGGGTTGGGGTGCGGACGAATTAATTTCAGGAGTGAGTTTCAACTCCCACGCCTTGCAAGGAGGTAGGGCAAAAGTCTGAGAGTGAGAGTTAGAATAGGCGTAGAGTAGGACCGACCAAAAAGAAAAGAAAAAAAAAACTTTGGATAAGCTAGGGAGGTCAGGAAGGAATCATGCAAGCACTAGCCATTGTGATCTCAGGTCAAGATCACGTCCCCAAGTCCCTAAATATCTGGTTTATAGGAGTAAAATAATTCTCTAATTACTTTTTTTTGGATATCTAATCAACTCACCATAATTCACCATAAACTGATTAGTTGACTGAGAGGAAAAGGCATCGAAATATAAAACTCGTTCAAGATTAAAAAAAAATCTGAGATTAGGGCTATCATGTAGTGCGTAAATAGGGTCAACAAACTTTTGCATATATTCCAAATGATGGGACATGACATATGTGATGGAGATTTTCACAAGTATTCTTAACCTACAAACCAGCCAGCCTACTTTCAAGTTTTTTTGGAGGTGCAAACCAACTCGGCTATTCCATTTATTCTTTGCGGATGAAATCTTGCTCTTTACTGAAGCAAATATGTCTTTCTTATCTCTTCTCAAGGTAGGTATTAATAGGTTCTCTCACTAGTGTGGCCTAGTTTCGAACCAGCACAAGAGTGAGATTTTCTTTTCTCGAGTTTACCCCGAATCTCATAACCTCTTTAAAGAGTTCCTTGGTTATCAGGAGGGCTCATTGTCATTTCGGTATTTGGGAGTGCTCGTAATTTCATCTAGACTACGGAAGGCTAATTGCTCTTCTTTGGTTAATAGAATCACGTCAAGGGTGCAACTATGGACACATCATTTTCTCTCCTTTGCGGGCTGGCTGCAACTTATCAAGTCAGTGCTCCATTCCATCCAGGTCTTTTAGGCAAACGTCTTTATCTTGCCGAGGTCGGTACATGATAAAATTGAATAGATCCTGCGGAAATTCCTTTGGAAGGGTCAGGATCTAGGTACGGGAGGTGCTAAAGTCGCTTGGAATGATGTGTGCCTCCCGAAGGTTGAAGGAGGCCTGGGTATTAGAAGATTGCGGAAAGCAACAAAGCAACTATGCTTAAACACATATGGTTCTTATTCACGGATAATGAATCCTTGTGGTGCAGATGTATTCACTCTACCTTTTTGAAGAATAAGAACTTTTGATTAGTTGCTAAACCAATTTTTTGCTCTTAGTCGTGAAAGAAATTGTTGGACCTTCGGTGTGACTTTTGCCTGTTTTTCTGTTGGCGTGTGGGAAATGGACACTCCATATCCTTCTAGTTTGACAATTGGCATTTGAGGGGCCCTTTAAATCTTCTTTTCTCTGACGTAGACATCTATTGCTCTAGATTACCTAGGCAAGCTTCAATAGCTTATTACTTGTCTTTCTCTGGTGCGGCATTTGGAGTTTTGGACGAGATTGCTTCTTGGAATGAGCCCCTACTGTTTCTTAATCATGACTTCGACCATTTCTACTGGCTGGGCCACCCATCTGGGGTCTTCTTTGCTGCTTCGGCCTAGGACGTCATTCAGCCGAGAGGGCAATCCATGCCTTGGGCCCCTCTGATTTGGAACAGGTCGTTGATCCCTCAATACCAGTTTCTTTTGTGGCTGATCACCAGAAATAGATTGCCCACTCAGGTTATGCTTCTTACCTATGGCAGAATCTCTTGTGCAAATTGTGCTTTTTGTTCTTGTCGTCCTAACTCCGTCGATCACCTTTTCTTTGGGTGTCGTACTATCGAGGCTCTAGCTATTTTTTGGGCTTCTAGATGTAATTTCGCTTGGCGGAATAGTTCGTGGATGGATAACCTTCAGTGGGCTATCAAGTATTTATCTGGAGATTCCTTCCACATCATTCTCACTTGGTTCGCTTTTGGACCTTTATGTAATATCATTTGGAAAGAAATGAATAATATCCTTTTCTGTGATCAGACTCCCTTCGTGTCGGCTATGAAGAAACGCCTTGACAAGGTTGTTAGGGATAAGGCTTTGATGTTCCATCAGGTACCTGATACCCCTACCAACAGAAGATTGCAGCAGAGCTAGAGCCTTATCCCATCTATTTTTTCAGATTGAGCCGTGCTTTTGCTTCTAATTTATTTACCATTGCCGAGGGTGTGCCCTTTGTATTTTATGTGTTGAGGGTTGCTGCTTTGTAGTTTTCCCTTTTCTCGTTCCTTTTACCTCGACACCCTTTCACTCTTTTGACTTGTTTGTCATATTGAGTGCATGTTGGTGCCTTGTTACTGTTGTTGTACAGCGTTTTGGTTGAAAGTTAATACAATTCTTACCTTACCAAAAAAAAAAAAAAGTATACATTTTAGAAGTTTTGGCATTTTAAGTGTCCGCGCATGTCAAGTTTTGGCACTTAAAGTGTATTTTCGCCCTAAAAATCTATGTAACCCTATACCTAGAATTCAATCACTATCTACAGGGTTTTTTACTTTTGATATACAATAGAAGTTTTAATATATCACAATTGTAAATTTCTCCAAGTAAAACTTTCTAAGCCAACTTCTTGGCCACGTATGAGAAAATTGTGGAGAAAGAGATAATACAAGTATCATAACTTTTGTATGACACTTATTCGAGTGGTTTAACTTTTTGTTCCAATTACTTTAACATTTCAATTGATCATTTGAGTGCTATAACTTTTTTAAAACATTCATCGATTGAAAATTATAACACTTAGATGAGCATTTTTTCCTTAAAATTATTATACTTAAATGATTGAAAAAAAAGATATAATACTTAAATTAGTGCCTTATGAAAATAATGATATTTGTACTATATTTATCTCGAAAATGTTGAAAAGACTACGTAAATAGCCATGCCATAACCCTAGACATTTATCATTAGTGGTCAATGTTAGACTTAAGAGATCAAAATACGGTCGATCCATTATTCATTAGCAATCACTCAATTCTTAAGTCTTTTCCTATTCATTTTATGTTGAATTGTTGCTCCAGAGACTTTATGGTCGTCCGTCCAATCAGGACACCGATTGGTGGGTGAATATGATAAAGAACCACAGCACGCGGTTCAGTCTTGTCGGACAAAAGCAGTTAAATAGCCATGCCATAACCCTAGACATTTATCATTAGTGGTCAATGTTAGACTTAAGAAATCAAAATACGGTCGATCCATTATTCAATAGCAATCACTCAATTCTTAAGTCTTTTCCTATTCATTTTATGTTGAATTGTTGCTCCAGAGACTTTATGGTCGTCCGTCCAATCGGGACACCGATTGGTGGGCGAATATGATAAAGAACCATAGCACGCGGTTCAGTCTTGTCAGACAAAAGCACTTTGACCTGAGCCACGAGAGCCGTGTTAGAAAAATCAACTTTGAATATTCTACTCCAGTCTCTATCATCCTTTACCTTCGTACCAATTGTTTAGACAAAGATCAAGGTGTTAACACGGAAGTGAAGGTCAAATATTGGGACTAAATTAATTATGTCTAAGACAACTAGGGTTGTACACACCAAATAAACTGAGGTGGACTATGATTTTAACACCATATCAAAATATCCAATTCAAAAAACATAAATTAATAAATAGAGAGAGACCACCTGTATTTGTAAAACATGAAAACCCCATAAATAAACAATTTGAGATACTTTTTTATGTACGCAGGCTTGATGTTTCAAGTAAAAAAATTGTTAATTATATGGTAGGAGTGGAAAAGAGAGAAAATTATCTAAAAAATCTTAAACTTATTATACGACCAATAAATCAGCCATAAACTTTTCAAATTGGCTAATATAATCACAAACCTTATAACAATTTTCCAATGTAATCATTTTGATCAATTTAGCCTAGAAATCACTATTGTGCCGATCTAGTTAGTGCCAATTGTCCTATAACCTAGCCAATAGGGCTCAGAATGATGCTGTTTTTTTTTTTTTCATTTTTCTTTCTTCTTTTTTTCCCCTATTCTACTGTTTATTTTCTTCTACGTTGGTGGTCGGGGTCTGGGCAATTACTGGCATCGGCTATAACTCATTTTCATCATCGCAACACTATATTAACAATAAAAATTTATTTGATGTAATTATATTACTCTTATTGATGTGTTCATTTTGGTTCCTCGTACTTGGTGCCATCTTTAGCCAAGATCAAACATGGTTTTGATAAAATGGATCTATTCTTTTTTCTAAGTTTATGCCTTCGTTTAATCATATTACCTAAAGTTATTTATCTTATTAGTAACTTTAGCGACTTCTATAATAACACAAGCAAAACATGGGCAACATCACTAGTTTTAAAGTAATGTTGGCACCATCACTTTTTTTTTTTTTTTGGGGTCAAAAACATGACGATATTATTAATTCTTAAGAGTTCTTAAACAAAAGACTCATTGGCATGGCATCCAAATAAAGCAAATCCCAAGGGGCACCATCACATATTAGACTAAACGTAAAAAGGAGTGGAATTTCATGTATAAGATGTAAAAAGGAGAAATGCTTGGAAATCTATACGGCTATCGCTTCACAAAAAGAAGAATACCCACCAGCTTTTGCTAGCTCTTCATCTTCATCTACAAATGAAATCGAATGTATTTGACAATGAACTACTCTAAGTACATTCGAAGAGTTGGTGAAGAAAATATCAACATTCTAAGGTGGTGGTAGTGTAGAGTCTCGTGTTCCCCGATTCTTTCCACCATGGCTTGTGACTTACTCTCCACAAGGTCTAGAGTCCCATAAGAATCCACGTTCAATACTAGTCGATGGATAATAAAAAATAGTAGGTACAAGTTGACTGTAAAAAATGACTGTTTGTAAGCATAATCGATTTAGCAAAAAATTAATCTTGTGCAGATGCCCAACGCAAAGAAGAGGACAACCATGACATTTTATCATATAAATCATAGTGAGGGACACATCACTGAATACACCAAATAAATTAGGCATCTTCTTCAATATAATTTGTTTTTAATCATTATCATAGCACTTGTACGTGTATTTTTTTTCCTCAAAATTTGAAGATGTACTTGTATTTATTCATCCTTATTTGAATAATTGTCTTTTTGTTAATTTTCCTACATTAATTGAATTATTTTTTTAGTTTAAATAAAATCTCCATTGACCGATAGCTAGTGACTAATGGCTAAATTTTCTAGCCGGTGAACAACGACTACACAAAAAAAAAAAAAAAAAAAAAAAAAAAACCCACACAATCAACCTATGAGTGAAGCATCGATTCTGCACGAGGCATTCAAGAATCACAATTCACAAACCTCTTGTCAATCGACATTTGCAACTTTAGAAACTCTTACACTTCATGTCACCAATCCGGCCAGTCAACATATGGCCCGTTTGAACATCAATTTACCTGATTCGGATAGTTGACCAAGAGGAAGAGGCATCGGAATATAAGACTCATTCAAGATTAAGGAAATATGAGACTAAGGCTGTCATGCAGTGTATAAATAGCATTGGCAAACTTTTGAATATATTTCAAATGATGGGACATGACATGTGATGACACATAGCGCAATTGTCATAAAAAAGAGTATGTAGGTTACTCAGGCGAGCCGAGGTAGTGTAGCTATGTCCACTTGTGGGCGGCTTCGTCCGAGGGGCCCACAAGTGCCACGGGGCGCCACGTGTCGCCCGCTGAATCGTGCAGGACTACCTGATATTCTCTCGACGTGCGTTCGGTCAATCACTGGTTTTCTGGCAAAGTAACAGAAAATGATTCAATGAACAACCCCCACCCCGAGATAGAAACGTGGACAAAGTAGATACTTCGACGAAGCAACCCCTTTTTTTTTTTTTTTTGGACAGAAATGAAGCAACTTGTGTAGGAGCTGCACCAGCTATTTGTGTTCATACATTATTAGCCTCTCGACACTAATCAAAGAAACACCCGAAACGCCCAAAAAAGAACGAAAACACTAAGAAGAATGGATCCTCCAAATCTCCTCCTCTTGCTTCTTCTCACCTTTGCTTCCACCATTAACGCCCAATATTTCCCAATGCCCTCTTGTGGTTCGACGAACTTCACGGCCGACAGCGCCTACCAAACCACCCTCACCAACCTCCTCTCCTCCATCTCTACCACAGACTCCTTGTCCCTCACCTACGGCTTCTTCAATGCCTCCTCCACCGTCTCCGGCACCTCCCAAACCCTCTACGTCATCGGCTCCTGCCGTGGCGACCTCACTGCCGAGAACTGCCGCACCTGCCTCGAAGCCTCGGCCTCCGACATACGCCGCCTCTGTCCCCTCCAGAAGGAGGCGTTCCTCTACAGCGAGAACTGCACCGTCCGTTACTCTGACGCCTCGATCTTCCGCACAGTTGAGACTAAACCCAACTACATTTTGTACAACGTGAACAACGTCTCACTCCAGGTCACGTACAAGCTGGGGACACAGATGGAAGGTCTGCGGGGCGAGGCAGCCAGCGGTGGCTCGCTGAGGAAGTTTGCTACAAGGAACGTGTCTGTGGGGTTTGACATGGTTTACGCGATGGCGCAGTGCACACCAGATTTGACGGAGGAGCAATGCATCGACTGCCAAGAAAAAATCGTCGGGAACTTGGAGGACTGTTGTCTCGGGAAGGCGGGAATGAGGGCCATGGCGCCAAGTTGCCAGTTCCGTTACGAGACCAATCAGTTCCTTGACCCAGTTGCCGAGCCACTTCCGCCTCCGCCGCCACCGCCTCTGCCGCCGCCGCCTCCGCCTCCGCCTCCGCCTCCAGGTACATTGGCTCTTGTTCAGGCATTCGGCACGTGGCTTTTTGTTTCTTGTCCTCTTTTAATCCGGGTGGATTAAGATCATCTAATTATTAATTATACGAGTTCCACATGAGATTGTACGATTAATTGTTCAAATAAGTTTAATCTATATGCTCCATAGACCATCTAATTAATTTTTGGGTCGGCGCATTGGATAAATACAGTTTTGCCAAAAAGAAGGTACGGAATAATTCCATATTTTCAGCAAAAGAAGCTAGGATCCATGTCTCAATCTTTGGTGCATGGACATGGCTAATAGTCAGCTATCACGGTGAGTTCATTGAATCAAAAGTTATAGCAATCATTGCTCACAAGTGGTCATGTGAGATCTTTAAATTAATAATAAAGTGAGTTTAGGCCAAGGGTAATCAATCATTCGCAGATGTTCATTAATTCTCCTCATCTAGTCACCACCGTTTGTGTATTGATATAAACACAAAAGGGTTTCAACAATAAGAGAAGTAGTTCGACATCTAAATTGATCTAGGGTTAGAATCCATATCATCTTTAGGGTCACACTGCTGGTGGTGATCACTGCTAATTGTCCAAAAAAAAAATTAAAAATGGTAAGACAAATTGTCGAGCTTAAATCATCCAAGCAAGTTACTCAACCCCCGTTTGCACTTTTAGATCTGCTATGTGCTGATGCTCTTGATGTATTCACAAAGAACTTGGTTAATTAATGCATCTCATCCATATTTTCGACCCAAAAAAAAAAAAAAAAATCAGCCAAGCAAGAAATACCGTATGGGAAACATATACCTAAAAGCTGTGCCGGCAACAACAAGGCAATTTATGGTTCAATTACCCTTAAACCTACTTTATGGATGTCAAATTTTTGTGTAAGATTTTAATGTAGTCCTTCTGGCCACTTTTTGCTAGAGATCCCTGCCATGGCAGTATGTCATATAGGACAATTGGAAATTAATGGATTGTATTGTCATCGATTTTCTTGCAATTATTGATCAGAAAGATTATATTCGAATTTTTCATCAAGATCTAGTATTAAATTGGGTAAATTTGAAAATTTTAAAAGTGAATTAGTATCCATACAATAGAATTAGGACTCATTGGGTAATTTTCCCTCTAATTTGGTGTGTGGGGTTCATAAAGAAGACCAAAATTGGACTTCTTGTGGCGGTGGTTGATATATTCCTAAGGTTAATGTGAATAGGGATTTTTAGAGGGATTTAGACCCAAGTGCTCGTGTGCTGCAGCAGCGGCAATAATTCCCTATTGCCGGACTTCGTAGGTGATCAAACGTGGGTTGTTAATCCAGAAATTTTTTTGCTTCTTAATATTCTTCATTTATTCGTCTCCGTCAATTTACTAAAAACTGAAACTTATAAATGCTAGAATTGCAATAGAAGTTCAGACTTTCTGTTTGAGCCTCTCTATTTAGATTTCTCAAGCCCCTTCTTGTGTGCGTAATTGCCAATCTTCACGCGTCAGTCTTAGGCCATATTCCTACCTAGTGAAGCACAGTGTTTCTGACCAAAAAAAAAGAAGAAAAAGCACAGTATTGGAATGTTTATATATTATACACGCTTTCATCTAAAATGTTTTTAGATTTATTTGGCAGTTGTCTCATATACAATACGGAAATTGTGCAGGAAAAAGCAACAAATCTACCATGATAACCATCGCCATTACCGTTCCCATTGGAGGTGTTATGGTCCTTGTCGTTTCTATTTGTTGCTTGCTTCGAAGAAAGAGAAAGAAGACACATGAAGTCGTCAAAGGAAAAGACGGTAAATTGACTAATTGCCTTTATTTTTTCGTAAGCTGTCTATGCCAAATAAATGAGCATATTATGATATTTCTTTATTTTTTGTAAAGAATCATATATGTTAATTAGATGAATTAACAGTCCGTTTGATATACATGTAGCACATATAATGAAAATGATCAAGGACAAAGATCAGATTCTTCATGCTCTATAAACCTTGAAAACTACACTTGATTGCACAGGCAATCATAATGCCATCAATAAGTTTGGAAATGTAACATCTCATTTCTGGCCTTAAAGATAACTAGATGCAGAAAGTCTACAAAAATTCCCAAACACCAATGAAAATCTCTCCTTTTTATAGCCTGCTGCATCAAGAAAACTCAAACAATCTCAGTGCTTTCATGACACAAAAAGTAGAGAGTTCGGCCTTGATTAGAAGACTATCTGTCAATTCTTTGAAATATAGGCAACTTATCTTATATTGCAAACCAAAATATGAATCCAAACCTCAACAAATTAGACGAAAATCAAATCAGCCGATACCAATTAACTCGTGGCTCTTTTCCTCACAATCTCCAAAGCTGAAGTAGAGGTGAGAATGTCACAAGAAGCAGCAGTGCAAGAATCTTGGTCTTCCGAAGAAGCGTTCGGACAAATTACACCACAAACAGCTGCCTAGAATGACACCTTGTCTTCAGACCTCGCATTGGGCCTTTTCCATTTAGAGTATAAATCATACCAGCTGCTTTTACAGTTTAAAGATGAGCAGAATCGTAAAGTATTTTCCTTGGGAATAGGTCCAGCAAGATCCCATTCGGATGCCATGAGTCATTTCAGAGGGATATAGATTCGACATGACCAACCACAAAACGAGGCCTCAAAATGCTCCTAACGTTTATCAATTCCGTCCAAGCATAGGTAGCATTTGCACCACAATTAACAGACCTAGCAGTACCTTCAGCATGAAGAAGTGATCATGATACAAGATTCATTTCATTACTTTGTTACCCATAGTAGTGATGATATTATAATTGTTTTCTTCATAACCAATCAAGAGGGGAAAGACTTCACTGGGGAAGGGGATAACCATGCCAGCCCAATCTGATGCTCTTCATTGTGATAATGTTCCCAAGTACTGGCAACCAATAAACTCCACTAGGAGCCAATGTCAATACAATTTGATAATCAAATTGCATTTTTTGGTAATGCAGGTGCAAATGGACTTACCACTGTGGAGTCCTTGCAATTTGACTTGGCTACAATGCAAGCAGCGACAAATGATTTCTCTCCTGAAAACAAGTTGGGTGAAGGTGGATTTGGTGAAGTTTTCCAGGTACATATTACATATAAGTTAGAAACAATGAAGAATGCTTTACATATGAATTAAAGATAATGGTGCTGAAAAAAAGAAGAAGAAAAGAAACATGTAATGCTCTTTTAGTTTAGTTTTTAAAAAGTTGCGATAAGGAATTAAACGGTAAATTCAACACACTTTAGGGTAGACTTCCAGATGGACAGCAAATCGCGGTGAAGAGGCTATCTCGAAGCTCTAGACAAGGTGATGTAGAATTCAAAAATGAAGTTCTATTAGTTGCAAAGCTTCAACACAGAAACCTTGTACGACTACTCGGATTTTGCTTGGAGGGGGACGAAAAACTACTCGCCTACGAGTTTGTGCCAAATAAAAGCCTTGATTACTTCTTATTTGGTATGTTGCAATTTAACCTTCTTATGTACAATTGCTTAAAATCAAATGTTCTAGCATTCACTAGCTATGGAAAACTTGAAATTAAGAGGTTTTTTGTTCTTTCAACTAATTATAGTTTTTTTATTTAAGCTACCTTTAATTGATAAGATAATATATTTACCTTGAGTTTTTGAATAGGTGCCACATGCTAGCACATAATGAGTTTTGGTGTAATAATGCAGATCCTCAAAAAAGTAGTCAATTGAATTGGTCAGTACGTTATAAAATAGTATCTGGGATCGCTCGAGGAATGCTCTATCTACATGAAGATTCTCGTCTCCGGATCATCCATCGTGACCTAAAATGTAGCAATATCTTGTTAGACAGTGAAATGAACCCGAAGATTTCAGATTTTGGCATGGCAAGGATTTTTGGAGTCGATCAAATTCAGGCTAGCACAAATAAAATCGTGGGGACTTTGTAAGTCTTAGATCTTGAGTAGATGACTTTGTAATTGGATGCCAAACATGTTCATTTTATCTATTTAAGGATGCTCATTGATCTACATCTAATTCTGCAATATACATGTGGCTGATGTTCGGTTTTGCAGTGGTTACATGTCTCCTGAATATGCAATGCATGGAGAGTTCTCCGTGAAATCCGATGTTTATAGTTTCGGCGTACTACTTATAGAGATAATTTGCGGCATGAAGAATAACTTCTACCACCAATTGGATGGGGGCGAATATCTTGCTAGTTATGTAAGTTTCGTTGCACTAGAGCATCAAATATTCACATTGCACTCTCTGTAATTTTGGTCAAGTGAAATTGAAATTCCTTTGTAAAAACTTAGTCCTTTAGCCTAAAAAAACACTTGTGGTTCTTTTCCTTAGACATATATTGTTATTTGCAAGATTCTGATGTCTTGCATGATGAGTCATTGAATTAATGCCACAATTTTGTGAAGATTTTCTAGAATTATTCTTGTAGGTATGGAATAAATGGAGGAATGGCACGCCCTTAAAAGTTTTGGACCCTGCTCTCTTGGATTCATATTTAAGGGATGAAGTCCTTCGCTGCTTGCACATTGGCTTGCTATGCATTCAAGAAGATCCAGTTATTAGACCCACCATGGCAACCATAGTTCTCATGCTCAACAGCAATTACTTTAACCCACCATCGCCTCAACATCCAGCCTTCTTCATCCGAAGTAGATCAGGGGGACTAAGCACCCCAATGAAAGAGCTTGGATCAGATCAATCTACTAGTAGGACCATGCCCTCGTCAACCAGTGATATCTCGGATATTGAATTGTACCCTCGGTGAATGGCTATATAAGCAAAATTATTCTTCATAGATGGTCTCATGATGAGATTGCTTGACTTTCCATAGTGATTTTTTTGTGAATCATAAGCAAAAATCAATGTATTTGGATAATAAGCTATTGATTGCTTAAGGGGGTAGTGTGCATTTAAAAGAATACTCTACACATGTTATTCATCATAGTTATTAAAATTCTTCTAAGTTGTTATTTCTATTTGAAGCTAAATCATACATTGATCCTTTGTAATTTTGCACATTTGTAAATTATTGTGCATCTATTAGGATGAATACTACTTGTCTTGTCTAGACTAAATAATGTCCACTAGACTATACATTTCTTCACTTGTGAAACTAGTTCGGCTTCGGGGTTGTTTAAATTATACCTATTGGCTGTAGGTGCTTAAGATCCAATAGGCTTTCTCTTGGGCACTGATCAACCTTGGTAGGATTTGCGGGCCCTTACTGCAAAATGCCAATTTGGTTCGGCCCATCTACATGAAATCCAAGTTGTCCACCATTACCGTGAGGCCAATCAGTTAGCAAACTTGAAGCCCTTCCTTGTAGTTGGTTGCCTAGCCCATCTCAGCCCTCTTGAGCGATCTGTTGTTCAAAAGCATTCTTTGTTGTTCAGAAATCGTTAGTTGAAGAAATTGAAGGGATCCTTTCAACCAAGAAAAAAAAAAGTGTTTGTATTCTTTGACAGTATTTATAGCTCGAGACAAAGATTATCTATATGCTTTGTGAATGCACTTTCTCTTACAAAATCAGGAATAAAGTGGTTGTAATTGTGTCTTCTTAGTTCTTTCATTGATTGATGTAACTTTTCGTTAGCTGTCATGGTATTTAAATTATATTAGCTCTATCAATATATTGTCATGGAGTTGATTGGACGAGTGTCTAATTGTTATCCTTTCCCAACGATTCTTGGCGACAGGTTTTGTAGAACCCTCACCAACGACGGTCACTAATCCACAAGCCATCTATAATGAGAGTTTCAAATCAATTTTGACTTCTTCTTCTTTTTTTTTTTTTTTTTTTTCCATGGTTTTGCCCATTGGCTATCGGTTTCTTCTAGTAGTTTGGCTCATCTACATAACTACAACAATACCTTTTTTAGAAAGACTTTGAAAGGAAGACAACGAAATAAGTCGGCTCATGTTGTGGATGTGTTGTGTTCGAGTGTTAGTAAATAACTTTTTCAAGCATGAGATTATTGGGAATCAATTTATACCAAATATAGTTATCTTCTCATAGTATCCATTAATTTAATAAGCTATCTGTTTATGAGTTTCCAAGCACCCACTTGACAAAACGTTTAAGTATTCATACATTAAAAATCACCTTTGGAATGACCATACCAACTGATGATGACAGTAAGCTTTTGGATAGCTTGAAGCCGAAAAGCCCCAAGGACTTTTGGAGAAATAGGGCCAAGAAGATGGTCCGAGTGTACTTGATCGATTAGGAGAAGACAGTAAGTGGTCCTCCTAAACTTCTAGAAGGTCAACCTAGATTTCATGTTACACGCATGTGACTAGCCTAGAATCTCGACCGGTCCAGTGATAATCAATTCAACGCGAACTTCCCCATGTCCAGGCACACCTTCTTTTTTTTGGATTTATTTCTTCTGTTTTAAGGTTTTCTTTTTAGTGATGAAAAAGATCCATTTTACTAATACAAATTGATAATCTGTATGGAGAATTGTGCTAGTTCTACACGTCTAATCCTTATGCACTAGCCAAATTCTAAACCATTAAAAATATGTCATGAGTTTTTGTTTCAGCAAAATATTAGACTTATTATGTCTAATTTATATAATTAATTTATTAAATGATATGTCGGCCTATTATTAATTTTTGAATATAACCAATTATTTAGAGGACTACTCACAATCTGACGTATCTCCTATTAAAATAATTTTGTAAACTATTTTTAATAAATCTAGCTCTTCGGTTAAAGATGGTCCTAGTCGACTTTATGAACCTTCTCTAATGGTCTACACCTATGGAGATATCTCTTCCTACCTTAGATAGTATCTCCTCCTGAAATTGGGAAAATTGTCTAAAAAGTCCTAAATTTATTACACTTTTGTTAATTTAGTCATAAATCTTTCAATTTTGCCAATTTAATCCTAAACATTTTCATTTCTTGCCAATTGAGTTCATCCAGCCAATTTTTGCCGGAATTCACTGACATGGACACTATTGGTGCCACATAGTACGATCGGCGGCGACGCGGATAATTTTTAATAATATTTTATTTTTTTTGAAATTTTTTATACATTTTTTCTTTTTTTTCTTTGTCATTTTCCCTCTTTCTTTCTTTTTCACTTTCTTGTTCCTTTTGCTGGTGGCCAGCCACTGGCCATAGCCGCCAAGCTAGTCTTGCCTGCCGCAAGCGAGGCTCGACTAGCCAAGGGTGAGCCTTGGCGAGGGTTGGCCTTGCCCAGACTAGGTGAGCCCAACCTTTGCCTAAGCCAGGGCAACTTCATCGGGTGTCGTCTCCGCCCAAGCTGGTGAGGGTAGCCCTCACTCTAGCTTGCCTTCGCTTAGGGGAGTGTTGACCTTGCCCAGGCCAGGGCGCCTCACCCGGTGTCACCTTTGCTCGGCTGATGGCCGATGCTTGGTGAGGTTGCCTTGGCCTAAGTGAGGCCGATCTTCACTGAGTCTCGCCTTGACGAGGGCAAGTCTTGCTGGGGCTCACCCTCGCCCGGCTGAGCCTCGCTTGTGGCGAGCGAGGCTAGCCCGATTGCCGTGGCTAATGGCTGACCACCGGTAAAAGGAAGAACAAAGTGAAAAGAAAGAAAGAGGAAAAAGGAAAAATAGAAAACAAAAAAATAAAAAATGTATAAAAAATTTCAAGAATTAAAATATTATTAAAAATTATCTGTATCAGCACTGATCATGCCACATAGCGTGACCGGTATCCACATTAGCGAACTCCTACCAAAATTGGCCAGATGGACTCAATTGATAAAAAGTAACAAAGGTTTACGACTGAATTGGTAAAATTAAAAGATTTAAAAGTGAATTGATAAAAGTATAATAAATTTAGAACTTTTTGAACTATTTGCCCTCTCAGAACCTTTGCAACTTCTCAATCTCATCTTTTTGGCAGACTTTCACCAATCAATTGAGTGGAATTTAACAAACAAATTCGTTTCCAATTATTATTCAACACGATGATCTTCTAAACTTGAAATAACTATTTTGATCATGTTGATGATATCATAGAAAACCCTCCCCGTTTATGTCCATTATGGGGGCAATTAATAGTGCCTATGTTTCTTGTTTGGGCTTACACCATTGAATTACAACTTCTATTTTGATAGAAAGAAGATTAGTTTCAATTGCGGGGCCAAAGTTAAAAGGTCAGCACTCAAATCAGTGTCACCGCTTGACACGCCGACACCGACACCCACAACCTCAACCAACCGTTCAAAATACATATTGAGTCAAATTATTCCTTATTGCCAGCTTTGCATCTCTACGCAACGGGTCACCCGCGTGCCAATATCATGGGGTTTTGTTTTAGGAAAATACTAGACTTACTAAGATTAGTTTATACAATTAATTTATTAAATGAGGTATCCCGCCATTATTGATTCTTGGATATAACGGATTATTTAGAGAATCACTCACGATCTTACCTATCTCCTAGAAAAACAGTTTTGTAAACTAATTTTAATAAATCTAACTCTGGTTTAAGGTTTCAGCTTGTCAATACATATTACTTATCATATTTTGATTTTGTTTGGTCAATACGGACAATCGTTTGAAAATTTGTTTTCATTGTGGCACCATGGATTCAAGAATTATATTTCTACTTGATATACCTAGTTAGCTAGACGTTCCTCTCAAGAACCTTCGTTAGATAATTTTGTTTTCCTGTTTGTTTTGGGCCATCATTTTGAGAATTGATACTACATTTCTATTTCCTTGTTGTAAACGAAAATCGAAAGCTATTTTACATCACATCGATATTTTGCCATAAAGATGAAAATTAAAAAAGAGAATTCTTTGTAATAAGAGTCTACTAGCCTGGCGGTACTGTTATGCTATATTTGTAACAGTGCTCTTGTGGGACTCATCTTTTGCAATCGGAATATAAAGCCTCCAAAGTTAATTGCCAAAATTGGCACTTATGCTGTATAACCACAAAAGCCAAACCCTTCAAACAAAATAACAGAATCTTATCATTTAGCTCAATAGTAAACTCCTATAGAGAACAAAAAAATCAACGTGAGATACTTTTTTATGTAGGCAAGCATAATATTTCAAGTAAAAAAATTGTTAATTATATGGTAGGAGTGGAAAAGAGAGAAAATTATTTAAAAAATCTTAAACTTATTTTACGACCAATAAATCAGCCATAAACTTTCTTATTTGAACAATATAATCACAAACCTTATAACAATTTTCCAATGTAATCATTCTGATCAATTTAGCCTAGAAATCACTATTGTGCCGATCTAGTTAGTATCACTTGTCCTATAACCTAGCCGATAGGGCTCAGAATAATGCTGTTTTTAAAAAAAAAAAAAATTCATTTTTCTTTCTTATTTTTTTCCCCTATTCTACTGTTTATTTTCTTCTACGTTGGTGGTCGGGGTCTGGGCGATGGCTGGCATCGGCCATAACTCATTTTCATCATCGCAACACTATATTAACAATAAAAAATTATTTGATGTAATTATATTACTCTTATTAATGTGTTTATTTTGGTTCCTCGTACTTGGTGCCATCTTTAGCCAAGATCAAACATGGTTTTGATAAAATGGATCTATTCTTTTTTCTAGGTTTATGCCTACGTTTAATCATATTACCTAAAGTTGTTTATCTTATTAGTAACTTTAGCGACTTCTAACACAATCAAAACATGGGCAACATCACTAGTTTTGAAGTAATGTTGGCACCATCACATTTTTTTGGGTAAAAAACATGACGATATTATTAATACTTAAGAGTTTTTAAACAAAAGCCTCATTGGCGTGGCATCCAAATAAAGCAAATCCCAAAGGGGCACCATCACATATTAGACCAAACGTAAAAAGGAGTAGAATTTCATGTATAAGATGTAAAAGGGAGAAATGCTTGGAAATCTATATGGCTATTGCTTCACAAAAAGAAGAATACCCATCAGCTTTTGCTAGCTCTTCATCTTCATCTACAAATGAAATCGAGATGTATTTGACAATGAACTACTCCAAGTACATTCAAAGAGTTGGTGAAGAAAATATCAACATTCTAAGGTAGTGGTAGAGTAGTCTGGTGATCCCCGATTCTTTCCACCATGGCTTGTGACTTACTCTCCACAAGGTCTAGGGTCCCATAAGAATCAACGTTCAATACTAGTCAATGGATAATAAAAGAAAGTAGGTACAACTTGACTGTAAATATTGATTGTTTGCAAGCATAATCGATTCAGCAAAAAATTAATCTTGTGCACATGCCCAACGCAAAGAAGAGGACAACCACGACATTTTATCATATAAATTATAGTGAGGGACACATCACTGAATACACCAAATAAATTAGGTATCTTCTTCATTATAATTTGTTTTTAATCATTGTCAGAGCACTTGTACGTGTATTTTCTTTTTCCAAAAATTGAAGATGTACTTGTATTTATTCGTCCTTACATGAATAAGTGTCTTTTTGTTAATTTTCCTAAATTAATTGAATTATTTTCAGTTTAAATAAAATCTCCATTGACCGATAGCTAGTGACTAATGGCTATATTTTCTAGCCGGTGAACAACGACTACAAAAAAAAAAAAAAAACACACACACACACACACACAAAATCAGCCTATGAGTGAAGCACCGGTTCTGTACGAGGCATTTAGGAATCACAATTCACAAACCTCTTGTCAATTGACATTTGCAACTTCAGAAACTCTTACACTTCACGACACCAATCCGGCCAGACAACATATGGCCTGTTTGAACATCAATTTACCTGATTCGGATAGTTGACCGAGAGGAAGAGGCATCGGAATATAAGACTCATTCAAGATTAAAGAAATCTGAGACCAAGGCTGTCATGCAGTGTATAAATAGCGTCTGCAAACTTTTGCATATATTTTAAATGATGGGACATGACATATGCGATGACATGGAGTGCAACTGCCATAAAAATTTATTATGCAAGTTGCTTGGGCGAGTTGAGGTAGAGTAGCTATGTCCAATCAAAATTTTAATATTATTAGCATATTAGTAAGTTCTGTTTGGAATGTATTACATATTGTCTTGATTATCCTAAAATATTATTGATTTACCATCCGTTGCGATTTTTGTTGGACATCTCAATGCATAAATATTCAATTTTTTAAATATTTTTACATAAATAATTAACTTTTTAAATTTAATTTTGAAAAAATATTAGGTAGTCTAGCTCCTTCATGTCACTGTAGTCCAGCGCCATTCAGATCGACACGTTGCGCCATGTGGTGCGAGTGGTTCCACGGACAAAGCGTTTTTCCCTCTCTCTCTCCACTGTTCATCTTTCCCCACAAATCCTCCAATTTCATTCCAAGTTTCTCTCTCCACTATTCATGGATGAACCACGTGGTCACCAAGGGCTTTGCCTCCGGAGAGGGGATCACCCAAAACCCTCTCCGGTCAACGGCGGAGCCTATGATTTCCCCACCCCCAAAATGGCAACGTACGGCATCATTGTCGGCTTCTCACTGAAAGTTGAAATGGACATATATCTGTACTTACATATCTATGTACATGTTCTCCTCCAGCCCCAAACAAAAGCAAAATAAATAAATAAATAATTTAATAAATAAGGAAAGAAAAAGAAGACTATTCATATCATCCGGAACGAGAATGCATAACAAAAAAAAAAAAAAAAAGAGGCGGCGATGAATCGCACTTATACAGAGGAGTGAGGAAATGAAATCGGGTAGGCGCCGACGACCGGCCGTATCTTGGCGGGGCAGCCAGAACTGGTCGCAGCCATAGCGAGATTCCTTTCTGTCGTGTGATCTAAGATGAGCCTAGCTTCTGATTTCCATTTTCTTTTCCTTCCTGTTTTCCAAGATCTGAACAGTGTTTTACCGTGACAAAAAGTTGCGTTCTGGGGAAAATGAACGTTGGGGGGAGAGGGGGAGGGAGAGGGTTCGTCTAAGGGACCCACCCGTGCCACGCGGCGCCACGTGTCGGCAGCTGAATCGTGCTGAACTACCTAATATGTTCTCGACGTGCGTTCGGTCAATCACTGGTTTTCTGGCAAAGAAAGAGAGAAAGATTCAATGAACTAACCCCGCCCAGAGATAGAAGGCGTGGACGAAGTAGATATTTCGACGAAGCAACTTGTGTAGGAGCTGCACCAGCTATATGTGTTCATACATTATTAGCCTCTCGACACTAATCAAAGAAACACCCGAAACACCTGAAAAAAAAACACTAAGGATAATGGATCCTCCAGATCTCACTCTCTTGCTTCTTCTCACCTTTGCTTCCACCATTAACGCCCGAGATTCGGTCGGAACCCCGCTCTGTAACACCGCCGACAACTTCTACGACAGCACCTACCAAGACACCCTCACCGCACTCCTCTCCTCCATCTCCAACCCCAACTCCTCGTCCCTCACTTACGGCTTCTTCAATGACTCCGCCCCCGTCGCCAGCGCCTCCGAAACCCTCTATGTCATCGGATCTTGCCGCGGAGACCTCACTGCCGAGAGCTGCCGCAAATGCCTCCGTGCCTCAGCCATTGAAATCAGCAGTTTGTGCCCCGGTAAGAAGGAGGCGGTCCTCTATGAAAAGAACTGCACCGTCCGGTACTCTAACGCCTCAATCTTTGGCATAGTCAAAGTTGAACCTGTCTCCATGTGGCACAACGTGAGCAACGTCACGAGCCCAGACACGTACAACGCGGCGCTGAAGCCGCTGCTGGTAGATTTGCAAGGCAAAGCGGCGACTGGTGGCTTGCTGAGGAAGTACGCGACAGGGAACACATCCGCGGGTTTCGAGAAGATCTATGCAATGACACAGTGCACGCCGGACCTGTCAGTGCAGCAATGCAGCGACTGCCTCGTGAACCTCACCGGAACGTTAGGATACTGCTGTAACGGGAAGATAGGAGCGACGATCACGGCGCCGAGTTGCAGGATCCAGTACGAGACCAATAATCTGTTCTTTGACCCGGTCGGTGAGCCACTTCCGCCGCAGTCTGCACCGTTATCGCCAGAGGCAGATGCGCCGTCGCCGGAGGCAGATGCGCCGCCTCCTCCACCAGGTATGTAGGCTCTTGTTTACAAGTTCCGAGCATGGCGTTTGTGTTATTTTTTTTTCTATAATTCAGTTGGATTAAAACCATCGAAATTATTAATTAGTCAGTTCATATTTTCGACAAAAGGAGAAATGGGTCCATAACTTTAATCTTCGATGCATCTATATGGCTAATAGTCAACAATAATAGTCAGTTCATTGAATCACAAGTTGTCATTTCCGATCTCTAAATTAATATTAAATTGAGTTTAGGCTAAGGGTGATGAATCGTTTGCAGACGTTCGTTACCTAGCAATTTTAAAATTTGATTAAATCTGACAACTGCGTGGGTTTGCGTCCGAGTCACGTGAGTCTGGGTTAATAAGGGTGTGTTTATTTATGTTTCTATTGCCTGGAACACAAATTTTTGTTCTTCTGTTCTAAGGAACAAAAAAAGAATAGAAACGCATTTATTTACACTTTTGATTCCGGGAATAAAAAATCTATTGTTTTTTGTTCCCAGGAACAAATTTGGAACAACAACAAAAAGTAGAAAAAAACGTGTTTTTTATTCCCGAGAACACTTTCAAGAAATACTTTTTTTTCTTCTCATTTTTCTTCTTCTTTTTTCTCTTTCTTTTCTTCTTTTTTTCTTCTTCTTCTTCTTCCTTTTGCCGGTCACCGGCCTTAGCCATGGCCAGCGTCGGCCAAATGAGGGCCGGCGACCACGCCGGAGCGTCGCTGGCCCCTGGAGAGGCTGAGCCACTGCGAGGCTTGTCGGCTTGAGCCTTGCCGTGGCTGCGCAAGGCTCAGCCTCGCTGGGCCACATCCAGGACGACGTCGATCTCACCAGGCCACCGGTGAGGCTCGGCCTCGCCCAGATCTGGCCGGCAACCGGCCAAAGAGAAAAAGAAAAAAGAAAAAAGAAAGAAAAGGAAAAATATAATAAAAATATTAAAAAATTAAAAGAAACAAAAAAATTATACAAGTTTACCAAACACGTTTCTATTCTTGGAGTAGAAATTTTTTGTAGTTATCAAACGCGTTCTTATACTAAAAAATTGTTCCCTGGAACAGAAACAAAATAAACTATTTCTGTTTAAAAATTGTTCCTCCGAACAGAAACGGTATCAAATGCGCATTAAAAAAACGGGTCATAAATATCTACGCCAAACTAATAAATGAAAATTTTATATACTGATCGCAAATCTACGATTGCTTCAAAATAACCACATGATTAGTTTACTTGACATGACACATTATAATATTTGGGAACTTTGATTTCACAATTCCTGTAATAAAAATTTGGTACTGTTAAACAAAAGAACGTATGAAAACAATAATAAAGCTGATCTTATTAAACTTGATATCATCACCGTAAATATTTTACTAACTACTATAATTTTTCCGGAAAAATAAATCATGACAAAAACACTTATGAAATAAACCCTGACTAAATAACATGAGGCCATCTTACTTTAACTTCAAATGAAAGAAAAGGGAAAGAAATTTTTATCGAAATTTCCTTATTAGGTATTGAAATAGATGGGATCGTGTATTAAATGATCAAATCAATAAAAAAATCCACACCACTTACTAAGGGGGTTCCAATAATATCTTTCATTTTATATAAGTTGGAAAGAAATTCGTCTGCACTTTTTATATCATATATTTTGGTTTAGAAAATACTGAAAATAAAAAAATTATTCTGACCTTTTAAGTATTTTTTTTAAAAAGATAGGATGGGATAAAAAAAATTAGAATAAATGAAACAAAAGCCCTAAAATTGAAGGACTAGCAAATCGATTATTGCCGCCACAACTGGTTTGCTTGTTGTTGTCTCTACCGCAGTGTTCCACTAAGACAGTCGTATAGGCACGCGAGAGTGACAGAGATCTAAATTGATCTAGGGTTACAGTCCATAACAGCCATCTTTAAGGTCACAGAGGTTTCTACAATTAGCGGTGATGACCACCACAGCAGCGGTCACCTCGATAAGATATTTCAATGGAGTGATGGCGGGCACGGAACATGTCAAAAAAAAAAAAAAATACCAAGTCTCTATATACTATATAAAATAATTAATTATTTTATTTTTTCTATCTATGAGATACTTTAGTACATAGCATATAAAAAGAAAAATATCTCAAAATATTACTAATAATAGTGAGAAAAAATTTAATGCACGTTGAGACACCTCGTAATTCTTTTTGTAAACACTCCATGAGTGTGTAAGCCATGAAAACAACATCTCAAGATCTCCATAGGTAGAAGCTTAAACACAATAATGGAGAGAATAAATTTACACACCTAATTTGATATATATCATTCTTGATGTGAAATAGCAATGATCTAAAATTCAAGTGTTTCTCTATTATTGCATTATGTATCACTGGCTCAATAAGACTGCCCATCACCCTTAAAGTTCACTAAACACTTCTTATATGAGATTATCTATGCAATAGGATTAGAGGAAATACTTGAGCACTATATATAGAGTTTCAAGCCATGGCCCTCTCATCACATGTCAAGTTTTACTCTGCCTACACAAGCCAGTCCCATATTAGACCAATTAAGAATATTTGTATCTCACCTTATTAGACCAAAAGCTCATAAAATAATATATTATAATCTCAATTAATGTAACCAACATCAGAAAAACTATTATAGAGTGATGTTAATATTTGTCAATCTAGAATGACTAAAATGTAATTGTCATTATTTTTTTCTTATTTTAGCAAAGGTCCGATTCAATTAAACTTCATCTTTTAAATGTTTGAATTGCAAACGTAATTGTGATTTTATTTTGGAAATTCTTGAATAGATCTGTTTTTGTTTCATCTTATCATCTCATTATATGTGTATAAAAGACAATCAAAAAGAAAAAGTTCATTGATTACATGCACAACATAAGCAAAAACGTATGAACATTTGACTGCATTAAAAAATAAAAGGTTGTTTATGTTCAAATTTCTTATAATACCCTCTAATTTAAAATCAAACAAAGACTTGATGATATTGATATAAAAAACTAATGTACTCATCTCAATCTTTTTCAATAGAGAAACTCTTCGGAAAATGTTGCAAAGTGAATAAGTACACTCTCCAACGTTACATTGAAAAGACATTAAAAAATTCGGTATATAATAATTATAATAATAATAATCATCATCATCATCATCATCATCATCATCATCATTCGATTAATAAGGATTAGTAAAATGACTACACGAAATAAATAATAATGATAATAATAATAGTAATAATAATAAATGAGGATTAATGCTAATTATTATCGACCAAAATCACACAATTATTCGCGCACATGCACGCGGATATTGTGTGGTCTAACCCACAACCTATTATTTTCTTTTGTACAATTTAGAAGACAACCCACATCTTTCCAACTTTCTTATGTGGGACAAAGAAAATCACTATTTTGTTTGTTTTACAAACAAACAACCAACAAGTTTGAAAAGGTGCGTGTTCGATCTCTTGACAAATATGGATGCAATAATGGTTTTGCTTTGTCTATGGTAAAGGAGGTTGCATCTACAAATAATTACGGAGTAATAAAAAGTACAATCAACTATGATAAGGTCCACAACTATGGCAAAGTTCAAGTGCGGCTTAAACTTGGAAAATTTTGTAGCAGTCGAGGAACTCATGAGAGGCTATTGGAGAATAGCAGCAAAATTCATATTCCAACAAAATGATTGTGGCTTGATATGGTGGAGATTGTTGGAAATATGTCTTGAGTGTGAACCCATAAAAGAAACCCAAGCAAGAAGTTTTCCTAGTTTGAGTAGGTGTCATATTAAAAAATCCAAATCTTTTCTATATATAAGAAATGGATCTTCTTTTCAAAGAGTATCCAAGATGTAGACTTCTTTGAATTACACTCTAAAGCAATTTGAGAGGAGCTTTTAGTGTTGAAACTTATATATGTAAGTTCTATTATAACTTGTATGCCGGCAAAAGTACAGTGCAAGTGTCAAAACTTGGCACGGGGGGACACTTAAGTACCAAAAATTTCGAAAGGTAACTTAAGTGCCATTTTCTTTGAAAAATGGGACATGTAAGTGCCAACTTCGACGAAGGGTGCCGATTCAACGTGGCATATTTTAATAATATAAGTCGCCTACATAGCTTGCCAGAAAGTTGAGTTAGCAAAGAAAAGCCAAAATGACTTCGTTTTCGGCTTATCTAGTCATGCTAGCGTGCAAAACAACGTCTTTTTCGGCTTATCTAGCCACGGTCAACTTGCAAAATGATATCGTTTTACACTTGTCTCGCTAGAGATAGATTTTTTTTTTTTTTCCGTTGGCACTTAACTAATCCATTTTGCTTTGATTTTGACACTAAAGTATGTATTTCCAAACTTTTGGCACCTAAGTGTCCTCCCGTGCCAAGTTTTTGCACTTGGGGTGTCCGGAACTCCTTGTACGCCCTAGACTACTTCTATATATTCGGGCAATTTCTCTTATGATTGATACTAATAATGAAGAGATTACATAGTATGGTACTATGGTTTTTCCTCTTTCTAACTATGAATGGTGCTTGATTCCCCACTTTCTCAAGGGGATTAGGGGTGGGGATGTTTAATTTTAGGTGTGGGGTTCGACTCCCACGTTTTGCAAAGTGATAGCGTGAAAGTTCGAGAGTGAGTTGAGAGTTAGAATATGATAGACAAAATACATACATATAATTGTGTTCTATGTAAAAATTCTTCCCTAATTTCTTCTCTTTTTATATGTTGCAATCCTAACAACACTTTCATGTAAAAAGCTTTTACATTATTTTGTTAATTGTCTCGTACAGGCAATCGGACAAGTGCAGGAAAAAGCAACAAATCTACTATGATAACCATCACCATTACTCTTCCGCTTGGAGGTGTCATGCTACTTCTTTCTCTCACTTGTTGCGTTCTTCGTAAAAAAAGAAAGAAGACGGATGAAGTCGTCGAAGGAAAATGTGGTAAATTGACTAGTGCCTTTATTTTCTCGTAAACTACCTATATTATATAAATTGAGCATATTATGAAACAGATGTAGCAACTCCACAAAAAATTCACCAGGGACCTATGAAAATTCTCTTGCTTTCATAGCTTGGTGCATCAGGATAATTCACACTCCCTACCACCAATACCATTAGGAGGGAAACAAAGTTGAAGAGCACTTCCAGACTTGCTTAGAGAAACTGCACCCAAATAACATATGGGATCTAATCTCAGCACTTTCAAGACACAAAAAACAGAGAGTTTGGCCTTGATTAGAAGATTATCTGTTAATTGCTTGATATATAGGCAACTTATCTTGTATAGCAGACCAAAATACAAATCCAAACCTCAGCACCTTAGGTCAAATCCAACTCAGCCAATGCCATTTAGCTATTGTGCCTCAATTCTTGATAATTTCCCAAGCTGAAGCAGAGGAAAGAATGTCATTTGAAGCAGCAGAAAGAAGACCAGGGAAAAATTACACCACAAACAGCTACCTAGATTAATTTCAAGTATTCAGCTCACATTGGGCCATTTCAATTCGGAGTGACACATAATATCTACAAAGAAGAGTAGAATCATAAACTACTCTCCCTAGGTATCTATCAAGCAAGGTTCCATTAGGATGCCATCAGTCATCCCAGAGTGATATAGATTTACCATTACCAACCCCATAACAAGGCATTAAAATACTCCTAATTTTTTATAATTCCCTCCAAGCATAGTTAGCATCTGCACTGCAATTAACAAACCTAACACTACCCTCAACATGAATAAGTCATCACGATACAAAATTCATCTCACTGCTTTCTTTCCTATAATATTGATGATCTATTTCCCCTTCATGACCAATCAAGGGAGGAAAGATTGCTTTGGGACAGAAGGACACAACCATGCCAGTCTAATCTAGTGCCTTCCTTGTGATAATGTTCCTAAGCATTGGCAACCCTATAAACACCGGTAAGACCACTATCAATGGAGTGCAATAATCAAATTGAGTGTGATAATGCAGGTGCAAATGAACTTACCACTATGGAGTCCTTGCAATTTGACTTGGCTACAGTACATGCTGCAACAAATTATTTCTCTCATGAAAACAAGTTAGGTGAAGGTGGATTTGGTGAAGTTTTCCAGGTACTGAACATATTTGTCATAAACAATCAAGAATGCTTTGCATGTGAATTGAACATAATGATCTCCAACAAAAAAAAAACTTGCAAAGCTTTTTTATTTTAGTTTTTAAATTGTTATAAGGAATTAACAATACATACAAAACACTTTAGGGTAAACTTCCTAATGGACAACAAATCGCGGTGAAGAGGCTATCTAAAAGCTCAAGACAGGGTGATGGAGAATTTAAGAATGAAATTTTAGTAGTTGCGAAGCTTCAACACAGAAACCTTGTACGAATGCTTGGATTTTGCTTGGAGGGAGATGAAAAGCTACTGGCCTATGAGTTTGTGCCAAATAAAAGCCTTGATTACTTCTTATTTGGTATGTAGTAGTCTAACCTTCTTTTGTGCACCTTGTATAACCTGAAATTAAGAGTTTTTTTGTTCTTCCAACCGATTATAGTATTGCTTTAAGCTACGTTAGATGAATGAGAATAAATATATTTTGGCATTGTATGATTAACTTTGCCTTGAGTTTTTTAATAGGTTCCTCATGCTAGAACATTAATGAATTTTGGGTACAACAATGCAGATCCCCAAAGAAGGAGACAATTGAATTGGCCATTACGTTATAAAATAGTATCAGGGATTGCTCGAGGAATGCTCTATCTACACGAAGATTCTCGTCTTCGGATTATTCATCGGGACCTAAAATGTAGCAATATCTTGTTAGACAATGAAATGAACCCGAAGATTTCGGATTTTGGCATGGCAAGGATTTTTGGAGTCGATCAAACTCAGGCTAGCACAAATAAAATCGTGGGGACTTTGTAAGTCTTAGTTTTTGAATAGATGACTTTGTAATTAAATGCGGGACTTGCTCATTTTATGTATTTACAAATGCTCATTGATCTGCATATGAATTTGCAAGGAAGAATTACCAAAAAAGTCATAAACCTATTGCAATCATGCCAATTCAGTCCTAAACTTTTTTTTTTTTTTGCCAATTTAGTTCTAAACCTTTTATAATTGTGCCAATTCAGTCCATTCGGCCAAAATTGGTTGGCCGGCGCTGACATGGATGCCGGCAGGGGACAGCCGGCTAGCGAATGCTGATGTGGCAATTTTTTAATATATGTTTATATTTTTTCGAATTTTTAAATATTTATTTAATTTTTAATTATTTTTTTCTCACCCTCTCCTTTCTCTGGCTAGCCGATGAGGCTCCGCCAGATCCGACGAGCTCGGCCCTCGCCAAGGCTAGGCGAGGCTGAGCCTCGCCAGATCCGACAAGGCCTCGCCTAGCCAAGGCAAGGGTCGACCTCGCTAGTAGCCGGCGAGGCTGACCTCACCAAAGGACCGAGGAAGGAGAAGGTGAGAAAAAAATTAAAAAATTAAAAAAATATATTTAAAAATTCGAAAAAAATAAAAATAAAATTAAAAAATTGCCACATTAGCGTTCGTCGGCCAACCGTTCCGCGGCATCCACATCAGCACCGGCCGGCCAATTTTGGCCGGATGGACTGAATTGGTATAATTATAAAAGGTTTAAGCCTAAATTGGCCAAAAAAAAAGTTTATGACTGAATTGGCATAATTGTAATAGGTTTAGGACTTTTTTGGTAATTCTCCCAAATTTGCAATTTACATATGGCTACGTTCAAATTTGCAGTGGATACATGTCTCCAGAATATGCAATGCATGGAGAGTTCTCAGTGAAATCCTATGTTTATAGTTTCGGCATACTACTTCTAGAGATCATTTGCGGCAAGAAAAATAACTTCTACCACCAACTGGATGGGGGTGAATATCTTGCTAGTTATGTAAGTTTCACCATGCTACTACGACAAATATTTACATTGCATTTTCTGTAATTTTTTCCAAGTGAAATTGAAATTCCTGCAAAACTTAGTCCTTTAGCCTATAGAAACACTTGTGACTATTATCCTATTCCTTGGTCATATATGGTTTTTTTTCTTTGCAAGATGCAGATGTCTTGCAAGTTGAGTAATCATATCACAATTCCGTGGTGATTTTTTGGAATTATTCTTGCAGGTGTGGAAGCAATGGAGAGACGGCCAGCCCATGAAAGTGTTGGATCCGGCTATCGTGGATTCATATTCAAGAGATGAGGTACTTCGATGCCTGCACATTTGCTTACTATGCATTCAGGAAGATCCAGCTATTAGACCTACTATGGCAACTGTAGTTCTCATGCTCAGCAGCAATTACATTAACCCACCATCACCTCGACATCCAGCCTTCTTCGTCCAAAGTAGATTGCGGGGACTGAGCATCCCAATGGAAGAGCTTGACCCAGAAGACTCCACCAGGAGGACTATGGCTTCATCGTCCAATGGCATGTCATTAACCGAATTGTACCCCCGGTGAATGGTGATGACACCGAAATCCTTCTTGACGGATGGTCTCGCAGTGAGAATGCTTGGCCTTTCACTGAGATTTTTCATGAACAAAAGCAAAAATCTATGTATTTGGAGTATAAGCAGTTAATTGCTCAAGGGGGCTCATGTGCTAAAAGAAGACTCTACACATGCAATTCATAATAGTTATTAAGATTAGTATAAGGTTTTGTTACTATTTCAGGTTAAATCGTACATAGATCCACTAGACTACCCAAATCTTCACTTTTTAAAAAAATTGGGTTTCGGTACCTTTGGGTGCTCCATCCATGATATTTTGAATTCTCTTGAATCAGACGACCTTTTAGAGAGGTTGCTATGGTGCTTTCCCCCATTTTTCAACCAACTGTTAGGGCTCATTCATTTATTGGAAATAAATTATTTGAAAAACAATTTCCTAAACTTATATTTCTTATAAAAATTATAGAATTGGAAATATTTTATTGTCCACGAATATATTTAGATATATATTATTGTCGATAATGAAATATTTTTCATTATTTCAAGTGATAACAGTCTTCATTTTCAATAAAATATTTTACAAATCATTTATTTTTTACGAAACAAATGGAGTCTTATTCTACTTTTGTATGCATCTAATTTCTTTCCATAGTTAAATAAGTTATTGATCTTTACATTGCAAATTAATTTGATGGTGCTGATTTTAGAGATCTACTTCTCTTGATGGTACTCGTTCAACATACGATGTCTTTCCATGAAAGTTTCTTCGGTTGGAGGCTGGCTTCACACCCATTAGTCTTACTTCATTTCTCTGGGAGGCTCAGTATATTTTCCCTTATTCTAATACTTACGAATCTTTTTAGCTTCTTATTTCTTTGATTGATTCACATAACTTTTTAGTTAGATATCATGATATATAAATAGATTAATTCTGTCAATCTTTTATTATCGAGTTGACGAGTGTCTAATCCTTCACGGACATGCGATTAAGCCGTCCCTGATGTTTGCAGCGAGAGGTTTCACAAAACCCTCACCAATGACAATCGATTGTGTACAGACCTATTTTGACTTCTGCATACGGTTTTGCCTATCGCTTATTGGATTTTTTTCGAGTAGTGTTAGCTCGTGTGGGGACCTACACGACCAGCATGATATTTGGAAGACTTGGAAACGAAACGACTAAGCAAGTCTGGCTCATCTTCTGGACGTGAAGTATTTGAGTGTTGGTGCATTACTTGTTCAAAGCATAAGGTTATTGGGAATCCATTTATATTAATAACAGTGATTTTCTCATGGTATCCACTAACTTATTGAGTTATCCGTTTCTTAATTTTCAGAAAATAGACCTTGGCACCCCAAGACTTTCTATCAAAATCCATCCCTGCTCCCATGTATACCATTCGTCATACCCACTTGACCAAATGTATAAGCATTTGGATATTACTTATCACAACTTTATCAACCAATTTTTTAAAATAATTGGTGGTGGTCCATAAAAATTCACGTGCGGTATCAACTATACCAGCTGCTTATGACAGAAGTTTTTGGCAGCTTTTAGCCATAACTGACTAGAAGTCTTAGCTGATGAAAAAATAACCTTTTTTTATTCCGGTTCGGATAGTTTCGATTCAATTTGGTTAATTGATTTGAACTGAAAATTGTCCATCTTCTTAGTATTATAATTTACACATTCTCTCTCAAATTTCACTAAATCTCTTTTTTAATATTTCAGAAAAGAAAATTGTGACATCCCGATTTTCCAATTCTATTTTCAGTAAAATGAGACGGGCGTTTCATCTGCACGTGTATAGTTATTTTCTCTGAGTTGGCCACTCACGAGGAGACTAGTCTATCAGGTGAAGCCGTTAAGAGATTCTAATGCATCAAACTCGAGAATTTGACTAGGAAGCGACCTTTCGATCGAGCTAATCCGCAAGGGTCATTATGACACAGTTAAAAATCGATTAGAGACCGGAGATAGGTCGACTTGACAGAGGCATGTGATCAAGTGTTGGTGATTCCACCAGATCGCACAATTCTTGTCGATCGACTTTGGGACCGACTTTTTAAATCGTTTTGGTATTCTGTCCGTATTTGAAACCTTGAGATTCTCACGACAACCGAGAGACGCCGTGTGTCAAAGATGTACATTGTGGCTTGAATTGATCAACCACAGGTCAAATGTACGAAAATTTCTAAAAGCTACCCTAGATTAGACACGCTAAGATATCGTCTTGAAGTGAAATTAATCGTGAAATTGAAACCGAATTCAAAAATTGGAAGTCCGGTTGTGTCATAAATCATTTTTGGATCATTGACTCATCTTCGGAAGATTTTTCATGCAATCGGAGTTTTTCAGCAAGTTAATTAAAGTATGGCTAATTTGGCTTGAGAAATTAGTAGGCCCGCTTTTGGTCGTGCTTTTGGGACTCAAGAAGGTTCTATGGATAAGTGAGGATGTGAATTAAAGTGTGGTGACATTGGATTAATTTTATGGACTTCAATTTGGTTCAATTAGAAGAGAATTGAATGAAATTGATATATAAGATTTCATGCCACGGCGGAAAAAGAAATTGCAACCATTGGAAGATGTTGTGGAGGATTTGGGTTAGTGGATTGTGATGTCACCTTATGTCATGGTAGTTGGGGCCAAAGAGAAGGAGATGTGGACAAGTGGAAGGTGAGGATGTGCTCTAAAAAAGGTGGGATGTCACTTCACCTTTCTCCATCATCTTCTTCCTTGGTTTGGCTTCTTGGAACTTGGAGGAGAGAGAGGGAGATCCGAATGGAACCAGGCCGCCCGACTGCCCCCTCCGCTCGCTCGTCCGGTCACTTGTTGCCCGCTGGTGGCCGCTCCTTCGCCGTTGCACCACCCACACACCGGCCCGTGTTTTGCTGCTGACCGGAGTGCGTCCTCACGCCAAGCTGCCGGTTTCATGTTGTCTCGCCGTTCTCCAGAGCTCCCTAGACACCGTCGAACCCGCGTCACTGCAGTCCCGTCCTCAGAGCAGCCGAAGTCGCCATCACCTGCCCCGCGTGCCCGCTCGTCGGCCAGCTCGCCACTCCGCTCCGCCTTCGTCCGCGCACCAACTAGCCGTCGTCCGTCATCCCGCAACTGCTCGCCCTCGCCGGAGGTCCTGCCTAGCCGCCGTGAGCCACTGTTCGAACTGCCGCTCCTCTCCTCCGCCCTTTTCGACCCGAACCAGCATTGGATCCGCCCCTTCTTGGCCCCAAGCATCTGCTGGAAAAATGGGTATCGCAGAGGAGGTTTGGCCTGTTTTGGCCGGCTTCCCGACCCGAAAGCTTGGCCCACTTTGACAAAAGTTGTTCCCCTCGTCAACCCCATTGTTTTGGTCCGTTCGGTTCGTTAATCGGATGAGTTTAACCTCTAATCCTTGCTTAGCGAGTTAATTATGCTTAAGGGGTGTTTAGATTAATCTAAGTAGGTTTAGGTGGTTAGATTAGATTATTTAAATATTGATTAGCTTAGATGTATGATTAGTTTAGTGGTTGATTAATTAGGGCTAATTGTATGTTTAAATTAGTGTAATCTAGTTTAAGCCATAATTAATTATTTTTAATTAATTAATTATTTCGAATTTTATAAATATTATTCTATTAAATTATATTAATATAATATAATATTTAATTATTTATTTTTCGGAATTAAAATTAATTATTTAATATTTTTGAAAAATTTTCCTAGGGATGGTACTGGTATTAGAATTTCGCACTGATCGCAACAGTGCGGTCAATTTGTGCTAATTTTTTGTTAAATTGAGTAATTGAGTGATTGATGATTATGAATGATTATTCCAAAAGTGTGGAATTGAGTGAAATTGGAGAAGTTTTGGTATTTAACTTGAAAATACCCGGTGTTGGCTTTTGGCACCATATTTGGTTTTTAGGACCAGTATGAATTGATTGATTAATTGGATTGAGTGAATTGATATTTATGTGGGGATTTATTCCAAGGATGTTTAATGCCGGTATTCGATTGGTTTTTGATCGTGAAAGGTTGTAAGTGAATCTAGAAAATCGTCGAAGTTTGACTGTGCCCTATTGGACCGTGATATACCACTGACTTTGGAATTGGTCGTGCCCACTAGGGCCGTGATTTAAATACCACCTGATAAAGGTCGTGCCATTTATGGCCGTGATTTGCCACCTACTAAAGGTTGCGCCCACTAGGCCGTGATTACCACCTAAAGATAGGTCGTGTCCTTTGGACCATGAATTATAGCTGAGAATTGAATGGATTTGTGGCTCATTGAGCCGGGAGTAAGATTTGAGATGAAATACTTGGGATGACCGGAGAGTGGTCTTAATGACATGTAATCGACTAAGTTGATTGATCGATGTTTCAATCCGAGTGATTTAATTAAGTGAATAGATTGATGGGTTGGTTGTATCGATCGATTGGATTGATTGATTGATTGATATTTGAAATGTGCTAACTTGCAGGAAGAATCGAAGGCGAGGTAAGTCTTTTGTCCTATTTGTGTGGCTAGAGCGCCCTGGGCATATTGTCTTTCTAATCGAGTCTTAGGGGGTAGAACTCGCTGAGACATTGTCTCACCCGGTCGTGGGCTCAACATTTTCAGGTCCTTAGATGACAATCGTGGAGGACCCGAAGCCATGCAGTCTGGGAAGGTGGAGATCGAAGGATCGGCGAACGTGTCTGACT
Organism: Eucalyptus guilfoylei; assembly: GCA_016097605.1. Classification (NCBI taxonomy): domain Eukaryota; kingdom Viridiplantae; phylum Streptophyta; class Magnoliopsida; order Myrtales; family Myrtaceae; genus Eucalyptus; species Eucalyptus guilfoylei. The sequence continues at coordinate 42,459,303 of CM027864.1, read as the reverse complement.
AGTTGGTCATAGGACAGTTTCCTTTTGTTGAGCCGGTCTATTTTGTAGACAATCCAGTGTTGTATATAAACCAATGTATTTAAAAGAAAGCTTGTTTGGTTGTGATTGATTGCCTGCTTTTCTATCTCAAGTTAATTGTTGTCAGGGGATTTGTTTCGCTTCCGCATGCGTAATAAAAAGAATGGGTTGGCGACGTGTCCTGGATGTCGCATTTGTATCGACCAGAGTGGGATGTTCGCATGCTCGAGGTTTGGGGCGTGACATCCCCATTTAAGTGGTATCAGAGCGGGTTTGTGAATGGAGTGATAAGGTGCGATGGTTAATGAGATAGTTAGTAGGAATGGCTTTTAATTCATGTCGATGCATGCGGCTAATAGTTGTTTGGTAAATTGTTTGGCGTGGATCACTCAAATTCTAATCTGGGATTAGAATTGGGAAACAGGTTTCTGTAAAGATCCTGTAGATGAGTGATCAGGAGCAGAGGACTCCTAGAGAGAATCTTTAGACCAGTTACTCGGGATTGTATGCCGACCAGGGTCGGTACCTGAGGTGGTCATGGTGGAGCGCTGGCTCAGACCAGCGCGAGTGTAAGAGTACCGCTACAGGTCGGTACTAGTGTAGCAGCACCGAGCGATCCTAGGTTCGATGGGATTATTCAGGTGCTAGTGTTCCTTGGGAACTCGTTGAGCCAGCAAGTTCAGGATCGAGCCGCCGCTGTGGCCGCTGTAACTACCGCCGTTAGTGCCATAACCATTGTTGTTGCCGCGCCTGTTGAGGTCCAGCATGGAAATGTGATCTAGGAGCAAGCCATTGCATCTGAGTCGAGGTTCTTATTCAGTAGAGCTGGAAACCAGTTTGGGAAAGAGCTTATGATTGGAGAAAAGTATCCCATTTCTGTCCAACTGGAAATGTGGGATGGTTAGGTCAGCAATGAATCAGAATGGAGTGTGTCGTGCTGACGGAAGCCGACATTGATCAGCCCTGTGTCCTGGTAAGACATGTGCTTGTTCTGTATGTGACCAACAAAGTTACTTGGCCAGAAACGGTCTTAGAAAGCCGATGGGATAGATTAAAAGGGGTGCGCCATAGGACGCACCGTGGGATATTTAGAACAAGCCTCCGGTGTAAGAAGGAGTGCTTGCTGTCACTCGATAGGAGGTAGAGGAGTCACCAATTGTGTGCCGAGTTTGTAGAAGGAATCATGGACTAACCCCGTGTCCTTGTATGATCAAAGCGTGCTTCGAATGTGGCCAACATGGCCACTAGTACCAGGACTGTCCGCGTAGGTCCATGAGAGCGTAAACACCGTTACTGCAGATAAGACGCCACTAGGATGGCTCGAGGAACATGAAGGGATCGACCATGCATCGATCAAGAAAAGAATGTTTTGAGATGTTTTTATCAGAGTATCGCAGCAGGATTTTGAGTGAAGGTTGTGGAGTTTTCGTGGTTGTAATAAAGTAATAGACAGATGAATCTTTGGCTATAGTTGTACTTGAAGGGTTTGCTTAAGTATGACTTGGAAGTCATATACGAAAAGGTTTGGCTCAAGGAGCTTTCTGCAGTTATGGATCGTGGTAGTGATGTAATTCAGTTTGTTTAGTTAGCGTACGAAAGTTTTGAATTACTGAAAGTTTGAAAGGATCTTCGATCCCTTTAATTCGTCACTGAAGATGACCTGGTTCTAGTTGTAAGTTGCCAAATCTATAAGACAACTATAGTGGATGCATCAGTTGAGGAGCCGAATATGGAGAACATAACCGTGGCACAGAAAGTTTTCTGAGGTGTTTCCTGAAGAATTGCCAAGTTTGCTGTCAGAAAGAGAAATAGAGTTTGTGATTGAGTTAGTACCTGAAACTGAGCCAATCTCTAAGGCTCCTTATCGGATGGCGTTGTCAGAGCTGAAAGAACTAAAGGTGTAGATGCGGGAATTGTTGGATAAGGGATTTATACATCCCAGTGCATCACCTTGGGGAGCATCCATCCTGTTCATGAAGAAGAAAGATGGTTCGTTGCGTTTGTGCATCGATATCCTTCAAGATCGACTTGAGAACAGAGCATCATCAGTTGAGGATTAGAAAGAAGGACATATTGAATTCAGTGTTTAGTACTCAAAATGGTCTTTATGAGAGTATGGAAATGCCGTTTGATCTGGTGAACACTCCAGCTGCTATCATGGATTTGGCAAACCGAGTGTTCAAAGAATATCTAGATTGGTTCGTGATCGTGTCAATCTAGGATATTCTGGTGTATTTGAGGAGTGCTGAGGAGCATAAGAGACATTTGAAAATAGTACTTCAAGTCCTGAGGAATCATCAGTTGTGCGCTAAGTTTAGCAAGTGCGGGTTTTGGATGACTCGTGTTGCGTCCCTAGGTCATGTGATTTTAGGAGAAGGAATCTCCATGGACCCCATCTAAGATTGAAGCAGTGAACAGTGGGCCAAGATTGACTACAATGACAGAGATTATAAGTTTTTTGAGTTTTTAGTAGAGTACTACAGAAGGGTTGTGGAAGGGTAGTACAAATAGTCGTAGGAGAGTTTTCAGCTTTAGCTTCACCATTGACTTGACTACTGAAGAAAGAAAAGAAGTTCGTGTGGACAGACAAGTGCGAGCGTAGTTTCCAAGAGCTTAAGTAGAAGCTGACTACCGCACCTATGCTGACCATTCTATCTAGTCCTGGAGGTTATGAGATCTACAGTGATGCGTCTTTTAGTGGGCTGGGTGGCGTGTTGATGTAATATGGTAGGGTCAATGCATACGCGTCCTGTTAGTTGAGGCCTAATGAATTGACTTACCCACCGCATGACTTAGAACTTGCAGCTATTATCTTCGCTTTGAAGATTTGGAGACATTATTTGTGCGAAAAAAGATTCCAGATCTTCACTAACCATCAGAGTCTCAAGTATTTATTCTCTCAGAAGGAGTTGAATATGAGACAGCGTCGCTAGATGGAACTTCTAAAGGATTATAACTGTGATATTCTGTATCACCCTGAAAAAGCAAATAAGGTCGCTGATGCGCTAAGTCGGAAGTCTTCAGTTGCTCAGATGGTGCTCAAGGAATAGAGATTAATTGAGAAAGTTAGAGATTCATGTTTTAAATTTGAGGTATGCCACCTTTCAAACCTTATGACCACCCTCAGAATTGAGCCGGAAGTACAGATCATAATCAAGACGCTTCAGTGGACAATTCCAGAGATTCAGAAGATTCTACAAGAGAATTCAGAAAAGAAGAAGGCTGACTTTCAGATTGCTGAGGATAGAACACTGAGGTTCCGAGGAAGATTATGTGTACCTAACGATGTAGGACTTAAAGAGGAGATTTTATCAGAGGCTCATCGTAACAGTTACAGCATTCATCCTGGTAGTACGAAAATGTATCAGAATCTGCATCAACATTATTGGTGGTTTGGTATGAAGGCGAACATCGCCAAGCATGTCGCCAAGTGTCTGACATGTCAGCAAGTAAAGGCACAGCACTGTAAGCCAGGAGGACTTTTGCAACCTCTCGAGATTCCCGAGTGAAAATGGAAGCATATCACGATGGACTTCATGACCGGACTTCTGAGGAGTCAGAGAGGAAATGATTCGATTTGGGTAGTGGTCGACAGATTGACGAAGTCGGCTCACTTTATTGCAGTACGAAAGGACCTTAGTTTGGATAGACATGCAGACCTGTATGTGCATCAGATTGTTCGTTGCATGGAGTGCCAGTGATGATTACTTCAGACAGAGGCCCGAGGTTTACAGCCGCCTTTTTGGAAAAGCTTACAGAGTGCTTTGGGTACGAAGCTGCAATACAGTACGGCCTATCATCCTCAGATGGATGGCCAGTCTGAAAGGACAATTCAAACCCTCGAAGACATGTTACGAGCTTGCGTACTGGATTTTTGAGCAACTTCATCTCGTTGAATTCGCCTGCAACAACAGTTATCAGCGGAGTATTTAGATGGCACCTTTCGAAGCGTTGTATGGCAGAGCATGCAGAACACCCGTGTGTTGGGACGAGGTTGGTGAAGGAAAGCTTACATGCCTAGAGTTAGTCCAGCAGTCAGTGGATGCAGTTGCAGTGATCAGAAGCAGATTACAGACTGCTCAGAGCAACTAGAAAACTATGCAAACCAGCGTCGAAGACTGTTGGAGTTCCAAGTTAGTGATCAAGTTTTTCTAAAGGTGTCGCCAATGAGGGGTACTTCGCGCTTTGGCAAGAAAGGAAAAACTGAGTCTGAGATACGTAGGTCCCTTTGAGATTCTAGAAAGGATCGGGATTCTGACGTATCGTCTTGCATTACCACCAAAGTTGGTACAAGTGCATGACGTCTTTCACGTGTCGATATTGAGGAAGTATGGGCCTGACCCGACCCACGTACTTAATTTTGAGGAAGTGGACGTGGACGATAGAGTGTCGTACGTTGAAAGCCCGGTTCAGATTGTGGATTGCATAGAGCAAGTTCTACGCACCAAGACCATTCCGTTGGTCAAAGTGGTCTGGCAACACCACGGCACTGAAGGAGCAACCTAGGAAAGTGAAGAGTCGATGAGAGAATTGTACCCCCACCTTTTTGTTCAAAGTTTGTAATGGTTTAAATTTCGAGGATGAAATTCCTATAAGAGGGGAAGAGTTGTGACATCTCGATTTTTCAATTCTATTTTCAGTAAAATGAGACGGGCGTTTCATATGCACGTGTATAGGTATTTTCTCTGAGTTGGCCACTTACGAGGAGACTAGTCTATCAGATGAAGCCGTTAAGAGATTCTAATGCATCAGATTCGAGAATTTGACCAGGAAGAGACCTTTCGACCCAGCTAATCTGCAAGGGTCATTATGGCACAGTTAAAAATCGATTAGAGACTAGAGATAGGTCGACTAGACAAAGGCATATGATCAAGTGTGGGTGATTCCACCAGATCGCACAATTCTTGTCGATCGGCACTGGACCAACTTTTCTGTCGCTTTGGTACCCTGTGTCCGTATTTGAAATCTTGAGATTCTCACGACAACCGAAAGTCACCAATGTGTCAAAGATGTACATTGTGGCTTGAATTGATCAACCACAGGTCAAATGTACGAAAATTTCTAAAAGCTACCCGGTAGATTAAGACGCGCTAGTATCGTGCCAGAGTGAAATTAATCGTGAAATTGAAACCGAATTCAGAAATTGGAAGTCCGGTTGTGTCACAAATCATTTTAGGATCATTGACTCATCTTCGGAAGATTTTTCATGCAATCGGAGTTTTTCAGCAAGTTAATCAAAGTATGGCTAATTTGGCTTGAGAAATTAGTAGGCCCGCTTTTGGTCGTGCTTTTGGGACTCAAGAAGGTTCTATGGACAAGTGAGGATGTGAATTAAAGTGTGGTGACATTGGATTAATTTTATGGACTTCAATTTGGTTCAATTAGAAGAGAATTGAATGAAATTGATATACAATATTTCATGCCACGGCGGAAAAAGAAATTGCAACCATTGGAAGATGTTGTGGAGGATTTGGGTTAGTGGATTGTGATGTTACCTTATGTTATGGTAGTTGGGGCCAAAGAGAATGAGATGTGGACAAGTGGAGGGTGAGGATGTGCTCTCAAAAAGGTAGGATGTCACTTCACCTTTCTCCATCATCATCTTCCTTGGTTTGGTTTCTAGGAACTTGGAGGAGAGAGAGGGAGATCCGAACGGAACCGGGCCGCCTGACCGCCCCCTCCACTCGCTCGTCCGGTCGCTCGTCGCTCGCCGGTGGCCGCTCCTTCGCCGTCGCACCACCCACACACTCATGCCAAGCTACCGGTTTTGTGTTGTCTCGTCATCCTTCAGAGCTCCCTAGACACCGTCAAAGCCGCGCCACCGTAGTCCTGTCCTTGGAGCAGCTGAAGTCGTCGTCGCCCGCCCCGCGCGCCCGCTCGTCGGCCAGCTCGTCGCTTTGCTCCGCCTTCATCTACGCGCCAACTAGCCGTCGTCCATCATCCCGCATCTGCTCGCTGTTGCCGAAGGTCCCGCCTAGCCGCCGTGAGCTACTGCCCGAACTGCCACCCCTCTCCTCCGTCCTTTCCGACTCGAACCCGCACCGGATCCACCCCTTCTCGGCCCCAAGCTGTAGCTGGAAAAGTGGGTATCGCAGAGGAGGTTTGGCTCGTTTTGGCCGGCTTCCCGACCCCGGAAGCTTGGCCCGCTTTGAGAAAAGTTGTTCCCCTTGTCGACCTCGTCGTTTTGGTCCGTTCGGTTCGTTAATCCGGTGAGTTTAACCTCTAATTCTTGCTTAGCGAGTTAATTATGCTTAAGGGATATTTAGATTAATCTAAGTAGGTTTAGGTGGTTAGATTAGATTATTTAAATATTGATTAGATTAGATGTATGATTAGTTTAGTGGTTGATTAATTAGGGCTAATTGTAGGTTTAAATTAGTGTAATCTAGTTTAAGCCCTAATTAATTATTTTTAATTAATTAATTATTTCGAATTTTATAAATATTATTTTATTTTCGGAATTAAAATTAATTATTTAATAATTTCGAAAATTTTGCCGAGATGGCCGATCGTTAGAATTTCACACTAATCGCAATAGTGCGGTTAGTTTGTGCTAATTGTTTGTTAAATTGAGTAATTGAGTGATTGATGATTATGAATGATTATTCCAAAAGTGTGGAATTGAGTGAAATTGGAGAAGTTTTGGTATTTAACTTGAAAATACCCGGTGTCGGCTTTTGGCACCGTATTTGGTTTGTAGGACCAGTTTGAATCGATTGATTGGATTGGATTGAGTGAATTTATGTTTATGTGGGGATTTATTCCAAGGATGTTTAATGCCGGTATTTGATTGGTTTTGATCATGAAAGGTTGTAAGTGAATCCAGAAAATCGTCGAAGTTCAACTGTGCCCTGTTGGACCGTGATATACCACTGACTTTGGAATCGGTCGTGCCCACTAGGGCTGTGATTTAAATACCACCTGATAGAGGTCATGCCATTTATGGCCGTGATCTGCCATCTACTAAAGGTTGCACCCACCGGGCCATGATTACCACCTAAAGATAGATCGTGTCCTTTGGACCGTGAATTATAGCTGAGAATTGAATGGATTTGTGGCTCGTTGAGTCGGGAGTAAGATTTGAGATGAAATACTTGGGATAACTAGAGAGTGGTCTTAATGACATGTAATCGACTAAGTCGATTGATCGATGTTTCAATCCGAGTGATTTAATTAAGTGAATGGATTGATGGGTTGGTTGTATTGATCGATTGGATCAATCAATTGATTGATATTTGAAATGTGCTAACTTGCAGGAAGGATCGAAGGCGAGGTAAGTCTTCTGTCCTATTTGTGTGGCTAGAGCGCCTTGGAGCATATTGTCTTTCTAATCGAGTCTTAAAGGGTAGAACTCGCTGAGATATTATCTCACCCCGTCGTGAGCTCAACATTTTCAAGTCCTTAGATGGCGGTCGTGGAGGACCTGAAGCCATGCAGTCTGGGAAGGTGGAGACCAAAGGATCGGCGAACGTGTCTGACTAGTTGGTCATAGGATAGTTCCCTTTTGTTGAGCCGATCTATTTTGTAGACAATCCTGTGTTGTATATAAACCAATGTGTTTAAAAGAAAGCTTGTTTGGTTGTGATTGATTGCCTGCTTTTCTATCCCAAGTTAATTGTTGTCAGGGTATTTGTTTCGCTTCCGCATGCGTAATAAAAAGAATGGGTCGGCGATGTGTCCTGGGATGTCACATTTGTATCGACCAGAGTGGGATGTTCGCGCGCTCGGGGTTCGGGGTGTGACAAAAATTTAAAAACCAAACCAAATCGATGAGTGCAGTTTAGTTCAAAGTTAATGCATATCCAAACAGTTCGGTTTGATTTTGATTCAGACTTTCAGGAAACTCAAATCGAATCGAACCGTTGACACTCATTAATTGTATCAGAGTTAGCAGATAGGGCATTATTTGTACCGGGACGGTGAGGACCGGTACTTACGGGCTTACCTCCTTGGTATGGTATATATTCAGTTTGTCCAATGGTGGTGCTGCTTGGCTCTAAACAGGTCGGTCAATTTGCCAGATTTCCTTCGGTCCCATGGTGAATTGCCTTACACAATAGCAAAAAGTATTTTGAAGGTGGACTCTTGTCGGCTACGCATTTGACCCAATTCGGAACGGGGAGGGGCTTGAATAGAAAGATAACGTAAGATCGAGGATTTAACTAGACAACTCAAAAGTTCATGGACTCGATCGAGAGAAAAATACAAATTTAAGGACCAAAAATTGCACTTTTATACAACCTATTATAACCAAAAAGGTTAGACTGTCGGAACATCTCAATAACCAACGAAAGCCAAAGGTAATATATCCATCAGAACATGAGCTCTCCCTTCACCATCTCCCTCCTCCTTTTCTCCATCAAATTGCTCATCAGCATCTCTCACACAAGCGAAGCAGCACCTATTTTAATTGACAACTTTTGCCCCAACACCACACCCTTCCTTCCTAATTCCACCTACCATAAGAACCTCAACAAACTCCTCTTATCACTTTCCTCCTCAGGCGCCGATTCCGCCAGAAACAGCAGCAGCAGCAATGGCAGGTTCGCCAATGCCACCGCTGGCCAGAACCCAACACACCAAACCTACGGGATCTTCCTCTGCCGTGGCAACATCGATGCCACGACTTGCAGTGACTGCGTAGCCACCACAGTGGAAGAAATTGGCTGGTGATGCCCCGGCAAAAGATCCTCCATCATCTGGTACGACAGATGCATGCTGAGATACAAGAATCAGCCTATTTACTTGGTCTTGCAAAAAGTGCCTATGTCGATCAAGTCGAACGGCTGGAACGTCACAGACCACCGATCTCAGTTCATTCAACTCCTGGGAGGGACCATGGACACTGTAGTGCAAAGGCCCCGGAGCAGCAGATAGGGGAAGAAAGTGGCCGCCGCAGAGGCTGAGTTCGTGGGCTTGCAACGGCTTTACAAGCTCGCTGAGTGCACGCCTGACTTGACAGAATCGGACTGCGGCACATGCCTCCGGTGGGTGGTCGCACGTCTCCCTCAGTGGACGACGGGAAGAAGGGTGTTGACTTCATCCTGCAACGTGAGGTTTGAGAAGTACCTCTTTTACAATGCCGGCGCGTTGATGACTGTGACGACAGTCAGTGCCACCACCACCGGTCCGGCTTCCTTCTGCTCCTGCTCCGGCAGCCGGATCTAAAGGTACCTAGTAATGTTTTTCTTTAAAAAAAAATTTAATCCTTTTCTTTGCAGCAGTATTAGAGATTAAATAGCTGTTCTTTTGCTTGGGAATTAGTCAATTTTCTTATACAAATGGTGTTTAATCATTGATTTTCCATGATAACATTCATCATAATACTGTCGTCAATTTTGTTTCACTTAATATGACAAAAGATGAAGATAGACTTAATATATCCAGATCAATGTAATCATGGTAATTGATTATGTAAATCCTACTCCGATATTGATTGATTGTATATAATATTTTTCCAAAAAAAAATGCCATCTTAAAGTCAAGTCATGATCGAGTGGGATGCATGCATTTTCCGGTAAACACGGGCATGAGTGGACCACGAGGGACTGGCAATAATTTGCCATTGGTCGAATCCACTCAAAGTCAAGTAGACTTTGACTTGCAAGAGTCCTTTTAAGAAGGCTTTTGAACTCTTTTTTTTTTAGAACAGTGCACGGGAAACTAAATCTCACTTATAAATTGATTTACAAAGTAATTTGTTGGACTCATATTTGATATTCAAATGTGATCCACTTATTTAGATACTTGTATCTTATAATTTACTAAATTAATATTGTCTACTTTATTTGTAAATACGCATTGCTTAAATTTCTTATGTCAGATCAAACCATTTACAAAACAAGTGACAATAGAATTTGGGCATCAGTCAATCAAATTACCTTAGATTACCATCCATTTGATGCATTAATATTGGACTTAGGAGGACTTACATCAGTGTCTCAATATTCTGAGTCTTAAATGTAGTTGCATTTGTGCCAATTCAATCCATCCGGCCAATTTTGACCAGTTGTCCTACATGGCACCATTAGTGTTGATGTAGATAATTTTTAATATTCTCTCAATATTTTTTTTTCTTCGCTTCCTTTGTCTTGTTGGCCTCAGGGAAGCTTGCCCATGGTTAGGCAAGGCCCGACCTCAACAAATTAGGCAAGATCGTGCCTCGCCTAGCCTCTGGCTAGAGGCCGCAAGGGCAGCCTCGCCTAGGCTATCGCTGGGTTGGTGAGGCTCATCCTCGTTGGCCATGGGTGAGGCTCGACCTCGAGAGATTCGGCGAGGTTGTGCCTTGCCTAGCCACTGGTGAGGCTTGAGTCCTCGCTAGAGGCCGTGAGGTCGAAGGAAGTGAAAAAATAAATAAAAATGAAAGAAAAATAAATCAGAAACATTTTAAAATATTATTAAGATTGTCCACGTCAACACTGATAACGCCACATAAGACAGCCAATATCCATGTCAGTTCTGGTCGGTCAAAATTGGCCCAGTGGATTGAACTAGCATAAATGCAATTAGGTTTAGGAGTCCATTGACAAATATATACATACATACATATATATACCATAAAGGGGTTAGGATCAGAGTACTATATGAGAGAACAAGGAAGTATAAGAGATTAACAGATCTAAGAGAAAATTAATCTAAATGTCTACGTTTGTTGTTGTTTGGGTTGTTTTTGTTTGGATTGTATCTAATTCTCAAATATCGAACTGTTCCAAATATGAGATGTAGGAAATTAATAGGTTCTATGTCTTCCCAATTAGATTCTAATGGTATGAAACCATTTGCTAACCTAAGGGTTTCTGAAAATGTATGTATAATATCAGACAGTAACTGTATACTTAAGACTAGGATTAAGAAAAAGTATATAATTCTAAACATGTAAAAGATTAAATAAAATCTTGTGAATTAAAGATAATATAAAGAGCGAAAGCAATATATAAGATATAAAGTAAGAGTATGCACAAACAAAAACCAACCATGAAGGTGGTATGAACTAGTATTATATAAACTGAAAATTACATGTATTGAAGGGTGCAAAAACTAAAGCATCAAGTCATCCACTAGGGTGGTAATCCGCACTCCAAGGAGTATTGATGTTTGTATTACAAGAAATGGTTAACCAACTATCATGTAAGTTGGTAACCCTATATAAACTATGCTAAATGTATTTCAAAACAAACTTACTTTGTAACTAGGGGTACAAGAGGTAAGAAAGCTTGAGGCTTGAAAGGATGAGGGTTTACAAGAGGGTGAGGAGGAAGAAGAGAGAAGTGAGGTCTGAAAATTCGAGTCCCCTTCTTCTATGTCGAGAGAGTTTATTTAGAGAAGGTGTTACAGTGAAAGTGCTACAGTGCTGAACAGTGTAAAGTGAACAGTGCTGAGTTAATAGTACTGAGTGAACAGTGTATGAACAATGTATGCCTATCTTGCCATAGTGTATAGCCTTTGCGCCGCTGCAACAGTGTTGGCATGTGATATCTTGTCTTAATTTCGGGCTAGACTGATCTCGTAGCAATCGTCTTCATTGGTGTTTCCACTATGATGTGACTGTGAGGATCCGTCTTGACTGTCTTGTGATTTGGAAGATCCACATTGTGATTCTTCTGCTTCTTAGAGCATTGTTCTGAGGACATTGGTGTATTCCTCTTTGCTCTGGACTATAGCAAGTGCTACACTTGCCATGGATTTTTCTTGTAAAAACGATGTATTTGATTGAACTATAGTTATCTGGGTTTTTTGGCTGTTTAGCCAAGTTTGAACCGCAACTTCAGATCCCTGTTCATGGTATTTGAATCCATCCCACCATTTTGTCTTGTATTTTTGGACAAGTAATGGTACACCAGGTTTGGTAGATGTATTATATTCGAATTCCCATGCTGTTACCCATGAGATTTTGAATATTATGAAAAAGTGCATAAGGTATGGGAACCTTGTATCATGTGGTGTTGGTATGAAGTATTGACGGAATATTTGGTATCCTTGTTTGACTGTGGGTTGTAGTATTATCTCTAGAAGACCAAAAAGATCCCACCATGAGTCAAACCAGTTCGGCAAGTTTTGTCTTAGGAAGTTGTCTTTGAAAAATATTAGCCAAGTTTGTTGGAAGTTAGTATTTTGTCGGAAGAAAACATTCCACCAAGCTTGTTGGTAGTCCCAATATGTGTATGAAGAGGAGTATGGTAGGTTTTGGGTAATTCGGGCTTGGACTTTTTTGGATGTATGAGGTGATGCTCTCCAATGTGAGGGGTGTATGACTTTGCTGATGGATATAGTAGAGTATATGATGTTTTCTGTGTTATTTTTGTCAGCAAAGTAAGTGAACTTTGCTGATTCTGTCTCCACTAAAATTTGCTCATAATAAGCAATAGTTTTATTTGTATTGTGTGGTTTGAAAAACCAAATTTTTGGAAAGATGTCTTTTGCAAATTTGATTGGATCTTCGTCGAAGAATCCATCTTCTACAATCAAGATTTTTTGAAATGATGTCTTTGGAAAGAATTTTGATTTTTGAGAATGAGGGGTTGCCTGTGGCCTAATGACTACCTCATTCGAAATTCTTTTGTATTCCGCTTGTCTTTGTGCAACAAGCGGGGAGGGATTGTTGCTTATTTCAATGGCATTAGAAGGCTCCTTCTTTACTATTTTTTTGTAAAGATTGAGCAAGTAATTCCAGCGTTTCTTTGGGTAGTATGTTGGCTAGTTGAGCTAGGGCTGGTATGGATTCCTCTTTTAAAGGGGTATTTGGTATTGGGTGTTGTTGTAGAAATGATTGATTTTCTTCAGCTATCTGAAGCCATGATTTGATTGGTGTTAAGCCCGTTGGCTTTGGTGGTGTATTGGAGGTTTCGACAATGGCTTTGCCTTTATATTTGTTCTTTTTGGGTCTTGGCATATTGGTATCCCCTGTAAAAATTTTCTTGTGAGAAAATTAGGTAATGAATTTGAAGAACCATTTATAAATTCAATGTCAAAATCAAATACTGAAAGTATGGCTTGCCATTTGGCAAAAATCCGTTTTGATGCAATGTTTAATACATCTTTTTGTAAAATGTCTTTGACTGATTCGTAATCAATTCTTAAGAGAAATTTTTGGTTTAACAAATTTCCTTGGAATTTTGATATGGACAAAACTATAGCAAGTATTTCTTTTTTGATTTTTGAATAGTTTTGTTGGGTGGAATTCTAATATTTTGAGATAAACTGAACCACTTGTTCTTTGTTATTTTTGACTTGTTTAAGAATGCCACCATATCCTATCTCTGAGGCATCTGTTTCAACTATTTTGAAAGTAGATGGGTCAGCTAGATATAAGCATGGTATTTCTTTAACATGAGTCTTTATTTGTTTGACGATGTTTGTGTGGACTGAAGTCCATGGTGGAGGATTCTTTTGAAGTCTTTGGTGTAAGGGTTTGCAAATGATGTTTATATTGGGAAAGAAGTCTATAATATAATTGAGACTACCTAAAAACCTTTGTAATTGTGTTTTGTCTTTAATCTCATCTGGAAATTTGTCAGTAAATGAGATAGATCTTTCTATGGGAATTATAGTGCCTAGATGGATATAATGACCTAGGAATCTAATTTTTGTCTGGAAGAGTGCAATTTTAGTAGGAGAAACTACTAAACCATTTTGTATGATTATTTTTATGAAGGTAGAAAGATGTTTGAAATGATGTTCTATATTAGAAGAGAAGACTAGAACATCATCTATTTAGACTATAATGTATTCTGAATAAGGATTAAAGATTTCATTTATGATTCTCTGGAATTCTGAAGCGGCATTTTTGAGACCGAATGGCATAACATTCCATTCATATTGACCAAAAGGGACAGTAAAGGCTGTCTTGTATTTATCTTTTTCACTGATTTGTATTTGCTAGAATCTTGACTTCATGTCAAACTTTGAAAATATTTTTGATCTACATAATCTGTTTAGCAAATCTTTTTTATTGGGTATTGGATATCTTATCCATCTAAAGGTTGAATTTAGAGGTTTATAATTAATAACTAATCTGGGAACTCCTCTTTCTAGTTTAGCATTTTTATTAACATAGAAAGCTGAACAGCTCCATGGCGATTGGCTTTTTCTTATGAGTTTTTTATTCAAGAGATCTTGTATTCAAGCTGCATTTTCTTATGAGTTTTTTATTCAAGAGATCTTGTATTTCTGTTTGGAAAAATTTCAAAACTTCTTGATTCATTTGTGTAGGGTGAGCTTTTGTAATTATTTTGTTTTCAGAAAAATCTTGTTCATAAGGTAAATCAACAATATGCTTCTTTCTTTCCCAAAAAGCATTAGGTAAAGTAGAGCATATAGTTTTTTTTATGTATTTTTGTAGAGAGGCTATTTTTCTATAATGTTTGGCTTTATAAGATTTTCTTCTATTCTTTTGAATTCTAAATCTTCTTTTAAGAATTCAAGCTGGTTTTCTTTGTCTCTTATAAGGTAATTTATTTTTTAGATAAAGTGTTCTTGTAAGATATTTAAGCTTCTCTTCTGTGGTTTTGTTATGAAGTCAAATGTGATTCTTCTATTTAAAGTATATATATATATATATATATATAGTTTATGGCTGAATTGACATAATTGCAATAAGTGTCGACACCTAAATTTTTACCCAAAAATCATTTCCAAAAAAGTGGGAACTTGTTTTTCCACAAAAATGTTTTATGTCAAATTATTGCATATCGATTATATAGGGTGTTTAGTATAGTTTTTTTTTAAATGGAAGATGTTTTTCCTTAAAAAAAAAATTTATTATTAAAAAAATTAAAAATATAAAAAAGAAAAGAAAAAAAGAGTAAAAAAAGATTAGAAGAAGAAGAAGAAGAAGAAAAAAAAGTTGGGGCCAATGATCTAAATGTGACTAGCCAAGCCCAGGAGGTCAAATTGGAATTAAAATGGTAAACTGGGGTCAAAATGCAATTTCTAAAAGTTGAGGGACCAATTTGCAAATTTTGAAAAATTTCACCCGAGCCCTTAAATCATCATATTGGCCCCTAATTGAGTTGAAATTGAACTTGGGTCAGGTTTAATTAATCAAATCGGGCAAAAAAGACCAAATTACATTGAATTGGGCATTTTCGGGTAAGAAAATAGCCAACTTTAAGGGACTCTCTTGCAAAATTGGGTGGAGACAATTGCAAAAAATTGTCAAGATCATAAACTACTATACATGAGCTTGCTAATTGATCAAAAACCGCAGCCAAATTGATGGATTAAAGCACCAAAATGAGCTGCCAAATCCCAGTCTACGGTTAAGTCTTAATTCGGAGCTGCTAAGTAGGCATATTGGTGGCCCCACCATATCCCACTCAGCCGCCCAATTAGCTTGACCTCTGCACGTGATGGAAGACCATTATTGGTAGTACAAGTGGACAAAATTTGGTCAGGGATAAGCTGCTGAAGGCACGGGAAAATCGCAGCAAAGTCCAGACACTCAACAGCTGCAGAAGTTGAAAATTTTGGCCTAGTTAGAAAATTGTTGAAGTAGCCTTGTTGGCAGGCTTGGTAGGTGGACTAAAAACCGACCAAAAATCCCTCAATTCAGGAGATAATATCACGGAAGCAAGCTATTTTATGGCACGAAAGAGAGGAGAGGAGAAGGAGAGGAGAGAGCTCACGGTCGTCCCCCAAAGAGGCCCTCAGAAGCAACTCCAAAAAAGCAAAACCCAGAAATTCCAGACTAACCTTGAGAGAGAAAAGTGAAATTTTCACACCTGCGACCAAAATTAGCCAAAATCGTCAACTAAAGAGTAAAACTTCACTCAAAGGTCTTTCCATCCATAGGTCGCACGTTCCAAATGAAGTTTGGGAAGGTCTCCTAAAGCCTCCCAAAAACCACCCTCCTGGCGGGCCAAGAAAGTCCAAAAAATTTTCTTGAGTGTTGAGCCCGGTTGGTCACGGGTGAGAAAAAGCGAATGTTTTTGAGTAAATTGAGACACAAATGAGGAAAATCTTGACTTTGACCCCCAAACTAGAATACATATAGTTTTGTTTGGTGTTAATTTTTCCAATAAAAAAGGTCCTGAAATCTAATTTTAGAGGTCAATGAAAACCTTTGTTGTCAGTTCTTGTTTCTGCAGATCTTATTTCCAGTTTGAAGGAGCCAACTTCCACGTACCCCCCGAGGATAATTTCTTTGTTTCCTCGGCCAAGAACCACTTGCAAAAGAAACTAGGAAGCAAGGTAAGTATCATAGATGTATGTTTGTTCGAGTTTGAACATATTTTGATCATGAAAATCCAGAGGAAAACCAATCCGGAAAACTGATTTTGAGGCTGGAATTTTTCTTAAAGTGTTGAAATCTTTTCAAGAGTTTTGCATGTGTTCTTCTTGGAGAGGTCGTTTTGATGTGTTCGGTTGGTTATTCTCTATGATGTTTATTGCATTTGAAATCTCATGTTACCTACTTTCACTCGGATTAAGTAGTGTTTCCCTTAGATCTCGTATATGATGAGTGTCGGAGCTTGAATATGGGCATTCAACCTGTTTGCTTGACTTGGGTTCAAACCCAGATTTGCAAAATCAGTTCAAACCCGCATATTTGATGATGATTTCAGCTTGGTTTTCGTGTGTTTTAAGCTATGATTTTTATCTAATCTTACTCTTTACATGTGGTAGTATAACCATGATGTTTTAGTTCCACATAAGATTGCTCATGAGTTGAGATTGAAGGCTGCAAACATGGCCCAAGGAAGCTGGTTTGGGGTAGATTGATGCACACCAAGTGTTCGACGAAATACGCAAACCAAGTTTCGCTCTTGAAACGGTCGATTTGAGCTTGTTTCTTGTTATATTCATGTACTGGGCAGTCCCATATTAGTGTAAATCGGCATATGTTGGTTTAGGGAATTAATTTTAAATAAAAATTAAAAAATATGAAAAAATATGAAAATTTCAAAAAATTATAAAAATGATGGATGATATCAAATTATGATAGAAATGACATCTAGGAAATTTTTCTAATTTTAAAAGGTCATTTTCTTAATTTAATGATATTTTAGTATTTTATAACCATTTTTGTAAATAATCCATTTTGCGTAGATTAAAATTATCTAGAGTAATTTCATGCATATTTAAATTCTCATTTCGCTCACGGGGGTCCTGTCCCGGGGCGTGATAACAAGGCCATGTAATATTATTTGCCCGACTTGTATCGAGTCTTTCTTTTCCGCATTACTTTCAAGTCCTTTCAATTTCTTGGATGTTTATTTACCGCACCGCTTTTCAATAATTTTAGTGTAAATTTCTTTTCTAAATTATGTTATGATTAGTTTAGAAAAAAAAAAAAAAACCTACAAAAAACATTTGCATGGACACTTAGTGGTTTCATAAAGATTATAAGTGATAATCAAGATTGTGTGGCCATTTAGATAAACAACCTTCCAAGTTAGCGGTACCGCAAAGGCACTAATGAAAACATTGGCGTAAACAAGTCCCCATTCCTAGAAATCTCTAGTTGCGTAGAAATCGAGACAACACTCCCGTGTCTTGATTGGTTTCTAGCCGACCCCAATAGGCTAGTGGTGACTCCTAGAAATATATAGGTTGTTAAGAACTAAAAAACAAAATCCAATGTCGTGTGAGGTATGGGCTTGGGAGAGCTTGCGCCTAATTTAGGGCTGTTAGTCTACCTCTTTAGGCAAATACCCCTAAACCTCTTTCTTTTCCCGAGGACGGAAAAAGAGAGGTCGCAACAATAAGTTTAGAGCTTTTTTTAATAATTTTCCCTAGCTGAAAGCATGATCCTCCATATGCAGGAAGAAGCAATAAATCCATTGTGATGATAATCACTGCAGTAGCATTTCCAGGTGGCATACTTATGGTGTTTCTCTGCCTTGCTTGTTCTTTCATTCGGAGGAAAGCGACCAAGAACCATGAACTCATCTGAGAAGAAGCCAGTAATTGACTAGGTTTGTGTTGAAAGCATTGTGTCCGTGGCTTGGACAAGTTCTATGCCTTCATTGAAATGACCAGTCTCGTGTTGTTTCGTCAAGTAGGTGTGAATGAAATTACAAACAAGGGATCCTTGCAAGACGATTTAGCTATAATACAAGCTACTACAAACAATTTCTCTCATCAAAACAAGTTGGGAGAAGGCAGATTTGGTGAAGTTTTCCAGGTATTACTAGTTGGATACATCAAGAATCGCTTATGTTTATTAGAAATACTATTGTCAAAAGAAAAGGAAACAACTAAAACAATCATTTCAGGGGAGGCTTCCCAATGGGCAGGATATAGCCATGAAGAAGTTACCTCTGAGCTCAAGACAAGGTGCCGGAGAATTTAAGAATGAAGTTACATTGGTTGCAAAGCTTCAACATTGAAACCTCGTGCAACTACTTGGATATTGTTTGGAGGGAGAAGAAAAGCATCTTGTTTATGAATTTGTGCCTAATAAAAGCCTAGACTTGTCTTGTTTATGAATTTGTGCCTAATAAAAGCCTAAACTACTTTTTGTAAGATAAGTTTGACTTGAGAGTGCAACTGTCTTCTCTTGTAATGCCGTCCTCTTGCTCATAATACAATGAAATTGCATTTGAAAATAGGTATCTGATCTAGCAAGCTAGACCAATTACTAAATTGCAAGACAACTCTCTAATTGTGCATATCCTGAGAAAGAGTATGCAATTGGATTGGTTAAAACATTATAAGATAGCATGGGGAATAGCTCGTGGAATGCACGATCTACATGAAGATTCCCGATTTAAAACTATTCATCATGACCTAAAAGCAAGTAACATTTTGTTAGACTATAGCATGAACCCAAAGATTTCAAATTTCGGCACGACTAGGATTTTTGGAGTTGATCAAACTCATGCAAGCCTTGAAAAAATTGTGGGGACTCTGTAAGTTTCAAATTCTCATTACATTGGCTAATGATTTGGTCATGTCAAGAGATGTGTTCTTAAATGTGACTTCGTACGTGGCATCGATTCGAGCACACTTAGATTGAATTGTTATATCCTTTATTTTAGGTACGTGTGTGTTATAATCGATGAGACTTTTTCATTTGCAAGGGTTACATGCCTCTGGAGTATGCAAGAAGTGGGAAATTCTCGGTTAAATCCAATGTCTATAGTTTCGGCGTCCTACCTCTAGATATTATTACTAGGAAGAAGAATGATCATTTATGTCAATTAGATGGAGGTGAAGATTAAGCTAGCTATGTAAGTTGCTTGTATTATGGTCATTGACCAGGTTATGGATGCAAATGTCACACAACACTCTCTAGTATTTTGATTGAGTCAGGCCGAACTCCAATAGAGGAAGTGCCGAACTCCGATAGAGGAAGTACATCTACACTTTGCCTCGTCCAAACTAACATAACTTTAGTATCGCAACTTTAGTTAACATAACTTGTGTAATACTAATTATATGATTCATTGAATTAATGCTACAATTTACCAAGGGCGTTTTCTTTCAAATGGATTGTAAACAGGCATGGAGACACTGGAGAAGCGGGACGCCATTGGAAATTTTGGACCCGGCCATCCTAGAATTGCATTCAAGAGATGGAAGTGTTGAGATGCCTACATCTTAGCTTACTTTGTGTTCAGGAAGATATGGTTGATAGACCCATCGTGGCGATGGTTCGTTGCATGCTCAGCAGCCGGCCTGTCATTATGCCGCAGCCGTGACGTCCGGCCTTCTTCCCTCAAAGTATAGACCAATCCATTAGTAGATCAATACAGCAATCATTCAATGGAGTGACAATTACAGATCATACACCCGATGATACAAGTAATTGTTTTATGTAATAGCTTCATAGGCCTTGATTTGCTTGGCCTTCTGTGGATACCATTAGTGAACAAAGGGTAGGTTCTATTTAACTGGAAATCCTATGGATGACTTTTTTCTTCTCGAGTCTGTGTTTTCTTCTTTAAGTTAATGGTTCTCTTGAGTGCTCATCACGATGTGCTACAAAACCTTCAGTATGCAAGGGGACCAAGCAGGGCATAGTCAGAGGCATGGAAACCGACTTGGCATCAGCGGTTGACAAAGCCTACCTGGGAGTTGGCAGAGGTTTTCCGACAAGAAAAGAGATCTCATAAGGGATAATGATTCAAGACAAAAGCATTTCCTACTGGGCAGAAGGCGGAAGGAGAAGTGATATAAGCTTTGAATGGAAGCCTTGGTAAATTAGTGCACTAACTCTATATGTCCTATGACATCCTCAATTCGAACCTATATCTCTAGCTCAAGGAATGGACTAATGATCGATACGCTTATAATGAGATTAGACTGTGAGTCAATCCTAGGGATTGTTCATGAGCCAACTAGCTGATTAGGAGTAAGGCGACTCTGGATTAGGATTACATTCGACCAGAGCGTTCGACCATGAAAAGACTATTCGACGACAAGGATCGATGTGGACAATCATGTGCCATCATGAGTCGATCAATGGATAGATATAGATTGATTCAGCTCGAGTATATATACCAGTCGTGGGTGACTCTGCACGGTTACTGTACCGTTTGTGAATGACCCTAATCCGATTCTACGCGACTGTGAGCCAAGGCAAGTTGATCAATCCTACATAATTACAAGATAACTGAGGGTTATTTATGGATCGACCAGGCTCAACCATGGGTCACGTGCAGAACCCCGAATAGGTGCTGAACTCAGTTAGGGTCTGGCCACGCAAGCACCACCAATGCCACTTAATTAGCATAGGTCACGTCAAGGCCAATCCCAATCAAAACTTAGACACAAACCCCGGTCCTATTACAAGTGTCAATCGCGAGCAATCTCAAGATATTCCTACCCAGTTAAGACAGTAATTCAATAGTCCTCTTATTTATACTTTAGTCTCTTGAATTTGGATTAATTAAGAGTGAACTTGTGGGACAAGTTGTCTAGCAAGGCTTAAACCTATCCTTAGAATTTTGGAGGATAGTCCATAAGTGCATTAAGTGGAAACATGTGCTAATTTAGGGATATAGACTCTAATAGCCCTAGAGGTTAAACCTATTTAGCTTCTTGAGATTTAATTGAGAGAAGACAAACTTTAGTGGCATTACAAGAGGAGTTAGGTGCCACTTTAGGAGGGAACTAGGAAGATAAACAAGCTTAGTTTGGGAAACTAGATTAGTTGCTCTTGAACTAGCAAATAATTGAGTCTTTAGGGCTTAAAGAACAAGCTTGTCCTATGCCATTGCTGATTTGATATGTTATGCAAAGGAACTGTGCTACATATAGTGTATGGTAGATTAAATCCCTTGTTTAGCTATTCCTACAACAGTTCAGTGTTGCTGATTGTGTTAAAAGGAAGAATTTGCATTCTTCTAGAATTTTTGTTCATTATTCTAGCAATAATTTTCTCTCAAACCTCTGCAAGTAGTAACTAATGTGAGTTCTATTAGCATAATACACTTGAACTATGATTGATCCAAACTTCTCTTATCATTGTCCAACCACTTTTATTCCTTGTTTTTTCAAAAGGGCTCTGTGGGAGCACCAGCAAATCATAGAGATTTTGTTGATGCAGATGCATCTATTCAGTTATGCTTTTATATATGTTTGTAGTTTGTCCTTCTCCCTCAAATAAAGGGAAATAAGTACAATATCTCGCTTTTCTAAAAATTCATTTCAGCCCCAATTTACTAATTCCACATTCTGTCGCCCCTTACTCCTAGCAAATCCATCTTTGAGCTGATACTTTTGAATAACTCACAATATAGAATGGATTAGGATTATTAGCATTTGCACTTGCAACTCCAATTTTGCATTATTTGTCTGTACATCTACTTCCAGACCTTAGTAAACTCCTGAAACTACGTGCATTAATATCATATCACGCCAAACTGCTAAGAGTTTGAGGAAAAAGCAATAGGATTGAAAGATAGAGAAAGAAAAGGAAACTAAGTAGTTCTCATATCCAATTACGTGCTGAATTGCTCTATTTGTCATCAAAAGAGCTAACTTCTTCACAAATTGAGCTCCTAACAGATCTGCGCTTGTTTGCACAATGCAGGCTGAACGAGATCTCAAATTCATAAGTTTGTCAATGAGTGGATGCTTTTCATTGGGCGCTTTGTTGCTCTTGGTAGGGGTCTAGAGCTTACATTCCTACCATCAAATTGCATGATGTCTTCAAAGTTTTTGGTTATTTGATTGCCCTAACATTGCTCGTTATCCTTTCTGGTAGCTCTTGAGTAGTAAAGGGTATGGATTGCCAAGTTGCTGGTGCGCACTTGTTGGATTTCAATGGGTATGGCTAAATTCTTTCTTGTTGGCTTCTTTTTCCAGCATTAGCCACTTGCTTGGAGACTGAATTTTTATTGTGGAACGTGTCCTTACTGGGACTCAGCTTATTCATGTGATGATGTTAGGCTCGGTTTTTCCTCGCTCTCCAACACTTGCTGTCTCTAGATGGCACACTTCATGAAAATGATTTGGGCAAATACAAGCCAATTGACCTGAGAGCTACATAGCTTCAAATCCGTGTCTAATTCATCTCGTCAACAAATTAGCAATCATGAAACTGGAATGAATCATCAAAAATGAGCTAGTGAAACTTCTGGGGAAGAGAATTATGTACACAGATGAGAATAGCCACGAATCTATACATGTCATGTTGGACAAAGTGTTAAAAGGCAGTCTATTGCTGCTTGATTGTTTCCAAATTCTTATGTTGTTGTGTATAAGAAAGGGGCAAATAATTGGAATGGCCGTGGCTCTGTGACTTTTTTCGGCATCCTTATAGCCAAAAAGCGTGGGTCTGCTGAAACTACAAATGCATTGATTGATTCTTTGTTCCGTCAGATCATAATTCTTCTTTTTCGGGTTAAGAAAGATAATCGGTCGATGCTGGTATTCTCTTTTATCTAGTTAAATTCCATGTCAATAATTCTTTTTCCTCTGTTGATAGTTTTCTTCGTTTTGTATTCTTTTTTATTAATGACAAGCTTGTTTATTATTGTTACATTCATTTCCATTTTTTTAAAACTAAAATGAAATTTAAAAAAAAAAGAAAAAGAAAAAAAAGAACCTGTTGGAACCTGGAACCTATGACAGGGTAGGTTCTAGATTCTTGGTTCTAACGGGTAGGTTCCAGGTTCTAAAAAATGAGGAACCTGTACCTGATGGTAAGTTTCAGGTTCCAAGCGAAACCTGTAAGAAACCCAAAACTGCTTACCCCTAGTACCTAAGCATAAAAAAAGATATGGGTACTAACACTTTATAATTTCTTCCTTTTCCCAAGTTGCTTCTTTCATGCCATGGTATCGCCATAGGACTTTAACTAAGGGAATGACTTCATTATGCAAGACACACTATTTTTGATTCACGATTCGCATCGGTTTCTCAACATACGACACTCAGTCGTCTACTTCGATTTCTTTGAAGTTCAGCACGTGTGTTGGATCGCTAATTTTTCTTTTTCCCGGAATAGATCGGTGGCTAGGGAATAGATTTGGAATAAAAATAAGAGGTAATAAAAAGTTATTTCTTTATTCCCAGGAATAATTTCTGAAACAAGTCATTTTTCTTCTTTTCTTTTCTTCTTCCTCCTACTCTAGCTAGTTGCTAGGCCTTAGCAATGGTCAGTGACCGGCCAAAGACAAGATCCAGCAACCTCATTGTGGCTAGGCGAGGTCGGCCGCCATTAACTGGGCAAGGTCGAGACTCGTTGTGGCCGGGCAAAGCCGATCTTGTGGCGGTTGGGTGAGGTGAGTCTCCCTCGAGGCCAATGAGATCGCCAGCTCTTGTCCTTGGCCAGTTGCCAACCATCGCCAGACCCAACAACCGACTAAAGGAGGAACAAGAAAAGAGGAAAAAAAGAAAAGAAAAAATAGAAAAATCTCAAAAAATAAAAAGAAATTATATGTCAGAAAAAAAGTAGGAATGTGTTGTGTAAGAAAAAAATTTGAAAGTCGTGCCAAACACATTCCTACTTTTTTTCTATTCTAGGAATAAAAGTTTTATGTAGTAATCAAACGCGTTTAAATACTCAGAAACTCATCTAGGGAACATAAATAAAAAAAAATTATTTCTAAACTTAAATTATTCCCAAGAATAGAAACATTATCAAATGCGTCTTAAGATGCATCCACATTCTGTTGCTATGTGTTCAAGAGAGTGTATCGAGACAACCAAACATATCATTGGTGGTTTTAGTGTTGGTGAGCCGAAGGCCAACCCTCCCAACGTTGACACAGCCTGCATATTTGACAGATGCCAGTGGTAGAGAAGTGTCGACTATATCTGTTAATGGCTCAACAACAACATCAATAAATGAAGCTTTGATGACGGACCCACAACCTAGGTGATAAAATCACTGAAAGGATCAACGCTGAATTTGGAAGTAAGACGATGCAGGTTGTTGTTTACTTAAGTTAATGCTTTTGAAAGGTCTAAATTCTAGTTAAGTTCATTAGAAATCAAACCGGAGAATATGTGGTGGAAAGGTGGAAAATAGAATGTAAATTCTATTATTTATAGCAATTATGATCTCTAAGGAAAGTAGTGGACTCCTTGCGTAGTGGACGATGGGTTTACTCAACGTCATCGACGCTAATTCACTAACAGTACATACCGGTTCATCTAGATTGGCGAAAATATGAGAATGACGCCCTGAAATTAGAGGGCACAGAACAAAGTTAAGTGGATTTTGGAATATCATACTGGAACTTGATTGCCCGACACTTCAAGTGTCAAAACTTGGCACAGGTGGACATTTAGTACCAAAACTTCCAAAAGATATACTTAAGTGCCAAAATCGGATAAGAAATGAATGCTTAAGTGCCAACGGCGAGAATTTATGGCCAAATTACTAACGTGGAGAATTTAAATGATGTGACATTTCTTTAAGAAAAAAATTATCCACGTGGCACTGACATGGTTAGATAAGACGGTCCAAATTTGATTTTTGATATAAATATGAATTTAATTAAATTTACAAACTAAAAAAATTTGGGGGCAAAACGATGTCGTTTGGGGACAAGCATTGCTAAGTGGACATTTCGACGAGCCATGTAGATTATTTTATTATTAAAATAATGCAACGTTGGATTTTTAGCAAGTCTTGTCGAAGTTGGCACTTAAGTGTCTAATTTTCAAAAAAAGTGACACTTAAGTATATATTTTAGAAATTTTGGCATTTAAGTGTTCACGCGTGTCAAGTTTTGGTATTTGAGTGTACTTTCCCCCTAAAACTCTATGTGACCCTATACCTAGAATTCAATCACTATCTATAGGGTTTTTGACTTTTGATATACAATAGAAAGTTTTAATATATCACAATTGTAACTTTCCCCAAGTAAAACTTTCTAAGCCAACTTCTTGGCCACGTATGAGAAAATTTTGGAGAAAAATATAATATAAGTATCATAATTTTTGTATGGCACTTATTCGAGTGATATAACTTTTTTTTTCAATTACTTTAACTTTTTAATTGAAGTGACAACTTTTTCAAAACATTCATCAATTAAAAATTATAACACTTAGATGAACATTTTTCCTTTAAAATTATGATACTTAAATGATCGGAAAAAAGTTTAAATACTTAAATAAATGCCGTACGGAAATAATTATATTTGTACTATATTTATCTCGAAAATGTTGAAAAGACTACGTAAATAGCCTTGCCATAACCCTAGACACTTATCGTTAGTGGTGAATGTTAGACTTAAGAGATCAAAATACGGTTGATCCATTATTCATTAGCAGTCACTCAATTCTTAATTCTTTTCCTTTTCATTTTATGTTGAATTGTTGCTCCAGAGACTTTATGGTCGGCCGTCCAATCGGGAGGTGGGTCAATATAATAAAGAACCACAGCACGCGGTTCAGTCTTGTCGGACAAAAGCACTTTGACCTGAGCCACGAGAACCGTGTTGGGAAAAATCAACTTTGAATATTCTACTCCAGTTTCTATCATCCTTTACCTTCGTACCAATTGTTTAGACAAAGATCAAGGTGTTAACACGGAAGTGAAGATCAAATATTGGGACAAAATTAATTATGTCTAAGACAACTTTCCTCATAATAATTGACGAATAGGGTTGCACGCACCAAATAAACTGAGGCTGAATATGATTTTAACACCATATTAAAATATCCAATTCAAAAAATATAAATTGATAAATAGAGAGAGATCACATGTATTTGTAAAACATGAAAATCCCATAAATAAACATTGTGAGATACCTTTTTATGTACGCAGGCATGATGTTAATTATATGGTAGGAGTAGAAAAGAGAGAAAATTATTTTAAAAAGTCTTAAACTTATTGTACGATCAATAAATCAGTCATAAATTTTCCATTTGGCCTATATAATCACAAATTTTATAACAATTTTTCAATGTAATCATTTTGATTAATTTAGCCTAGAAATCGATATTTTACCGATCTAGTTAGTGCCAATTATCTTATAACCTACCTGATAGGGCTTAGAACAAGGCTGTTTTTTTAATTTTTGTTTTCGTTTTTCTTTCTCCATTTTTCCCCTATTCTACTGTTTATTTTCTTCTACGTTGGTGGTCGGGGTCTGGGCGATGGTTGGCATCGACCATAACTCATTTTCATCATCGCAACACTATATTAACAATAAAAAATTATTTGATGTAATTATATTACTCTTATTGATGTGTTCATTTTGGTTCCTCGTACTTGGTGCCATCTTTAGCCAAGATCAAACATGGTTTTGATCAAATGGATCTATTCTTTTTTCTAAGTTTATGCCTACGTTTAATCATATTACCTAAAGTTATTTATCTTATTAGTAACGTTAGCGACTTCTATAATAACACAAGCAAAACATGGGCAACATCACTAGTTTTAAAGTAATGTTGGCACCATCACATTTTTTTTTTTTGGGTCAAAAACCTAACGATATTATTAATACTTAAGAGTTCTTAAACAAAAGACTCATTGGCGTGGCATCCAAATAAAGCAAATCCCAAAGGGGCACCATCACATATTAGACTAAACGTAAAAAGGACTGGAATTTCATGTATAAGATGTAAAAAGGAGAAATGCTTGGAAATCTATATGGCTATCGCTTCACAAAAAGAAGAATACCCACTAGCTTTTGCTAGCTCTTCATCTTCATCTACAAATAAAATCGAGATGTATTTGACAATGAACTACTCCAATTACATTCAAAGAGTTGGTGAAGAAAATATCAACATTCTAAGGTGGTGGTAGAGTAGAGTTGTCAGAGGTAATAGGTTTGAGAGAGAAAAGCAGTTGCTTGAAGTATTACACTAAGAGACGTCAAGTTTGGAACGCTCAACAGTGTTACCTCCAGCGTAGGGAAACCCTAAAGTTTTTATATGCACGTTATTGGGCTCCGACCCATATGGACCCAAATAACCATGCTTTTTACCTATTGGGCTTGTATGTAAACATATTATTTTGGACTATATTAATAATATATCCAACAATCTCCTCCTATGTTCACCATATAGCACAATCCAATAAGGTGGTCAGTGTAATGTTCAAACAAACATGAATCATCCACATTCAGTCCAAGACAATCAACTCGGATCGGTCAAAAAGTATTCCGGCAGTAAAGTATAAAACTAAATCATCATATTCAATCTAAATAAGTGAATCATTCTTATCATGCATCTGTTCTGAGATTAACAAAATCCAAATCCTAAAATAAATCTCAGACTCAGTTCACAACCAATATATGCATATTAATCAAGTATAAGTAGGCCAGTCAAAATAGTCCAAGGCCTTACAAATATAAGAAACAAGCATAATAATGTCCACAAAATAGAAATAGCAAAATGCAAGTCTCAAGTAAATGGACTTCATCAAAATAGGCAATAGCAGGTAAACTGTCAAGTCCCTACACGCTTTAAATGATATATATTCATTCATCAAGTAGGTCATCCTGGTCAGGATCCCACTCATTAAGCTCTCCTCCATCTCTGCCATCTCCTGTAGAATGTCAAATATGAATTTCATATTATCATGAATTCAATCATTTGAATAAAAACTTAGCACCATTCCATTAGGCAGAGAAGAACATATATTGATGTCATAAAGCATCATAATATCATGTCATAAGCATTAAGCCAGTTTCATAAATTATGAACAAGACCTAAACAATGTGATTTACAAAGAGCCATCAACTTAAGTTTATTTGTAGGAGAATAACTATTGTCTAGTTTCAAAGAACACGACCAATAGTCAAGTCACTTACAATAACCTAGTCATGTAATATCAAGTTTCAATTAAGAACAAGACCAATAGGCTTCTTATGTAAACAATTGTTTCTATGTTTCAATTTGGAATGTCACAGTTACTGATTCCTTAAAGTCAAATAATCTAACATCAAGTTTAGAATGAGATCATTTAACCAAAAAAGGATAGTCCAATCTAGTTGAATTGTATCATCAAGTTTGGAATGACACAATTTTCCCAGATAGAACATTTGAATTAGGTTAAAGTCATCTTCATCAAATTTGGAATGAGACAACTCACCCTCTTCAAATTAATAAGCAACTGTGAACATCGATGAAACATATAAACTGTGCTTATCATTGTAGCCAATAAAGAAAGATTTGATAATTCAAAACACACAATTAGAAGGTAAGTAAATGGTAGTTAAGACTTGCCTATATAGTCTTTAACCCCAATTCCCCCAATGTTTTGAATAATCGATCTTTAGGCATACCTTTGGTGAGAGTATCAGCTATGTTATTCTTCGATCTCACATCGATCAAGGTGATAACCCCTTGTTCTCTCAGATAATTCAACAACGCATGTCTCAGTCTCACATGTCTTCTCTTTGAATTAAAGAGAGAATTCTTGACGACTTGGACAGCTGCTCGATTATCACAGAATAGGCTTAAAGAATTAATCTTTAGCCGAGTCAAAGGAATATCCATAATCGGATTCTTTATCCACTCTGCCTCTTCACCGGCTGAGGCTAAAGTAAAAAGTTCCGATTCCATAGACGACAATGCAATACAAGTCTGTCGTTTGGATGTCCAAGTAATAGTAGCTCCACCCAAAGTGAATACATATCCACTAGTAGACTTACTATTTTCAATATCTGAGCACCATGAGGTATCAGAATATCCATCCACAGTTGGAGGATAACCAGAATAATAGAGAGCATAATCTTTAGTACCTTTAAGGTATCTCATTAGTCTATTGAGGGCATCCCAATGCTCTTTACTAGGATTACTAGTAAAACGACTCAGCATGCCAACTGTAAAGGCTATGTCGGGTCTAGTGCAACTTACAGCATACATGAGACTACCAATCAGTTTCGAGTACTTTAACTGATCCACGCTGGTCCCTTCATTAGAACTCAGTCTGTTATTATAATCACATGGTATCTCACTCGGTTTACACTTATCGTATCCCCAAGTAGAAAGTAGCTGCTCAATATAATGAGTCTGGCGAAGGGAGATGACTTGCCGTTTAAAGCTTACTTTCATACCAAGAATGGTATTAGCAATACCAAGATCTTTCATGTCAAATTCTTTAGCTAAAGTAGCTTTCACGTCACTCACTACAGAATGATCGGAACCAAGAATTAACATGTCATCAACATACAAGCAAATGATGACTATCTTATTTGACATAGAATAATGGTAAAGGCATTTATCTGAATAACTAGATTGAAAGCCATAACTCTTTACCACTTTGTCAAATTTAAGATGCCAACATCTTAGGTGCTTATTTAAGACCATACAAGGATTTATTCAATTTACACACTTTGTCCTCAAGACCTTTCATAACATATCATTCCGGTTGTTCCATGTAAATTTCCTCATTTAAATCCCCATTTAAGAAAGCTATTTTTACATCCATTTGATGCACTACAAAGTGTTCAATAGATGCCAAAGTAAGAAGAATTCTTATAGTTGATAGATACCACACAGGTGAATAGACATCAAAATAATCTATTCCACTCTGTTGTTTATAGCCTTTAGCTACTAAATGTGCTTTGTATCTGGCTATTGATCCATCACTATTCAGTTTCTTCTTCAACACCCATTTACAGGTTATAGCTTTAGCCCCTTTTGGCAAATTTACTAGCTGCCAAGTGTGATTCTGCAGCAAAGAGCTTATTTCATCATCTATGGCTTCTGCCCAAAGTAGAGATTCCCTAGATCTCATTGCTTCCTGATAGGAGAATGGATCATCCTCAAGATGGTAAGCAACAAAGTCCTCACCAAAACTTTTGGGAATTCTCTCTCTTGTAGATACTCTAACTAGAGTTGGTTCAATAGCCAACTGTGTGGAATTAGTGTCAAAAGGGCCTGCTTCAGATTCTACAGGAGATTCTGAAATCATATCTGTAGATCCAAAAACATTCAAGCATTGATCTTTGAGAAACTTGTTTTCGAAAAACGCTGCATCTCTAGATTCTATCACTGTTTTAGTAGATAGATCTAAAAATCTATTTGCAGCGCTATCTTCTGCACTACCTAGATATACACAAGTAATAGTTCTAGATCCCACCTTAGGTTTGTTAGGATCTAGTATACTTACATAAGCAATACAGCCCCAAGTCTTAAGAGTATCATATCTACAAATGCACTTATGCCATATCTCATAAGGTGTCATGGACAACTTAAAGTGCGGCAACCTGTTCAAAATGTGATTAGCAATTAGAACTGCTTCTCCCTAGTAGGAGGAAGGCATGCCAGCTGTAAGTAACATAGAGTTTAATATTTCAATTAACGTTCTATTCTTACGCTCTGCAACACCATTTGATTTGGGTGAATAAGGAGCAGTGGTTTCAAGTATTATACCTTCTGAAGCACAAAATTCCTTGAACCTTGACATAGTATATTCTCCTCCTCTATCACTCCTAAACCTCTTAATTTTCAAGTTGAGTTGATTGTCTAATCTAGACTTGAAAATCTTAAATTTTTCGAAAGCCTCATCTTTCGATTTCAACAAATAGACATGACAATATCTAGAAAAATCGTCTCTGAATGTTATTAGATACTTCCGACCACCTTTAGTAATGTAATTTCTAAAATCACAAATGTCAGAATGTATTAGCTCAAGAAGTTGTGTGCTTTTAGAAACCAACTTAAAGGGTTTTCTAGTGATTTTAGCCTGTGCACACACTTCACACTTATCAAATCGAATAGAAATATCCAATGGAATGTTGTGAGTTTTAGCTAGATGTTGCATTTTCCTGTAATTCACATGTCCAAGTCTATTGTGTAGCAACTTTGGATCAATCAAAGTAGAAATCACATGGTTTATGCTATCAGCATTTAAACTCAACCTATACATACCATTAACCATGAATGCACAACCAAAATAATACGAGTTAACAGATAAAGTTACTCTACCATTCATAGTTGAAAAAGACATACCACCTTTATCAAGTAAACTCATAGATATCAAATTCTTCTTAAGTAAAGGTACTACTCTAATATATTTCAGAGTTAGTAATTTACCTGAAGAAAGTATCAAATTTGCAGTTCCAGCATGAGTCACATTTGTCTCACCACCATTGCAATTTTTCACAGTGTCTTTCACTTCTATGACCTCAGTGAGTAAGTTCTTGTCATTTGTAGCATGACAAGTAGCGCCACTGTCCAACCACCACTTAGAAGAGACGCTAGCCTTTCCATTCTTCATCATTCCAATGAAGGCTCGAGGTTCAAATCCTCTAATTAGCATATTGGCCTCATTTTGTGGTGTGTCATTATTTGGCTTCTTCGGCAACTTACACTCTGCTACCCAGTGACCCCACTTTCCACAGTTATGGCACTTGCCCTTCTTTTTCTTTTTGAAGATGGTCTTTTTGGCCTCTAACTGTAAAGAGGATTCACCTTTTTGTGACTTGGACTTTTTCTAAGGTTTATTGGAATGTGAAACTAAGTTGGCAACTGACTTTTGTTGTCCATCTTGTTCTAAACTCTTCCTAATAATATTTTGATCCTCAATGTGAATATACCTCTTTAATTCATCCAGTCCCATTTGTTCCTTCAGTCTGTGCATTTCAGTCTTGAAAGAACTCCAATCAGTTGGTAGTTTGCTCAACACAAGACCGACAAAGAGATTATCGGACATATCAGAGTTATCATCTTTCAGCTTGTTCCTCATGTTCTAAAATTCAACTAACTGAAAGGTGATGCTTGAATTCATAGTGAATTTAAAGTCAAAAAATTTCTCCGCTAGGAGAGTTTTAGAGAGCCCCTCTTGTTTTTGGAATTGAGCGTTCAAGTGATCTCATATCTCTTTCGCCGTCTTATACTCATTATAAGTCATAGCCAAATTAGGATTTAGAGAGTTCAATAAGTAATCTCTACAAAAATCCTCATCTTTGTTCCATTGATATTCATCTACATCTTTAGTGGTAAATGCAAAATTACTTAATACAGTATAGAATATGTCACGTTCTTTCATGCCAAATTGAACATGTAATTTCCAGCCATGAAATTCAATAACATCAAAAGATTGTAACTTTATAATATCATAGGAACTACGCTTTGCCATTTTAATCAGAGCAAAGTGTTAGAAAGAGTGCACCTTGGAGTCCTCAGAGCCTCAAAGTTGAATAACTCTTCTAACCGTGATCAAACCACTCTGTAGAGATGGAATTTCCCAAAACAAACCCCAAAAACAGATCTGGAGCGCCCAAAAACCTTAAGATGGACTGCCATTGTCGCTGAAACTCACTAAAAATTTCCGCCCCCAAAATTCGCTAGAAATTTCGTCCCCAAAATTCGCTAGAAATTTAGATGGAAATTTCCGGGTGCCGTAACTTCTTCGTCCGACCTCCGATTGACCCGAGTGACCACTCAAAACGTTCGTATCGACGAGTAGAACAAAGCCCAAGTGGTTTCACCCTCTAAAATTGGCTACAATTTTTGGGTTTTTGAATCAAAGATTTCGGTCACCCGAATCTTCAAACTCAGATCCCGGCCAATATCATCGTCGAAATCGAAAGTAAATTACAGCCGCGAGTTCGTCTTGACAAAATCTTCAAAAAGACACTTTACTCGCTCAAATCCGACACACGAACTAATACTTCAAGATTGTTGGAAGTAATAGGTTTGAGAGAGAAAAGCAGTTGCCTGAAGTATTACACCAATAGACGTCAAGTTTGGAACGCTCAACAGTGTTACCTCCAGCTTAGGGAAACCCTAGAGTTTTTATATGCACGTTATTGGGCTCCAGCCCATATGGACCTAAATAACCATGCTTTTTACCTATTGGGCTTGTATGTGAACATATTATTTTGGACTATATTAATAGTATATCCAACAAGAGTCTCGTGTTCCCCGATTCTTTCCACCATAGCTTGTGATGTACTCTCCACAAGGTCTATGGTCCCATAAGAATCCACGTTCAATACTAGTCGATGGATAATAAAAGACGGTAGGTACAACTTGACTGTAAATAATGACTGTTTGCAAGCATAATTGATTTAGCAAAAAATTAATCTTGTGCACATGCCCAACGCAAAGAAGAGGACAACCATGACATTTTATCATATAAATCATAGCGTGGGACACGTCACTGAATACGCCAAATAAATTAGGCATCTTCGTCAATATAATTTGTTTTTAATCATTATCAGAGCACTTGTACGTGTATTTTTTTTTTCCAAAATTTGAAGATGTACTTGTATTTATTCGTCCTTATTTGAATAAGTGTCTTTTTGTTAATTTTCCTAAATTAATTGAATTATTTTTTTAGTTTAAATAAAATCTCCATTGACCGATAGCTAGTGACTAATGGCTACATTTTCTAGCCGGTGAACAACGACTACACACCAAAAAAAAAAAAAAAAAAAGCCCACACAATCAACCTATGAGTGAAGCGCCGGTTTTGTACGAGGCATTCAGGAATCACAATTCACAAACCTCTAGTCAATCGACATTTGCAACTTCAGAAACTCTTACACTTCACGTCACCAATCCGGCCAAACAACATATGGCCCGTTTGAACATCAATTTACCTGATTCGAATAGTTGACCGAGAGGAAGAGGCATCGGAATATAAGACTCATTCAAGATTAAAGAAATCTAAGATCAAGGCTATCATGCAGTGTATAAATAGTATCAGCAAACTTTTGCATATATTTCAAATGATGGGACATGACATATGTGATGACACATAGCGCAGTTGCCATAAAAATGAGCATGCAGGTTGCTCAAGCGAGCCGATGTAGTGTAGCTATGTCCAATCAAAATTTTAATATTATTAGAATATTAGTAAGTTCTGTTTGGAATGTTATTTCATATTGTCTTGATTATCTTAAAATATTATTGAATGACCATCCGTTGTGATTTTTGTTGGATATCGCAATGCATAAATTTTCAATTTTTTAAATATTTTTACATAAATAATTAACTTTTTAAATTTAATTTTGAAAAAATATTAGGTAGTCCCGCTCCTTCATGTCACTGTAGTCTAGTGCCATTCAGCAATTGACACGTTGCTCCACGTGGTGTGGGTGGTTCCATGGACAAAGCGTTTTTCCCTATTTTCTCTCTCTCCACTGTTCATCTTCCCCCACAAATGCTCCAATTTCATTCCAAGTCTCTCTCTCCCCTATTCATGGATAACCCACGTGGTCACCAAGAGCTTTGCCTCCGAGAGGGGGATGGATCACCCAAAACCCTCTCCGGTCAACGGCAGAGCCTATGATTTCCCCACCCCCAAATGGCGACCTACGGCATCGTTGTCGGCTTCTCACTGAAAGTTAAAATGTACATATATCTGTATTTATATATCTATGTACATGTTCTCCTCCAATCCCAGAGAAAGGTAAAATAAATAAATAAATAAGGAAAGAAAAAGACGACTTTTTCAATGCATAACAAAAAAAAAAAAAAAAGCCAGTGATGAATGGCACTTATACATAGGAGAGAGAAAATGAAATTGGGCAGGCACCGACGACCGGCCTTGTCTTGGCGGGGCGATCGCAGCCATAGCGAGATTCCTTTCTGTCGTGTGATCTAAGGTGAGCCTAGCTCCTGATTTCCATTTTCTTTTCCTTTCTATTTCCCAAGATCTGAACAGTGTTTTACCGTGACAAAAAGTCGCGTGCTGGGGAAAATGAACCTTTTCTGGTTGTTGTTTTGGAGGGAGGGGCGGCTTCGTCCGAGGAACCCACGAGTGCCACGAGGCGCCACGTGTCGCCCGCTGAATCGTGCAGTACTACCTGATATTTTCTCGACGTGCGTTCGGTCAATCACTGGTTTTCTGGCAAAGAAACAGAAACAGAAAATGATTCAATGAACAACCCCCACCCCGGTCTGTTAAAAAAAAAAAGAACAACCCCCACCCCGGGATAGAAGACGTGGACAAAGTAGATATTTCGACGAAGCAACTTGTGTAGGAGCTGCACTAATCAAAGAAACACCCGAAACACCCAAAAAAAAAAAAAATACACTAAGAAGAATGGATCCTCCAGATCTCCCTCTCTTGCTTCTTCTCGTGTTTGCTTCCACCATCGACGCCCAAAATCTCTCCCCAGATACCATCTGTGGTTCGATCAGCAACTTCTTCGCCGACAGCACCTACCAAAATACCCTCACCGCCCTCCTCTCCTCCATCTACACCACCAAGTCCTTGTCCCTCACCTCCGGCTTCTTCAACGCCTCCTCCGCCGTCGCCGGCACCTCCGAAACCCTCTATGTCATCGGCTCCTGCCGCGGAGACTTCACTGCCGAGAGCTGCCGCACCTGCCTCAGTGGCTCATCCATTGAAATCAGCCGTCTCTGCCCCGACAAGAAGGGGGCGGTCATCTTTAGAGAGAACTGCATCGTCCAGTAACACCTCGATCTTCCGCACAGCTGCGACTGAACCCAGCTACATGTTTTACAACTGGTCCAACGTCTCAAGCCAGTTCACGTTCACGCTGGAGACACAGATAAAAGGTTTGCAGGGCGAGGCAGCCGGCGGTGGCTCACTGAGGAAGTTTGCTACGAGGAGCATGCCTGTGGGGTCTGACACGGTTTACGCAATGGCGCAGTGCACACCAGATTTGACGAAGGAGCAATGCATCGACTGCCAAGCGAAAATCGTCGGGAACTTGACAGACTGTTGTCTCGGGAAGGCGGGAATGAGGGCCCTGGCGCCAAGTTGCCAGTTCCGTTACGAGACCTATCCGTTCCTTGACCCAGTTGCCGAGCCACTTCCGCCTCCGCCGCCGCCGCCAGGTACGTTGGCTCTTGTTCGGGCATTAGGCACGTGGCTTTTTGTTTTTTGTCCTCTTTTAATCCGGGTGGATTAAGATCATCTAATTATTAATTATACGAGTTCCACATGAGATTTGTATCGATTAATTGTTCAAATAAGTTTAATGTATATGCTGTGAGATCTTTAAATTAATAATAAAGTGAGTTTAGGCCAAGGCTAATGAATCAATAGCAGGTGTTCATTAATTCTCCTCATTCAATCACCACCTATAAACATAAAAATGTTTTTAACAATGAGAGAAGTAGATTGACATCTAAATCGATCTAGGGTTAGAATCCATATCAACCATCTTTAGGATCACACTACTGGTGGTGATCGTTGCTAATTGTAATATATATAGACAAATTGTCGAGCTTAAATCAGCCAAAAAGAAATACCGTATGGGAAACATATGTCTGAAAGCTGTGCCTGCAACAACAAGGCAATTTATGGTCCAATTACCCTTAAACCTACTGTATGGATGTCAAACCTTTGTGTAAGATTTTGATGTAGTCCTTCCGGCCATTTTTGTCAGAAATCCCTGCCATGGTAGTGTGTCACATAGGATGACTAGCAATGAATGGACTGTTATGTCATTGATTTTCTTGCAAAAATTGATCAGAAGGATTACATTTGAATTTCTCATCAAGGTTTATGATTAAATTGGTTAATTTGAAAATTTTAAAACTAAATTAGTATCCATACAATAGAATTAGGACTAATTGGGTAATTTTCCCTCTAACTTGGTGTGTGGGGTTCATAAAGAAGACCAAAATTGGACTTCTTGTGGCGGTGGTTGATATATTCATAAGGTTAATGTGAATAGGGTTTTTTAGAGGGATTTAGACCCAAGTGCTCGCGTGCTGCAGCAGCCGCAATAATTCCCTATTTTCGGAGTTAGTAAGTGATCAAACGTGGGTTGTTAATCCAGAAATTTTTTTGCTTCTTAATATTATTCATTTATTCGTCTCCGTAATTGACCAAAAACTGAAACTGATAAATGCTAGAATTGCAATTGAAGTTCAGACTTTCTCGTTTAAGCCTCTCCATTTAAATTTCTCAAGCCCCTTCTTGCGTGTCTAATTGCCAATCTTCACGCGTCAGTCTTAGGCCATATTCCTACCTAGTGAAGCACAGTGTTAGAATGTTTATATATTATACACGCTTTCATCTAAAATGTTTTTCGATTATTTTAGCAGTTGTCTCATATACAAAATGGAAACTGTGCAGGAAAAAGCAACAAATCTATCATGATAACCATCGCCGTTACCGTTCCTATTGGAGGTGTTATTGTCCTTGTCTTTCTCATATGTTGTTTGCTTCGAAGAAAGGAAAAGAAGACACATGAAGTCGTCAAAGGAAAAGACGGTAAATCAACTATTTGCCTTTATTTTTTTGTAAGCTATCTATGCCAAATAAATGAGCATATTATGAAATTTCTTTATTTTTCGTAAGGAATCATATATGTTAATTAGACGAATTAAGAGTCCGTTTGATATAAATGTAGCACATATAATGGAAAAGATCAAGGACAAGGATCAGATTCTTCATGCTTTTTCAGCCTTCAAAACTACACTTGGCTGCACAAGCAATCATAATGCCATCAATAAGTTTGGAAATGTAACATCTCATTTCCAGCCTTCAAGATAAATAGATGCAACAATTCTACAAAAATTTTCCCAAACACCAATGAAAATCTCTCCTTTTTATAGCCTGCTGCATCAAGACAGTTCAAACAATCTCGGTGCTTTCATGACACAGAAAGCAGAGAGTTCAGCCTTGATTAGAAGACTATCTGTCAATTTCCTGAAATATAGGCAGCTTATCTTGTACCGCAAACCAAAATATGAATTCAAACCTCAGCAAATTAGATGAAAATCAAATCAGCCAATACCATTCAACTCTTGTGGCTCTTTTCCTCACAATCAGCTGAAGCAGAGGTAAGAATGTCGCAAGTAGCAGCAGTGCAAGAATCTTGGTCATCCAAAGAAGCCTTCGAACAAATTACACCACAAGCAGCTGCATGGAATGATACCTTGTCTTCAGACCTCACACTGGGCCTTTCCCATTTAGAGCATACATCATATCAGCTGCTTTTGCAATTCAAAGAAGAGCAGAATCGTCGAGTACTCTCCTTAGGAATACATCCAGCAAGATCCCATTCGGATGCCATGAGTCATTCTAGAGGGATATAGATTCAACATGACCAACCATAGAATGGGGCTCAAAATGCTCCTAACGTTTAGCAAGTCTCTCCAAGCATAAGTAGCATCTGCACCACAATTAACAGACCTAGCAGGACCTTCAGCATGAAGAAGTGATTGTGATACAAGATTCATTTCATTACTTTGTTATCGATAGGATTGATGATATTATAATTTTTTT
Organism: Eucalyptus guilfoylei; assembly: GCA_016097605.1. Taxonomy (NCBI): domain Eukaryota; kingdom Viridiplantae; phylum Streptophyta; class Magnoliopsida; order Myrtales; family Myrtaceae; genus Eucalyptus; species Eucalyptus guilfoylei. Next base: position 42,420,764 of record CM027864.1, on the reverse strand, counting down.
CTTCATGACCAATCAAGAAGGGAAAGATTTCATTGGGGTAAGGGGACAACCATGCCAGCCTAATCCGGTGCTCTTCATTGTGATAATGTTCCCAAGCACTGGCAACCATATAAACGCCACTAGGAGCCAATGTCAATACAATTTGATAATCAAATTGCGTTTTTTCTTAATGTAGGTGCAAATGAACTTACCACCATGGAGTCCATACAATTTGACTTGGCTACAATACAAGCAGCAACAAATGATTTCTCTCCTGAAAACAAGTTGGGTGAAGGTGGATTTGGTGAAGTTTTCCAGGTACGTATTACATATAAGTTAGAAACAATGAAGAATGCTTTACATTTGAATTGAATATAATGGTGCCGAAAAAAAGGAAAAGAAAAATGTAATGCTTTTTTAGGTTAGTTTTTAAAAAGCTGTGATAAGGAGTTACATGGTAAATTCAACACACTTTAGGGTAGACTTCCGGATGGACAACAAATCACGGTGAAGAGGCTATCTCGAAGTTCTAGACAAGGTGATGAAGAATTCAAAAATGAAGTTCTATTAGTTGTAAAGCTTCAACACAGAAACCTTGTACGACTGCTTGGATTTTGCTTGGAGGGAGACGAAAAACTACTCGCCTACGAGTTTGTGCCAAATAAAAGCCTCGATTACTTCTTATTTGGTATGTTGCAATTTAACCTTCTTATGTACATTTGCTTCAAATCAAATGTTTTAGCTTTCACTAGCTTTGGAAAACTTGAAATTAAGAGGTTTTCTGTTCTTTCAGCTAATTATAGTTTTTTGTTTAAGCTACCTTTCATCGATGAGAGCAAATATATTCACCTTGAGTTTTTTAATAGGTGCCACATGCTAGCACATAATGAGTTTTGGTGCATCAATGCAGATCCCCAAAAAAGCAGTCAATTGAATTGGTCATTACGATATAAAATAGTATCTTGGATCGCTCAAGGAATGCTCTATCTACATGAAGATTCTCGTCTCCGGATCATCCACCGCGACCTAAAATGTAGTAATATCTTGTTAGATATTGAAATGAACCCAAAGATTTCAGATTTTGGCATGGCAAGGATTTTTGGAGTCGATCAAACTCAGTCTAGCACAAATAAAATCGTGGGGACTTTGTAAGTCTTAGGTCTTGAGTAGATGACTTTGTAATGGATGCCGGACATGCTCATTTTATCTATTTAAGGATGCTAATTGATTTGCATCTGATTATGCAATATACATGTGGCTAATGTTCGATTTTGCAGTGGCTACATGTCTCCTGAATATGCAATGCATGGAGAGTTCGCAGTAAAATCTGATGTTTATAGTTTCGGTGTATTGCTTATAGAGATCATTTGCGGCAAGAAGAATAACTTCCACCACCAATTGGATGGGGGTGAATATCTTGCTAGTTATGTAAATTTCATTGTGCTATAGCAGCAAATATTCACATTGCACTCTTTGTAAATTTGGTCAAGTGAAATTGAAATTACTTTGTAAAAAATTAGTCGTTTAGCCTAAAGAAACACTTATGGTTCTTTTCCTTAGTCATGTATGGATATTTGCAAGATTCAAATGTCATGCATGATGAGTCATTGAATTAATGCCACAATTTTGTGAAGATTTCCGAGAATTATTGTTGCAGGTATGGAATAAATGGAGGGATGGCATGCCCTTGAAAGTGTCGGACCCAGCTATCATGGATTCTTATTCAAGAGATGAAGTCCTCCGTTGCTTGCACATTGGCTTACTATGCATTCAGGAAGATCCAGCTATTAGACCCACCATGGCAACCATAGTTCTCATGCTCAACAACAGTTACTTCAACCCGCAATTGCCTCGACATCCAGCCTTCTTCGTCCAAAGTAGATCGGGGGGACTGAGCATCCCAATGAAAGAGCTTGGATCGAACAATGATATGTCGGTTACTGAATTGTACCCTCGGTAATGGCCGCGTAAGTGAAAATTATTCTTCATGGATGGTCTCACGGTGAGATTGCTTGGTCTTCCACTGTGATTTTTTATGACCTGTCATAAAGAATCAATGTATTTGGAGAATAAGCTGTTGATTGCTTAAAGGGATCGTGTGCATTTAAAAGAATATACATGTTATTCATCATAGTTATTAAGATTCTTCTAAGTTGTTATTACTACTTGAAGCTAAATCATACATCGATCCTCTGTAATTTTGAACATTTGTAAATTTTTGTGCATCCATTAGGATGAACACTACTTCTCTTGTCTAGACTAAATAATGCCCACTAGACTATACATTTCTTCACCTACTAGTTGGGCTTTGGTGTTGTTAAAACTATTCCTATAGGCCGTAGGTGCTCAATATCCGATAGGCTTTCTCTTGGGCACTGGTCAACCTTGGTGGGATTTGTGGGCCCTTATTGCAGAATGCCAATTTCATTCGGCCCATGTCCATGAAATCCCAGTTATCCACCGTTTCCGTGAGGCCAATCAATTAGCAAACTTGAAGCCCTCCCTTGTAATTGGTTGCCTATAGCCCATCTCAGCCCTTTTGAGCAATCCTTTGTTCAAAAGCATTCTTTGTTGTTTGGAAATCGTTAGTTGAAGAAATTAAAGCGATCCCTTGAACCAGAAAGGAAAAAAAAAAAAAAAAACAAAAGTGTTTGTATTCGTTGACAGTATTTATAGCTCGAGTCAAAGATTATCTATACGCTTTGTGAATGCACTTTCTCTTACAAAATCAAGAATAAATTGGTTGCAATTGTGTCTTCTTAGTACTTTCATTGATTGATGATACTTTTTCGTTAGCCGTCACGGTATTTAAATTATATTAGCTCCATCAATATCTTGTCATGGATTTGGCTGGACGAAGCCTGATCGTTATCCTTCCACAACAATTCTTGGCAACAAGGCAAAACCCTCACCAACGATGGTCACTGATCTACAAGCCACCTATAATGAGAGTTTTAAATCGATTTTGAATTCTTCTTCTTCTTCTTTGTTTTTGTATGGTTTTGCCCATCGACTATTGGTTTCTTCTAGTAGTGTTGGCTCATCTACGTAACTACAACAATACCTTTTTTAAGAAAGACTTTGAAAGGAAGATAGTGAAGCAAGTCAGCTCATGTTGTGGACGTGTTGTGTTCGAATGTCAGTACATAACTTTTTCAAGCATAAGATTATTGAGAATCAATTTATACCAAATACAGTTATCTTCTCACAGTATCCATTAATTTAATAAGCTATCCGTTTCTGAATTTCCTAGCACCCACTTGACAAAACTTTTAAAGTATTCAAACATTAAAAATCACCCGTGGAAGGACCATACCAAGTGGTGATCACAGTAAGCTTTTGGGCAGCTTGAAGCCGAAAAGCCTCAAGGACTTTTGGAGAAATAGGGCCAAGAAGATGGTCCCAGTGTACCGGGCGGTTTAGCCACTGTTTTGTTCTTCTCCTGTTCGATAAATTAGCGGCAAGAATTTAGTCAAATCGCATTTATTCATACATGTCTTCTCTCCTTAACCTTTGAACCAAAATTTACCCAATCAATTAGATAGCAAAACATCAAGTGGGGATTTCATATTCTAATGATCGATTTGGTAAAGGGAGTAAGTGGTCCTCCTAACTTCTAAGGGTCAACCCAGATTTCATGTTACACGCAGTTGACCAGCCTAGTGTTGGAGTCAACACCTAATATAATAATAAACCACCTAAGAAAAGTGTGCTGCAGCGCCACACTTAAACCGCCAAAGAAATTTCTTAAAGAAGCCACAAGGATCAAAAGAATGGGCACATATTAAAATATTATTATAATGGCTGCTGGAGTCTTCAAGAGAGCATGAAGGAAAGTGAAACTTGCGGCTGGCAATTTTTTATTCACACTGAAGATGGCAACAAGAAGAAAGGTCGCAGCCCACAATTGTTGACTCCTTAGCCAAGAAGAAAAGTTCAGGCGGTGGAGTCCAGGCGATGAACGATGCTTATAAATATAGGGTTACGTTAGTTTATTTAGAGAGAGAGAGAGAGAGAGAGAGAGAGAGAGAGATAGCTTCAGAAGCATATAGAAAGCTAGAGAGAGAGAGTTTTAAGCTTAGCAAAGCTTGTGTGTGTACTCCATTAAGCCTTTGAAGGCATGTTGTGTAATATATTCTCTCTTTATGTGTTTGCACTCTCTCCCTCCAAATCCTTTTGGTTTCAACAATTGGTATCAGAGCTAGTCGGCCAGGGACCGTGTCAAAGCTAGCGGTCAAGGATCGTGAATCCAGAGCAGGCCAAGGATCAGAGTGTCAAAGCTTAGGAGGTCAGGAACCAGAGTATCAAAACCAGTGACCGGAGATCGAGAACCTAGAGCAATCGATTAGGGATCGTGAACTCAAAGCTAGCAATGGCATCCACCAACTCTGTTCAACTACAACTCCCAAAGTTGAATGGAAAGAATTACGACAATTGGTCTGTCCAGATGAAGGTTCTTTTCAAATCCCAAGATTTGTGGAACCTAGTGGAGAACGGCTACACCAAAGTGGCCGATGCTGAAGAATTCAATGCTTTAAGAAAGACGGAGAAAGATTTATTGGTGGAAACTCGGAAGAAAGATCAGAAAGCATTATTTACAATCTTTCAAGCCATGGAGGAGACGATATTTGAAAAAATATCAAGCACGGAGACAGCGAAAGAAGCGTGGGATATATTGCAAAAATCCTACAAAGGCGATGATCGTGTTAGGCGGGTGCGGCTCCAAACACTTCGAGGAGATTTTGAGTCTTTACGCATGAAGGACTCTAAATCTACTTCAGCGTACTTTGATCGTGTACAAACCATCGTTAACCAGCTGAGGGTTAATGGTGAAGAACTCCAAGATGTACGAGTCGTAGAAAAAATCTTGAGGTTTTTGACTGAAAGGTTTAACTACGTTGTTGCGGTGATCGAAGAAGGCCAAGATATATCAACCATGACATTGGAGAGGTTGATGCGTTCATTATGTTCACATGAGCAAAGAATGAATCAGAAGTCCATCGGTTCGTATCCCGAGCAAGCATTGCAGAGTCGGGTTGTTTAGTCAAATCAAGGAGATTATCAAGGTGGACGAGGTCATGGAGGTACCCGAGGTAGAGGTGGAAATTCAAATTTCACCGGAAGATATAAAACACGTGACAAATCAAAAGTCAGGTGTTTCAAGTGCAATAAATTCGGACATTACAAATCCGAATGTCAAGTAGAGGTGACGGAACATGCACATATTGCCAATGATGACGAAGATGTGGTGCTAGCATGTACCATGGATGATGCATGTACTCTCTTTAGAAATAAAAGAGGTTTCAAGAGCCAATGGAGAAATGATGCTGGCATTAGGAATGGCAAACGGTGGAAAAGTCATAGTAAATGGCAGAGGCGACCAGTAGCGAGAAGCACTCAACCAGGGGGAGCACACCGAGACTGTGATAAGGACAACAAAAGGCATAGCAAACGGTGCTATATTTGTGGCAAAGTAGGTCACTTTGCCAGAGTCTATTGGTTCAAACAGGTAAAAGGAGATGCTACAACTTTTACCAAGAAGAAGAAACATAGTAAAAAAGAATGGAGTCTCCAAGCGATTGTTGCAGCAAAGGAGCAAGAAGAGCCCGTAGCCACCGGTATCATCAAGGCAGATGATGCGATAGCCATTGAGACGTCTCCGAAGAAGAGCAAGCCATGGGCAAGCTCGAAGAAGCAAGTAGCAGCTTCAACAAGCGGTAGTGAGAAGGAACTGCAAGAGATGCGGGAGATGTTGAAAGAGAAGGATGAAATGCTGAAGCAAAAGGACAAGGAGCTCAAACTGAAAGAAAGCGAGCACGAGAAGCTCCGATACGAGCTCAAGGAATTGCAAAAGCTCAAGAAATGTTGCCAAGAGAAAAAGATTCCCAGGGGCAAAAACAAATGGAAGATTGTAGAGAAAAAGTTCCATGAGAAGGAAAAAGAGACTGATACGCAAAGTGAAATGGCATTGATGAAATCCGAGCTTCGCAAAGCTCAACTGGAAGTCACAGTTGCGGAGGCAACTGAAGAAGATGAATATCAAATGCTATAGAAGAAGAGTATTAGGTGTTGAGGGGGAGTGTTGGAGTCAACACCTAATATAATAATAAACTACCTAAGAAAAGTGTGCTGCAGTGCCACACTTAAACCGCCAAAGAAGAAATTTCTTGAAGAAGCCACAAGGATCAAAAGAATGGGCACATATTAAAATATTATTATAATGGCTGCTGGAGTCTTCAAGAGAGCACGAAGGAAAGTGAAACTTGCGGCTGGCAATTTTTTATTCACACTGAAGACGGCAACAAGAAGAAAGGTTGCAGCCCACAATTGTTGACTCCTTAGCCAAGAAGAAAAGTTCAGGCGGTGGAGTCCAGGAGGTGAACGATGCTTATAAATATAGGGTTACGTTAGTTTATTTAGAGAGAGAGAGAGAGTGAGATAGCTTCGGAAGCATATAGAAAGCTAGAGAGAGAGTTTTAAGCTTAGCAAAGCTTGTGTGTGTACTCCATTAAGCCTTTGAAGGCATATTGTGTAATATATTCTCTCTTTGTGTGTTTGCACTCTCTCCCTCCAAATCCTTTTGGTTCCAACACCTAGAATATCGACCGGTCCAGTGATAATCAATTCAACGCGAGCTTCCCCCATGTACAGGCACGCCTTCTTTTTCTGGATTTATTTTTTCTGTTTTAAGGTTTTCTTTTTTAGTGATGATATGTATGGGGAACTGGGCTGGTTCTATACGTCTAATTCTTATACACAAGCCAAATTCTAAACCGTTAAAAATTTGTCATGAGTTTTTGTTTTAGCAAAATATTAGGCTCATTATGTCTAAATTATATAACTAATTTATTAAATTATATGTCGGGCTATTATTAATTTTTTAATATAACCAATTATTTAGACGATTACTCACAATCTAACATATATCCTATTAAAACAATTTTGTAAACTATTTTTAATAAATCTAGCTCTTTGGTTTAAGATGGTCCTAGTCAACTTTATGAACCTTCTCTAATGGTCTACGCCTATGGAGACATCCCTTCCTACCCTAGGTAGTATTTCCTTCCGAAATCAGGAAAATTGTCCAAAAAATCCTAAACATACTGCACTTTTACCAATTCGATTCTAAACCTTTCAATTTTGTTAATTTAGTCATACACATTTTTACTTCTTACCAATTGAATCTATCCGATCAATTTTGATCGGAATTCGCTGACATGGACACTGGCGGTGCCACATGACATGGTTGGCACTGACGTGGATAATTTTTAATAATATTTTAATATTATTTGAAATTTTTTATACATTTTTTTGTTTTTATTTTTTATTTTTTTCATTTTCACTTTCTTGTTCTTTTTGCCGATAGCCATCATCAGCCATGGCTGCCGAGCTGGCCTTGCCAGCCACAAGTGAAGCCCAATTGAGCGGGGGCGAGCTCGACCCTTGCCTAGGCCAAGGCGGCCTCGCCGGGCATCACCTCCGCCTAGGCTGGCGAGGGGAGCCCTCGCCGGGGCTCGCCCTCGCTTAGGCATGTTGTGACATCTCAAATTTTCGCTTCTGCTTTCAATTAAATTCATCGGGCATTTCATATACACGCTTATAGGGCTATTCTCAGAGCTGATCACTTTTGAGATAACTAGACTTTCCAGAGAAGCCATTAAAGAATTTTAATGCGATAGACCTGAGAATTCGACTAGGAATCGGTTATTTGACCGTGCTCATTTTTAGAGGCCATTACAGCACAGTTAAAAATCGATTAGAGATCAGAGATAGGTCGGTTCGACTAAGATGTGTAGTTAAACGTGAGTGACTCTACTAATTTGAAAAATTCTCATCGGCCGGCACTAGACTGATTTTTCTATCGTTTTAGTACCTTGTGTCCGTATTTGAATCCTCGAGATTTTTACGACAACCGAGGGTCGCCAATGTGTCGAGTGGGTTCATTGTGGCTCGAAGAAAATCGACCACGAGTCGTTTGCACTAAAAATTTCTGAAAGCTACTCGATAGCCTAGATCACACTAAAAACATGCTAGATTGAAATTAACCGCGAATTTGAGTCCAATTTCAGAAATTGAAATTTCTGTCTTGTCACGAGTCATCTTAGGAACGTTTACTCAGTCTCAGAAGATTTTTCTGCAAACCGAGACTTTTTGGGAAAAAGTCATCCTAGGGCCGCTTTTGTCCAAAAAAAAGTCAGGGATTGTTTTTTATCGCGAAATTGGAAAGCAAGCAAGATCAATTGGTGAGAAAAAATACCAATTTGATCGGAGAGGCGTCGATTTAATTTATTGAGGCCGAATTGTGTTGAATTGTCACGACCTAAAATTTCGGGTTCACCACTTGAAATTAGGCTAATGGACTACTAAGTTTTAAATTTAGCTCGGGTTCTTCCAAGCCCATACCAATTCGCGACTTATATTCAAATTTTTAACATGCAAATGGATTTTATCTAGGAGCTGCCACTAATCAGTTTATGGTAGATCGATTAGACACCTAAGTAAAATAATGGGATAATTATTTTACTACTACGAACCAAAGATTTTGGATACGGGGACTTAGTTACACTAGATTTATCTAATGCCCTTTCGGTACCATTTCTTTTTAATTTCAAAAATACTTTTGCAGGCAGTTTGGATTTATTTTAACCTGAATTACTATCATGTAATGGGGTGATTACACAGATACTCAATCATTATTAAACATTGAATAAAATAAATTGCACCAAATGAATTCCACACACTAAAGCAAGTAATTATTTTTTGGTTTTCTTTTATCTTGAAATTAGAACTTTACCATAAAACATGCATTTTAACTACATGACCTAATTTTACTAACAAGCTACTTCTAATTAATTGAACCTAGCATGCAAACTATTTGACATGCACCTAATATTTTTGTATTTTTTATTGGAATTTGGAACTAATAAAAGCCCTAATTTTCTAATATGTTTTAGGGGTTAATTTGACTTAAACCCTATCCTATCTTAGAAAGTTATTTTTTTAAGAAAATGAGATTATCAAAATGCGCAAAGATTATCTAAGCCCTTATCTAAAAATTATTTAAATACAATCCTAATATATTCCAAAAGTTATATAAAAGTGTAATCCTAAAAAAAAAATGCAATTCTAATTTACTAAACCAACACACTCCGATGCAAGATTTGATTTTTAATTTTTTAATTTTTTTTAGTGTTATTCATGACAAGCAATTATCAAATAAATATTATATCTAAACTAATCAAGACATTCACCAAATAAAGAATTAAAATAATCGAAAAAATAATCCGTTGTCTCACGGATCAAATTAACGATTATTGTAACCCTAAATATCACAACATGTAAGAGAGTTCAAAATAATTAAAAATTTCATCCGAAGTCTTAGGAATCAAATTAATAATTATAATGACTTAACAATTAAAATACTATCAAAATGCCCAAAAATGAATATAATTAAAAAAATGACCTAACATCTTACGGATCAAATTAATAATTATAGTAATTTTAATCAAAACCCTGAGGATAATGTCTAGAATATTCGTAAAATGAACATCACATTCCAATATTTTGATTTGAACAATAATAACAAAACTTAAAAAATAAATAAATAAAATAAGATAACATAAAATAAGTGAAAAATAAAAATAAACTACCTAAGGGGGAGGACAGCAACATTGATGGGGTAGCCGGAGAGAGGGTGGCCGGCGTCGAAGCTCCGGCGAGGGGACTAGCGGAGGTATGGCGTCCGGCACAGGTTGTCGTGCGGCGGAGCGGGTCGGTCAGGCACGGGGGTGACGCGAGCGCGGCCACAACATCGAGCGGAGCAAGGACAACGACGCAGCATCGGATGGAGGCTTCGCAGGGGCGTCAGGTTGGAAGGGCAGCGATCCAACTTGGGCGAAGAGCGATCTGCAGAGGTGGGTCACGTACAGATCAAGACCTACTATCGTCAAGTGAGTGGCGTCGAGCACGACGAGAATAATGAGATTGGCGGGCGAAGCTAGACGTGAGCACTGCAAGTGTTCGGGCTCGCGGGTCATCGGAGGCAAGGCGGAGGCGTCGGGCTCTGGTGGTGCTCAGCAACGGTAAGGGGGAAGCAGCAATGGCGGCGTCAGCAAGCTTCAGTGGTGCTGCTGGGTGTCAGTGCCGGGTCACGAGCAGAGGCGAGATCAGCTTAGATCTACCGGCGTCGGGTCATCACGGCGGGCTTCACAGGGAGAATGGCGAAGCGGCAGTGGGGGAATCGTAATGGCGGAGGCGCAATAGTGGCTAGCGGAGGCGATGCAGCCAGCATCGCGGGCGAGACCGGCAAAAGTGTCGGGCAAAGGCGCGGGTGCGGTGACGCAGTAGCGGTTGGGAAAGGCAGTGCTGGCGCAGTGGCCGGTGCGGACGCGGCGCCGGTGAGGGCAAGGGCTACCCCACGAAGAAGATGAACAGTGCCGCTAGTTTTTTTTCACCCTTCTCTCACGTCCCTTCTTCAACAAATGTACACCACTTTTTTGACTTGTTCTCTCTATAATAATTTTTTCTTTTCGAACTCCGACAAAAAAAAAAAAAAAACTCACTATTTGCTCTGAAATTTTTTTTCCACCCCCCTTTGTCCGGTATGCGCACAACACCTTTTATAGGGGAAAATTTTAGATCTTTGTGTCATATTTTTTTTCCAATTTTGCTTGTGCATAATCCCCTCGAATATATCATTGAAGTATATGCACCCGTGCAATATTCTCTTTTGTATTTTTCAAATATTCCATTCGAAAATTTTCTTTTTACCCAAGAATATGCCCCTTAATGTATATTACCTGAATATGTGAAAAATCTCACATGAATATGTGAAAAATCTCACGTCGTATCAACGCTCACCGTCGGTCCAATGCAAAAATGAAATAAAATAAAATAAATGTTTCTAAACTATATGTTATGCAATTTATTTTTATTTTTTTGGGGGGTAAAAATTAACCCATTTTTTATGCAAAAATTTAGGTGTCAACATGAATCAAGCAAGGATAAGTGTCCAATTGAAGAGAAACCGACCCAAATTCGTGTGCCTCCACCACCCACGACTTTTAGACCATCTCGGGCTTCTAGAAGCGAGCCTTGGTGGTTGATTTGAGACCAAGCAGCCAGCTGGTGGTAGAGGAATGGTCAAGGAGACCATTGTGGAGAAAATAAGCCATTGGTGGACCCTTTGTCCCCCATATCTCTCTCTCCCTCCTGAGCCACCGTCAACCAGCCTTCCCCCTCTCTTCTTTATGCTGTTCGACGCCCCTCAGCCAGCAGAGAAGCCGCCGGAGCAAGCTAGCAAGCCGCCGCACCATTGCTTGGAACTAGAGCCCCCGTTGGACCGTCTCGCGCACCGCCACTGCCCCGCGCCTCACCGCGCGTCCTCGTCGCTCCAACCTCCTATTTCGCCATCCAGCCTTGCCGTCCAACACCGTGAGGCTCAGCCAAAGCCATTTAGCCCATCTCCGACCATTGAGAACCTCCGCCTAGATCTGATTTGGCCCCTTACACTTTCCCCAGTCCCTGCTTGCCTTAACAAGCCTTTGTTTTCCTCTGTTTCAGCCAAGAATAGAGAACAAAACCAGTGGGTTTCCAACAAAGGTTTGGCCCATTTTGAGGTCGTTTCGAGCTTCGAAAGTTAGGCCCGCTTTGGAGAGAATCAAGCCCTGTTGTGTCCCCGTCGTTTTGCACCGACCGGATCGCCGAACAAGTGAGTTTAACTCATTAATCCTCGCTTTGTAAGTTAATCACGCTTAGGGGTTAATTAGCTTAGACTAAGATGGATTAGGTGGTTAGATTATATTATATTATTGAATTTAATTAATTGCCGATGCATGTTAGGTGGTTAGTTAGTGCAATTAGCGAGTAAATAGACTCTAGTATTTATTTAACGAGTCTCGAAAATTTTCCGAGCCCGTTCTGACATATAATTAGGCATTACGGGCCTAAGTATGCTTTTATTGCATTTATTAATTATTTTTCGTAATTATTTATTTTCCGAAAATTAGACCGGGATAGCCGATGACCGGAATTTTGTTTTGATTGCAGTGGTGCATTCTATTTATTTAATTGAATACCTGATTATGCAAATTGAATGTGATTAGTGTTTGTGGGTATTTAATTCCAAAAATGGATAATTTTGTAATTAATTGGAGAATTACTAGGCGTCGGTCTACAGCGCCAAAAATTTATTTTGGGACTACTGAAAATAGTGTGAGGTTCAAAAGTGAAAATCTTATATTTTGGCTAATGCCAGTCGTGTATCCATACACGCGTATTTTTATCGGGTATGATAAAAATGGTAAATTGATTGTACGATAAGAAAAGTAATGCTATAACGACTCGGAGACTCTATATGTCATCTTGGATAAAGAATGTTATACAATATCGGCTCGGTGACTCTATATATCATCTTGGAGATAGGACGATATGCTATATCGGCTTGGTAACTCTATATGTCATATTGGAGAAAGGACGATATATTATTCCGGCTCGATGACTCTATATGTCATCTTAGAGAAGGAACGGTATGCAATACTGGCTTGGTGACTCGATATGTCATCTTAGAGAATGTACAGTATGCTATTTATTAGCCTTTCGGGCAAGCTACTATCTATATATCACCTAGGGTGAGCAGTCTTGGAATTTGATCAGACTCATAGATAGTATTGTTTTAACCTAGTGATGATTCGATGATATGGAATCGACTAAGTCGATTGATCAATAATTCGATCTGATTGAGTGATTTGGTTATTGATATGATTCAATGAAATATTAAATGGTATCGACTTGTAGGAAGGAGACTGAGGCCAAGGTAAATCCTCTGACTTGTGTTGTGCTTAGGCAGCCCTTAGGGCGTATTTGCTTCCTAATCGGGTCTTAGTGGGGTAGAACTTACTGAAACGTAGTCTCACTCCATTGTAGGACAACATTTCAGGTCCCTAGATGGCAGCCCCTCCAAACCCTACTGAATATTTTGGGCAACCCAAGAAGTTTAATGAGATAGGTTACCACATTCCGATACACCACCACCCCGAGGGACTCAAGTATGTGCTGATAAAGTCCATAGTCTAGGTAGACGTGGGTGAACCCAAAAAGGTGCCCCATGAGTATCGGGCGTGGTATCGCTATTATTATGATGGGCGAAGGGTGGGTCCAATACCGAAATTGGAGGTACCGTCGTATGCGCTAGAGGTTGCGTTCGGGAAGGGTACTACTGATCCTAAGGGTGGATCGGTGGCAAATGCGAAGGACCCCAAGCTCGAAGACGATTCTGACTCTCCAGTGAACTTAGCCGTAGGCTCCAGCTGGAGCGAGGAAGAAGGAGTGATCGTCGAAGAGGAGGAGGACCCAAAGGAGGATCCAGGGGAGGATTGAAAACCGCACCCTTGTCTTGCAAACCCTATGTTGTAAAGGACCCGACTTTTGTTAATAGTATTGTAAAATATACTAGATGGTTTGCATTGTATAAAAGTGTGGTTGTGGTTTTTCATGTTTGAAAAATATGACCCTACTTTTCTTTCCCATTGTTTTATTGTCTGGGGATTTTATATCTGCTTCCGCATATGTATTAAAATGAAAGGGTTGGTGATGCGTCCTAGGACGTCACTTTTTAATCGACCAAGCCGGGATTGGTGCACGCTCGAGGATCGGGGCGTGACACATGTGACATATTGAAATTTGACCCCAAATTTGGATATATGAAATGGTAATTTCGTCGACGCACTTATGGTTAATTTACTTGGAATTTATCACTCTCTAGTTAAAGGGATATAAACGCGACAGATTAGAGAATTCGATCAAAAATCGACTGTTCGACCATAATAATCGACAATGGTCAATATGACACAGTTATAATCGAATTGCGATCGGATATAAGTCGACTCGATGGAAGTACGTAGTCGAATTGCGGGTGAGTCCGCACGACTGCGATATTTGCGTCAAACAATGATAACCTGATTTTCTATCAATATTATACTCGGAACACGTAATTGAAACCTCACAATTTTATGACAACTGAGAGTCGTCTACGATTCGAAGATGCACAAACATGGATCGAAAATTATCAATCACGGGTTAAACGCGCTAAAATCCCTAAAAGCTACCGGATAAGTTATGTCGTACTAAAATCGCGTTTGGTCGATTTTAACCACGAAATTGAATTCGATTTATGGAATCAGACGTTTGAACGTATCACGATTCATTTATAGGACGTGGTCTCATCATTCGGCGAATTTTCGTCAAGTCCGAAATTTCTACGGAAAAATCGGTTTTCGGAGAAAATGGAAAATAAGTGGAAATTCGGAAAAAGGGAAAAAGAGGGATTTTGCTGCCCAAAAATGGTTGATTTGTGAGAAATTGGGCTAATTTCTCATTGGAGGACCTCTTGACTATGGGAATGAAGACTTTTGTGGCTTGGTGATGATGAGATTAGATATTTTCCTAGGCTTTTTGGTTGGTTGTCCCTTTGACCTTGGTTCTCTCTTCTTTCCCTCCCACTTCTCCCTCTCCCTTTCATGCGTGCATTCCTTCCCCAGCTGCAGCCGACCAGAAGCTCCTTCTTCTTCATTTCTCTCCCACGTTCTCTCCTCTTCAAGTCTTCATCCCCTTTATTCTCCTTTTCACCACACCACATCCCAGCTGCCATCCCATGCCAGCAGCTACTTCATCTTCTTGTTGCCACCACAACACCACCGCCACATCACTCACCCACCATCACGCCCTCACCGAAGTCCAACCTCACCGTCCATTTCACCAACCCACCAGCACCTCACCTCATGCCATTTCACGCCCAGAACAGCAGCCATCACAGCCGCATCTCACCATCCAACTACACCGCGCCACCACCAGTTACCCCAGCTCGTCCAGCCGCCGTCCCGACCCGCAGCACCACCCGCTTGTCTCACCGACATCCAGCTGAGCCAGCAACCTCAACCCTAAGCTGTGAGCTTCACCTTGCCGTAACAGCCACCATCGGGCCACCGTTGGAGACACGGTAGTCTCGGGTTTTCACCGCCGTCGCGTTGCCGTTGTCATGAGCCCGCCGCCGTCGAATTCCGATGAGTTAACTCTCTAATCCTTGATTAGATTGTTAATTGCGCTTAGGGGATTAGATTAGTGTTAATTAGCTTGGTTAGATTAGTGTTAATTAACCCAGTTAGATTAATGTTAAGTTGGATTAGCTTAAATTCGGATCTATTTACTGGACACTCGCTGTTTGCTATTTTTGTGGGTTAAAATGTGCTACAATTTTGAGGTTGCTTCCTTCTTAGAAAAATGTTCTAAAAATCTTCAAATATGACATATAATTTACTCAAGATTTTATGAATTTAAAAGAACAAGATTTTAGCTTCGTTACATGTAAAATAGAATCTCGGTTGGTGTTGGAACCAGCGACCTTTTGGTGTTTAAAGGATTTTTATTAACTCTTAGGGTTCGATTTTTGAAAGAGTTCCTTGACAAAAGTTTTTCATCACATCTTTTAGTTTAACATAGTCAAATTTCAAATCAAATGGATGAGTTTTGGATTTCGAACCAAGCGGGTTTTGGAAAACGAAATTTCTGGACATGGACACAGTTTTGGTAATGGTTTGGGCGATTTACTGTTCTTATTCTAGAAAAATATGGCTTAAGGTATCTTCATAAAAAGTGTTTGTTCAAGTGTCATTTATAATATATTCAAATTTGACAATTTTTTGAACCCGTTTGGTTAGGTTTCTAGAATTAATCCTAGAGACGCGCGAGTAGACCTGGTTTCTACCGGTAAAGGCCGGTTGTGGTCTAGTGGTTGTTCTTAGTGTCTTGCTTGCTAGAAAATGTATATTTGGTGATATGGTTGACTTTTGGCATACTTAGAACTTATACGTACAATATTATGTGAATGGTTGTTCTATAGTGATTGTCTATTATTATTGCAAAAGATGGCCTTATGGGCAATAATTAGAAAAACAACGAGGTGTCGGGTTTGGATACTAAAACTTATTTGCTCAATAAAACAATGAGGTTCTAAACTAGGTGCGTGCAAATTTTGACGGATTAATTTTGAGTACGTGAGCACCTATGGATTTCTTTCCAAAAGTTTTAAAGAAAGAAAAAGGGGATTACCCAAGTTTAGTTCCAAAAATGGTGATTGGAAAAGAAAATAAAAAATAAATAAGGTATCGGGTTTGGACGCCAAATTTTATGTGCTCAATAGAACAAGGAGATTTTATAGTAGAAGTGTGCAAAGTTTGATGGATTAATTTTGAGTACGTGACTGCGTATGAATTTATTTTGGAAAGTTTGAACAAAAAAAACGAGTTGCAAAGTTTATTGTTTTAAAAGGAATTTTGGTATTCTTGGCTAATAACGGCAATAAAAAGTGGTTGATTGATGGTGTGCTTGTGTGATCACCTAAATACCCTGATGCATATGAATATGCAGGGTAATGAACCCGTCCTGATGCATATGAATATGCGGGATGATGCCTAATTAAGTTCAGATGCCCCACGTCAACGGATGCCAAGTCGTGATAGAGGTCGAGCCGATGCTCCTTATTGGAATGCCGTCTTGATCCGTATGAATACGCGGGATGATGCTATGCCCAACGGGGCGGGACGATGCCCGATTACGCCGGATGACCACCGACTTTTGAGTTGGCCGTGGCCGATGAGTCGTAATAACTAGAACACGCCTAAATGGTTGTGATAGTTGTGCCTGATTATGGGACAAAATTGTGTGGCACAGTATGAGACATGTCATAACGGTTTGGTTTTATAATCAGGACCCATGTGATTGTTTGAAGGATGAAAATGATGTGTTCCGATTATTAAATTATGCTTGCTACAATGATAATAACATATTTGATGAGCTAACATGCAGGGATGCGCCAAGGAGATGTGAGTTTTGTATGGTGCGTGTTTAAGACCGCATTCGAGGCGAATTTGCGTCCTAATCGGGGTTTAGGGTTTTGACTCACTGAGATTTATCTCACCCCGTCGTGGTTAAACATTTTTAGGGTCGTAGTGTGGAGATCTGCTGAGTGCGGATGTGGTGGGCGCAAGATGCGACACCTTTTGGCTGGCCCTATCACTAGTGAAGGTTAGGTTGACCCTGGTCCCTGCAGGTTTTTGAGATGGTCGATAGGAAGTGGCCATAGGAAGGCTTGTAAGTATTAAACTTCCTAGGGTTAACATTGATAAATGAATATGTTGTCTTCGGCAATGGTTGTCGTGTTTTACTATCCCTATGTTTGTTTGTTGGCCGGGGGTTTATTTAATTCGCTTCCGCATGTGCTTAATTGAAAGAAAAAAAATGTGTCGGCGACGCGTCTTGGAACGTCGCATTTTAAATCAACCGCCGAGGGATGTGCACGTGCCCGGGGTTCGGGACGTGACAAGGCAAGTGTCGGCCTCACCCATTCCAAATCTAGTGAGGGCGCCTTGGCTTGGGCAAGGCTGACCTTCGCAAAGTCTTGCCTTGGCTAGGGCAAGCCTTGCCCGGGCTCACCCTCGCTCGGCCGAGCCTCGCCTATGGCGAGCGAGGCTAGCCTGGTGGCCATGGCTTATGGTTGGCCACCGGAAAAAGGAAGAAGAAAGTGAAAAAGAAAGAAAGAGGAAAAAGAAAAAAGAAAAAACTAAAAAAAAAAAGTCGAAAAAATGTATAAAAATTTTCAAAAAATATTAAAATATAATTAAAAATTGTTTATGCCAGCGCCGATCGTGCCACGTAGCACCGCCGATGTCAATGTCAGCGAATTCCTGCCAAAATTGGTTAGATGAACTCAATTGGTAATAAGTGAAAAAGTTTATGACTAAATTGATAAAATTGAAAGTTTAAAACTGAATTGGCAAAAGTGTAGTAGATTTAGGACTTTTTGAACAATTTTCCCTCTCGAAACCTCTACAACTTCTCGATCTCATCTTTTTGGCAAACTTTTACTGATCAATTGAGTGGAAATGAACAAACAAACTCGTTTCCTATTTTCATTCAACATGATGATCTTCCAAACTTGAAATAACTATTTCGATCGTGCTCATGAAATGGTTGAAAACCCTCCCCGTTCATGTCCATTATGTAGTCAATCAATAGTGCCTATACTTCTTGTTTGGGCTTACGCATTGAATTGCAACTTCTTTCATGATAGAAAGAATATTATTTTCAATTACGTGGCTAAAGTTAAAAAAGTCAGAACACTCAAGTCGGCATCACCACGTAAACCCCCAAAACCTCGACCAGCCGGCTTCAAAATACATATTAAGTCAAATTATTCCTTATTGCCAGCTTTGCGTCTCTACCCAACGGGTCACGCACGGTGTCCCCTAGATAAAACGAATGCAGGAGTAAGATGATGTCTCACGTTACCTTCTCTTTCCCTTTACACCCACAACAGTTCCTTTCTCAAACACAAGCACATGGAAGTTTCCAAGGTAAACATAAATCTCTCTCCCTCTCGTGGAAAATGTGTGAGCTCTGGATTGACTGTCCGTTTTCCAGGCTAACAATACGGTTACCCAAGCATTTTACTTTAAAGATAGATCCAACTTTATACAAAGTTGGTAACACTGATGTAAGCCTTGTAGAATCTTTAATTCTTTAGTTTTGAGATTTTCCTTTTTAATGACGAGAAGGTCCCCTTTGATTATGCAAATCAATAATCCTCGTGGGAACCGAGTCGGCTCTATACATCTCCAAATTCTAAACCACTGAGCCAACTGTCATGGGGTTTTGTTTTAGGAAAATACTAGACTTACTAAGATTAGTTTATACAATTAATTTATTAAATGAGGTATCAGGCCATTATTGATTCTTGTATATAACGGATTATTTAGAGGATCACTCACAATCGTACACATCTCCTAGAAAAAAAGTTTTGTAAACTATTTTTTTTTTTTGGTCGAAGTTTTGTAACCTAATTATAAAATTGAAAGCTATTTTACATCGAATTGAGAGTTTGCCTTAAAGATGAAAATTAGAAAAGAGAATTCTTTGTAATATGAGTCTGCTATCCTAGCAGTACTATAACGCTATATTTGTAACAGTGCTCTTGTGGGACTCACCTTTTGCAATCGGAGTATAAAGATGCCAAAGTTAATTGCCAAAATTGGCATTTATGCTGTAAATTCACAAAAGCCAAACCCCTTAAAAGAATAACGAAAAACAGAATCTTATCATTTAGCTCAATATTAAACACCTATAGGGAACAAAAAATCAATGTAAATGTAGGTTTTTATATTTAATTTAGGTTTTGGTTGCTAGTCTCACCAAAATGTCAAATTAGTACCACACGTTTTCGAACTGGGCATTAGGTGATCATTACAAGAGCAAAAGAATTAATGCTAAACGAGCACTCGCCCCTCACCTGCTCTCAATGCCGACGTGGCCTTCATATCGTAGTTCGACTTTTGCTACGACGCCTGGTGTTTGTACTTTGTCAATCAATAGCTTGATTATTATCACATTTTTTCGACTTTGCATAACTTTTCCAAAAGAATTTTCTTGTATATACGAAACCATTTAAAAATCATATTATTAGAGAACTTTTCCGTCACTTTTTCCCGTCACTCGTAAAAGAACTTCAGGCCTCTGGGAATTGTCTACACTACACTGGTTTGCTAATCACTACATACTTAGAAAAGGATCGTAAATGACTGGGAACTACTCTACAATGAAGTAATTCTATATCCCTCATAGCGAATAATCTGAAACTTTCACACGAGTTGTGTCATTTCATGCTAATTGTAGGGTAAAAACATTGTCACATTTCGTAGTAATTTTTCATTAGTCTTTTTCCAAGCTGAACAAACTAGTTCACATCCTTAACTCAATCGGCATTGCAAGTATTTCCATTGAAATTTGGAGGAGACTACCCAAAAATGTTGTTCGGTAATTTTTCGTGCAAATCAATTATACACATGCAAATGCATTTCATGAAGCAGCAGTAATGTGTACCTCTGTCGAAGATTTTAGCCGTGGCCTACAAGGAGTTGTACTAGGTCAACAAACTTGTCCAATTGGGTCCAATACATTTCCTCACATAAAATCAAGTTCGAATAGTTTCCATGGCAACGAGTACATATGAACCTAGTCCAAAGCGCTCTCCGTCGCCATGGTCATCGCCATCACTTGAAACTGAGATATTGGACTTACATGTTATCTCAACTTTTGTTGGTCAAGTCTCCCCACTCAACAAAAGAACGCAAATCGCGCAATCGACCTTGTCAGTGACCCCCGTACGAGGCCAAAAAGGTGACCATCCTCGCCGTTCATCTTCTTCTCTTGCCCCGACCTGAGTATTGATGGCCTAATCAATAGTAAAGTATTCACAATTTTTCGATGAATCCAATACGGTGTGAGCATAGACCAACATCCAAAGTGTTCACAATTTTGCGTCCTAGATTTCAAAAAATGTCATTTTATCTTATAAACTTTTTCAATCAATGGATGCAGCAAAATCAACACATAATCTTAGGTCCCCATCTCTCTCTCTCTCTCTCTCTCTCTCCACCTCCACCGCGGCTCACACGGCCCTCACCTCATTGTCGTGCCTCGGCACTAGCTAAAATCACTTCCCCATTGGATTGGCCTATCCTTCCACGAGCTCGCCGCTCTATCACAAAAGGAGGAGGGCGGTGATATTACCCATGGAACTAAGGAAGAAGCAAAGGAAAATATAAACGGGAAAGAAAAGGAAATGAAGAAAAAAAGGTATAAATTGGAAGATTAAGTTCAAACCGCTTTAACCACTGGGGTTTACTCTTCCAACATGGAACGCAGAGGTGGGGGGTTCAAATCCCTACATTCTCAAGGGGGGTTGGGATAGGAACGATTTAGTTTCAATTATGGGTTTCAACTCACATGCCCTATAAGCAGACAAGGCAAAAGTTTGAAAGTGAAAGTTAGAGTAGGAGTGGTGTACAACCCTAACTCCATCCCAAGGTCACAAGCAACAAGGGTTATTTTCGCGACGTCCCAGTCGCGTCGTCGTCCCATTTCTTTTTATCTTTTCATTAAGCACATACAAAAACGTACATACAACATCCAAACAACAACAAGCAGCCAGGAAAATAACCATTTAAAAATATACAATTACATTAGTTATATTTACAAGTCATTTTTGTCATGGGCCGTTATATTTACAACAATTACATGCTTTATGCTCAAAAAGGCCGGGGTAAATCTTAGCTCCTCTATCGAGACTGCAACCCCTCCATACCTACAATCTGAAAAACAACAGAGAGAGTCATTGACTCAGTAAGTAAAACCCCTAATTCTTTACTAGAAAGACATCTCATCATCAAAATCTAGTAGGTACAACACTCACAATGCAATAAATCTTTAGCAAACTTATTGCTGCACCTCGACTACATACAAATGTCCATTACTGCATATTTCAATGCATGCTTACCTTCTGTTTGTCAATGAACATATCAACATATCATGCTTATGCATCAACTAGCGCTCATGCAAATTTATTTAACGTCATCCTAGCTCAACCAGGCCCTCCCGACTCAACCAAGGCATCCAGCTTTAGGCTAGGCATCCTTGCTCAACCAGGGTATCCCGGCTCAATCGAGGCATCCTGGTGCTAGCTTACCAAGGCATCCGGGTTCAACCTAAGCATCCTGGCTCAATCAAGGTATCCCGAGGCTAGCTTACCCGAGGCATCTAGACTCAAACCCAAGAATTTTGACTCAATCGAGGCATCTCATGCAATGAACGAGGCATCGCCGCCAACGCTATGTGGCAATGAGCGTTTTTTTCTCTTTAGTGCACACACAAATGCATTACATAAGCCGGTTTTTCATCTTTTATCTTAGCCAACGTATGCAAGGCTCGAGGGCGTGCTCATTCAAATGAGTGTGCCATAACCCTCAATATCATATTATAAAATATGCCAGGAACGATTCTTGATTCGTGGCTTGAGTCACATGTTTAGGTTATTGCAATTTGACATCGATTCCAAGCCGAGCGAACCTTGACCTCGTCCTGGGGCGTGAACACACTTAAGCATGCAAACATGAGCAAACACATAAAAAAATATGACAACATACACACGGCTTACACGGGTGAGCACACCACTAAACTCGACAATGTAGGCTATCGCCCTAGCCAAGAGTTACAGATTCTACGTACTACTATAGAGCCTAGCTCCAAGATGCTCCTTTAGTGACTGAACTGCTCCTAAGATTCCTTGGAGGAGAAGGATGTGAAAGAGAGGAGAGAAAGGGAGAGGAACGGAGAGAATGGCTAAGCATCCAAAATGTGAGGATGCTTTCTCCTATTTATAGGCCTCCTCCTCTTCAATTATTAGTGTCAATCTCATGATTAAACCTAAGGAATGAGTTGGTCTATCTAGTCTCCTTAGTTAGCACCTATGCTTATTCGTGTTTGATTGTGATTGATCCATCTATTTAATTACCCTCCAAGGCTCACTTTAGGCTTATGATGTGCCTATGGCCCTAGGGGACACATATGCCCCCTTGATGCCTAATGTCTTTTCTTGATTAGTTGGCATTTGGCTTGTTCACCAAGGCTATCCTTTAGGCTCATCATAACATAAGATTCTAGAGGACACCTGAGCATGAATTACTAACTTCTTCTCCAAGGCAAATCTCAAGCCATCATTACCAAGCCAAATGGTCCACTCTAATTTTTGCAAGTGTCCCGCCTAAAGTCCTTGGGTGGCAAGTCTATTTTACCTCACAATTACATCTAGAAAGTGAGTTGGCATGGCTAAAGGCCTTGCTTGGCAATCTAAGCTCCTAGGCTTCATCGATGATGGCCCACTTTTCACTCTTCCATTGGTCCACCTATATGCCGCATTTAACGGACATTTAATGAAGTTTGACAATAATTGTCTTATAGTTGCCAACTCGGCAATTCTAGAACATTCAGTCATTAATGAAGGCTCGTGTATCACTCTTTAATTGGTCCACATATGTGCCGCCTTTTTCTAGAATCTTCAAAGATATTTTGGCTACCATCATGACTTTTGACTATTCAAATAACAACTCACCCCTTCATTTAATGAGGGGTTTCTAGAAATTTCCTTATTTTGTCTTTTTCTTCATTAATAAGGAAATCTAGAGAATTCTATCATCCAAGTTGGTTCTGGGGCTGGAGAATAAATCATTAGGTACACCTTGAAAAATCGAGTCACATACACCTGAGGTTTGGCCATCACGCCCTATATTCGCTTAAACCGTTCCTTTGGATGGTTGGTTGACCAATAGAGTTGGTTGTCCCTTAATCGGTTCAAGACCAATCCTAACACTACACATGGCCTAGTACTAAGCCAAGGCACTCACGGACCTTAGAATTAATGACGGAATAGCCAGGTCTTATCCCTGAGCTCATTCTAGTCAGCACCCTATCCACCGGTAGGGTTCCTGGTCGGTAAATTACCAATCCATGATCGAACATCACCAATTCGAGATTTCGTTTCAATCACTAAGAATTAAATAGGGAATGATGTATTTTTGATTGGAAGACGGTCGCATTTGATCAATTTGGATTATACATGTATCGGTGCATAACTGGGCGGAGTCACCTGCGGCCAGAAACTATGACTGGTCGGATTGACCCATGACCATCCACCGATCCAAAATCATCTCGTGGCCAATTCTCGTTATCAAAAAGTCATCTTATGAGCTAGTGATTCTATCCCATCGGTATGGTCAATAGAAAATTCATCGCCGACGCCTCGACCAGTTCGTGACGGGTCGGTCAGTCAGATCATGACCGATCCGTGATTCCTTGCTAATCGAGCTGATCGATCCATGGCCAATGGCCCATCATCGAGCCGATCAATCCATGGCCAATGGCCCATGATCGATCCTTTTAGGACCTTATGGCCGATCCTTACGGGTCAGAATCGAGGATGTTACAAGTAGAGTAGGACCAAAAAAAAAAATTAGACTGCTTTCTTTTTATGTTAATATGTCATCTTCTCAATTTAGCAAACTCAAAAGGTCAAGTTACACTCATCAGAAAAGAAAAAAAAATAATGTCGACTTACTCTTAACAGAGAATCTTAATCCGTCATAATATTTAGTTGGATGTGAAGTTTATTCATATATAAAAACCAGTAAGATGCCCGAGCTGTAAATTCCAAAGCACCTAACAACTTTTCCTCAGAAAAGGCACGTCCTTCGTTGGAAAAAGGAATCGGAAACGAGAGTGAGGTATTATGCTGTATAAAACAAGAGTTCCTACATTTTTTTAGTACGAAGACGAGAATGAAGATTCCTCTCTCTCTCTCTCTCTCTCTCTCTCTCTCTCTCTCTCTCTCTCTCTCTCTCTCTCTCTCTCTCTCTCATATCCAGATATCCAGTTAGGTCGACATCCTTAGACTTTTCTTTCCCAAGTCTCCGCTTGAGGATGAGGACCAAAGAGTCCCACTCAGTCGGCATTATTCTGCTTTGGAAAAACGTAAGATAACGTAATCGACTTGCTTAAATGACGGGACCATTAATCCCGAGGTTCATGCTTCCATTGGCAGGAGGAGGAGGATACATTTGCATGACATGGGCCTATTTCTTATTTGGTAAATCTCGAATGAGACAGCGAAAATTATTTGGTAATTCAAGATAAAATGAAGAGGAAAAGAAAATTAAATAAAGAATCTCACTATTAATCGAAGGCACTTGCGATCGGACCACTATGTCATGGCTGCCTAAGGCTAACGACAACCTGGTGTGGTGGTTGCCTAACGCTCAACATTGGATAAGGATAGGGAGGTGAGGAAGGAATCATGCGAGCACCACCCGAACTCGTGCTCAGGAGACTTAGCCATTGTGCTCTCAGGCTGTGGGCACCCAAGCCCACAAAGCAGGTTGGCAACCACTATCACGGTGGTCGATTGAGGCCGTCGTTCACATATCTAAAGAAAAAGACCAATATCACTTTTTTACCCCAACCTTTTCTTTTTTTTAAGTTATAAGGTGGTATTTCCACCAGTTTTCACACATATCAATTTATTCACCTCCTCGAGTGATCTTCAGAGTACATTGTCTTATATTAGCTTGGTGCATTCTGAAATTTACCTTAAATTGTGTTTCTAACCAGGCTTGAACCAAATATCACTAAACAAGCTGAAAAATTCTCTTACCATCTAAGTTAGCGCCTTACTGGTTTTCCCTTCCTTTCTCTCTCTACAACAAGCAAGTCTTGTACTCATCTAGACAAGTGAGCCCACTCCATCTTGATCATTAAATCATATAGGTTCCACTTATGACTCTTAACGTTTAATGACTAAGATGTAATTGGCTCAGATACTCCTATGCAAAGGTGTTCATACTTTTCTTGTCGCAGTCTCCACGTTGGAGCAAATGAGAGTGCAAACTCACATAAATTGACTTTAGTCAATGACCTCCTACAAGGGCAATTGCTGTCTTCCATCCTCACAATCCATCTTATTCTTATGTCCACATGACTTTGAATGGCCTAACACACTGAAATTCTTGTCGCTTTAACTGTATTTGACTTTTGGGAAAATCTCCCACCGTTTTGTCTTGACTTGTCATAAATCTCTTTTGACCTTCCTGTATAAAGAAAAAAGTATATTATAGTTTTTCATGATTTAAGATATCAATTTCTATATGGTTTAAAACGTTTAGATATGTCATATGGAATAAAATGTCAAAATCTTAAACGTTCAAACCTTGATCCTCGAATTTCAATTTGCAATGGTGCGCCTTGTATTAACTATCAAAAACAAGAAGGAAAATAGATAATCCGCCCCCAATCTTTCAGTTGTGCTGTTGAACCTAATCTCAGTTGCATTTTCAGTATAACAAGTATATGATGATAAAATTGCTCAAATTTTGCTTTGGTAACCCCATTCTAATAATCTATACTATGGATCATCCATCACATGTTGTTGTGTAGACTACGTGCAACATGAGAATTTATTGCATAGGCTTAGTCTAATTTATTTAGTTAATCACAGATTAAGAAAAAGTGAAAAGAACGAACCTCACATAAAAAAATACAAGTTTTTACCACATGCCTAAATATGGAATGAGTCTATATATTCTGATACTTTTCTACAGTATTAATAAAAGAAATTTTTGCTATATGTTGATGTCCAAGTAATTAGCTTAATACCATGATTCCACTTAACCAGGACCTTGCTTGCATAAAAGCCAATAAAGGATGATAGCCTAATCCCTTTCTTTTGGTCGGAAGTCTAATCCCATATTTAGATTTCTTTTACCATTACAATTTTTAAGCACCTGGTATTGGTCATGCTGCAATTATTCTTCAGACATGACGGTCTACATTTATTTTAATCCATGCATTTAGATTCTCCAAATAGTTCTCACCACAAAAATATCTTGGAGAGAGACCACATGCTCTTCTTCCTACTATTATGTGTCCGTGGTGCAAGCTCGATCTATTCATCAAGCCAGCCAATCATGAATTCTTGCCTCACCATCTACCTCTCTCTCCTTCTTCATCAAAATTTTCGGTACTGAAGCTGCCCCTAATTACATATATCATGATTGCCCAAACACCTCCCTTTTCAACCCCAACTCCACCTACCAATTCATGTTGGATGCAAAACGTGCAACCCCAAGATCTCTATAACAGAACAAGAGCATAGATGATTGAGTAGAAAGATGAACGCATCTGTTTTAGAATCCATCGTTCTTGATGCGGAAGCAGAAAAACGATAATCTACGCACAAATCCTTCTCCTCTATTACCCTCTGTATCACTGGCTCAATGAAACGACCCCTTCACCCTTTTGCATTAGGTTAATGCTCCTTATGTGAGAATACTTGTGAGAATTAGAGTTAGAAGAGAGACTTGAACACTATTTATAGAGTTTTCAACTAGGCCCTCTCATTACAAGCCAGGCTCAACTTGGCCTACACTAGCCAGCCCTATATTAGACTAATTAAGAAACATTTTATCTCACTTTAGACTAACCCCGTAAAACGATAAATTACAATATCAATTAATGTAGTCCGCATTAGGAAAACTCTTACATTCTCTCACTTGGACTATATTAATTGAAATTGTACTGTATGTGCACACCTTAATCTAGAGATAATTCTTAATAATTAATCACATCCCATAAAGTCTCAAACATCGAATCATGGCGATAACTACATGTGTATACACAGAGCTTTCCATGGTCATGAGTGCTTTCAACTTTATTGACATGGATTCAATATGGTAGTGTGGTAAATGGATAACGTTTCTCATAAAGAGATCTCATTTGTCAGTCATAATTCTCTTACCTTAAGCGTTACAAAAAAAAAAAAATTGTGCCACTAAAGAATGTCTTTATGGTTCTAATGAACCCACATATGCTTTGTCTTTACGGTTAACTTTTCTTTATGTATAACAAGACATATGCACAAAGCTAATAACCGAATGCCCCTAGCCTTCACTCAAGATTTATATAGTACCTTGAGACTTTTATCAATATGTATTCAACATAATAATAACACATTCAGAAATATTTTATTGAATGCAAAAGTTGATACATATTAAACCGTTACTAAGTGCAACGAACATAGATGTAAACTTTATTAGAGTAAACCCAAAATAGCTCTCACTAAACAACAGCATCTCATGATGCTCTTAAGCTCATATTAATAACATGTCATTCAAGAACAGAAGATCAAAGTCCTTTAGTTAGTGGATCTGCAACCATATCATCTGTGGAAATATGTTATATTATAACATCACATTTCTATACCGTTTCTTTATGGTCAAAAATTTGACTGCCATATATTTAGACCCTTTGAGACCTCTAATATTAATAAATAATACTGCAAATCTATTGTCTCAATACAACCATATGGGTCTATCCAAAAAGTTAAAAACGATTAACTCCTTAATGAGGTTCCGGAGCCTAATAGCCCAAGTAACAGTCTAAAAAAATATTACAAACTCTGCTTACATAGTAGAAGATGACAGAAGTTTATTTACTGCAGTGCTAGTAACATATATATATATATATATATATATATATATATATATTTCGTTATTGATCTTATGTCAACCTAACAGCCAGCAAAGTTTACATCGAAATACCCTACTAGCTGCAATAATTGAACATGTCTATAAAAAAACATACAATTTCTTATCCTCTTTAAGTACCTTAAAACTTTCTTGGCAACAACCCAGTGATCGCATCTTGGATTTGACTGATTTCTGCTTAGAAGTTCTATCGCAAAGACAATATTTAGTCTAGTGCACTGACACAAGGTATACATTATACTTTCTGCATACATTATACTTTTAAGTGCATTGACACAAGGTATACCCTAATTTACTCAATATCTAAATAAAGACATTGTAATAGATTCAGTCCATCATCCTTAATGACAGAAACAATTTCTAGCTTGCAATGATGTATATTGAATATTTCCAAAATACGATCAGCAAATGTCCTCGGAGATAAATCTAATAAAATCCAATATATATGGTGAGAACAATCCTTACAGACCTCAATGTAAAGGATAAAAGATGCCTCAAGGTTACTGAGAAGATTCATGGTATCAAAGCCATGGTTTCGTTTGTAATATTAGCAGTTCCATGCGCTTAGTAGGTGAATCCAGTACTGAGAAGATCTCTTAACCTCATGTCTACAGAACCAGAAATCCTCGAAGCACCTGTTTCTCTCGCTCCTTCTCCTTCAAGCTCTTCTGAATTTAGGGTCTCTAATGCCTCCAGAATAGACTATCTCTACGAAGTCTCTCTTAGCGATGAAACCAAGATTTCTGAAACCCAACTTCCTCTTATGAATCCATACTCCGCTTTTGCTAAGCCTACTTCATCGTTTTCACCCATCCGCTCCATCCGCCAACTTATCCATCAAACCCCAAAGCAAGTAAAAGAGTACGTCCAGTCCTCCAAATTCGACCAGCATCCTATTCCTGCTACTGAAAAGGAGTACTTTGTTACTCTTCAGATCCCTCCTGAGTTTCCTAGACAATGGGCTCAACAAGGATATACTCATGTTCATTATGGTGCTGTTCGTCTTGCTCTCACTTTTCATGGCCGCAAGGGTTTACCAGTTGTTGCCAGAATAGTGTTATTGGATACTAGATTCTTGGAATACCAGCATGCTTGTATTGGCACTGTCCAAACCACCTTGAATGCTGGCACAGTTTTTGTGACTCTATATCCTAACTTCAATATCGCTCTTTCAGATCCACAGTTACTTTCTTTTATGAAGGTACAGATTCAGCTCACTGGAGCTCCTCAAACTGCCGATTCTGTTGCTGCAACACTCCATTACCAAATGGTTTATCGAGTGCAGAACCATGCTCTTGATCTAAATTTCAACAATGGAAATGAAGATGCCCTGTTCATCTCTATGCAAAATGATCAAGCTTCCTGTATCCATGTCCCCAGACAAATCCCTAAGGAGAAGTTAGCCACTCTCCTTCCAGAGACTTGGATCACGAACTATGAAAAGCTGCACCAAAGTAACAAGCCTTTCCAATCTTCGGATTCTGAATTTGTCCGAAAAAAAGATGGAACTGTTTCCATCAAATTTGGCAAGGAAAAAGAAGAAAGCCCTTCTATCTTCCAAACCCTTTTCATGATCGAACCTTGTGTTCCTCAGTCAATTTCCGAGCCAGATCCAAAAAGGTTTGTTCGCCACTTCAACAATGAGGGGCATCCTGTCCATTATTACAAAGACCAACATGGTCATTGTTTTTGGGACCCCTTTTGTCAATGCTCTTACTGCATAAACTCTCCCGACGAGTTAAACCCATTTGACAAGCCTCCGCCTCGAAGAAAAAAGAGGAAAGATCCTATATACCAGAGATACTTAAATGGAGACTCATCCGTTGATACTCTTGGTGAATGTGATAAATGCCAGTTCATGGTCTCTTATGCACCACCTCCACCACCAGAATCTGCTGCTCCACCTTTAGTCGCACCAGCTCACCTACCATCATCCCCACCATCTCCTCCTCAGAAAAAGCCAGCTCTCTCCCCGTTTTATAAGCCAATTCTAAAATGGGCTAAGAAGCATTCTTACTCACTTGAGACTCCAGCAGATATACCTCCCACTTCTTCCATAGCCATGTTCCATGAAGCAGAATTCCCTCCCCTTGTCCGAGAAAGTTCAAAACTCTCATTCCCGGCTCCGGAAGAATTCATTGACCCACAAGGAAGATTCCGCCATACTCCTAAAATTCCCACTCCCACTGATGTGGATGAGCAAGGAAGGCACAGAAAGATTCCTGCTGCTGAAGCTGTTCTAAATTGGCAATCAGAGACCCTGTTAGCACAAAACAATGCTTTCAAAGCTATTGATTCCAAAATTGGGAATGTGCAACAAGATCTCCGAAAGTATGATGAAAGTACCAAGAAAATGATCTCTGATTTCCAAAAGAGGCTGCAAGCCCTGGAATCAGGACAACATTTCGGGTATCATCATCTAGAGAGCCCAAAGCCGGAGATAGAAAAGCTCAAAAGACAAATCCAACTCCTTGAAGAAGGGAGGTTCAGACCTTTTGATCCACTTGCATCCCCAGTAAGAACTGGATATTTGCCTCCACCACCCCAGAAGTCTATTTTTGCCAACATCCCAGAAGATCCCTTCAGAAAGGAACCCGATGTAGCAGAAATGCGCAATCGTCTCAAAAATCTACGAAAGGAAAAAGGAAAGGAGCAAGTACCGACAGAATCATGCTCGCTAGTGATAAAAGAAAAGCCAGATTAGATGATGCTATCAAATCCATTAGAATCCTTTCTAAAGGATTTAAGTACTCAGAAGCAGCCTGATCCTGCCATCACAGATGGTCAGATTATTTTCCCAGCAGAGCAAACTTCTCCTAAAACCTCTGATACTGAATCAGAATCAGTATCTCTGTCATCATCTTCATCTTCATCTTCATCCACATCTTTCTCTATTTCTGCTATTGATCCCCCTCCTATTGATCCAATAGTTTCATCTATATTCATGGCTGATGAAGATATGGAATCAAACTATTCTGAACCAGAGGTTGTTCACATAAATAATCCCGAGCAAAATGTGTCCATGGCATCAAAACAGTTTTTTACCATTGATGACATTCCTTATCATAAATGGCCAAAAAGACTAGAGGAATTCTATGCTTGGCTAACCACCCAGTCCATCACCAATCATGACATGAATGATGTCCTTTATAATTTTGTCACGAGGTTTACAGGAAGCCTCAAATTCTGGTGGAAATCAGTATCAGAACAAGACCCATTCATTTCTTGATGTCACACGATTTTAGCCATGCCATTACTCTCCTATATCATTTCTTCGTAGGAAAGCCCGGAGACCTTGTAGAAATGAAAAGAAGAGAATTCTTTGAAAGAAAATGTTGCTCTCTCCAGAAAAAGTATCTTGATAAGCATTATCGAGAAATGCTTAAGCTTTTTTACCAGATTGGGGCTGATTCGAACTTGAAGTATGTTTTCCTATCTTCCATTCCCAAAGAACTATCCCAAATGGTTGAAAGAGTTTTCTTTGGAAGACAGACACGCATACAGGATGTTCCCCTGGGAGAAATACAACAGGAAATCCATCTATGTCTTGAAGAATTGTGCCTAAAGCGTCAAATGGTTCGCACCTACATCCATGACGACAAAGGCCTTGAAGCAGCCTGCTCCCGCCAGAAATTGAAGATCAAATGTTCCAAGCAAGACTGTGATGGAACTTGTGGAAAGTTTTCCAAGAAAAAGAAACATTTCAAGAGGCTCTGGCTGAACAAATCCAAGCATAGCTCCAAGAACTTCCGGAGAAAGAAGAAATGGCGATACCTTCGTAAAAGTAAAGATCGCAAAGGCCACAAGAAATCAAATCGTTGCTACATCTGCAATCAGAAAGGACACTTTGCCAAAAATTGTCCTCAAGCAAGAAAAGGTCAGAATCGTCTCATTCATCACATTGAAAGTGAAACTAGAATCTCTCTTGAAAATGACGATATCGAATCCTTATTCTCTGCTGATGAAGAACCATCCGAACAAACTCTTTGTGTTATTCCTTCTTACCAGACCGGTAGTGAAATTGATTCTGACTCAGAATCTGAAGATATTTTCCATATATCCCCCACATCTTCAGAACAAACCCCTGACATATTTTCAAGTCAAAATCATTGTCCCCATTTCCCTGTGAAAATCCTCACCTCGAAATTTGCCAAGCCAATCACTGTTATTGCACTTATTGATACCGGAGCAAGTTGTTCCATTCTAGACACCAAAGTTCTGCCTGAAGAATATTGGACTCCTTATGTCCGATATTTCAACTCTGCTTCTGGAGATACTTTCTCCACAAATGTCAGAACCACTCCTGTGACTGTTCAGTTCTTCCCTCAGTGTTCCATAACCACAAAGATATATGGATCCAATCTCCCCAATAAAGATTTGATAATCGGGTGGGACATCATGACACAGATTTCTCAACTTCGCATCATTCCTGGAAAAGGTCTTAGGTATAAAGACCAATTCTCTGAGTTTGTCAATATTCAGAGACTCTTTTCCATCCAGATGAGTCTATTAGATCCGATTATGCAAAAGTTGTTAGGATCTTGTTCAGAATCTCATTCTGAATTCGCCCGGAAATGTTCTCATCCTTTATGGGAAAACCCAGAGTTCTTTGTTCGACTTCCTTTCAAGAAAAATGAAGATATCAACCCAACCAAGGCAAGTCACATGGGAATGAAGCCAGAACACCAGGCTTTGGCTCAAAGAGAATGCTCAGAACTATTGCAACAAGGCCTTATTGAAATCTCCAACTCTCAATGGGCTTGTGAAGCCTTTTATGTCAATAAGCGTGCAGAGCAAAACAGAGGAAAAATGAGATTGGTAATCAACTACCAACCTCTCAACTGCTTTCTCCAAGATGATAAGTTCCCTTTACCCTCCCGGGACTCTCTCTTTACTGGCCTAACCAAGGCCCACATCTATTCCAAATTCGACCTTAAAGCTGGATTTTGGCAATTGGGCATTCATCCTGAAGACAGATCCAAAACAGGATTCTGTATTCCAAACCAACATTTCCAGTGGAAAGTTCTTCCTTTTGGCCTAAAGGTAGCACCATCTCTATTCCAAAAGGCCATGTGTCGAATCTTCCAACCAATTTTGTCAAGCGCAGCAATCTACATTGACGACATTCTGCTCTACAGCCCTGATGAGCAGACGCACTGTCAACTTCTTGAGCAGTTCGCATAAATTGTGAGGAAGCATGGCATTATGCTCTCTCAAAGAAAGATGAATATTGCCCAGACAGAAATTGAATTTCTTGGTATGCACCTCAACAAGGGTACATACTATCCAGGACCACATATTGCTCAAGAATTATTGAAGTTTCCAGAAGATAACTTCACGACAAAGCAAGTCCAGCAATTTCTTGGGATAATTAATTATCTCAGGGATTTTGTTCCACACATTGCAAAGCTGCTGATCCCACTTCAGTCAATGTTAAAGAAACATCCCCTACCTTGGGGAAAAGCTCAGACTAAAGCAGTCGCTGAACTCAAGGAGATCATGCAAAATCTCCCACCACTGCAAATACCATCAACAGGAAAGAGAATTCTCCAAACTGACGCCAGTGACGAATACTGGGCAGCCATCCTGCTTGAAGAAATTGATGGTAAGAGGCATCTTTGTGCTCATAAAAGTGGAAAGTTTTCTCAAGTTGAAATGCACTATCATTCCACTTTCAAAGAAATCTTAGCAGTAAAAAATGGAATCAAAAAGTTCGAATTCCATCTCATCAGCCACCATTTCCTAGTGGAATTAGACATGGCATCTTTCCCACATATGACCAAGTTCAAACAAAAGCAAATCCCAAACTCTCAATTGCTTCGATGGGCTGAATGGTTTTCAAAATATTCTTTTGAAACCAAACATATTCCTGGAAAGAAGAATGTGCTTGCTGACTTCCTGTCAAGGCCGAAAGCACCAGCAGAAATCAACATGTACATCAAAAGACCTGCTTTCCATATGCTCAATCATGGTGTGAAATACAAGATAGAGAAGATCAAAGACTTGCCAAGCTGGAAGTATCCACAAGAGATTATCCAACAAATCCAAAATGACAGTCTCTTTGAGAATCTTGGAAACCTCATGTGGCAAAGTCATGCAGACCTGTTCAGATTCAATGGAGGTTCGATTCTTTATCCTTTTGGGTTAAATTCGGATTTTCCATTCATACATCCTCTCATCTGGAAGGAAGATGATTTCCCTGATCAACTCAAAACGTTATTAAGGTACTTAACCAATAAGTACCTAATAGCCATTGAAATTCCAACCATAAGATTCATTGCCAACCTCACCAGAATATTCTTACTCGGAAGAAATGTTGAAAGAGAAAGTGATAAAAATCTCTTAGACTTTCTCAGCTGGTTCTATTCTCCTACTTATTGAAAACAAATTTTAGAGAAAGAACTAAGAGCCATGACACCAAATCCCGAAGTCCACACCATCTTGTTTTTTCGACGTCCATGGTATTTCTCCAGAAATAATGGCAGCATCATCCATGCCCCACAGGAGATAGGAACTACATCCTATAAACCTCATTTAGACAAACGAGAGAAGCTCGGATCCACAAGTCTTCTCCAAGACCTGTCAAATTTTGTGGACACCAATACCGAGAGCTCCAAAGAATCCTCTGCCAGGAAAACAAGACCATCCCTGAAGAAACCTAGAATTATAATGAACCTGCTGCATGGGATCATTATGACCTAGCCCCAGAATCTAAGGAAGCACTCGAAGAGTTTAGACAAGCCGCGTCATCACAGGAGCATGATATGACAGAAGCAGATGATATTGTCCAATCAACCCAGGACCCTTATGCTAGGTGGGGAGGTCCTCTTTCCCAGGATCCCTATGACCAAGGAACTTTATCCCTATCCCAAAGCATGGATACATCCTTTTATGCTCAACCTTCAAACTAGCCCCAGCCAAGTATTCCTACCGACACTACAGGAGCTGACAATACAGACTGGGCACAAGAGGAAGCATCACACTGGAGACACGAAGAAGCATCCTCATCACACCAGCTGAACCGAATCCTTTCACCAGAAGACCTTGAAGCACTTGAACAAAAGTATGATGAACATTGCCTAGCAACCATACACAGCTCAGATGAATCCGACTATGACTACAATGCTCGGGACGGACGAGACCGCTGAATCCGCTGATGTCCGTACAATTTCACTGTAGCAAATCACTGTTCACTTTTACTGTAGCACTAGGCTAGGGAAAGTACTGTTCACAGTACAATCACTGTTCATAGTGTGCGAATAATTCCCTCCCGGAAGTTTCCGGTGCCTCTGTTTGTATTCAGACCCGTGAGCTTGGTCCTTGCTTGTGTGAGTGTGACCTCTTATTGTCTATATAAGGCAAGGAGGGTGTAGTGTGTTGGGCAGAGTCCCCTGAAGTAAAGTGAGTGTTTTGTGCAAAATCTCTATGGCTTTTTAAGTTCTTCTTCTTCTCCAGTCTGGTAGGATCCTCTGAGAAATGCAGCTCTGGTAGATTAGAAACGACTCCATCCTGGTATCTCTGAGTGTCTCTAGGCTCTTAACTAAAGGGCTGAGTGGTTTCCTGCTAAAAGGCTATCCCTGAAGGGCTTGAACGGGTTGTTCGCCCACTGTGGGAAGGCATACCTGCAGGGAATTGACCAAGCCTTCCCTGGTTCTAAGTCTAGGTCCATTCATGGTATCAAATATCATGTACATAGAGTATGAGAAAAATAAATTTCCTCCTACTGACCTTGCAGTATATATATACTAAATTACTTTGTTCCCAACTGAACGAAATGACAACACTACAAAAATTTAATAATATTATCTAGAAACTTACTTAAGACCATGAATAAAACTTTTCAGTCTACACACAAGTTTATTTAAATCATCTGCTGCAAAATCTTCCGGTTGCACTATATAGATTTTGTATATATTTGACGTAACTCCATATCAAGAAGAACTATTAATGCCATGTTCACTCTGAAAGAATCTTTAAAAAATACTAAATAATATATATATGTTTCTTCATTATTAACTGTCCACCCCTCTTTCAGAGTGAAAACTTTGGCTACCAGCTTAACTTTAAACTCCATAGTCTTTCTTTGAAATCTTTTAGGTTTTTTGTGCACCTATTTGCAACTAATGAGCTTGTGATCTTTAGGCAAATCAGTAAATTTCCAAACGCTATAATATTTCATAGATTGCATATCGTCTTTTATGGCATAACTATGCAATAGATATTACAGTCATGCTCTCACATATAGACTATAAAGTCTGATAATACAATTGATCGTCTTTCCCTAACAGATCTCCTGATATAACCACTTCATTCTGTACTTGAGAGGTTTGAGAAATTTCATTATAAATTATATCAAGAATAGTACCTTGAACCTCAACAAGTTTAGTTTATGGTATAGGAGATTTCACAATTGTCTGTATAGGCAAAGACAAAAATACAATGATCTCACCACCGCCCGCAGCGGCAGCGTTGGCTTCGGGCTCTATTCCCCTCACGAAGGGAAGAAGTTCGAACCCAAGTGTTGTCATTAGGGATTCTTAAGCGTGACGCCATGGTGGTGGGTCATGCACTAGCATCACCTGGGGTTTACGTCGCGGCTGCCAGCTAACGGCCGTTCCTCCAGTCCCAAAAAAAAAAAAAACACAATGATCTCCTTCGTACTATTATCCTTAATAGTTTGAGAGCAGTTATTCTCTACAACTACGTTGAACTCTAGAAACTTTACTGTATGTGATTCCATAATACTTGTATCTTCATTAAGGCAATAAAATTGATACCCCTTTGAACAATCTAGGTAAGATACAAAATAATTCCAAGTGGATCTAAATTCCAACGCACTTAATATTGGATTATATGACATCTCTTCTGTATGACACCTCTAAATTTTAATATGATTCAAGTTAAAATTTACGTCTAGTTTATAACTCAAAAGAAGTTTAGGGAACAAATTTAGTAAAAAACACATTTTTGTATGTGAAAAGAGTTGCTTTCAAAATATCAATCCACGGAAGACCGGATAAATTAGTCTTACTCATCATACTCATAACCATGTTAATTATGGTGTAATTATGCCTTTCGGTCAAATAATTTTGTCAAAATTTTCAGGCATAGTAAATTACGTTACCACCCCAGAATTTACCTAGTATTTGACAAATGACCCTTTAAATTATTCAACATTGCCATATATGCCAAAATACTCACCGCCACTATTAGGCCTGACAATCTTTAAGACTAATTCTAACTGTTTTATTCTTTACCTTGGTCATTTTACTTCCATAATAATCAATAGAAGTCTTTAAATAACCATTAAGAGTAGACATAATATCAACATTATCAACTTTTCTACTCTTTCTTTAGACATGTGTGAGATTATTCATTAAACATAAAAATTTTGGAAACAACATTTTCAACCATATACGAAACGTATTATGTTAAAAAGTCCTTGCAGATGTGTCCTAATTTCGGTATTAGACAAGATATAATTTCAAGCTACTAAGGCTTCCATCATCTTTTAGCAGTGCAGTAAGTTGGTAAACCACTTTTTAAATGTTTCTAAATGAAAGCTTCATGAATAACAAGCAAATCCGATTGCTCTTTTACCAAGTAGTAAATCATATGTCCACTACTTAAAATTTAAACTAGTAAAAACCTCAATAATAGTGGAGTTATTAATGACAGATAAGGTGACTAAAATAACAAGCAATGAATGTAATTAGCGTCATGTGAGCACTATGTAACTTGACATATAAGTACACATCTAGAGAGTTACATGCAAAATCATATAATCACCTTTGGGCAAAATACATGACGTGCAGTTGTACACTCTCCACATGATAGCGGTTATGATAATATACTAACATTTGTAAATTCATCACCTTTGGGCATATGAACCATCAGGATCAGTCAATCCTCCACCACACAATCATATATCCCTTCATGAATTAATACACAATCACTTCCTTCAGGAGTATGACCACGCATTAGATCAGGAGACATCCACATGTGATTTTAACTTTAGTGATAAGGGCAACATATCATTAAAATCACATATCATGCTAATTACACTACTTTATTCATTATAAAAAATTAAAATTTATATATATTATTAATAAATAACAATTTTATAATGTTTATGTGATAACATATTTGCAAATCAATACTTGTATTTCCAAAATAAAAAAAATACAAAAAAAAATACAAGAAAATATACTAAAAATATACATATTTAAGGTTTCATATGTACTTTTAAATCCATAAAATTATCAAACATGTAAAATAAATACGCCACAACATAAAGGATGAACATACGAATCCAAAGCCGCCAGCCACACCCCATCAGAGCTCCCACGCGCCCGCACGCTCCACCTGAGTGCGTGGCGCATGGAGTTCACGTGCAGGCGAAGAGACTGGTCAAAAATCGATCCGATCGGTAGCGATCCGACCAGTTCCCGGCTCAACCGTCCGGTCCAACTGCCCGGTCCGACCGGTTCTATCAACAGTTGACCGGGTCGGTCGGTCAACGGATCAAGTCCTCGGATCGGCCACGTATCGGGTCGAGTCGAGCCCGAGTCGCTAACGTCATCGTGACGTTAGCACCCATGTGCATCGCACGCGCGAGCCGTGCCCCGCACGTGGGAGCACGTGAGGGCGCGTGGGGCGCGTCTCCGACGCCCTGGCGGTGCATGGCCGCGCGTGGGGGCACGTGGGGCCTCCCCTAGCTACGCTACCCACACATCTACTCATCTCAACGAGCCCAGTCCAAATTTATAATTTAATTTGATTTTTATAAAACGAAAAATCACAAAAATCTCAAAATTATGGCGAAAATTCTATGCATTCGAGTTATAGGGTTATGGTTGCTCTGATACTACATGTTGGATGCAAAACGTGCAACCCCAAGATCTCTATAACCAAAATAAGAGCATAGATGATTGAGTAGAAAGATGAACGCACCTGTTTTGGAATCAATCGTTCTTGATGCGGAAGCGAAAAGCAATAATCTATGCACAAGTCCTTCTCCTCTATTGCCCTTTGTATCACTAGCTCAATGAGACGGTCCCTTACCCTTTTACATTAGGTTAACGCTCCTTATGTGATTATACTTATGAGAATTAGGGTTAAATGAGAAACTTGAGCATTATTTATAGAGTTTTCAACCAGGCCTTCTCCTTACGGGCCAGGCTCAACTCGGCCCACACTAGCCAGCCCCATATTAAACTAATTAAGAAACCTTCTATCTCACCTTAGACCAACCCTGTAAAACAGTAAATTACAATATCAATTAATGTAGTCCACATTAGGAAAACTCTTACAATCCAACATCCACACCCTCCTCTCTTCCCTTTCCTCCGCCGCCACCCACAGCACTGATCGCTTTGCGAACGCTACTACTGGCTAAAACCCTCCCGATCGGGCCGACGGGCTCTTCCTCTGCTGCGGCAACCTTGACATTGCCACTTGCAGCATCTGCGTGGCCACTTGAAAGCAGGAGATCCTTCGAAGATGCCCCAACCGACGGGTCTCTGTTATTTGGTACAACGAGTGCATGTTGCGGTACTCAAACCAGTCCACCTTCTTAGTCATGGAGCAATCACCATCTCCCCTTTTGTACGACAAGAACATCATGGACCCAATCCGATTCATGCAGGTCCTATTAGAAACCCTCAACAATGTCACGGTGAGGACTTCAGCTGGTGGGTAAGGGAAGAAGGTCACCGTGGCAAAGGCAAACATCATGAGCATGCAGAAGCTGTACGCACTTGCACAACACATGCCGGACTTGACAGCATCAGACTGTGGCACATGCCTCCAGTTCGGTATCGCTAATTTACCTCAGGGGAAGCAAGGGACTAACTTGATCACTCTGAGCTGCAATGTGAGGTACCAACTCTACCCCTTTTATAACACCTCAGCTCTGCCGGCACCAGCACCAGCAATAGTGTTAAGGAAATCTCTTATGATATTTTGAAGATGACAAAATAAATCAAAGGCTACTAACGTATTTAATGGTTGAGTAATAGACTATGCAGATGATAGAACATGTAAAGGATATTATCAAAGTCTATACTTGAAAGAACTAGAAGACAGACTCTATGCTGAAGCTGAACTTATTCAAACTGTATTCAGACCTTAAAGCTAAATATGTTCAGAAGCAGAATATGTTCAGACTTATGTCCTGATTGTAAAGTCTATTTCAGATAAAAGACACTCGGACTTTACTTTAGACAGAACACTCTCAGATTTTACATCCAGAACGAGATACAAATCCAGAACGTGACAAGGTCTAGAACGAGACACAAGTTCAGAAAGTAGCAGATTCAAAACAAAGCATGTTCAGAACGAGACAACTTGACAAAACGTAACACAAGCCCCAAACATATAATGGCTAGTGATCTGGTTTAGATTCTACATCAAGATAGATTTAATTGACTCAATCTAATTGATTAATAATTGGATATTGAAGACATAATCTTTCTAAACGAAGAAGTTTTATTTATGGAAACCAAAATTCTATTTGTATGGGCAATCAAAATCAATTTGGGATTCTAATTCTGTCACTCAACGACTACTAAATCTTCTAGATACAAATCTGTCCAATGGTAGATTGGAAGACGATCCTCTAGATACTGTCCAACGGTTAGTTTGGAAGTGGATGAGTATTTAAGGAGATCAAGAACCGATGAGCAAGTAAGAGATGGAGTGTAGAATTTATAATTCCAAAGTATGAGCGAACTTCGATCATACATTTGTCTTTGGTGAGCTTAAACGTTTGTGATTGTGAGAGAAATACTAAAAGAGTGACTTAGTGTAATAGTGTGATCTACCACTAAGTATTTGCACTCAAAGTTGTAATCTTTTATTGATTACATAGTGGAATCCAGCCAAAAGGCTGTTAGCGTGGGAGAGTGGACATAGGCTTAATCTAAACCGAACCACTATAAATTTCGTTTGCAGCATTCTCTTTCCTTAACTCTTCTTATTTAAGTTTGTTGTATACTTACAGGTTATTTCAGAAGTTTGTTCCATCGCATAACAGATTTTGAACATCTACCAGAAGTCTGGTGGCTCGCTTATCAGACTTTGATCCTTATTCAGACTTTACTCGCAACTTATTTTATTTCGCATTTATTTGTCAAGATTTCTTTTAAACACCTAGAGGGGGTCTATTCACCCCCTCTAGGTGTTCATACTAGCACTTTCAAACAGCACCTCCACATCCTGCTCCGGCGATCGGACCTAAAGGTAAATGTATGTTTGTATTGCTTATCTTCGTCTGTCCTAACTCTTTTCGCTTTAATTGGAATCAAGATCTTGATTTAGCGCTTTACCAAAAAAAAAAAAAAAAAGATCTTGATTTAGCGCGTATCCACCATGAGTAATTATAGAATTTTCCCTAAAATAAAAAGACATGATCGGTTGACTAAAGATATGAGGTGATATTGGAGGATCATAAAAACAATTTCTCGTCATAATGCGCTTGTTGGTCCTGGGCTTTAGTTTAAGCGGGGACTCCGGTGTTTATGCTGCAACTTTTTGTTAAGAAAACTGTGGCTGGGCTGGACAAATATTATAAGTATTTTTGACCAAAAAAAAAAAAGTTATACAAATATTATAAGTTGTTGAAATTAATGCTTCTTTCAATTCTTTAATGCTACAAAGTCAAGATGAAATACATATTAGGTAACAACTTTTTCTAAGGTGGATAGCTCACTTATATGACCATTGGTAAAGGGTCGCTTTTAACCAATCAATGGTTAATCCCCCAATAAACAATCGATGTGCTCAAATAGGTAATAGGGAAAAAATTGCATTTTTTCTATGAATGACAGATTATGGATTACAGCTTAGGTTCCGTTTGTTTGAAGGAAAATCATTTTGGGAGATTGTTTTTCAACTTTTAAGTGTTTGGATAATGAAAACCTAGTCAATCTATGATGAGCATTTTCCATGGACTGAAAACAAGAAATTAGATTGGGGAAAACGATTTCTCCTTCTGACAAGAAGGTAAACATTTTTCTTGATTTATTGTTGCTGGTCAAAGTGAGAAGTATAGGTCTATATGTCTATTTCTTATCTCTCATCATTTTTATTAGTCCTTTTTCAATAAGTCTCATTTGTTTTGGTCATTAATTCTCATGTTCTGTTACATTCTCAAACAAACATGATCATACATAATTTTTTACACATATGGTTCCATAATTCTTTCCTAATATCTTTTTAATTTTTTATGGATTAAAAAAATAAATAAAGTCATGTTGATTCTAATTTTTTAGTCGTTACATGCCATTTTTAACAATACAAGCTGCCTTTAATGGATTTATGGAGATGACATATCTGAAATTCTCCTTATTTGCCTAAACTCGACGGAAAATCCATGTAAATGTCCTCCTCTTAATCACTATGGAAAAAGGCATTGTGGACGTCTAGTGTGGGGACCAATGACAGTAAAGCAATGATTGAGAGAAAAGAATGAATAATGACTTCCTTAGTTACCGAGGAAAATTTTTTCTCATAATTCAAAACATTTCTGCTTTGTGAAACCCTTGACAGTTAATCAAGCTTTGTAATGCTCAATAAAACCATCTGTCTTATATTTAATCTTATAGACCCATTATCACCTTGTTGATTCGATATTAGAGGAAAGTTTGAGAAATAAAATATTAAGATGCATCCACATTGCATTGCTATGTGTTCAAGAGAACGTATCGAGACAGCCAACCATATCATGGGTGGTTTTAGTGCTGGTAAGCCAAAGGGCGACCCTTCCAACACTGACACGGCTTGTATATTTGACTTACACTGGTGGTAGAGAAGTGTCAACTACATCTATTAATGGCTCAGCAGCGACATCAATAAATGAAGCTTCGATGATGGATCCACACCCTAGATGATAAAATCACCAAAGGATCAACGTTGAATTTGGAAGTAAGACAATGCGAGATGTTGTTAAGATAAATTAATGCTTTTGAAAGTTCTAAATTCTAGGTAAGTTCATTAGAAGTCTAACCGGAGAGTATGTGGTGACAAGGTAGAAAATAGAATTTCCATTCTATTATTGTTAGCAATTCTAATCTCTAGAAGAAGTGGTGGGCTGCTTGCACAATGGATGATGAGTTTACTCTAACGTCTTCGAGGCCAATTCACTAATAGTATATGTGGGTTCATCTAGATTGGCGAAAAAAGGAGAACGACATTCTAGAATTAGAGTGCACAACCAAAGTTAAGTGGAATTTGGATTATTATATTAGAACTTTTATTAACACCTAAATTTTGATAACTCATTTAATCATTCCGTAATTATATAGAATTTAACCCCTAGCAAAATAATTTTCATTAAATTGTACCACATATAGATATTAGGCGGGCATTTACATTACTAGTATTAAAACTAAAAAATATATATATTATTATTATCATTATTATTTTATCTTATTTTTAAAATAATTTTTGAAAAGAAAAGGGTAGAAGCGAGACCCAGCCGGAGGCAGGCCGGCCCGGCCCTCTCTTCTTTTCATTTCCTCTTTCTTCCACGCCTGGGCCCGCCCAACCCACTTCATCTTTTCATTTTCTCCTGGCCCGGCCCTCTCTTCTCCTCTTCTCCTCCTCTCCTGGTTTTGGAGGATGGCTAAACGACAATAGAAGGGGACAGCAGAGGCAGAGACAAAAAGGACAGTGGAGCTCGCGGAGAAAAGAGGAAGGAATCAAGAGAGAGGGGTGGAGCAGAGATTGAAGGAGGCCGTTGCTCGCCTGGAGGAGGAAGCAGAGAAGAAAACAAGAGAGAAAGAGAGCATCATTGGGAGCTGAAGGGGGCGATTTTTGAGCTGAGAGAGAGGGAACGCTGAGGTTGAATTGAGAGCGAGAGAGAGAGCCTCGGCCAACACCTCGGCCACACACGTGCTCCGTCCGGCGACCTCTCCCGGTAAATGTCCTCAAGCCCGAACCAGTAGGCCTTTGTTCTTTCCCTCTGTTTGCTACTTTCTTGGGTACGCCGGGCCAGTGGTCGTGGCCGTTCGCTCACGCGAGCTCCGGCCCCCGTAGGACTTTAACTAGGTCGCTACGTGTTGCCCGTTATTTGCTAAGGATTTGTAGCCCGCGTTCCAGTCACGGTTGAGCTGGAAACCACTTGTTCGATGGCGCACACAAACGCTTGATGAAATGCTTCACCGAGATCGAGTTTTGCTTTG
Source organism: Eucalyptus guilfoylei (assembly GCA_016097605.1). Taxonomy (NCBI): domain Eukaryota; kingdom Viridiplantae; phylum Streptophyta; class Magnoliopsida; order Myrtales; family Myrtaceae; genus Eucalyptus; species Eucalyptus guilfoylei. The sequence goes on along the minus strand of CM027864.1, from coordinate 42,376,624 downwards.
CCCTTTTTGGGCAAAACCGAGCGTCCTCTTGTTGATCCGCCCTGTTGAGGTGTCGTTTTTGTGAGTAGCATTCCCGGGCGTTGGTTGTTCGATCGTTTCACTGCCTCCACCACTGCCATCGCTTATGTGGTTCTGCGTTTCGTGCTTTGTGGCCGACAATGGCTGTCCGATGACAAGAGGAAATCAGCGGAGAGGTCAGCCGACGAGTGATGGTCGTCGAAGTGGACAACCGGTGAAGGTGTAGCTCGTTGAGGAAGATCACCCAAGGAAGAAGACGTTCGGGGAAGAAGGCGTCGAAAAGGGCAACCAACAAAAGGGGAATGAGAGAAAGTGACTAGGTGGGATTAAGTGAGATTTAGTAAGTTTGGGCTTAATTAGAATTAGTAAGTCCGGGTCTTAGTTGATTCAGCAGGTCTAGGCTCGTTTCTTCTAAAGGATTTGGGTTTGGCCTATTATATGGGTTTTAGGCTAGGCTCTTTTCTTTTGTTTTGCCCTTTGTTTTTTGGGGGGTTGAAGGACTGGGCGTTGTCGGTGAGCCCAGTCCATTCGTGGACCCGGTCGCGATCCGGGTCGGATGTCCGTTCTAAGATATATTATTTTAATATTAAAAATAAATAATTAATTAATTTAAAAATTAAAAAAATTAAAAATCAGAAAAATCTTAAAAATTTGGAAAATCCAGAAAAATAGAAAAATTATAATTTAGAAAATCATTGAAAAATTTTGGAAAATTCGAAAATTTGTAAAAAATTTAGAAAATTCCAAAAAAATTTAAAAAATTCCAAAAAACTAGAAACTCTCTGAAATACTTAAAGATAGTCCTTTTGGGTAGCCTTCTCTTAAAGTTATGGAAAAATCATTGATATAGGAAATCGTGCTAAAAAAATATTGATTGAGCTCTTTCGGCTTTACCATCGAGTTCTAATTGTCCATAAAGAAGAATACTCTTGATTGCGTACTTTCTATATGATGATTATGGCTTATCTTTTGCCTAACTAGGATTGATATATTTTTTTTCTTAGCGTTAGATGCTTGCTTTCCTTTGTTATTTTATTTAATGCTTTCTTTGGTTGCTAATTGCTATCTTCATAACTACGCATCTGCATTATCACCTCACATATTAGTGAATAGATCTAAAATCAATCTAGACTACTGACAAAAATCTTCCTGAAATGAGGGTACCGAAAAGGTACTAATTGATTAATTAGTATAACTAAGTCATCGATCCTAGATTTTCTAGCTGCGTAGGAAGTGAAGTATACTCACATACTTCACTTAATTTCTAACTGACTTCAATAGGCTAATGATGACTTCTTATATAGAAATTCCTATAGAATTATTTGAATGAAAATCACATGTTCAATATGTAGAAAATTATTCACATGAATAACTAATCAATCAAGAAAATAACGGATCCATATATGATTATAAAATACCGAGATCAATAAATACAGCGGAATTAAAGCGTACATGTTTGAGCCATTGCTTCACTTGAAGAAAAGTAGATCACTCTGATAATCAGGGATCTATTGGAATACCGGATCTTCCTCTCTATGACTTATTTCAAAGATAGCGAAGCTTTTTCAATGGGATTAAAGCAACTAATAGGTATAACCTACCCTTTTATAGGCTAGAGGGACCTAGCAAAACCCTAATCAACAACAATCAATCCAGGCCCCTTCCCATTACGGGTTTCGATTAAACACAATTGCCTACACTTTGTTTTTCAACCAACTGCCCATTATCAATAGATGCAAATACTCAATTTAATCGATCATCACGTAGGGTTCGACAAATATTGGATATCCATTAACCCGATTATTTAAAATAGAAAATCAATTAATTAATGTAAGCCCATATTATAGGAAATTTCCAACATTCTCCCACTTTGGCTACATTAATTAACTTATTTTATTTTGAAAAAGATTTTATATTGAAAACGACACTATCGGGTTAATAACTGAAATTTTGTTTCATGTGGCCACAATTTTAAAAAAAAAAATAATATTCCAATAACGGCATCTCAAAACCAATCTAATCATATATAACCTCTGTATAGGACTATGGAGATCAATGTGTTAAAAAAATGCCACAACACAAGACCTTCCATAATCATATAATAAGCATTATATTTTCATAGATCATGGGCCTAGTAGTGTAGTAAGAAATAGTGCCAACATGTGATCAAAATATACACTATTTCTTATCGGTCCTCAATGCAATTTCTCAACGACATGAAACTGCATTAACGCAATTTCTAAACAACATGAAATTGCCTCAGTGCGATTTCTAGACAACATGAAATTGCACAATTATGTCACAATTCAACATGAGATCTCATAATTAGTGACATCCAGTCATCTTTAAAGTAAAATTTGTTTAAAGATACTGTTTTATACTTCTATTTCTCATCCAACGGAGAAAGGATAACAATAGAATTAATAACAATAATCATTGAAAATAAATGCTTTAATAGACATCATAAAAGCATTATCAATCTGCATATAACTATAATATCCAGAAATACAAATTATATAACTCTCACTAACAAAAGAAATCAAAATCAAAAGATTCTTGAACACCCATATTTTTTACATGTTCTTTAAACAAAATGAGTCGTAAGTCTTTTGTTAGAGGATCAGCCAACATGGACTCAGTTCTAATATTCTCAATCACAATGTCTCCCTTTTTGATCAAGTCCTTAATAGTATAATATTTTATCAAGTTAATATTTCAATCGTGGCATTATTGTTGTTTACAACAAATGTAACTGTTTGTCACATATAATGCAATAAGATAAATTATGAGCATTAAATATTTCAACAAAAATAATTAGTACATTATAAACTCCCTTTTGGGCAGAGTGTATAATGCACCATTATTTTTCACAGCATAAAGTTTATAAAGCAACAACAAGGAGAATTACACATAATTGTTAATGATCTATCCCCTTTGGGCAGACAAATCATTTAAATTATACATCTCCATGATATCAATATATAGAGACGATAAAGGAGAATTACATATAATCTTCAAGGATCAATCCCCTTTAAATTATATATTTCCATTATCTCAACATAGAGGAGAATTACACATAACTCTAAAAAATTTATCCCATTTAGGCAGATAAACCTTTTGAGTTACACATCCCCATCATTTATCTCTAATATATCAATATAGAGGGGAATTACATATAACTTTCAAAAAATTTATCACCTTTGGGCAGATAAATCTTTTTGAGTCATACATCCCCATATTTTAATTTTGGAATTTATCTTCATGCAATTTTCAAATTAATATACACAATAACCCCCTTTGGGCAGGTAATTGTATATACTAATTTTTATCAATAAGGAACTTCAACAATTTACAAACTTTAACAATTTGTAAATAATGTTCCATTTAATCAATGCCCAAAAATTCACCAAACAATATGAAGTACTTTACGACATGTGCTTCCCAAGATCATATTGCATTTATCAAACAATAATTTTTGCCACAATTTTTTTTTTTTTAAATGGGGGGTGAGAAAAACGGTTTTAGTCCAAATCACTGAATTAACCCAACAAAAGAAAGGATAGGTGCATCTAGCACTTCAGCCAGCATGTTTCGTATTTAAGTTTAAATTACTCGTGCACCAAATACCAAACAAAGACACCCAGGCAGGAACTACAATCTTTACAAGAAAAAGAATGGCACCCAAGCTGCATACTCGACCTTAACTAAAATAGAATGAAGAACACTCTAAGCAAGCACTGTAACTAATTACATCAGACAGGGAAAACAACCCACCATTTTGTCACCTTTAGTCAATAGGTTCTAATGTTTAAATTAATAAATAAAAGTCCCACTAGCAATCTTAAGCTTACTTTCCCTTTTTCTTCTACACAGTGGTCATTCACATAAAACACTATCATAGACCATTGCTTATAGAGACATAATCGAATGAGAAGTTCACCATCCATCAAAGAAGACCAAGTTCATCAATCCATAAGCAATACCCACGATTACCATCAATGGAATTCGTCTAAATTTCATTAAAAAAAAAAAACGATCTTGAATCCACCACAAACAATGATATGAAAGCACACATCAATCAGTACACTAGCCGCCAGATTCCAACATATGTGAATCATTAAACGCGAACCTACACGGGAAACCGAAGATGTTCAAGCTGCTCAGCCCTCGAACTCGAATTGTTCACGCGCCCTCCAGTCAAAACAAAAGCTACTGCACAATTGTCACGCCCCGATCCTCAGACACGCGCACATCCCTTACCTTTGGTCGATTTTATAATACGATATCCCAGGACTAAGTATCGCCGACCCCTTTCGTTTATTAAGCACATGCGGAAGCAGTTATAAATCCCCAGATAATAACACAATGGGATAGAAAAGTAAGGCCGTATTTTTCATTTTGAAATCCACAACCGAACTTTTACACAAAGCATAAACCAGAGTACTTCACAACTATTCACATCAAAATGGAGTTCTTAAAAGAAGATAAAATCTCAGTCCATCCGAGCCGTACTCAAGGCCCCTCTCGGGATTATCTTCTTCTTCCAAAATTCTTCTCCTCAGGTTTCACCTCCGAGTTCTCTTTCTCAGATTCCTCCTCCTTAGCTCCTCATCGGGATCCTGAAATGTTGTCCCCAAACCGGGATGAGACTACGTCTCAGCGAGTTCTACCCCACTAAGGCCCGATTAGCAAATCATTATACTATAGGCTGCCTAAACACGCATGGGTCAGAAGACGTACATTCGCATCAGTCTCAACCTGCAATTCAAGGTTATATACGAACGCTTCACAAATCATAACGAACAATCAATCAAATCACGACAATCTGATCAAATTATTGATCAATCGAATTAGTCTATTACAAGTCAGACGGACCATTCTAGGTCATTGATTCCACACCATATAACCTCCCATCGGGCACTCGGTCACAGAGCCACATCAATGCTCTCGAGCGTCAAGTTCGCCAAGGTGACGTATCTACTAGACAATTGCGTGCGTTCTTTAAGGAGCCGTTTTCGCCAGTGATATCCCAAATCACCGAACCACACATGCCTACAACGATTTGTTCAATAGACAATTGCGTGCGTTCTTTAAGGCGCCGTTTTCGCCAGTGATATCCCAAATCACCGAACCACACATGCCTACAACGATTTGTTCAATAGACAGCTACGTGCGTTCTTTAAGGCGCCATTTTCGCCAGTGATATCCCAAATCACCGAACCACGTATGTCCATGATGGGATATGTATTGGACCGGTACGCGCATTCTTTAAGGCGCCGTTTTTGCCAGTGACATCCTTAGTCACCGAATCACGTAGGCCCATACATCGTACCTGATCGGTCCAAGCCCAAAGTACTTCCGATTTACTCTCACAATTCTACTCACTTTACAACTCAACAAAGCATTATAAATGCTGAATAAACAAACTTGGCCATTTACCAATCAATAATTCAATCTCAATCAATTCCAATCAATTTAGGGTAAATCCCTAAAATATCACAATTTATTTAATTCCATGCAACGTAGGGCTCAATTAAATAAACGGACTGCGCTTACGACAATCAACACGAGATTTCGGTCGTCGGCCATCTCAACTTTAATTTCCGAAAAATAATTAATTAATTAATTAATTTCAAAATTTAATAATTAATTACAATAAATCCAATTTAGCTCAAATCGGAGTTCAATTAAATAAACAGAATGCGCCACGACAATCAGCACGAGATTTCGGTCGTCGGCCATCTCAACCTTAATTTCCGAAAAGTAATTAATTAATTAATTAATTTCGAAAATTAAATATTTAATATTAAAAATTCAATTTAGCTTAAAATAAAGCCCGATTAAATAAACGGACTTCACCACGATCATCAGCATAATTTTCCGGTCACTAGCCATCCCAGTTGAATTTTCTGAAAATAAATAATTAATTAATTTAATTCCGAAAAATAATATTTAAATACCAAAAATTCCACTTAGGCCCGAATTGTCAAATTGAAGCCCGATAAAGGGTTGGAAAAATCCTGGGCTACCCTCAATAAATAGTAGACTGTGTCTACTTGCTAAATACACAATCAATTTGTCTAATTTACATCACAATTGACTAATAATTACTAATCTATTCTAATCTAACCACCTAATTGCATTTAATTAAACCTAACCAACCCTAAGCATAATTAGCAAACTAAGCAGGGATTAGTGAGATTACTCAACGGAATCGCGCGCAAATCGGATCAATCCGACGGGGACGACGCGAGGAACAACAAACTCCAAAGCACGGCTCGGGTTCGGGGCCCGGAAATGGACCAAAAGCGGGCCCGAAGTCGCTGGATACCCACTCGGCCACTTGCTGTTCACGACTGGCCGAGGCTGATCCGGCGGCTAGGGCGGCGAGGAGAGGCCGGCGGAGGGCGAGAGGAGCTCCGACGGTCCGAACGGTGGCCGGAGATGGAGCTGGTCGGCGGTCTGGCGGCTTCTTCAGCTACTCCCGAAGCTGGACAGAGACCAAACAGCTGCTGGACGGAGCTGCTAGGCGGCGGGGATGCGAGGGCCGAGCAGCGGAATGCGAGGGCGGCGTACGGGCGACGGAGCGCGACGGCGGGAAGGGCGGCGACGGCGAGCTACAGCTTCTGGTTCGCACGAAGGAGAAGAAGAAAAAGGGGGAGTTCGGTCGCGTGGGGGAGGAAGAAGAGAGAGAAGAGGGAGAAGAGGGAGATAAGGATTGACCGGTCAAAGAAAAGAGAGAGAGAGAGAGAAGTCGGTGGGGGAGCTGTCCGCACGAAGGGGAGGGGAGAGGAGGGAGAGAGAAAAGAGGGAAAAAGAGAGAAAAGAAGAGGGAGGGAAAAATAAAATAAAAATAATACAATTATTCTTATTTTATTTTCTTTTCTCTTTCCCTTTCTATTTTCTTTTGGTTTTTAATTTTTCTTCCGATAATTTCTTTCTCGAAATTTCGGACTCGTCAATAAATTGACGAACGATGAGACAATATCCAAAAATGAATTATGACATCCCGAATATTCGATTCCCGAACCGAATTCACTTTCGTGGTTAAAATCGGCCGACGCGATTTTAGTCAAATCCAACAAATTAAGTAGCTTTTAGGGATTTTATCGCGGATACATCCCTTAATGGCTTCACCTAATAGGTTAGTTAACTCGTGAGTGATCAGCTCAGAGAAAAAGGACTATAGGCGCGTCGACGAAATGCCCATTTCATTTTATCGAAACGGGGTCGAAATTCAGGATGTCACGACAATGAAACTCAATCCCATGAATCTAGCCCAAATCACACCAACACCATCTATGTTTCGCAGATCTAGTCCAACAGAAGCAAGAGGGCCACAATTCGCCAACGGAAACCCATGACGGGTCCCACATCAAGCACTCTTTTGTCCGTCAGATCCAAATGTAAACTTTCCAAAAATATTTAAGGTCCAGATGATTGTTTCCTCAAGCTGGACCACTTTTGCTAGGTTAATAGCACCAACCCATGATGGGAGAAAACTTCTCCCACAAGCTAAAACATAAGCACTTAACTGAGTACTTCCACATGTTAATTGGAACGGCAGCACTCTTTGTTTTATTGTATCTCATCAATTAGTCCTCCACCAGTCAGTCTAGTCCATTAACCCTTTCTCGAATTTGTGCAGGAAAGATGAAGCATCCATGTACGCAAAAACATTATCTGTCCCAACAAACAAACTCGGCTAATTTAACTAGGAGTAGACGTCCGAGACTAGCCATGGTGGAGCACTCATGTCTGCTAGGACATTTGCATGCTCGAGTTCACAATTTTCCATGCTAATTAGTGGAATAACAAACCTTTCATGTACGAGGATTCCTAGAAAACAATGGGAACTCTCTTCCTTGCACTTGCTTTTCTAATTACAAAAGCTATCAACGCTCTATCTTTACCAGTTAGTTTACAAGTACTTACCACACTTTGGAGCCGAACATAACCGACGAATCATCTGTCTCTTGCTTGTGAGAACTAACAACAACTTTATACTCCACCAGCAAACAGATTAATCACAACTTTCTCAAGCAAGCATGTTGTAAGACCCCAATCATTATTCCAATTAAAACACTCAAAGCTTGATCAGCTGGATAACTATACATAAAGATCAGCATCATCCCAGTAACATTGAATGTGAGCCCCACACGTTCAATGTGGAATACATGATAAACTTCCAAAAAAGGAGGCCCACTAAATAATCTACATTGAAACAGAGCGTGCGCACTTTCAAGCCATGGTTTCTTCATAGGAGAGCTACGCATATTAGTATCTTAGATTAGCCGAAGAGAAGAACCCATAAACGAGGATTGCGAAAGAAACACAAAAGCACAGGCACATAATGAATTCGAGCAACCCAATGATGGGTGTGTAGAATATTATTCACATAAACTAAATAATTAATTGTTCGGCTTAAAAGGGAGAAGCTCGAGGATGAGTGGGTTAAAATAGAGAGGGAGAATGGACCAAACTCGTCGGTTGAGCTTCACTTTGGGAAGCGAATCAACAACGCACAAAGGGAGTGAGAGATGCGAATGCGTGTGTTTTTCCTCTTTTTTCATGAATAAACCCTAGAATCTCAAATTTAAAATTCTCACTCAATTTTCAACGAAATTATGCAAATTATATATGGTTAGAAAGATCTCAACATGTAGAACAAAAGCCCTATGGTTTCGGGATCAATCGAGCAAAAAATTCACATGAAAAAATAATGCCCATATTCGGCTCAAAGAGGAAAATTTCGAATTTTTACATGAAAAAAAAAAAAATTTGGGTTCTACAATCATATATGACCATGCTCTGATACCACATGTAGAAAATTATTCACATGAATAACTAATCAATCAAGAAAATAACGGATCCATATATGATTATAAAACACCGAGATCAATAAATACAGCGGAATTAAAGCGTACATGTTTGAGCCATTGCTTCACTTGAAGAAAAGTAGATCACTCTAATAATCAGGGATCTATTGGAATGCCAGATCTTCCCCTCTATAACCTATTTCAGTATAGCAGCTTTCAATGGGATTAAAACAACTTATAGGTATAACCTACCATTTTATAGGCTAGAGAGGGGATCTAGCAAACCCTAATCAACAGCGTGTCAACTGGGCCATTCCCATTACGGGTTTTAGTCAAACACAATTACCTACACTTTACTGCTCAATCAGGCCCGTTATCAATATATGCTAATACCCAATTTAATCAGATCACTGTAGGGTTCGACAAATATTGAAATATCCATTAACCCGATTATTTAAAATAGAAAATCAATTAATTAATGTAAGCCCATATTATAGAAAATTTCCAACACAATATTGTTGACACCCGAAATTTTTGTCGACGTTTTAAACATTCATTTTGCAAGAAAAAAAAATAAAGAGCCAAAAAAAAAAAGAGAATGAAAACATTAAAAAGAAAAGAAAAGAGAAAACAAAAAGAAAAAGGGGAAAAACGCGGAAAAATATATATATATAAAGGGAGGTTCATTTTTTCGCGGGGGATTCTCTCGGAGGAGCTCTCTCTCAAAAAAACCTCTCGACTCACGTACTCCCTCGTACGGACATTCTCTTGGGGGGGGGGGGGGAAGGTTCTCTCTCTCGGATTCTCTCTTGCTCTCTCTGTAACTGCTCGATGGAGCTCTTCCATGGCAGATGGGAGGAAACCCTAAATCTTCGGATCTCTCTCTCTTCTCGGCGGAGGCGGCTCTCGCTCGATCTCTCTGGTTCTTCGTTCTTCTCTCTCGGTGGCTCTCGAGCGGGTTCGGCTCTCTGATCGGCGACATCGACGACGACGACGACAGCAGATCTGGCTCTCTTTCTGGAGATCAGAGACGGATGGTTGCTGGCGAGGATCGGAGGCGCTCGAGATCTCGCTCTCGGACGAGGATATCGCTGACTGAGGATCGGGTTCTCTCTGTGGATCGATCAGGGGTTTTTCTCTCTCTCTCGAGCGGGCTCTTTCATTCGGACGTTCGCTCACCTGATCGATGAGCTCTCTTTCTATCCCTCTCGATCTGTTAGGGTTTGGATTTCTCACTCTGTTCTGATCTTGGATTCTCCCTTCCCTCTCTCGTTCGCTTTCTCCGGTAATCTCTCCCTCGGTTGGATCTGACGCCCTCGTTGCGGATCACGCCCTTCCGGAGCTCGAGATACAGGGGTTCGGGTCCGCGCCGAGTGGGAAGTCTTGGCTCAGCTCCAAGGATAGAGCTCCGAAACTGATCAGTGATAGCGGCTCTGTCTCTGGCTCGATCAGCTCCGAGGTTGCGTGCTTTCATTAGCCTCTTCTGCCAAGTCACTTTAGCTTGCGTGTCGTTCATGATAATTGCCGTGTTTGTGATGTTCTGTTTGGCGCCATCTGCTCCATAATCTGGAAATGCCCTCCACCTATTCGATGTAATAAACCAATGTCGGCCTTTGTTCTTATTGAAGAAAATAGTCTTTCGCGGCGTGTAGAAGTCCTTGAATTGGATAGCTATGGAGTATCTGTTTATTTTGATATGAAAAGTTCGAAGCTCGGCCTTTAGCTAAGGAAGACAATACATGGTTAGATTTTGTTCTGTGGAGATACCGGTGCTGCTCACTTTCAGCTTGGAACTGATGGTTATGGATGTTCCTTTTAGCGATACCCTGCAATGGGAAGCTGATGTGGACCATTGAAAGCCTTAGATTATGATGAGCTAACCGAGATGTTGGGACTTTTGTTAGTTGTTGAAGGAAAGGGGATGACTTGCTCAAAGCGTCTGATTCTGAACAAACGTGCTTTATGTCTTTGACTGTTACAAGAGTTGTGCCGTAACATCATTTTAACTAGTTTTGGTAATTAGGATTTTCTCTCAATATTTCATAGCATAATGGGGTGCCTTCGACATCATGCATTCTGAAATATGATTTTGCTGAGATTATTGCTGCATGCATAATCTCTGACATTCTGGATGATGTTCTGTTATGCAGATTACATAATCATCTACTCATGTTGCTGGTGCGAACAATGATTTAGTCATGCTTGGTGAGGAATTGACTGCTAGTGGAGTGGAGTTTAGATTCGTGGATCGATGCTTCATGATAGTGGAACATTGTGGGATTGAATAGTTGTTCTACTCTAATATTCTGTTTCTTTCGCTGATCTGACCTTCTGTGCAAATGACTTGATATGAGCTGGTTGTTGTGGTTTTCTGTGTTCGAAGTCTTCATGAAAGTCGAAGATAGTTCGAATATCTTTCCAATGAGCTATAGAATGCCCTGATTGAATCTCATTTGATATGGTTTTCACATGTCCAAAGTTCAGTCCAGAATCTGTCATGTTTGAGACCTGATGCGTGTGCTCAAATTTGAGCTATTGAACATGCTTTGCTGGAGTTGAATCTTTCATGAGAGTCATTGGAAATTTCATAAGCTTTCTAACAAGGTATAGCTTGAATCAAGTGATCATCGTTAGCAAGGTCAATGGCTTCCATAAAGTCACGTTTGAGTTGCTGCAATCTGTAATGTTGGATTTTTGCTCTGTTTCTTCTATGTTTTCATATAGATTTTTGTGAACAAAGTGGGACTTCAATGTGTCATGATTGATGATCAGGACATTTCCTTCTATATACTTGGACTTTCATAGATTTTTTTTATGTCTTCATTTCAATGAATATCATCCTTGTTTTGTGCAATCCCTGCTGTGATTTTAACTGATTGTGTCACCGTGAAAATGTCTTCAATCAAGTTCCTTAAGAGCATATTTGATACTTGATGCCTTCTAGACATACTTAGAGCATATCATAAGCTTCGCAATGATGTATGGCATGCCTCATTTGAGGATCATTGACTATATAAAAACCATGCATCAAGCCGATATGTCACAACTGGAGTTGTCATGCCTTTTGCCCCTAATGACAAGTCACACATCAATGTTAATGAATTTGTGTGATCTTTTGTACATGGATTTAGGGTTAACTGTTTTAATCAAACTCGTCCTTCACATTTAGCCCTACGTCATGCTCAAATTTCATGATTTGCATGCATTGATTAGGTGACTTAACAAGTCAGTTACCATGCATCATTTTCTGATTTGCTTATGATTGATTTGCATGCTTTAGTGATTGTTGCTTTTTTTTGGCCATGAATTTGACATAACTTGAACTTGATACATTTTAGGAAGCTTCATTCATGAAAATTGTTCTTCATGGTGTTCTACCCCATTTGTTTTGATCTTATGTGTGATGCTCGATGATTTCTGTTGTGATTCTTTGTTATGATTTCATTGTAGGATTTCTTTTTTAGAATATCTTGCATGCTGAATTGAGATTACTTGTCTTCATGAAAATTTTGAAAATTGTTTTAATGTGCATGATTGTTTTCTTCATTTGTATGCACCTAGTTATAAGATTTCTTAGCTAGGATTAGATTAGAATCCCGAAGATGGAGAAAGCATGAAGATGGTAGAGGTCGATGTCCATTCCGACCATTTTCATGTAATATTCGTTTTTCCCGACATATGTCTCGGTTTCCATTTGTTGTATACAACCCGACGAGTTGCGGGTTTCTCTCTTTTTCTCATACATTTCTATTTCCTTTTTAGGATTGCATGACAGATTTATTGCTTTCTTGATTGTTTACTTACTGTCTTGTAATTTCAATTTCTCTGATTGATTCATTTTATTGGTTTTTCTTAGAAATAGAGTAGAATTAAAATGATCACATCTTGCATGATCACCTAGTCTAGAATTGATGATCCTGAAAATGTAAAAAGAAAAGCATGGACATATTAGGAAAAACACAACATACTGTTTAGGTACCGAAAGGGTGCTAATAGCAATATTAGCGTAACCCAAGTTCTCGAATCTAGATATCTGTTGCGTAGGAATCGAGGGAACACTCCCGACCCTCGATTGGGTTTCTAGCCGACCCCCAAAATGAGGCTAGTGGCGACTCCTGTATATTCTTAGGTTGTTAAACGCCTAGATCACAATAAATAAACCCACTGTCACGCGGGGTACGAGCTTGGGAGAGCTCGCGATCTTGACCCCTAAACCCAACCTTTCCCCTTTGGACATTTCGAGGGCGGTGAGATCGGGTTGCGACAAATATCACGCGAGGTATGGACTTAGGAGAGTCCACATTTGTGATCAACAATTCATTTGCGATGTTAGCAAATGATGGTCCATTCAAGATTATCATTTGAATTAATCATTCGACTCATCTTATAAGCAAGTATCTCTAAACCTATTTTCTTCTACACCAAGGGGTAAGTCACAGCAACTCTTTATGAACCTATACCAAGAATTCAATCACTACCTACAAGGTTTAACTTTTGATATACAATAGAAAGTTTCAATATATCTTAAAAACTAAGTTTTTCGCATTAGTAACTTTCTCTAAATAAAGCTTTCTAAGCCAGCTTCTTGGCCATGTACGGGAAAATGTTGGAAAAAATGATATTACAAGTGTCAAAGTTTTCCTACGGTATCTATTCAAGTAGTACAACTTTTTTTTTTTGATAACTTGAGTGTCATAATATCACTTGTCATTTAACTTTTTAATCGATCATTTGAGTAATATAACTTTTTGAAAACATTCATCGATTGAAAATTATATTACTTAGATGAGTGTTTTTTCTTTAAAATTACGGTACTCAAATGTTGAAAAAAAAATGTTACGACAATTAAATGACTATTGCACAAAAATTATGGCATTTGTACAATAATTATCCCAAAAATGTTGGAAATACTACGTATATAGCTATGCCATAACCCTAGACTTTTATCATGAAAATTGTCCAAAAAGTCATAAATCAATTATACTTTTTCCCACTTAGTCTTAAACATTTCAATTTTGCTAATTTAGTCTTAAAATTTTTAATTTGAATATTTTTTGCCAATTCGATCCTAATTTTTTTTTTCATATTTTGCTAATCGAGTTCATCCGGTCAATTTTGCCAATTTATTTTTTTCTTTTTCTTTTTTTTTTTTTTACTTTTCTTTGCTTTTTTTTTCTTTTTCTATTTTTGGCAGAGGGGCCTACAAGGGCTCGAGAGCCCTTACCCGGAATTGGCAAGATTCACGGCACTCGCCGATTTTGGGTGAGGGCTCGCGAGCCCTCGCTTTCGCTAATGAGAATGTCATGGCCCTCTCCCAAAGTTGGCGAGGGGTACAATGTTCCCCCTCGCTTGTGGTTGGCGAGGGTCATTGGCCCTAACCCAAAAATAGGAAAAAAAAAAACGCAAAGAGAAGTAAAAAAGAAAAAACAATCATAAAAATTCAAAATACCATTAAAATATTATTTAAAAATGCCACGTCATTGCCGACCGTCTACATCAGTAATTTCCGCTTAAATTTGTTAGATAAACTTAATTGTTAAAATGTGAAAAATTTTAAATTAAATTAACAAAAACGTAATAGATTTATGATTTTTGGGATAATTTTTTGATTTTTAGTCTATGCTAGACTTAAGAGATCAAAATACGGTTGATCCATTATTCACCGGCAATCATTCAATCTTAAGTCTTTTCCTTTTTTTTTTATGTTGAATTATTGCTCTGGAGACTTTATGGTCATCCGTCCAATCCGGACACCAATTGCTGAATAGAAAAAGAAACCGCGTCGGTGGGTAAATAGGAAAAGAAACCCCAGCGCGCGGTTTACTCTTGTCGGACAAAAACACTTTTGACTTGAGCCGCAAGAGCCGTGTTGGAAAAAAAAATCATCTTTGAATATTCTACCGTTCCCTTTTCTATGTTGTCTGTCTATCCCAGTCTCTATCATCCTTTAGCTAATGTACCAATTGATTAGACAAAGATCAACGTATTCACACAGAAGTGAAGATCAAAGATTGTGCCAAAATTCATCATGTCTAAGACAATTATGGGCATGATAATTGACAAACGGGCTATACACAAAATAATCTGACGTAGAATATGATTCAATTAGAATATCCAGTCCAAAAAAACTTAAGATGGATGGAGAGAGATTATATACAAAACATATAAGTTTTATAAACAAATGATGAGAGATACTATGTCAAAAAAAAATTATTAACAATTTGAAAGGAGTGTAAAAGTGGAAAAATTGTTCAAAAAATTATAAATTTATTATACAAACTTCTCAATTTAGTCATTGTAGTACTAAACTATGTTTTTCAATATAGTCATTCCAGCGAATTTAGGTTAAAAATATGAGCAAATTTCCTTTGACATCTAGTTAATCATCTGTTGAAAAACATCATACTATTAGTCATGGTTTCACTAGTAAAGATTCCACATTGGTTGGAAATTGCCGGGCAATGGACGGACTCGGCAGAAGGTGTCAACGCTTTTTTATTATAATTGCAGAAGACCGAGACTCCGTACAACGGAGACTTAGCTTTTCCATTAGAGTCGATGCTTCGTCGAGACTCCAGTTGCTCCTTGCTTGGAAATCGCCGGTCGTCTTTTGATACTCGCAGTAAAAAGAGTCAATATTTATTCGAGACTCGAACGTTGCCCCATGAGAAACACGACAACTCTGCAACCACAATGCAACAGTTTGGTAAACGTGAGAAAGAAGCGAGGAGAGGAGACTTGGAGGATCCATTTTTCTTCTCTCTCTTTTTTTTTTTTGGGTGTCTCGGGTCTCTCTTTGATGTGGGGTGTGTGTATATTTTTTTTTGGCTGAGTTATTGATGACGTGATAAATTTTCATTAGATATTTCAACATATTTAATTTCTTAAGATTAAACCCTTCGTTTATGTCGGGTCTATAAAAGAGACACCCGAGACACCCAAAGAGAAAAAAATGGATCCTCCAAATCTCCTCCTCTTGCTTCTTCTCATGTTTGCTTCCACCGTAAACGCCCAACTCCGGGTGAACAAATGTGGTTCGACCGGCAACTTCACGGTCGACAGTGCCTACGAAACCACCCTCAACAACCTCCTCTCCTCCATCTTTACCACAGACTCCTTTTCCCTCACCTACGGCTTCTTCAATGCCTCCTCCACCGTCCCCGGCACCTCCCAAACCCTCTACGTCATCGGCTCCTGCCGTGGCGACATCACTGCCGAGAGCTGCCACACCTGCCTCGGAACCTCGGCCTTCGACATACGCCGCCTCTGTCCCCTCCAGAAGGAGGCGTTCCTCTACAGCGAGAACTGCACCGTCCGTTACTCTGACGCCTCGATCTTCGGCATAGTTAAGACTGAACCCAACTACGTGTTGTACAACGAGAGCAGCGTCTCAATGAAGGTCACGTACAAGCTGGGGACACAGATGGAAGGTCTGCGGGGCGAGGCAGCCGGCGGTGGCTCGCTGAGGAAGTTTGCTACAAGGAACGTGTCTGTGGAGTCTGTCATGGTTTACGCGATGGCGCAGTGCACACCAGATTTGACGGAGGAGCAATGCATCGACTGCCTAGAGATAATCGGGAACTTGACAGAGTGTTGTCTCGGGGCGGGAATGAGGAACCTGGCGCCAAGTTGCCAGTTTCGTTACGAGACCTATCCGTTCCTTGACCGAGTTGCCGAGCCACTTCCGCCTCCGCCGCCTCCGCCGCCTCCGCCTCCAGGTACGTTGGCTCTTGTTCAGGCATTAGGCACGTGGCTTTTTGTTTTTTGTCCTCTTATAATCCGGGTGGATTAAGCTCATCTAATTATTAATTATACGAGTTCCACATGAGATTTGTACGATTAATTGTTCAAATAAGTTTAATCTATATTTTCCATAGACCATCTAACTAATTTTTGGGTCAGCGCGTTGGATAAATACATTTTTGCCAAAAAGAAGGTACGAAATAATTCCATATTTTCAGCAAAAGAAGCTAGGTTCCATGTCTCAATCTTTGGCGCATAGACATGGCTAATAGTCAGCTATCATGGTGAGTTCATTGAATTAAAAGTTTTAGCAATCATTGCTCACAGGCGGTCATTGGAGATCTTTAAATTAAAAATAAAGTGAGTTTAGGCTAAGGCTAATGAATCATTAGCAGATGTTCATTAATTCTCCTCATTTAGTCACCACCGTTCGTGAACTGATATAAACACAAAAATGTTTTTAACAATAAGAGAAGTAGATCGACATCTAAATCGATCTAGGGTTAGAATCCATATCAACCATCCTTAGGGTCACACTGCTGGTGGTGATCACTGCTAATCGTAAAAAAAATAAAAAAATGGTGAGACAAATTGTCGAGCTTAAATCAGCCAAAAAAGAAATACCGTATGTGAAACATATGTCTGAAAGCTGTGCTTGCAACAACAAGGCAATTTATGGTCCAATTACCCTTAAACCTACTGTATGGACGTCAAACCTTGGCGTAAGATTTTAATGTAATCCTTCCGGCCACATTTTGCCATAAATCCCTGCCATGGCAGTGTGTCACATAGGATGACTAGCAATGAATTGACTGCCATGTCATTGATTTTCTTGCAAAAATTGATCAGATGGATTACATTCGAATTTCTCATCAAGGTTTAGGATTAAATAGGTTAAATTTGAAATTTTAAAACTAAACTAGTATCTGTATAATAGAATTAGGACTAATTGGGTAATTTTCCCACTAACTTGGTGTGTGGGGTTCATAAAGAAGACCAAAACTGTACTTCTTGTGGCGGTGGTTGATATATTCATAAGGTTAATGTGAATAGGGTTTTTTAGAGGGATTTAGACCCAAGTGCTCGTGTGCTGCAGCAGCGGCAATAATTCCCTATTGCCGGAGTTAGTAGGTGATCAAACGTGGGTTGTTAATCAAGAAATTTTTTTGCTTCTTAATATTCTTCATTTATTCGTCTCCGTCAATTTACCAAAAAATGAAACTGATAAATGCTAGAATTGCAATTGAAGTTCAGACTTTCTCGTTTAAGCCTCTCTATTTAGATTTCTCAAGCCCCTTCTTGCGTGTCTAATTGCCAATCTTCACGCGTCCGTCTTAGGCCATATTCCTACCTAGTGAAGCACAGTGTTAGAATGTTTATATATTATACACGCTTTCATCTAAATTGTTTTTAGATTATTTTAGCAGTTGTCGCATATAAAAAATGGAAATTGTGCAGGAAAAAGCAACAGATCTATCATGATAACCATCACCGTTACCGTTCCTATTGGAGGTGTTATTGTCCTTGTCTTTCTCATATGTTGTTTGCTTCGAAGAAAGGGAAAGAAGACACATGAAGTCGTCAAAGGAAAAGACGGTAAATCAACTATTTGCCTTTATTTTTTTGTAAGCTATCTACGCCAAATAAATGAGCATATTATGAAATTTCTTTATTTTTTGTAAGGAGTCATATATGTTAATTAGACGAATTAAGAGTCCGTTTGATATAAATGTAGCACATATAATGGAAAAGATCAAGGACAAAGATCAGATTCTTCATGCTCTTTCAACCTTCAAAACTACACTTGACTGCACAAGCAATCATAATGCCATCAATAAGTTTGGAAATGTAACATATCATTTCCGGCCTTCAAGATAAAAAGATGCAGCAATTCTACAAAAATTTTCCCAAACACCAACGAAAATCTCTCCTTTTTATAGCCTGGTGCATCAAGACAATTCAAACAATCTTAGTGCTTTCGTGACACAGAAAGCAAAGTCCAGCCTTGATTAGAAGACTATCTGTCAATTTCCTGAAATATAGGCAGCTTATCTTGTACCGCAAACCAAAATATGAATCCAAACCTCAGCAAATTAGATGAAAATCAAATCGGCCGATACCATTCAACTCTTGTGGCTCTTTTCCTCACAATCTCCAAAGCTGAAGCGGAGGTAAGATTGTCACAAGAAGCAACAGTGCAAGAATCTTGGTCATCCAAAGAAGCCTTCGAACAAATTACGCCACAAACAGCTGCATGGAATGATACCTTGTCTTCAGACCTCGCACTGGGGCTTTTCCATTTAGAGCATAAATCATATCAGCTGCTTTTGCAGTTCAAAGGAGCAGAATCATCAAGTACTCTCCTTGGGAATACATCCAGCAAGATCCCATTCGGATGCCATGAGTCATTCTAGAGGGGTATAGATTCGACATGACCAACCACAGAACGGGACCTCAAAATGCTCCTAACGTTTAGCAAGTCTCTCCAAGCATAAGTAGCATTTGCACCACAATTAACAGACCTAGCAGTACCTTCAGCATGAAGAAGTGATCATGATAGAAGATTCATTTCATTACTTTGTTACCGATAATATTGATGATATTATAATTTTTTTCTTCATGACCAATCAAGAGGGAAAGATTTCACTGGGTAAGGGGACAACCATGCCAGCCTAATCCAATGCTCTTCATCGTGATAATGTTCCCAAGCATCGGCAACCATATAAACGCCACTAGGAGTCAATGTCGATACAATTTGATAATCAAATTGCATTTTTTTCTTAATGTAGGTGCCAATGAACTTACCACCATGGAGTCCTTGCAATTTGACTTGGCTACAATACAAGCAGCGACAAATGATTTCTCTCCAGAAAACAAGTTGGGTGAAGGTGGATTTGGTAAAGTTTTCCAGGTACATATTACATATAAGTTAGAAACAATGAAGAATGCTTTACATTTGAATTGAAGATAATGGTGCCGGAAAAAAAAAAGTAATGCTTTTTTAGTTTAGTTTTTAAAAAGTTGTGATAAGGAATTACATGGTAAATTCAACATACTTTAGGGTAGACTTCCAGATGGACAACAAATTGCGGTGAAGAGGCTATCTCGAAGTTCTAGACAAGGTGATGAAGAATTCAAAAACGAAGTTCTATTAGTTGCGAAGCTTCAACACAGAAACCTTGTACGACTGCTTGGATTTTGCTTGGAGGGAGACAAAAAACTACTCGCCTACGAGTTTTTGCCAAATAAAAGCCTTGATTACTTCTTATTTGGTATGTTGCAATTTAACCTTCTTATGTACATTTGCTTCAAACAAATGTTCCAGCTTTCACTAGCTGCGGAAAACTTGAAATTAAGAGGTTTTCTATTCTTTCAACTTATTATAGTTTTGAATTTAAGCTACCTTTGATCGATGAGAGCAAATATATTCACCTTGAGTTTTTGAATAGGTGCCACATGCTAGCACATAATGAGTTTTGGTGCAACAATGCAGATCCCCAAAAAAGCAGTCAATTGAATTGGTCATTACGATATAAAATAGTATCTGGGATCGCTCGAGGAATGCTCTATCTACATGAAGATTCTCGTCTCCGGATCATCCACCGTGACCTAAAATGTAGCAATGTCTTGTTAGATAGTGAAATGAATCCGAAGATTTCAGATTTTGGCATGGCAAGGATTTTTGGAGTTGATCAAACTCAGGCTAGCACAAATAAAATCGTGGGGACCTTGTAAGTCTTAGGTCTTGAGTAGATGACTTTGTAATTGGATGCTAGACATGCTCATTTTATCCATTTAAGGATACTCATTGATCTGCATATAATTATGCAATATACATGTGGCTAATGTTTGGTTTTGCAGTGGTTACATGTCTCCTGAATATGCAATGCATGGAGATTTCTCAGTGAAATCTGATGTTTATAGTTTCGGCGTACTGCTTATAGAGATCATTTGCGGCAAGAAGAATAACTTCTACCACCAATTGGATGCGGGTGAATATCTTGCTAGTTATGTAAGTTTCACTATGCTATAGAAGCAAATATTCACACTGCACTCTTTGTAAATTTGGTCAAGTGAAATTGAAATTCCTTTGTAAAAACTTAGTCATTTAGCCTAAAGAAACACTTATGGTTCTTTTCCTTGGTCATATATGGATATTTGCTAGATTCAGATGTCTTGCATGATGATTAATTGAATTAATGCCACAATTTTGTGAAGATTTTCGGGAATTATTTTTGTAGGTATGGAATAAATGGAGGGATGGCACGGCCTTGAAAGTGTTGGACCCGACTATTGTGGATTCTTATTCAAGAGATGAAGTCCTTCGTTGCTTGCACATTGGCTTACTATGCATTCAAGAAGATCCAGCTATCAGACCCACCATGGCAACCGTAGTTCTCATGCTCAACAACAATTACTTTAACCCACCATCGCCTCAACATCCAGCCTTCTTCATCCGAAGTAGATCAAGGGGACTGAGCATCCCAATGAAAGAGCTTGGATCGAATCAATCTACTAGTAGGACCATGCCTTCGTCAACCAATGATATGTCGTTTACTGAATTGTACCCTCGGTGAATGGCTGTGTAAGTGAAAATTATTCTTCATGGATGGTCTCACGGTGTGATTGCTTGACCTTCCACCATGATTTTTTTATGACCCATCATAAAAAATCAATGTATTTAGAGAATAAACTGTTGATTGATTTAAAGAGATCGTGTGCATTTAAAAGAATACTCTACACATGTTATTAATCATATAAAATTCTTCTAAGTTGTTATTTCTATTTGAAGCTAAATCATACATTGATCCTCTGTAATTTTGCACATTTGTAAACTATTGTGCATCTATTAGGATGAATACTACTTGTCTTGTCTAGACTAAATAATGCCCACTAGACTATACATTTCTTCACTTGTGAAACTAGTTGGGCTTTGGGGTTGTTTAAATTATACCTGTAGGCCGTAGGTGCTTAAGATCCAATAGGCTATCTCTTGGGCACTGATCAACCTTGGTGGGATTTGCGCGCCCTTATTGTAAATGCCAATTTTGTCCGGCCCATCTACATGAAATCCAAGTTGTCCACCATTACCGTGAGGCCAATCAGTTAGCAAACTTGAAGCCCTCCCTTGTAGTTGGTTGCCTAGCCCATCTCAGCCCTCTTGAGCGATACTGTTCAAAAGCGTTCTTTGTTGTTCGGAAATCGTTAGTTGAAGAAATTAAAGGGATCCCTTCAATCAGGGAAAAAAAAACAAAAGTGTTTGTATTCTTTGACAGTATTTATAGCTCGAGACAAAGATTATCTATATGCTTTGTGAATGCACTTTCTCTTACAAAATCAGGAATAAAGTGGTTGCAATTGTGTCTTCTTAGTTCGTTCATTGATTGATGTAACTTTTCGTTAGCTGTCATGGTATTTAAATTATATTAGCTCTATCAATATCTTGTCATGGAGTTGATTGGACGAGTGTCTAATTGTTATCCTTTCCCAACGATTCTTCGCGACAGAACCCTCACCAATGACGGTCACTGATTTATTGTTACACGCATGTGACCAGCCTAGAATCTCGACTGGTCCAGTGATAATCAATTCAACGTGAACTTCCCCATGTCCAGGCACGCCTTCTTTTTCTGGATTTATTTCTTCTGTTTTAAGGTTTTCTTTTTAGTGATGAAAAAGATCCATTTTACTAATGCGAATTGATAATCTGTATGGAGAACTGAGCTGGTTCTACACGTCTAATTTAGTAAGTTTGGGCTTAATTAGAATTAGTAAGTTCGGGTCTTAGTTGATTCAGCAGGTCTAGGCTCGTCCCTTCTTAAGGATTTGGGTTTGGCCTGTTATATAGGTTTTGGGCAGGGCCCTTTTCTTTTGTTTTACCCTTTCTTTTCCGTGGGGTTGAGCGACTGGGCCGATCGTGGACCCGATCGGTCGCAATCCGGGTCGGATGTCCGTTTTATGCTATATTATTATAATATTTTAAAAAATTATTATTAGAATTAATTCATTCATTCATTTAAAATTTTTTAAAAAATATTAAAAATCAGAAAAATATTATAAATTTAGAAAATTCAGAAAGATAAAAAATAAAAATAAAAATCAGAAAACCATTAAAACAATTTGGAAAATTCAAAAATTCATCAAAAAAATTTAGAGAATTCCAGAAAACTTTAAAAATTCCAAAAAATTAGAACCCCTCCGGAATGCTTAAAGATAGTCCTTTTGGGAAGCCTTCTCTTAAAGTTATGGGAAAATCATTAATATAGGAAATTGCGCTAAAAAATTGAACAAGCTCTCATGGCATTACCATAGAGTTCGAATTGTCCATAAAGAAGAATGCTCTTAATTGCACACTTTATATATGATGATTATGGCTTCTCTTTTGCCTAGTTAGGATTGACATTTATTTCTTTCTTAGCGTTAAATGCTTACTTTCCCTCGTAATTTATTTAATGCATTATTTAGTTGCTAATTACTATTTCAATAACTGTGCACTCGCATGATCATCTCATATGTGAGTAAATAGATATAAAATCATCCAAACTGTCTAACTAAAATCTTCTTGAAATAAACAATGTTAAATACAAAAAGGGCAGTAATTGATTATTGGTGTAATTAAGTCTCCGACCCTAAATTCCCTAGTTATGTAGAAAGTAAAGTATACTCCCATACTTCACTTGGTTTTCAGCTAATCCCAATAGATTAGTGGCAACTCTTTATATATAAATTCGTATAGGATTAATTGAATGAAAATCAAATATCCAATGTAATGCAAGATGTGGGTTTGTGATCGATGATTCTTTTATGGTGTTAGCAAATGATGGTCCATTCGAGATTGTCATTTGAATGAATCATTCGACTCATCTCATAAGCGAGTACCTCTAAACCTATTTTCTTCCCTACCAAGGGGTAGGTCACAACAACTCTCTATAAACCTATACCTAGAATTCAATCACCATCCACAGGGTTTCTAACTTTTGACATACAATATAAAGTAGTACAACTTATTAGCCATGTATGGGAAAATGTCAGAAAAAATAATATCATAAGTGTCATAACTTCCATACGGTGTTTATTCAAGTAGTACAACTTTTTTTTCAATAATTTGAGTGTCATAATTTTTTTGACCATTTAAATGTCATTTAACTTTTCAATCGATCATTTAAGTGATATAACTTTTTGATAACATTCATCAATTGAAAATTATAACACTTATATAAGCGTTTTTTCTTTAAAATTATGATACTCAAATGATCGAAGAAAAAGTTATGACACTTAAATGATTATTGCACAAAAATTTTGACATTTGTACAATGCTTATCCTGAAAACATTGGAAATACAACATATATAGCTGTGGCATAACCCTACACTTTTATCGGGAAATTATCCAAAAAGTCATAAACTTATTACACTTTTGTCAATTTAATCTTAAATCTTTCAATTTTACCAATTCAGTCATAACTTTTACACATTTTGCCAATTGAGTCCATCTGAATACTTCCGGTCGAAAATTGCTGACATAGATAGCTAGTACTGACGTAACACTTTTCTAATAATATTTTAATGTTTTTTTGAATTTTTTTATTTGTTTACTTTTCTTTGCTCTTTTTTTTTTTGGTTGCTTTTTTTGGGTGAGGGCCGATGAGGGCTCACGAACCTTCACCGCAACCCTCACCAATTTTGGGGGAGGGCGTCACAGCCTTCACCCAAAGTTAGCGAGGGGCACGACGCTCTCACCTAGGGCCGGTGAGGGTTGGCTAGCCCTCGCTTGTAGGTGGCAAAGGTCATCGGCCCTAACCGAAAAAACAGGGAAAAAAAGGCAAAGAAAAAAGAAAAAAAATCATAAAATATTCAAAATATCACTAAGATATTATTTACAAAATGCCACGTTAACGATGCCGTCCACGTCAATAATTTCCGATCAAAATTGGTCGGATGAACTCAATTGACAAAATATGAAAAGATCTATGATTGAATTTACAAAAATATAATATATTTAAGATTTTTTGGACAAATTTCGAACTTTGACAAAATATCAAAGTACGGTTTGATCCATCATTCATTAGCAATCATTCAATCTTAAGTCTTTTCCTTTAACCACTGGGGGTTCGCCCCAGTGGCCACCCTTCCAACTTGGAAGGGGGAGGTGGGGGGTTCAAATCCCCACATTCTCATGGGGGATTGGGGTGGGGACGATTTCATTTCAGGAGTGGGTTTCGACTCCCACGCCCTGCAAGGAGGCAGGGCAAAAGTCTGAGAGTGAGTGTTAGTGTAGGATTAGAGTAGAATCGACAAAAAAAAAAAAATCTTTTCCTTTTATTTTATGTTTAATTGTTGCTGTGGAGACTTTATGGTCATCCGTCCAATCCGGACACCGACTGGTGGGTGAATATAAAAAGAAACCCCTGCACGCGGTCCAGTCGTGTCGGACAAAAGCACTTTGAAACGGTAGGGGTTTGGAATATAAAAGGAAACTCCAGCACTCGGTGCAATCTCGTCGGACAAAAGCACTTTGAAATATATTCATAGAATATGAAAAGAAAACCCTACCAACTCCGATCTCTATCATCCTTTACCTATGTACCAATTATTTAGACAAAGATCAACGTGTTAACACAAAAGTGAAGATCAAAGATTGTGACGAAATTCATCATGTCTAAGATAATTATGGGCATATAATCGACAAACGGGCTACACACACAAAATAAATTAAAGTAGAATATGATTCCATTAGAATATCCAATTCAAAAAAACTTAAAGTCAATAGATGGAAATGTGGTATAGAAAGCATATAAGTCCTATAAACTAACAATGTAAAAAAATTGTCAACAATATGAAAGGAGTGGAAAAGTGAAAAATTTGTTCAAAAAGTTATAAGCCTATTATATAACTGCCAAGTCAATGATAAGCTTTTCAATTTGATCATTATAGTACTAAACTTTTGTATGTTTCCCAATATAGTCATTCCGTCCAATTTAGGTTGGAGATTGCTGATGTGGCGATCTAGTCAATGCTAATTATCCTACGTAGAATGGTTGGTGATCTAGTGTGTTCGATGAGATTGAAAACAATGTCGTTTTGTAATTTTTATGCTTATTTTTTTCCCTCTTCTTTCCTTTCCTTTTTCTTTCTTCCTTTTTTCCTATCCTGCTATTTATCTTCTTTGGTGGCCATTCACCGAGACCCGATGACCTTGTCAGTAGGAAATTAGAAGATGAATTAAAAAAAGAAAATAAAGAAAATTACAAATTTGTAAAAATTTCTAAAAACGAGTGCTCTAGCAAGCAGTGCAAGTTGTGCACAGCCGGTGTGGTCGTGTGTTGCGTGGCGATGTGCTGCTGCTGCCCCTACGGGGTAATGAATTTGCTAGTGCTTGCACTCATCCGAGTGTTATACATGGTCGAGAGGAGGTGCTTGGCAAGGAAGAAGAGCACGAAGAAGATCAAGAGGAAGAGAAAGTGCGAGAGGATGGGAGGAGACGGATCGAGTGACATGTGAAGAGAGAAGAGAGAGGGTTGTATGTTTTCTCACAAGTTGGCCCTTGAGTGACATGTGTCACTCATTGAAAGGGCGAGTGCAACTTTGTGCAACACTTGTCACTTTATTTTCACGAATTAGATTTGGCTTCTTATATCCATGTTTAAGTCCAAAAGTGTTTGTTCGACTTTGAAAGGAAAGTGTGGGCTTGTTGAGTGGCGAAAGAAGTTTACGTGCTCAGAACATAATAGGTTAAACAAACACAAAATTAACACGTGGAAAGAAAATCTTTATAATTCAACGAAATGCCAAAAATCTTGCAATCATCGTTGAGACTAAAGGCAAAACTAATACACAAACAGAGTAGAGGGGTATCGAATCCCCACAAATATATTTATTAAACTCCAAATTTAGATCGGAAAATGATAACACCAAAATCTAGAACTAGATCAAGAGAGTTTAAACTCTCAAATCGAAAGTTAGCTCAGGAGAAGAGAGCTCCCAAATCTAAATCGGGAGAGAAGAAAATGTAAAAAAGAACAATAAAATGCAAACGAAATCAACAAAAGAGAGAGGGTACGGTGAGACTAGCTCAAACCCTTCCCATGGCTAAAGATTGAAGAAGATAATGGGAAAAGAGAGAGGAGAGAGAGGGGATTTTTTTTGCTCCCCTACTATTTGTCCACAACTCTGACAACTTCAAACAAGGATTATACTTTCCTCATGGTAAAGATTTATACAGTTTATTTGTACGATCGAGAGATTATTTTGTGAGAAATTATGGAATTAAACACTATCTAAGCTATTGGGTATAATTGAGACTTGGGAAATATTGACAATATTTGAGTGACTTGAGTGTAGTTATAATTTTCATTGTATCGCTTGATGTATAGTAAAATTATTTATTGCTCTCCCCATACAGATAGGTCAAATCAATCGAATTACATAAATCTAATGTTCAATTTATTTTCTTGTTTAATTTATCTTACTATTTGATTGTTTGTTTCCTCAAAAAAATTTATATTATCTTAATTAATTCACAAACTTCATAGCTCATTAATTTAAACTTATAAATGAAGGTGGATTAGAGTGGATATGTCATTGATGGGATTGGATTTCACCACTCTCTTGACGATCTCTCCATATATTTAGAGAAAGAGGCTAGTTGGAACAAAGGAGAAAATTATCAATTTATGTTTTGCTTGAAATTTTCCACGAATTCAAATTGATTCTTTCCTCAATAAAAATTCACACTATCTTCATTTTATCATCTCATTTATCTTTTTATTTTTCACCAGTCTAATATGAACCGAAACATCATTTAAAATAAGAGCTTGCAAAATCGAGAGGCGCCAAGATTAGACTATTTGCGAAGTCACCCCCTAAAGTAAAATCCCACCTTGATCCTCCATGGTTGGCTCATCGCCCTGTTCCACTGGCAGGGCAAAGATTTCAGTCAGGAATGGGTGGGACAGATCCCTGCGCACCACAAGTGGTCTTAGATCTTTTGCTTTCTATATATCTAATTAACTAAAATAGGAGGGGTCTACAAACTTCAAATCCATCAATAAGTTATACGAGACTTTGTTACGAAATCACACGTCGATTATAGAAAAATAACGCTCGCAAATAATTCACCAAGCAAAATATAATAATAAAAGAATATAATCGAAGAACACGCCAGAAAATTTGTTAACGAAATTCACCCAAACCTGGGCCATGTCTTCACGCAGAGATACTCTGCGAATCCACTAGACTTTGAAAAAAGGTGGAATACGATGATAATTTTCTCTCAAGATCAGGGAATAAAGAGATTGAAAACCTCATAAAGAAAAAGAAAAAAAAAGACTTACTTTTACCTTCTTCTTTTTTCTTGTCTCTCTATTTTCTTCTTCAGCGTCTTGACGGCTAGCGTTATCACTTTTAACAAATCTGATAAAAAAGACAAAAAAAAAGCCCCTAAAAATACTTGGCTTCATCTATAACAGACTTGTCAATGGATTCGTGGTGTGCAAGTGCATGGAACGAGTAGAATTGATAATTCAAACATTGTTGTTCCTCTAATTCCATGCCGATCTAGCTATAGCCAATACAATCATCGATCCAACCATGAAATCTTGCTTCGCGGTCTCCGTCTCTCTCTACTTCTTCAACTTCTTCAAAATTTTCAGTACTGGCCTGTCGCCCGAATTGTTGGATTATGAATGCCCAAACACCACCCTCTTCACTCCCAACTCCACCTACCAGTCCAACCTCAACACCCTCCTCTCTTCCCTCTCCTCCGCCGCCACCAACAACACCGATGGCTTTGCCAACGCCACTGCCGGCAAAAACCCTCCTGACCAGGCCTACGGGCTCTTCCTCTGCCGCAGCGACGTCAGCACCGCCACGTGCAGCGACTGCGTCGCCACTGGAAAACGGGATATCCGCCAGGTATGCCCCAACCAGCGAGTCTCCGTGATCTGGTACGAAAAGTGCATGCTGAGGTACTCGAACAAGTCCATCTTCTCCTTCATGGAAGTGACGCCTTCCTTCACGCTGCTCAACCTCTGGAACATCTCTGAACGGGCCAGGTTCAGGCAAGCACTTGGAAAGAGCATCAGGGACATCGCCTATAGGGCTTCAGGCAGCGCGTCGGGGAAGAAATTCGCGGAGGCAGAGATGAAGTTCACAAGCTCGCAGACGCTGTACATGATGGCGCAGTGCACGCCGGACTTGATGGAGTGGGAGTGTAACAGATGCCTCCTGTCAGCGATTGATACTCTCGAGGGGAAGCAAGGAGCGAGGACATTGACCCCGAGCTGCAACGTGAGGTACGAGTTGTACCCCTTTTACAACGTCACCGCCGTGCGGGCACCACCTCCTCCTCCGCTCACGACATCTGAAGGCCCCCTTCCGCCTCCCCTTCCTCCTCCCGTGACAACACCTGAAGGTATGTGGAAGTTTCCTTTTGCCTGTCTTCGGATGGGACACAGAAGGGACGAGTCTTTAACTTTTGAAACATCAAAATCCGGGATATAATCAATTTTAAGCTGAGTCTGTCCTCCCGTGACTTTGTGCATGGCCTCGTCGACCGTATGATCTGAAGCTTGTCAAGGTATGAAAATAGTTGTTGCATAGAAGTCTGTAGATTGTAGAAAGGGTGTGACTTTATCCGCCGGTTAAATCTGCACCTTTTGCCGACCCAAAAAGAGGAAAAAAATAAAATCTGCACCTTTTCACTAAATTGACAATATTACCCTTGACAATTTCCATATCAACGTAGTTTCGTTCGATTTATTTAGGACAACCATGGCAACACTTCTGTTTTTTTATTTTTTGTTTTTTTTTCTCCTCAAAGTAGGAAAAGGAAAAAAAAAAAACCATTTATTAATATCAATTAATTTTTTAAGAATAGAAACAAAAAATAGAAAAAATAGTTTCTTATTTCTAAGAATAATTTTTAGAAATAAGTATTTTTTTCTTTTTTGTTTTTTATTTTCTTCTTCCTCACAGCTCATCGCCCTCCACCATCGCTGTCCGCCACCTGTTGCCACCAAAAGAAAAGAAAAAAGAATAAAAAAGAATAAAAATCTAAAAAATTGAAAGAAATTCTACGTTACAAATTGTGGAACACACCAAATACATTTATGTTCTTTTTCTATTCCAAGAATATATATTCTTTATGGTTACTAAATGTATTCTTTTAATCAGAAATTGTTCCAAGAAATAAAAATAGAAAAAGACTAGTTTTTTAAAAGAAATTATTTTCCGGAATAAAAATATTACCAAACATGCCCTTACTTTCCTTCCTACTTTTTTCAAATTTAAATTTATTGCTATTTTGAGAGTAAAAACTAGTCCTATCTCCATCGTGGCTCTTATAGCTACCTGCCCATTCTTTTTTTTCTTTTTTTTGTGCCGGAGGAACCGCTTTGGCCGACAGCCGCCACGTAAACGCCCAGGTGATGCTAGCCCAGGACCTACCACCAGGGCGCCACGCGTAATACACCTAATGGTCTGCCAGCCTCCCTGCAACGTTGCAGGGGCTTCGAACACCTGACCTTTCCCTTCAAAGGCAGGAGCCTACCCAGCAGAGCCACCACGGCCGGTGGAGCTACCTGCCCATTCTTTGGTCACTTCTATCTCAAAGATTCACTTTTTTGTGGTAAATTTGTTATTTATTATTCTTTTTTGTCTTAATAGAAAATCAAGTCTATGTTGTTTTCTTTTCTTTTTCTTTTTTTTGGGTCCATAATCAAGTCTCTGTTTACTATATCAAAAAGTTGGCAAATGGTGAATAGATTTGCCTCTAGTTACAGATGCAGATGAGGAATTATCATCAATAAAAACATGTTATCCATCGTGAGCGCTTGTTTTTTTCCCTTAGTTATTTTGAACTTTATTCTTGTTAGATTTACGTCTATTCAATATTAATAGGAAGATATATATGTTTGGACACTAGGGGCCTCTAGCCATCTAGCCGTTAATCAAGGAAGGGCTATGGTGGGGCTTGATTTGTCCCCAAGTGCAAAGCTTGATCACGCATGATAGAGCCTGCTGAGAGAGAGAATGTGCATGTTAAATTATGTCTCAAGCTTGAACTTGTGATTGAATTCTCAAAATTAAGTGTTGAGCTTGAACCCATTGATTGAAAACCTGACCCAATTGAAGTCCAGCCCATATTGTGTGAAAATACAAATTTTAGCGCGATTAGAACTTGGTTGCAGACTTAAGTCTGGATCGGATTGAAAGGCAAAATGAACACCATAATTCCAGTTGGAGTCAAAGTCCATGCTTAAGTCTGGCCAAGGAATTCCAGCAAGTCCAACTCATCGTGCGGCTCATGGAGTTGATGTGAGCTGGGTTTTTCAGAGAGATTTAAGCCCATGTGCTCATGTGCTCCGGTAGAGGCCATAATTACAAGTGAAGTTCATCAATTCAATTACGGATAGAGCTCGAAGTGTCTAGTTATTTCCTTTTATGAATTTTCTTAGTGAGACCTTGAGAGGTTGTGAGTAAACACAATTGTGAATTCCTTGAGTGTAATCTAAGCGTGGAAACACTTGAGTGATTCAATAATTGAAACTCTTTAATTCTACGAATTCATGGTGAATTTCTTTAACGTTTGTTCTCCCTATAAAATAAATACCGACAATTGAGTCATGTAAGTATTTGGTGTTTTTATTATTTAGTTGATTTCTCTAAAATTTTTAATGTCTTAGTAACTGGCGACTATTTAATTATTATATTTGTTGGCTTCAGTGTTATTTCACGACAATTGATATCAAAACTAAGTTTAGTATTTCTAGAAATAGCATCTTTGTTGTCTGATCATTGTATGGAATAACGTATTTGGGATCATGTTCGGAGCAAGAGCTGAGAGTGAGAAGGCCAATTAGAGGAGCAAGTAATGGAGCATTAAGACGTGTGCTCTCAACAATCCAAAAATCAGTGGAGGAGTTGGATAGTAAGGATGAGTTATTGAATGAAATGAAAGATGCTGATGAAGTACAATTGATGAAGAAGGAAAAGAGCATAATCTTGTTATTTTTGTGAGATAAGATGTTGATTGAAGTGGTCGAAAAAAAGGTTGTGATGGCATTATGGGAAAAACTTGAGTCACTTCATTGATGAAGGGTTTGAATAATTACTTATATATATACTCAAAATGATATTTCAATTTAGCATGGTCGGAGGTACATCAATCAAAGCCCAGTTGGGATGAGTTTAACAAATTCAAGATGGACTTGGAAAATGTCAAAAAGGCCTTTTCCAATGAGAAACAAGGCATAATGCTATAGATGGATTCTTTTAAGAACTTCACTAATACTCTTCTAATCGGGCACATGATAAGTTCCCCAGAAATGATAAAGTCTGTCTTGCTCTCTATGGAGTGATCAAGAAGCAGCGATAATATAACATGGCATATGATATGATGCAAGGTTTGGTTATCTAAGAAATAGAAAAACAACGAGAATTTTGAAGTAGCAAATGGAAGAGCCATTCTAAATAAAGGTCCAAAATCAAGAATCGTCCATGTTGTTGTTGCAATGAGGTGAGGAACTATAGGAATCATAGTTCAAAGTGCAAGGGTAAATGAGTTAAGGTGGAGTATGAGGTGATGATAATGTAGTTATTATCATAACAAATGATAGTTCAGTATGCTCTTCCTTCAAATTTAATTTACATATTGATAGGTTATCAAACGGGATTTGTTCATCCTAGAATTTATTTTTCCTTCAACCCCATCATTTTACCGTTACAGATGCTAGAATTGCAACTGAAGTTTAGAGTTTCTTGATTAAGCCTCTCCATTCAATTATCCCAAGGCCCTTCGTGTGTGTCAAATTACCAATCTTCACACTTCAATCTTAGGTCTAATTCCAGTATAGTTAAGCAGGGTGTTAGAATGTTTAAATTTTAACCATGCCTTCATCTAAAAGGCTTTTTAATTAGTTTGGCAATTGTCTCATATATGTAATGGCACGTGTGCAGGAAAAAATAACAAATTCACCATGATAACTATTGTCATTGTCGCTCCTACTAGAGGTGTAATGATACTTATCTTTCTCACTTGTTTGCTTCGAAGAAGAGGAAAGGTGACGTATGAAGTCGTCAAAGGAAAAAGTGGTAAATTGACAATTTGTCTTTATTTTTTTTCAAATTATCTATAGCATAGAATTGATCATATTATGATACTTCTTTATTTTTTGCAACGAATTAGATATATAAATCGCACAAATTAAGAGTTTGTTTAATATAATTATAACTATGCTGTGCTAGAAATTTTCTGTTAAATATTGCAACTTGTAAATTGAGTTATGCCGACACTTAAATTTTAACAACTCATTTAACCATTCATTAATCGCATAAAAAATTATGGATTAATTTTTCGCCCCTAACAAAACTAGGCATATGGACATTAGTAATGTTTGCACTACTAATATTAAAATTTAGAAAAAATAATTTTAAAGTTATTATTATTATACTTTATTATTTAAAAATTATTATTAAAAAAAAAAAAAGGAGAAGCGAAATTGGGCTGGGGATGGGCCGGCCCAGCCTCCTTCCTCTTTTTCTTTCTCTTCCATTGGTGTGTTGTTGGTAAGAATAGTGGATTCTCGGTGAAGAACGATGAGAGTGGGAAAGAAATAAAAAATAGTAAAAGGAAATAAAAGGAAAAAAAAAAAAGGCTGGAGAGTAAGCCTTGTGCGGACGTTCGGGAGGAGGGGATTTGGAGTTAGGCTTAGGGCTTTTGTTTAGGAGACATTGGGCTTAGTTCAACCGAGTAGGGAGCTGAGGCCCCGTTTGGTTCGGCTTTAGGACTCTAAAGTCCCTTGGCCAAATGCAAACGAGTTTGGTTCGATTTTTTGGATGACTTTGGTAAGATGCAATTATATCTCCAAATGGCTCTAAGGACTTTTAGCCCAATGCAGCTCTGGAGGTATTTTGGGAAGTTGCATCTTCGAAATGCAAGTCCAGTACTGTTCATCTTCTTCCAGGTACTGTTCATCTTCTTCGGAGAGACGAACGGAGGCCAACGACCGCCGGCTAAGGAATGGCCTGCGCTGGCGACCGCCGCCTAGGGGTTGCGGCCACCCGGCGACCGCCGCGTGAGGTCACGCAACCCAGGCGACAGTCACGCGACCTCAGGTGGTGGTCGCCTGGGTTCATGCGACCCAAGCAACGGAGGCTTGAGGTCGCTGGACCTTAGGCGACAGCGCCTAGGGTTCGCGACCTAGGTAGCCATCGCCTGGGTTGCGAACCCCGAGCGTTGCTTGAGGTCCGATAGCAATAGGCGATCGTCGCCTAGGTCGCGCGAACCCAAGCGACCCCTACCTGAGGTCGCCGGACCTCAGGCGAGGCTGTCCGGCGGCCAGATCTGGCCACCGGTGGTTACATTAAAAAAAAAATTTAAAAACTTTTTTTATATATAAAATTTAGCAAAAGTCCTTTACAAAATATAGTTTTTATCAAACGGTGCTTAAGCTAAAGTTCTTTCACAATGCATTTTAAAACTACAATTTACCAAACGCTATTTGCATTTGCACAAACCTCTTTAGCTCAAAAGTATTTGCATTTTCCCAATGACATTTGCCCAAAGCTGAACCAAACGGGCCCTGAGTCGGTCATATTTTAGGCTAGGTAACTATAATTGGGCTCGCTGGTTAGGCTGGGTTAAAGAAAAGGCAATTAGAAAGGTGAACTTGTGGGCCCGTAGGCCTTATAAAGGAGTCTCGGCATTGAAAGGATTGGGCTCTTGAGCACAAATGCTATCACGGCCCAACCTGCGAACCTTGGCCAATGAGTCCAGGCCCAGCACGACCCGGATCTTTTTTTTTTTAAATTAAATAAAATATTTTTATTAAAAATTAAAGAATTATATACTTTTTATAAAAAAATCATTAAAAATTTCAAAAGTTCCAGATTTTTTTTTCTAAGTCATGAAAAATCTTAAAAATTGGTTTTTAAGTATTTTTCTATTAAAATGAGTGAAAATCATTGATAAAAATGAGCGCAAAATTGAATGAGCTCTTAGGGCTTTACCATAGGGCTTGAGTATTCTTAGAGACAAATGCTAGATCGCCGTTTGTGCATTTCTATTTCGATTGTTATAAGACTGCGCACTCCTAAGGTTTCCCCTTGGCCTAGTTAGAATTAGCATTTTTCTTATTTATTAGCGTTCGATTCTCACTTTACTTTTCAATTTTTGTAATGCTTTCATTAGTTGCTAATTATTATTTTAATGATTGTACATTCACATGATTACCACACATATTAGTGAATAGATTAAAAATGAATCCAAACTACATGACAAACATTAGGTGCTAAAAGGCACTAGTTGATTTATTGATGTAATCAAGTCTCCGATCATAAATTCTTTGGTTTTTGTAGGAAATAAGGTTTGCTCTCGTGCCTTAATCTATTTTCTTAGCCAATCCCAATAACTAGTGTCGACTCCTTATTTTAGAAAATCCTTATAGTGTCAATTTGAATACCCCAACTCACTTGAAGTATGGACTTAGGAGAGCCCGCATCTAGGACAAGGGTTATAGGCCCGCCTTTTAGGCAATACCCCTAAACTTATGTCTTTTTCCCTCCTGACGAAAAAGGTAGGTCGTAACAAGTTATACAAACTCTAAAATTGCAATATCTTTAAATTGGACTAGACAACTCTATAAGCTTAAATTAAGCTACTACAACAATGACATGTTGGCTAAACATTTTATAGAAACTAGGTCAATGCCCGTTTTCATTGGTCAGCAAGCCATATCAAATCAAACAAGTGGAGCTACTAATCCTTATTACAAGCTTTAACAACGTTGTATCTGTATTTATCAACGCCATAAGTATCGATAGTTTTTCTTCTAAACTTATTACTAGATGCCAACATACATTGGATATCAGAATCAATTAAATGACAACCAGTATCAACTTTTGTTAGTATTATATGATTCAGAATACTCATGCATACATATTATTGTTTCCCTTATTTGCACATCACAAGAGATGTGTCACTGTAATAAAATCTTAAAATAATGTTATCATGATTTTACATTAGTTATATTGTAAAAAAGAAAAACTTACGTATTATCGCAAGACTATTAAAAAATATAGAAATGTAGATATCGAACCTAATAATTCAGATCTATTACTAATTCGTGTTATCAGACGGGGATCACAAGAATAATGTTTCATTTCTATAAAATTGAAATTTAATTGATCATTTTTTTTTGGTGTCATATCATTATTTGACCCAAGAAAGAACCTAAAACAAGTCTACCAAGTATAATATGGCTTTTCTTTGTATGTGTATAATTTGGTTTACTCCAAAAAGCAAATGAGTAATTTTCTGTTAGCTTAACAAAAGTGCTAGAGAAGGAAGTTTTATTCAAGAGTACATGCACACGTGTATTTTAAGTAAAAGTATGAGTATTTTACTCAGAGAGGTATCAATTTCAAATATGTAAATTAGTTTGGCGCAATTCGAGATTCCTATTTTCAAGATGTGATATAGAAACCCATGCCAAGAAATCTTTTTTTTTTTTTTTGGTCCGAAATATATAGAGCTTCATTAAGTATTCCCAGCTATATGGCCGAGAGTCGCCAACTTACAACCAACGTTTACAAAAGTACCGGAGACTATGGCATCAGCCATTACAAGATCTTGCAGCATAAAGGGTGTAAAAACATTCCAGTTTCGGCCTAGGCCCGTCCTTCCATGGGCTTTGGCGGCCCAATCAGCAGCTCTGTTGGCCTCCCTTCTGCAATGCTGAAGTCGCACATTAGGGTAAGTGGCGAGCAAGGTCTGCAGTTCAGCAAAGAAAACCCGTTCTTCCCATGGTGGCTGCTGTTTCGCGTGGAGCGTGTCGATCAAGCTCTAGCAGTCGGATTCGATCAAAATATGAGCGGTATTCATACCAAGGTGCAGCAGGTGATGCAAGGTCAAGATGAGTGCCTGCACTTCCGATTGAAAGGCAAAGGTTGCAGAGAATCGATCAGTGCATACATCGGTGAGAAGGCCCTGAAAGTTTCTGCTGATGCACGACATCGTCCCTTCGCGAGCTCCTGGGTAGTAAGATCCGTCTATATTGCATTTCAGGTACCCACAAGGAGGAGGTTCCCACGTCTGCCCTATTTGGACAGCAAGAGTCCCAGCTCTCGTGTGGCTCTGTAGAGTAGATTGGTAGACGTGATTGTGAGATATGGCGTCGACAACTACCTGCTCTAGATCGGGGGAGTCCTGCGGAAGATCCAGTTGTTGCGTGCACACCAGATCCGCCAGAGAACTTGAGCCACCAGTTCTAGTCGAGGTAAGTGTCTTACATTGATTGCCCTGTCTGTGAGCCAGTCGTAGAACCGATGCAGAGTGTATGGTGAGATTGAAATGTTCAGTTGAGGGTGATTCCATACTGTTGCCGTCCAAGAGCAGAAGAAGAAAATATGTTCTAGTTTTCTGGTAAACCCTGATTACATAATCAGCATATAGGGTCAGTAATAATATGTCGTCGAAGCAAATTGGCTTTTGTTGCTAGGGCGTTATGGCAAGCGGACCATATAAAACTGCGAATCTTTGGTTCTGCTGGTAGTTTCCATATTCTGCGCCATAGTGTGCGTGAGAACTGGTGTGAGGTAGAGGCTGTTTGTACATTTGTTGTGTCGTGGATATTGCTGATAATGTTCTTATAGTTGCTTTTCACTGAGTAATTGCCATCCTTAGTTGCTGTCCAGACCAGCTGATCCATAGCATAGGCTGATCTGATTGGTATTGTTGTGATTTCCTCAACTGCCACTTCATCAAACAGTTGATGAAGAAGAGGAATTTTCCAGTGTTGATTGACCTGATCTATTAGGTCAGCCACCATTGTTGGTTCCTCTCTAGTTACTGGTCCGTGTATAATCCCAATAGATAGCCATCTATCCTCCCTAATCCGAATGCTCTGACCATCCCCAACCGACCAGCGAACATTAGGTAGTACAGTCTCTCTACCGAGAAGAATACTTTGCCATCCCCAGGAAGGGCGTGAACCCTTATCTGCTAAGTGGAAAGGTTTGGATGGAAAGTACAAACCTTTGAAGACCCGACTGCACAACGAGTTCGGTTCATTAATTAGCCGCCAAGCATGCTTTCCCAACATTGCCTTATTAAAGGCCATCAAGTCACGGAATCCCAGCCCTCCGTCATCCTTGCCCTTTTTGAGTAGATCCTATTTCTGCCAATGTACCCCCACTACTGTGATCATTTGTCCACCAGAAAGCAGATATTTTCTTTTCTATCAGCTTGTAAAGAGATAAAGGAAGTTTAAATATGGACATAGCATGCTGGGGAATTGATTGAACCATCGACTTGATTAAGGTTTCCTTTCCACCCTTAGATAGTAACCGTTCTTTCCAGCCTTCAAGTTTCGCATTTATTCGACCTAATATCCAGGCAAACATCTCTTTTTTTGATCTACCCCACTCTGAAGGAATCCCTAGATACTTCCCATATCGCTGCAACACCGGTATTCTGAAGACACCAGCTAAATTCTCCTGAAGATTCAGTGGGCAATTTTTACTATAAAAAAAACTAGATTTGTTCCGATTAATCACCTGGCCCGTTGCTATACA
Source organism: Eucalyptus guilfoylei (assembly GCA_016097605.1). NCBI lineage: Eukaryota > Viridiplantae > Streptophyta > Magnoliopsida > Myrtales > Myrtaceae > Eucalyptus > Eucalyptus guilfoylei. The sequence continues at coordinate 42,338,473 of CM027864.1, read as the reverse complement.
GTATTGATTTAGAATGTTAGCTAGATTCTGGCATTCCAACTGAGACATCAGCGAAAAAAAGATGGGAAAGGGTCGGACATGACCTGTTGAGTTGTATACCTCTAAGATGACCCATCTGGATTGCTTGGTGGATAAGAGTCGAGAGAAGATTTGCCAATAAAATAAAGATGTAAGGTGAAAGAGGGTCACCCTGACGTAATCCTCGAGACGGCTGAAAGTATGATAGCTGTTGTCCATTCAATTTAACACTTAAAGTAGACGTAGTAATGCATTGCATGATCAGCTGAACCCATCTTGGGTGAAATCCCAGCTTCAGTAGATAGTCCCGCAGGAAATCCCATTCAACCTTATCGTATGCTTTCTGCATGTCCGTCTTAAGTAGAACATTGAAACGTCGCTTCCTTTGCCTTGTGCGAAACTGATGAAGAACCTCCTGGACAATTAGTAAATTCTCCTGAATCTGTCGTCCGCTCACTAAGGCAGCCTGCTCTAGTGAAATGAGATCACCAAGCCAAGGTTTGAGGCGATTTGCCAGAACCTTAGATATAACTTTATATGCATAATTGCAGAGGCTGATCGGCCGAAATTGATCTAGACTCTCAGGGTGTGTCGTTTTAGGGATTAGTGCAATTACTGTCTGATTAAGATCGCGAGGCATCTCCCCCGAACTGAAGAAATCTTTGACTAGTGTGATCAAGTCATCCTTGATTATGGTCCAATGGGTCTGGTAAAAGAGCCCATTTAATCCGTCTGGACCTGGAGCCTTCGTTTTCCCCAGTTGGAACGTTGCCCATTGCACCTCCTCGGCAGTGACTATTGCTATTAGACTCTCGTTCATTTCTGCAGTAATGACCTGCGCGCATTGGTCCAGAATGGGACGATAGTCACGTTAACCCACCGAAGTGTATAAATTTGAGAAGTAGGCCAAAGTCATCTACTGGAGGGCCTTATGATCCCTTACCCAGTGTTGGTCATCATCCTTTAACATTCCTATCCTGTTCCGTTGCCGACGTTGGATTGTTGTCGCGTGAAAGAATTTGGTATTCTTATCTCCCAGGACAACCAATTAAGTCTAGATCTCATGGCCCAATATTGCTCTTCCTACTGCCATAGTTGTTTAATCTCCTCACGCAGATAAGAAAACTTCTCTTTATCTGTGCCTGTAATGTTTGGTTGATTGGTCAGATTCTGAAGTTGTTGTTGTAATGCTTGCATTCCGAGATGACCATTTTTGAATTTAGAGCTGCTCCACCTTTGCAAGGCTAAAGACACCCGTTTTTGTTTTTGTACAAAGCTGGGATTTCTAACCTGTACTGAATTCCATGCCAAGAAATCTTAACCAACAGAATGTTTTTGTCAATAAAACGATAGAGCTGGCCATACAGTTGTTCAAATTTCTTAGTCAGTTGAACTCACTGTCGTCAAATAGGAATTCTTGGATTCCTCTTTTTCATGGATAAGCTAAGCTTGTTCATCAACCAAGAAGAGACAAGATGTCCCACGGCAATCGGGATAAGTACACTATCAGTGCCAAAAGTTGTGTATAGCGCTCACTTTGGTGCCAAAAGTTTCCGTCGGATCACTTAAGTGCCAAATCGGAGAAAAAACGATCACTTTGATGCCACCGGCGAGAGATTCCGGCCAAATTAATTATGTGGCTTTTATATTTATTTTTTTTAAAAAAAGTTGCTCGGCTTTTAAACGACGTCGTTTTCCATCCTCCTCAAGAAACAACGTCGTTTTGCCGTTATACGTGGATATCCTTGCAAAAACAACACCATATAGCTCATACGTGGATTGAAATTAGGGTTAGGGTTTCTTCTTCGCCGCTCGGCCACCGATGTTTGCCCGCCATCGCTCGACCACCATCGCTCGGCCACTATTGTAGCTGCTCGACCAGGTGAGCGAGGAGAGACTGAGATTGTTGCTCAAGCAATAAGTGGCAGGAAGAATAGGAGGCGAGGGTGGAGGAGGAGGAGGAATAAGAAGGGTTGAAGGTGCCGCTGCTGGTGCGCCGCCGTCGCCGCCGCCGCTGGTGCCATTGCTAGTGCTGCTACTGGTGTGCTGCTGGTGCCGTTCGCTGCTGGTGTTGTTCTCTAGGGAAGAAGACGACATGCCTCCTCTCTCTCCCTCTCTCCCTCTCTCTCTCAATTTGGGGATTTAGGGTTCTAAGTTGGGGGAAACACGCCAAACGGCGTCGTTTTCTTATTTGGATGCTGACTCAAGTCTCCAACAAGCCACGTCAGTTTCAAAAATTAATAAAAAAGTGCTACGTCGGATTTCTGGCCAAATTGATCGACGTTGGCACTGAAATGATCATTTTTCAAATTTGTTGGCACTTAAGTGATCCAAAATAAACTTTTGGCATCAAAGTGAGCACCGTACACAACTTTTGGCACTGATAGTGTACTTACCCCACAGCAATCATATATCTCAGGAACTCCTATACCTATCACTATAACAACTAGGGGGTGCACCATGTCCATTTCAATAAGGAAATCGACCAGAAACGACCTGGTTTGTTCGTCTCTAACCCAGTACCCCCTATCCAGGCCTGTCCATGAATTGAACAGTTTCTCAACCGGCTTTGAAGCTTTCGAAGAAAGGCGTCCAAAGAACATATGTGATCTAATCTTAGTGCTTTCATGATAGAAAAAACAACAAGTTTGGCCATGGTTAGAAGACTATCTATCAATTCCTTGAAATATAGTAAGCTTATCTTGTATAGCTAACCATAATATGAATCCAAACCTCAGCACACTGAGTGAAAGCCAAATTATTCGATGCCATTCAACTCTTGTTTCTCTATTCCTAACAATCTCCCAAGTTGAGTAGGGGTAAGAATGTTACTTGAAGCAACAGTGCAAGTATCTCTTGTCTTCCTAAGATGACCTAGGAAAAATTCACCACAAATAGCTGCCTAGATGATACCAAGTCTTCAGACCTATTATTAAGCTAGTTCTAGATGGAGTTAAAAATTAGATGGCCACTTATGTAGTTCAGAGAAGAACGGAATCAGAACTACTATGCTTGGGTATAAATCCAACAATATGCCATTAGGAGGCCATGAGTCATACCGGAGTGACATAGATTTACCATTACTTGACACATAATGAGGCCTCAAAATACTCATATTCTTTAACAATTCCCTCTAAGCTAAGGTAGCATATGCACTACAATTAATAGAACTAACACTACCCTCAGCCTTAAGGAAGTGATCATGATACAAGATTCATCTTATTACTTTGTTTCCTATAGCATTGATGATTTTGTTTGTTTTTCCCCCCTTCATGACCAATCAAGAGAGTAAAGATTGCTTTGGGGTAGAGGGACGCAACCATGTTAGTCTAATCTAGTCCTCTTCATTGTGACAATGTTCCTAAGCATTGATGCCACTAAGAGCCATTGTCGATGTAATCTGATATTGAACTCAAGTTGTTGGTAATGCAGGTGCAAACGAACTTATTACCATGGAGTCTTTGCAATTTGACTTGGCTACCATACAAGCCACAACAAATGATTTCTCTCAAGAAAGCAAGTTGGGTGAAGGTGGATTTGGTGAAGTTTTTAAGGTACGTATTACATAATAGTTAGAAACAATCAAGAATGCTTTACATGTGGATTGAACATAATGATGTCGAAGAAAAAGAGACATTAAAGCTTTTTAAAGTTAATTTTTAAGAAGTTGTAACAAGGAATTAAATGATAAATATAAAGGGTGGACTTCCTAATGGACAACCAATTGCGGTGAAGAGGCTATCTCAAAGCTCAAGATAGGGTGATGATGAATTTAAGAATGAAGTTCTATTAGTCGCGAAGCTTCAACACAGAAACCTTGTACGACTATTCGGATTTTGCTTGGAGGGAGATGAAAAGCTACTAGCCTACGAGTTTGTGCCAAATAAAAGCCTTGATTATTTCTTATTTGGTATGTTACAATTTAACTTTCTTATGTGCAAAATGTATAATTTGCTTGAAATCAAATGTTCAAGCTTTCACTAGCTTTGGAAACCTTTGGTTTTTGTTCTTTCAACTGATTATAGGTTTTTCTTGGCTACCTTTGATGAATGAGATTAAATGTAGTTTGGTTTGTGTCATGAGTTTCGCCTTGAGTTTTATTAATAGGTGCCCCAGCCTAACATATTCATGAATATTAGTGCAATGATGCAGATCTTGAAAAAAAAAGGGACAATTGGATTGGCCATTACGTTATAAAATAGTGTCTGGGATCGCTCGAGGAATGCTCTATTTACACGAAGATTCTCGTCTTCGGATCATCCATCGTGACCTCAAATGTAGCAATATCTTGTTAGACAGTGAAATGAACCCGAAGATTTCAGATTTTGGCATGGCAAGAATTTTTGGAGTTGATCAAACTCAGGCTAACACAGACAAAATTGTGGGGACTTTGTAAGTCTTATAAATGCCTTTGTGATTGGATGATGGACTTGCTCATTTATCTATTCAAGGATGCTACATGACTACATCTATATCTGCAATATACATGTGGCTAATGTTCATTTTTGCAGTGGTTACATGTCTCCAGAATATGCAATGCATGGAGAGTTCTCAGTGAAATCTGATGTTTATAGTTTCGGCATAATACTTCTAGAGATGATTTGCAGCAAGAGGAATAACTACTACCACCAATTGGATGGGGGTGAATATCTTGCTAGTTATGTAAGTTTCGCCATTCTCCTGCAACAAATAATTACACCGTGCTTTGCAATTTTGGTAAAGTGAAATTGAAAGTCCTTTGTAAAAACCTAGTACTTTAACCTACAGAAACACATAAGACTATTCTCCGATTCCTTAGTCATATATGGTTTCCTACAAGATTTAGATGTCTTGCATGATGAGTCATCAAATTAATGCGACAATCCTATGAAGATTTTCCAAACTTATTCTTGCAGGCGTGGAATCAATGGAGAAAAAGCACACCCTTGAAAGTGTTGGACCCGGCTATCATGGATTCAAATTCAAGAGATCAAGTGCTTCGATGCCTGCACATTTGCTTACTATGCATTCAGGAAGATCCGGTTATTAGACCTACCATGGCAACTGTAGTTCTCATGCTCAACAGTAATTCCATTACTCTGCCATCGCCTCGACATCCAGCCTTCTTCATCCGAAGTAGATCGCAGAGATTGAGCATCCCAATGAGAGAGCTTGAATCAAACGAATATGCTAATAGGACTATGCCTTCGTCGACCAATGGCATGTCAGTTACCGAATTGTACCCCCGGTGAATGGCGGCATAAGCAAAATCTTTCTTCATGGATGGTCTCACAATGAGATTGTGTGGCCTTGCACTGTGATTTTTTATGAACCATAAGCAAAAATCTACGTATTTGGAGAATAAGCTCTTAATTGCTCAAATGGGGTCGTGTGCATTTAAAAGAAGACCCTACACATGTTATCCATCATAGTTATTATGATTCTTCTAAGTTTTTGTTACTATTTGAAGCTAAATCATACATCAATCCCCCATAAGCATTTGTACATTATTGTGCTCTATAAGGCTCAATTTTACTCCTCTAGTCTAGACTAAATAATGAAGCGTTCGTTGACTGACCCACTAGATTGTATATTTCTTCACTTACGAAGCTAGTTGGGCTTTGGTGTTGTTAAAACCTATAGGTGCTCCATCTTTGATAGGTTTTTTCTTGGGCACTGATTAACTTGGGTGGGATTTGCGAATGCAAATCTTGTCTGGCCCATCTCCATGAAATCCAAGTTGTCCACCATTACCGTGAGGTCAATTACTTAGCAAACTTGAAGCCCTCCCTTATAATTGGTTGCCCATCCCATCTTAGCCCCTTTAAGCAATCCTTCATCCATAACCCTTCTTTGTTATTTGGAAATCATTAATTGAAAAATGAAAGCGATCCATTTCCCAAAAAAATAAAAAAATCGAAAGTCTTTGTGCTCTTTGATAGTGTTTAAAGTTCAAGAGAAAGATGAGGATTATCTATTTGCTTTATGAATGCACTTTCTCTTACGAAATTAGGAATAATTTATTGCAATTGTGTTTTATGACCTCTTTGATTGATTGATGTAACTTTTTTGTTAGTCATCACGGTATTTAATTATATTAGCTCTATCAATATCTTACCATGGAATTAACTGGACGAGTGTCTAATTGTTATCCTTCCCCAACAATTCTTGGCGACAGGTTTTGCAAAACCCTCACCAACGATGGTCATTGATCTACAAGCCATCTAACGAGAGTTTTAAACCGATTTTGACTCTCTCTTTTGTACAGTTTTGCCAATCACCTATCGGTTTCTTCTAGTAGTGTTAGCTCATTTACGTAACTACAACAATACCTTTTTTTAAAAAGGACTTTGAAAAGAAGACGGTGAAGCAAGTCTGCTCATGTTGTGAACGTGTTGTGTTAAAGTGTTAGTACAAAACCTGTTCAAGCATAAGATAATTAAGAATCAATTTACATCAAATACACTTATCTTCTCATAGTATTTATTAATTTAATCAGCTATCCGTTTCTAAATTTCCTAGTACCCACTTGACTAAACGTTCAAGTATTCAAACATTAAAAATCACTTGTGGTATGACCATACCAGCTAGTGATGACAGATTTTTGGGTAGCTTGAAGCCGAAAAGCCTCAAGGATTTTAAGAGAAATAGGGCCAAGAAGATGGTCCGAGTGTACTGGGCGTGAGATTGCTTGGCCTTCCACATTTATTTTTTATTAACCGTAAGCAAAAATCTATTTATTTGGAGAATGAGCTCTAAACTACTCAAATGGGATCGTGTGCATTTGAAAGAGGACTCTGCAGACGTTATCCATCATAATTATTATAATTCTTCTTAATTGTGTTACTAATTAAGGCTAAATTATACATCGATCCATTGTTTTTCTTTTTTTGTTAGTCATACTCTATTTCTATTTTAACTCTCATTCTCAGTCTTTTAGCCTTTCTCTTTGCAAGGCATGGGAGTTGAAACCTATACATGAATTTAAATCATTCACACCCCAATCCCCTAAGAAAATAGGAATTCGAACCCCCCCTCCTCCTTCTCATGTAAGAATGGTGGCTACTGAGGCAAACCCCAGTGGTTTACATAAATTCCCTATAATTCGGTGCATTTGTAGTGGTTCTATGAGACTCAATATAGCTTCTCTTGTCTATAATCAAATTGAAGTGTTTGTTACTAACCACTAGACTATTGTTTATACTTAAATTTTGTCTATTCATTTAGGGTTTAAGTGCATAAAAAATTGGAGATTAATTTTTAACCTTAAAAAAATTAATTTTTAATAAATTTCACAACATGTTTTGCATTGATAATAATATAATTTTTCTAAAAAAACTAAAAAATTTAAAACTTATCATTATAATTAACGAATGGAAACAAGACCGGGCCAAGTCCAAGTTGGCCCGGCTCTTTACATTCCCTCTTCTCTTTCCGCACATGCCGGTATTTTTATCGAGGCCCGGTTTCCCAGCCTCTATCCAGTCTATTCCTAGATGCCAAAATCTTTTAAGGTCTTGCTTAGGACCAATTTTCTCTCTTGTTATAGCTCACTGTGTGTTAAGACTGGCTTTCGGAGGTCATCACAAAGCCAGGTAGGGCCCCCACGATTGGGTGCTGGTTCCTGCTTTTATTTGCTGCATCCCGCCTGATTTTAAAAGAGCAAAGCAAGCTCGATTCTTTAGTCCTCACCCACGACGGAGCCGAACGAGTCGGTTTCTCTTTGTTCGGCTTTTTTTTAAGTTTGAATGTTGCTTGCTGATTTCTCTTGAGTTTGGGTGTGAGTTTGAGCTACAAGTAGGTCCATATTCGCTATCCAACTCACTGCCCACTACATGTTCGAAGAAATGCCTGAACAAAGTCCATGCAATTTAGTCTCGAATTCTGACTTGTTTAAGAGGCATTCAAGTTTGTTCTGTTCAGTGCAAGATTGTTCTTGATTCTTTAGTGCTTTTTCAGTTAAAAATTTTGTTTCCATAAGAGTTCGGATCTCGTAAAACTTTCCATTGCCTTTGCCTGGTGCTTTGATATTGTCCTTCTGAGTATTCTTGGAGCTGTGATTGTAATGTTCGGAGGCGTTGGTCTGGTGACAAGCTGGTGGTAAACGACGGTGAGGTTTCGTATAATTGTTGACGCCTCAATTTTAATTAGGTTTATTTTATTTTATTTATTTTGTCTTTTTCGGAATAATAAACAAAAAAAACCACAAAAACGAAAAAACAACAAAACAACCAAAAACAGAAAAAAAAGCAGCCCCTCCCCTCTTTTCTCTCTCGCACAAGCCCCATGGCCCGGCCCGCGCAAACCAGCCCAGCCCCTTCTCTTCTTCTTCTTCTTCCTTCTTCCATCTTCCCCTACGCCTTTGCAGCTCATGCGCACAGAGGACACCGACGCGCGAAGGACGGCCTACAACCGAGGGGAGTAGGCCGACGTCGGCCGGAGAGGATAAGATCTCAGGCGCCATCAATGCCGAGCACACTTCGCTGGATAAGCTCGGATGGGACGCCGGTTCGGCCGAGGAGGACCGTTCGGTGCACGAAGACCGGCGGTCGAAGCTTCGTCGACCGGCAGTCGAAGCTTCGTCGACCGGCCGCCCCTTCACCTATAAATAGCAGGCCACAAGCTTCGTCAGGGAGGGAGCAAGCTCCGAGATCTTCCCACTGAGAGATTTCGGGGGAGGAATCGAAGAGTAAGCGAGAGAGAAGTCGGGTCACGAGCTCAACCGACCTCCCACTAAGAGACTTCAGGGGAGGCCGACGGCGAGCGAGTCCGAGGAGGTCAGATCTGGCCGGTGGAGGCTCGGATCTGGCCGAAGTAAGAGAGAACCAAGGCTGAGGAAGGTCCGGCCGAGAGTTGTGTCGCAGATCTGGGGTGACCAAGCCCCTCCGCGGCACTGACACCACCCCCTGACGCCGCTGCTGTGCCAAATCCCGCTGTGCCACCGTCTCGTTGTCACCGTAGCTGAGCCCCGGGCCGCCGTCTCGAGCCCCGCCGTCGTTGTTCGTCGTGATCGTCACCAGTCTGTCCTCACCCTCGTTGCCGTCGAACGCCTCCGCCGCTGCTGCCTTCGATTTGGCATCGTTGCCGTCGCCGTCCCCATTCAAGAGAAGGTAAAAAAAAACGTCGCCGTTACCGTTGCCGTTCATCGTAGCCGTTTCTCGTTGACCTAGCCGTCGTCGCCGTCGCCGTTGTCACCTTCGTCGTCGCCGTCACCGCCGTAGTCGCCATCGCCGCCAAACGCCTCGGTTCCCGTCCTCGGCGCCGCGGATTCGCAAACCCCAGGGTTTGCGATTTTCCGGGTCGCGAAGTGGATCCGAACCCGGAAAACCGGGTAGGGTTTGCAATTTGGGCACAGCAGGAACCGGGTCGCGATTCGGGTAGGGTTTTCACAGAGGAGCCGGGTCGTGGAGCGAGTTGTCGGAGCGGGTCGTCGGGCCGGGCCAAGCGCCTCCAAACGCTCGGCCACGGCGTCGTTTTAAAAAAAAAAAACGCCGTTTGCGTTTTGGGCTGGCCCAGGTCGGACACAACCCGTGGATCCGACCGGGTCGGGCTTTTATTATTTAAAATAATGTTTTAATAAATAAATAATTTATTTTCAAAAAAATAAAATAATAATAATAATAAATGATTTATTTTCGAAAAATAGTAAAAATATTTTATTTTCCAAAAAATCAAGAAAAGGTGAAAAATAATTTATTTTCTGAAAAAAAAAATAAAAAATATTTCATATTTTCCAAAAAATGCCAAAAATCCATGAAAAAGCCAAAAAAATTCAAAAGCCAAAAAGACTTGTATTTTCTAAAAATACCCAAAAATCCAAAAAATCCATTTTATGTCCAAAAAATGGAAAAAGACCCAAAAATGTTTTTCCTCCCCATCAAATGCATGGAAAATCTATCAAAAATCCAAAAAGTCTTAGGGTTTAAACAAAATTAGGTACCGAAAGAGCATTAGTGATTAACTAGTGTAATCAAATCCCCGATCCTAATTTCTCTGGTTGCGCAGGAGCGAGTATTTCTCCCAATACTTCGCATGGGTTTCTAATCAACCTACCCCAAATCGATTAGTGACGACTCCATTTTAAAAATCAACTTACAGGTTAAAAATTTAGACTATTAAAGTCGTGAATTGGTGGACTTGGGAGAGTCCGGGCATAACTAAATTCAGCCGAGCCATTAGCCTCCGCCGACGCCTGCAATAGGTGCGGGCGCCAAAAAAAAAAAAAGAGGTCGCGAAAATAATGCTCCAGATGGCGGTCCATAAGCGGCGCTTTCTTTTGTTGATCCCAAGTTTTGATAATTAAAAATTCACGTATTCGTGTTCTGGGGGCTGAAGTTGGATTTTGTCGAAGTTTGGCTTATTTGAGCTTAGTGTGTTTTGGGTTCTAAAAAGGTTAGATGGGCTTGTTAAATTAGATTTGGCCCGAACTTGGTCCGTTGGGATTGGGCTTAGTCTAATGCTGGAGGAATCGGGCTTAATTCTATGAGTTGAGCCCAATTCGTTTTTCAATCAATTAAAGCCTCTTAATGTGTGAAGCCCATTTCGCGTACTTCAGCCCAGATTAGTGTGACCTGCGGCAGCCCATTTTCTGGCTGGACCCCAAGGCCCGGCCCGGGTCCCTATTTTCAGTATAAAAAATTATTTTAAAAAATTTTGAAAAAAAAAAATTTAAAAAATCAAAAAATTTTAAAATGCTTTCTAGGTTTGTCTTTTTCAGAATTAAGAAAAAGCTTAAAAATTAGTTTTTGAGTAGTTTTCTCTTAAAATGTGCAAAAATCTTTGATAAAAAATCGTGTTTAAAATTGAACAAACTCTTAGGTTTTTGCAATAAAGTCTGGCATTTTTTTTTTCTAGATCAATGTTCTCGATTGCACAATTTCAATATCTTGATTGTGGCTTTCTAAACAACCCAAAAGTCTTTTTAATGGAAGATAACGAAAGGAAATTCATATTTTAATAATTGATTTGGCAAATAAGCTAACTTGTCCTCCTAAACTACGCAAAAGTCTCCCCAAGAATTTGAAGCACGATTTTCATTTTTTATGGTACAAGTGCACAATTATTCTGGAATCTTTGACGGGCTTCCCATGTGTCTAGGGACTCCTCTCATCTCTTTGGTTTTGATTTTTCCTTTTTCAAATACGAAAAGATCCTTTATGATAATGTCATTCAAAAGTCTGTGCAAGGAATCGAGTTTGCTCGATATGTCTAATTCAAATGCACAGCCCAAATTTTAAATCGCAAAGCCAATGTCATGGGGGTTTGTTTTAGGAAAATAATAGGTTTGTTAAGACTATTTTATACAATTAATTTATTAAATGATATGTCAGCTATTAGTATTTTTTTATATAACCAAATGATCGCTGAGAATCTGATATATTTTCTAGTAGCTTTGTAAACTAGTTTTAATAAATTTAGCTCCATGATTTAGGGTTTTAACTTGCCAACATATACTACTTTACGTTGTTTACTCATGAAATACGACCATATACTATGTCATAATGTGTAGCACAGAACTTCTAATCACAAAAAGTCATCACATTTTTTAAGTATGTGCAGTTATGTGACAAAGCCCTCTAAACATATGTTCTTTCCTTCTATATATACTGATGGGTAACTTTATTATATTCATTTAATAATTATGTTGCATAATCTTGTTTTTCGTGATGATGGATTTTTTTATTCATCTCTTAATATTATTATTTGTCAAATATGAATAAAGAATTAGATATTATATCATACTAGGTGTCCGACATTGTTAATCTCTTTCAAAGTCACATCATAATACACAATAGAATTGATTTGTAAATGGATGATTATTTTTAAATATTTATTACCAAAATATTATTTCTTGTCAATCAATGAGAGATTTATTAACAAAATTTGTATAAAAATTAGAGATGCAGAATTAAAAATTTGTTAGGATTAGGATTTGCAAAAGTGAGTGTAAAGGTAAATTTCAAATCTCCTATGTGAGTGTGCCATGTGGCTCAATTTCGTGACCTTTACTCATTTTTGATATATGTAATATACATATATATTTTATGAGCAAAGATATTTTAGCAAATTAATGCAACTTGTAGAAATAAACTTATAGAGCCTTAATATCAAAGTAGATGTCGTGATTCCTCCCTTTTTAATCACAACAGCAATCCGCCAGAAGCTCAGAATATTTGACTGAGTCAAAGCGACAATCAATTAAATATGATTGGCACTACTTATTTAGGCATTACAGAATTCTCCAATTAGTATCACCACATGACGCGCCCCACAAGGGCCACAACGTCACCCAGCCTGCCCCTCCTTCAAAATATTGATTTAACCTCATCTAAAAAGCGAAATAATTATCCAAAAATTCCTACACTTATTATACTAGCTCTAAACTTTTTATGTCAATTTAATTCTGAACATTATAATGAATTTGTCTATTTAATCCTTAGGTGCAAATATAGTGTTAAATCTTTTGATAATTTGTTAGTTTTTCATAAACCTGTTAAATCCGGAATGATTAGAATGACAAATCGTCAAACTATTTAGGATTAGATTGACAAAAAAATTTTAGTAAAAGAAATTGATATGATTAAAAGGTTTATGACTAAATAGATTTATGACTCTTCAGACAATTTTCCCTTTAAAAAGCTTTAGATTATGCTTGGGGCTAAAAGTATCCTAATATAAAAAATTCCATTTATATCATGAAGAATGAATAATTCGAAAATATTTTCCTGAAAACGATTGTTCATATTGCTTACAATAATGAATGAATAATAAATATTTGCATTGTTTATGAAAATATTTAGGCATAAATTATTATTGATAATGAAAATATTTTCCATTGATTAATTATTTCAAGTGATAAAATGGGTCATGTTTAGTAAAAATGCTTTGCCAATCATTCTTCTTTCGTGAAGCAAACAAAACCTAAATGAAAAATTGTATTGGACAAAGTGCAATAACTCAAAGACGAATGAAGTCGATCAATTTAATCAATCAAAAAGCTATACATTGCCGGAATATTTCTTTAGTAATGAAATGACCAATACTTGTCCTTGGAATTTAGAATAGAATATAAAATAATAATTAGATATTAATAAAAATAATTAATATATTAATATAAAAATTTTAAATAATAATTAATCTAAATAATTAATATATACGTGTTCTCTATAATGTAAGACATAAAAATTTTGTATTGAGATATTAACAAATACACTAGGTTGCACACTTTGCATCCCTATGCAATTTGTCACATTCTTTTTGGTGTCGTTTGGGAGTAGTATGATCCCCTCACATTACCTTCTTTTGCTTTATGGCATATCCACATGGAAAACCATACACGATTTTATATAGAGTTAGATGCATTCTCGTCTCTTATTTTAATGGTCCGCATTCTTGCTATTCTGAAAAAAGTTATCATTCTAATTCCTAAACTCGGGAATTTTATTTTAATAGAAAGAGGCAAATAGCTATCATTCTAATTCCTAACCTTATCTTAATTGTCTCACATATCAACTAGTAATGCTATTTTTTTTCCCTAAAATTACAGAGGGAAGAAGAACCAGATGTAGGTACATGAAAAAACAAGCTTCTTATTCTCCTAAACCATTCAAAGAACCAAAAATCACCAGCACATGAAATTTGCCTCTTCTTTTCCGCGGTGTGCTCATACTTGAATTTTTTTTTCTTTATTATGCGTAGGTTTCTGGTCGTGGTTGAAAATGCAGTCCAAAGTTTTTGGGCGACCACAAGGATACATTGGTCCTGAATTTGGTGATTTTTTTTCCCGTTATTAGGGCTGTATTTTCTTGGACCAGAATCATTATCTTAGAGAGTCCTAGTCTAAGATTCCTGGACCCTCCTTAATCCAGTTGGACCACGAATTCTGAGTATTATATTTCGACTTGATATAGCCTGTTAGCAAGAGTCTCCTGCCAAGAACCTGGGGTAGAAAATTTTGTTTTGCTTTATTTTGTTTTTTTTATATTATTCTATTTTGGGGCCCGCATTTGAAAAGCTGGTCTCGACTTTCCTATTTCCATGTTGTAAACGAGAATCGAAAGCTATCAATTCATAAGCAATGACTTTTTTGGTTCATCCTTATCGGCTGATTTCTCATCATGAACTTTGTGTTTGCGTATTCAGATTCAGCAAGAGGATGACGTCTTGCAGATGAGCTCATCTCATTTGAGTCTTTTGTTGATCTGAGAAGTTAGCTGGAAATGTGACTTGACATCACATGACTTAACTGCCATGTACATTCAGAAGACGATTGCTGGCCTAAATTTACGGGAGAAAACCATGGACGCGCGCTTGGTTTTGGTTGACCCTTTAAAAGATACCATATTGAAAATCAGTTTTAGTAAATCTAGCTCTTTAGTTTAAGATGGCTCAAATCAATTTTATGGAACTTATCTAATGGTTTACAACCCTAGACGATTTCTCCTCACAATTATGCAACTTCTCGATTACTTAAATCAGCATCACCCGCCCTAACTCGGCTTCAACACACACACACACGCGCGCACACACACACACACACACACACACATTGAATACACACACATATTGAATTTATAAATGGTTCTTCAAATTCATTACTCGAAAAAAAAGACAAAGATAAATGCAAAACCATTGCTGAAGCCTCCAATACACCACCAAAGCCAAAAGGCTTGACACCAATTAATTTATGGTTTCAAATAATAGAAAATCAACAACATCCAATACCAAATACTCCTTTAAAGAAAGAACTCATACCAACTCTAGCCCGGCTAGCTGTCATATTGCCCAAAGAAACACTGGAAATACTTGTTCAATCTTTATAGAAAACAGTAAAAAAAGAACCGTCTAGTGCCATTGAGGTAAGCAACGATTCCTCCTTGCTTGCCGCACAAAAACAAGCGGAATATAAAATAATTTTGAATGAGGTGGTCATTAGGTCACAAGCAACCCCTCATTCTCAAAAATCAAATTCTTTCCAAAAACCTCATTTCAAAAAATACTAACTGTAGAAGATGAATTTTTTTGATAAATATCAATCAAATTTGTATAAAAATATATTTTCAAAAAATTGGTTTTTCAAACCATACAATACAAATAAAACTATTGCTTTTTATGAGCAGATTTTAGTGGAAACAGAATCAGCAAAGTTCACTGACTTTGCTGATAAGTTTGATACAGATAATATCCTATACTATACTATTTCTATCAGTAATGTCATACACCCCTCACAATAGGGAACCTCACCTCATACACTTAGAAAATTCCAAGCTAGGGTTACCGAAAACCTACCATACTCTACTTCATACACATACTAGGACTACGATCAAGCCTGGTGGAATGTTTTCTTCTATCAAAATATAAATTTCCAACACACTTGGCTAGTATTCTTCAAAGATAATTTCCCAAGGGAAAACCTACCGAAGTGGTTTGATTTCTAATAGGATCTCTTTGGTCCTTTGGATGTAATACTACACCCTATAGTCAAACAAGGATACCGAATATTCCATGAATACTTTACACCAACGTAACATAATACAAGGTTCCCATGCCTTATGCACTTCTTCATAATATTTATAATCTCATAGGTAATAGCATGGGAATTTGATTATAATACATTTCCTACCAAATATGGTGTATCTATACTTATTCGAAAATACAAAACAAAACGGTGGGATGGATTCAAATACCATGAACAGGGATCCGAAGTTGCGGTTAGGACTTGGCTAAATAGCCAAAATACCTAGATAACTATAGCCCCATCCAATACAATTTTTTTTGCAGGAGAAATCCATTACAAGTGCAGCACTCACTATAATCCATAATAGAGAGAAATACTTCAATGTCCTCACAACAATATTTTTAGAAGCGGAAAAATCACAATGTGGATCTTCCAAATTACAAGACAACCAAGATGGATCGTCATAGTCATATCACAGTGGAAACACTAATGAAGATGATTGCTATGGGATCAATCTTCCCTAGAAATAAGATAGAATATCATATGCCAACACTGTTGCAGCGGGGGAAAAGCAATACACTATAACAAATGGCAAACATACTGTAGCAAATACTATTCATTTAGTACTGTTCACTTTACATTGTTCAGTATTGTAGTACTTTTACTATAGCACAATCTATAAATAGCTTTTTCAGCACGGAAGAAGGGGGCACGACCTAGATCTCATATTTCTCTCTTCTTCCTCTTCATTCCCTCTTGTAATCCTTCATCCCTTCAAGCCTCAAGCTTTCTTACCTTATATCCCTTGTTACAAAGTAAGTTTGTTTTTCAAATACATTTAGTGTAGTTTATAAAGGGTTACCAACTTGCATCATAGTTGGTTAACCTTTTCTTGTAATACAGTTATCAATACTTCTTGAAGTATGAATCATCACCCCAGTGGATGACTTGATATTTTAGTTTCTACACTTTTCAATACTTGTAATTTGCAGTTTTATAATACAAGTTCATACCACCTACATGGTTGGTTTCGTTTTTGCATACTCTTACTTTATATCTTATACATTGCTTTCGCTCTTCATATTATTTACAGTGTTCGAGATTTTATTTAATTTAATCTTCATCTATACATCATTCCTTTACTTAGTTTATTTTCTTTCTATAATGACTTTAACCTTTGAATACCGTATCATACAAACTTTCACAAAACTCTCAAGAGTTCTTTGATTATTTTAGAGACATAGAACCTTTAGAATTTTTCCATATAATAAATAGATCAAACAAACGTAGACATTTATATTAAGTTCAACTTTAGCCTTTCTCATACTCATAGATTTACCAATCTCTTATATTTCTTTATTCTCTGATATAGTACTCTGATCCAAACCCCTTTAAGTCAAATTATTCCCCTAGAAGTGTAGCTCAAAGACAAAAAAAAAAAAAAAAAAAAAAAAGCCGACCAATTCATTCAACAGCGTGCAAAAATCTGACTTTGCATCTCTACACAACGTCGTGCTCGGAATCGTTTTGGATGAAAGAATGCAAGAGTATTATGATCTCTCACGTCACCTTCTTTTCCTTTCCACTATCCCCACATAGAAATTATGTACAGCTTCATTTAAAAAATACATCTGACTTTATCCATACTCAGTGACATTGTTGAATCCTTATTTCTTTGGTTTTGAGATTTTCTTTTCTAATGACATAAAGATCCATTTATATTATGTGAATCAATAAGCCTAGTGGGAACCGAGTTGGTTCTATCCGTGTAATTCTTATGCACAAGCCAAATTCTAAACTACTAAGATAACATCACAGAGTTTTGTTTTAGAAAAATACTGGGCTTACTAAGGTTTAGTTTATACGATCAACTTCTTAAATGATATATAGGGCTATAATTGATTTTGGTATATAACCGATTATATAGAGGATCACTTGCAATTTAACACATCTCCTAGTAAAACAGCTTCGTAGATTAGTTTTAATAAATCTAAACCTTTGGTTTAAGGTTTTAACTTTGTCTGAAGAATTGTTCTCACTGTTGACCACGAATGCGAGTATTACATTTCCACTCGAAATAGCAAGTCAGCAAGAGTTTCCTGCCAAGAACCTCCCTTGGAAATTTTTGTTTTGCCTTTTATTTTGGACCAGCTTTTGAGAAGTTGGAACTGATGTTCATAGAAAATCCTTCCCTCCCTCCATCAGCACTTCATTCAACATCATCCAGTGCCTCAAGTTAGGTCAGTCAAAGGGTACGAATACCAGCTCTAGCAATCCCATATACCATAACCACTGTATGTATACAGCCCTCACCCCCAAGAAAACCTTATTTATATTATTTCGACCCGCACAGAAACAGTGGTTTACTCCTAATTGTGGGGAGACCAACTAGCTCTGAATTCGTTTGGGAAGTTCACTTCTTTTCATTTTGTTAGAAGTAGGTGCTTGTGGGGGAAGAGGGCTTTTCCATTTCAAATGATTTGACCCAACTATCGGTTCACCTACGACTACCTTATTACAACTTCACCCCACTCGAAGACCCCATTGTGGCATGCGCCAATGAGACCACCGGAAGTCTTTATGTCCTTGTTGTGAACGAAAATCCAAAGCTATTTACATTGAGATTTTTTCCTAAAGACGAAAATCAGAGAAGAGAGACCTTTGTAATATGAGTTCAACTAGCCTAGCAGTATTGTTATGCTATATTTGTAACGACGCTCTTGTGGGACTCATCTCTGGCAATCAGAATATAAAGCTTCCAAAATTAATTGCCAAAATTGGCAGTTATGCCGCAAAACCACAAAAGCTAACTTTAAAAGAATAACATAAATCAGAATCTTGTCATTTAGCACAATATTAAACACCTATACAGAACAAAAGTTAACATAAACCTAGCTTTCCATATTTAATTTTGGTTGTCGTAGCTAGTCTCTCCAAAATCTCAAACTAATAAGCAAATATTTTTGGAACTATGCATTAGGTGATCATGACTAGAGCGAAAAATTTTGTGCTAGTGACATGCTCAAGTGAGGAAATTTTACAGTATTTTGTAATGGTAGTCATATGAATGATTGTATGTCGTTTCATATGATATACATTTATAGCAATAATACATAAACAGAACAAACCTTGGGAATTCTAATCTAACAAACATTGAGCAAAACAATATACCTTTAACTCCCAATAGAGTAAGTTTCTGTGGTCAAGAGTTGACCGAAACTTTTTATCAAGTGATAGGACGGTCTTCTCATTTTGAATTTTACCAGAGAAGATGAAAAATTGGACTTTGGCTTAGTTCCGCGTCTGCAATGGACGGGTATAGGTTTATCAACAAGAAAAAGGAACGTGACAAAATTAAAAAGGTGAAAATTGATTGATAAATTTATCATACAAATAGCGTAACCAAATCAGTTACATCAAGTTAATCGTGTAAAACTGATGCATATAGTACTCTTTCTTATATGGAAGGTGCCCTGAAAACGTTACAAACTTAATATATGTCGTCCTCATGCATAGGGTCATCTAATATATTGTTAGGAATGCGAATCTTCAAAGTGAAAAGATATAGAAAAGAAATACATGGATTTTTAACATAGAAAACACTTTCCAAATCCAAAAATGAAAAAATCACGATGTCACAACTATTCAAACTCTTTAGTATTAGCATCAATATCAAAATTACAAGCTTCAAGTTGCAAGTTTACGACTATAACATATATTGCCTCTATTTATCTATCTCTTGACTCAAAATGGGAGCAGGTTTGGGTTTAGGATTCCGTTAATAGTAAAAGTTCTTAGTCTTGATATCACTTTTCTCTACAAGACTCCACAACGGCATCATGTGTATTTACTGTCACCGACCCACGTGGACAACATGCTTTCGTCCTAAAAGTGAGAGTGTGCAACATGCTAGAAAGATGCAATGTCATGCATGTAAAACATGCTAGAGAGATGCGATCGTTGGGGTCGCCGATTGCCGAGATCGAGACCCCGTTGGTCGAGGTCAATGGTCGATGTCGAAGTCATGTACGTTGAGGGTCAACCCTTCATCTTCTTAAACTCCATTTTTATCTATCTTCTGCAATCCTTCAACAGTGGTTGCCGAGGTTGCGCAACCTTGGCATTGCCTCACCTGGCATCGTGCATCCTTTGTAGCCCTTGCCTAGTTTGTGTCAATCGTCGAAGGGGCAATTCTAGGGTGCCCTGAGGTTGCGCAACATCGGCAGCCCATCGTCCAATGTGTGCGATCAATCTTAACTACTGCACAGTAGCCAACGTGAGAAAGTTATGGTTTTAATCGATTGGCGCTTTCGGATTAAGGATTTGCAGAGAAATAGTGGATGGGAGATAGACCTGCAATCAATCTCATGTACCTCTCTTCAACGAAGAAGAAAAACAGCGCCCTTTATTTTTCTTTTCTATTTTTTTAATTTCCAATTACTTTGTCGCTAGTCAAACGCCAATTGCTTTGAGCAAAGTACACTTAAGCCAAGAAGCTTTGGCGAAATGACTATGCATTTTCCCGAAGTGAACCAAACGCAAAAACAAGCTATAAGGGTCGCTGTCTCCTAGTACACAACTTTATATTTTTATCTAGCTTGAAAGGTACGCTTCCTTTCGGGGTTAAGGATGTAACGTCATGCAAATAAAACACGCTACTTGGTAGCGAATTTTCTTGGTCTGAAAGGACAAAAGGTCTGACTCGAGCATTCCCAAAAAAGGACAAGACCCACATTCTTGTTTGTCTTTTTGTGTGCGCTGGAGGGCTTAGAATTCTAATGATTTAATATCAAATATGATTTTGTTAGTATAACTATTTTTGGATTACTAAAAAAATAATAATTTGTTATGACTACATATTATTGAAGGACTGGACTCCATAATAATTTATAATTATTTATTAACTAATTTTTTGTGATTCATAATAAATTTTTATTCTTACTGCATTAAAAATTGTCACTCAATCATTTCTCTATCAACTACTAAGGGAGTGTTGTTGACTCTTTTCATGAAGGACATCGCTAAACTAACGGTGCCATCATTCCTAGAGGATAGTGGTGAATTCTACCATAAGTGCTCTTTTGTAGATAATTTGGAATCCGAAAGTTTAGAAATATGGAGGGTGACCATTGAGAAGTAAATTTAGAAAAACATTCTATTCAATGAAGGCTACCAAAAATCCTAAAAGTTTATGATATATTTATGTACAAAACAACAAAAATTCTTCATTACTCAATTAAATACAAATTAGTCTCTCTTTCTATTGTTAATATATCTAGGTATCGAGATATTTTTAGTTCACAAACAAAAAGTCGCCCATTCAAATCTCATTAACTACATATAAACTATTCGGAATCAAAGTGATTTGTATAGGTGAAAGGTCATGACTTATTGTACTTGAATTGTCATGCTCCATGGATTATTTTACTTTCATTATTGCCCGTGTGAAAAATGTTTTACGATGGTCATGTTCTCATATCCCTTTCCCTTTCCCTTTCATGAATAACGAAGACACACTCTCTCTCTCTCTCTCTCTCTCTCTCTCTTCCTTTCTGTTTTTTCCCCAAATTTCACACCCCCTCTTCCTTATTTTCTCCGTCCGTCGTGCCGCCAATAACGTGCGGCAAGGGATCTTGCGAGTGGAGCAACAGTAATGGCTACTATAAATCATGAAGTCCCCATCCATTCATCAGCCAAGCCAAAAATGAATTCTTGCTTCATCATCTCCCTCTGTCTCTCCTCCTCCTTCTTCTTCATCGACATTTTAAGCATTGAGGCTGCACCCGATTATCTGTTTCACGATTGCCCGAACACCACCCTCTTCACTCCCAACTCCACCTACCGATCCAACCTCCACGCCCTCCTCTCTTCCCTCTCCTCCGCCGCCGCCGGCAGCACCGACGGCTTCGCCAATGCCACCGCCGGCCAAAACCCTCTAGAACGGGCCTATGGGCTCTTCCTCTGCCGCGGCGACCTCAACAGCACCGAGTGCAGCCGCTGCATGGCCGCCGGAGAACGGGATATCCTCCATAGATGCCCGAACCAGCGAGTCTCCACAATATGGTACGACCAGTGCATGTTGCGGTACTCGAACCGGTCCATCCTCTCTGCCATGGAGCGATCGTTGGATCGTGTTTTGTATGACGTTGGGAACGTCACCGACCCAACCCGGTTCATGCAGCTTCTCGGTGAAACCCTGAACGATATCGCCACAAGGGCTTCAGCTGGCGGGCCAGGGAAGAAGGTTGCAGCAGCGGAGGCAAACTTCACTAGCTCACAGAAGTTGTACGCACTCGCACAGTGTACGCCGGACTTGACGGCGTCAGACTGTGTCAAGTGCCTCCAGTTTGCGATCGCTAATCTGCCACAGGGGAAGCAAGGCGGGAGGTTGCTCGCTCCAAGCTGCAACTTGAGATATGAGCTCTACCCCTTTTACGATGCCTCAGCCCTGCCGTCGCCGGCCCCTCCACCACCCGTTCCGGCACCTCCGCCTCCCGCTCCGGTGACCGGACCTGAAATTGCATGTGTGTGTATAGCTTGTCTTCCTCCGTCCAGACTCTCCTTTTTCATAATATTAAGTCTGATTTTGCCATGACCTCACTGGCCGTGGGTGAAGGCGGCCTCGCCCATGGCCACGACGGTCTGGGCGACCGGCCTCGCCATGGGAGCTCCCGAGGAAATTTACTTCTAAAGGAAAAAATAGAAAAAAAAAAAAAAAAAGGAGAAGAAAGATGAAGGTGAAGTGGGGTGAAGAGAGAGGGCACTTCAAAAAAATTATGACATAGGACCTGTCCAAATCGTTAACATGGAAAATCAGATATATTCAATATTTCACCAAATATAACCGATTTCACCAAATATAACCGATTCATCTAATAATCACTTTTCGACTTGATGTATGTCTTTTTCGCAACGTTTTTGGCTTCCTTTTGCACCAAGATTTTGATGTTGGACGTATCAATGTTCCGTATCCATCAATTTGGTCATCGTGGGGTCAGCCATCATAAAATTATGTAATTATTCTTCGAAGAAAACGACGTGATTGATTGATTAAATTCACGAGGTGATGACAATTGAGGATCACAGAATGCCTACGAGGTGGTACCCATGGAGTCCGTTTCCAATCCCCTTTCTTTCCTACTCTCTTAGTTTTTTCTTTCCTGTTTCATAGAAAAACCTTCTTTACTTTAGGCTCTATTTATTTTCAAAAATATATTTCTAAAAACAATTACTTATATCATTTATAAAAATTAATGAATGAAAATATTTTTGTCGTCCATGAAAGTATTTAAATATAAATTGTTGTCGAAAATGAAAATAATTTTCATTAACTAATTATTTTAAGACATGTTAGCGATCGCTTTTAAGAAAATATTTTTTGGGCTTTTCAATTTCCACAAAATAATCAGAACCTTTATATAATTTGAAAAAATAAGTGACCATTTTTGTTCATCAAATTCATCAATGAAATTTATTTATTTATTTACTCCATAGGAAAATCTAACTTTATTCTAATTGAAGACTATCATGTTAATTGAATGCTCCTTTCATCTTATTCATCAATAAAATTTATTTATTTTTACATTGACAAGTGAAAATATCCTTAAGTAAATAATTAACGCATAAAATGAAATGTAGAAATTAAGATAAATTTCTTTCTCCACGAATAATATAGATTTGCATCTTATTCTTACACATTCTGTCAACATGATTTTTCGGGAAAAAAATTCTTTATGTGATGGACGATAAAAATATTTAATATTTCATCCCGTTGAACATGGTGGGTCTCACATCTGCCTATTAGATTAGATTATTTAGATCAAAATTGGTAAAATGTGGCTTTTACTCGATCAATGGTTATTCTTATACATTCTCTCAACATCATTTGTTCTGGACATTTACTCATAAAGCATACTCTTTTCTCTTCATTTTTCACGTTTGCTCTGGCTTATGGTAATTATGAAATCTCATCCAGTCATAATCTCATTACTGATGCTATGGAGATATGGTTGCCCATATGCAGTCGAAAGCAATATAGTTACTCTGATAATCATCGTAATCGCTGTTTCTGTCGTCTCAACTGTGGTGGTTCTCTTCCTTGCTCGGTGTTTCAGTAGGAGGAATGCGACCAACACACATGCAGTCGTCCAAGGAGGTCAAATCGGTAAGAAATACGTACTGCTGCCGTCTACCTGGATAGAATGATAAAACTGTGTAGGCAGGATGTACTATTCTATGCTTTAAAAGAAATGACCATCCCGTTTTGTTTTGTTGCGTAGGCCTTACTGAAATTACAAACTCCCAGTCCATGTTGTACGATTTAACCACCATACTAGCCGCCACAAGCAATTTCTCTTGTCAAAACAAGTTGGGTAACGGTGGATTTGGTGAAGTTTTCCTGGTACGGCTAGTTATTACATTTGAAAGATCGTTTGTGTTAAAAACCCTTGAATATCTTTGATTTGGCCATTTTGAAAAGTTGTGATCAAAAGCTACTCAGGTGTACTTAAACATCAAAATACTAACCTTCCAGGGCACACTTCTTAATGGACTACCAATAGCTGTGAAGAGACTATCTCAAAGCTCCAGGCAAGGTTTCGAAGAATTTAAGAACGAAGTCATGTTGCTACCAAAGCTTCAACATCGAAACGTCGTGCAGCTGCTCGGGTTTTGCTTAGAGGGTGAAGAAAAACTGCTTGTCTATGAGTTTGTGCAGAATAAAAGTCTTGACTACTTTTTATTTGGTACGTCATCTTTTCCATATATTACTAAGCTATTGCTTTTTATGTTGACGCGAATATGTGATTGGCCTCAGATTATGTTGAATGTTTCCTATATTTTGGAACCTAAAGTTAGTTCCTTGCATAGAATACATTCATGAGGATTTATCAACCAAAAATAACCTACATTCCAATTGTGCATACATGCAGATCTTGAAAAAAACAAGCACTTGAATTGGTCAACACGTTACAACATAGCATGTGGGATTGCTCAAGGAATGCGCTATCTGCACGAGGACTCTCGAATTCGGATCATCCATCGTGATTTGAAATCGAGCAATATATTGTTGGATAGTGAAATGAACCCCAAGATTTCTGATTTCGGCATGGCAAGGATTTTCGGGATTGACCAAACACTAGCAATGACCGAAAGAATTGCGGGGACTTAGTAAGTGTTGTTGTGCTTTGCTCTCTGCTTTTTATGCTTACGTATGCTTATATTACTGATGTATAATGGTTTGCAGTGGCTATATGTCACCTGAGTATGCAATGAATGGGCAATTCTCGGTGAAGTCCTATGTCTATAGTTTTGGTATCCTACTTCTAGAGCTCATTATCGGTAAGAAGAATGGTTTTTTCAACCAGGTAGACGGGGGCGAAGGTATTGCTTACTACGTAAGTTGCACAAATCAACTCCTTAACTAAAATGAAAATGGTTCAACTAAGCAAATTTGATGTCTTCAGAAATGCTTTTCAATGAACTGTTGTCAGGCTTGGAAAAACTGGAGAGACGGTACGCCGTTGTTGGTGTTAGATCCCGCCATCGGAGGGACATATTCAGTGAACGAAGTTGCTAAATGCCTCAAAATTGGTTTGTTGTGTGCTCAGGAAGATCCAAATCATAGACCCTTAATGGCGGACATAGTCCGTGAGTTGAGCAGCCACCCTGTTACTCTTGAACTGCCCCGACAGCCGGCCTTCTGCCATGGCAGGACAGGGAGACTGGAATCGGACAAATCCCCTGGGAGGTCTATCACTGGGGCTGAACTTCGGTGATCATCAATGAACAATGAGCAAACATGGTGTCTTCTCGTTGAGGCTAATCATGCTTTGATCCTCTCGACAAGGAAGATCGTCTATATTAGTCTATCCATATGTATATGCCGTTTTATTGGATAGAGGAATGCAGGTTCTTCCTCATTTGAAGAAATGATTACTTAGAAAGGACTAGAGTTTCACTTCATTGTCATGATTTTCTTGAAGTACTTTTCACGATGTGCCAAAACAAAACATAATCTGCGCCACTTTATTTCCATCAAATTCATTAGAAATCGAGGTCATGAAGGTCATCTCCATATATGACCTTTGCATCTCCGGCTTCTTTACTCGATTACAATGGTTGGTGGTTGATCGTGATGGTAAGGCAAAGCGACTTTACACACATATTTCCTTAATCCCTCGATCTCCAAGGGGCCGCGGAAAGTTAAGAGTTCGAAGGGCCTTGGAGTGCTGACTCTGACCATCATCATCGCTAAACAAGAGAAGGCAACTCACGCACTTGACCTTGTAAATGACCCCTGTACATTGATAAAAAAAAAAAGAAAAAAAAAAAAGAGAGACCCCTGTACGAGGCCAATGGGGGTACATCCTCACCAGTCACCATTTACCTTATTCTCTTTCACACTTGAATGTTGATGGCCTAATCAATAGCAATATTAAAAGTTT
Source organism: Eucalyptus guilfoylei (assembly GCA_016097605.1). Lineage (NCBI taxonomy): Eukaryota > Viridiplantae > Streptophyta > Magnoliopsida > Myrtales > Myrtaceae > Eucalyptus > Eucalyptus guilfoylei. Next base: position 42,312,574 of record CM027864.1, on the reverse strand, counting down.
TTTGGGATAATCCTCACCATTTATCTCTCTCTCTCTCTCTCTCTCTCTCACCTCCACCATGGCTCACATGGCCCTCGCCTTTATTTCCGTGCCTCATCAATATCGGCATTACAGTTCCGCATTGCATCGGCCCATCTTTGCTCGTGCTCACCTCCTTGTCACACAAGGAGGAGGGCGGTGTCATTACTCATGGAATTGAGGAAGAAGCGAAAGATGAGAAAAGGAAAGAACGAAAATTCGGACAACTGTGTATGGTTGGTTCGTGGAACTATAAGGATTTACAAAAAAAGAATGTGATTAATCATCTGGGTTTGGACAAAATATTACTATTGGGTGAAATATAAATATGTGTCCTGTTGTCATATAAATGTGGATTTCAAGGAGTATAATCCGAAGCCCCCAACAATTGCTCCATAGAAGAGGCATGTCTTTCATTGAAGAAAGGACTTGGAAGCACTTGGAATTTTTTTATGACATTCACACTCATTGCGAGCAATTGAATACATTATCTTCATTCGTCAACATTCTTGACTTGTCTTGACCTTGGCCATTACTTTTCGTGTTGGAAAGAAACACTGACTTTGAACACTTAATTTTTTACTTTCGTTGTTGTACTTATCTACTCCAATCTCTATCGTCCTTTATAAGATGATATTACACAATATTCTCTGGAAATTTCTACCAATTGTCTAGTGGACTAGGCTTTGACAAAGATAAGCCGAGAAAATATTAAGTGGGACCGTCTTTTCCCAATGTGAACAAGACACTCCATTAATTAGATGCAACGCGTCGAAGTGAGACCCATTAATCTTAATATTCTTCTCTCCTCCTTTAACCCCTCTCCACCGTTACTCTCTCTCTCTCTCTCTCTTATGGTGTCAAAGTTGGACTGCTTTGACCAAGGTCGCCACTGTAGAGCCTCGAACTGAATTTCCTAGAGACCGGATGGTGGTGGTTGGTGTCAAGCTCATAGAGCAAGGAGCTCCTGACGTGCACTTTGGTCAAGGTCGCCGAACCCCATGATCACGTCGACATGCTTCATGTTCTCATGAACGATAGTGAGAGAAAGGAAGGCTTGGGCTTAGGTTTCTAAGAGGTGTAGGTGTTTGTGTTTTTCGAGGTTGGGTGTGTAATACATGAAGGATTCTGCAACTTGAAGTAGGTTCACCTTTGGTTTCATTTAACAACCTTGAGATTAGTTTGCAAAAGAAATAGAGAATTGGAAAAGAAATTTAAATAAGCTTTAATTTCGACTTTGATCCCTAATGAACTACAAAAACTCAAGGGATTTTGCTTGTGAATTTTCCCTATAAATTTGGTCATCTTGTTGTGCACATCTTTGTTTGTGGAGCTTGTTAATGAAGTTTAAGCATTTTTGGACTTATGGTGTGGTGCTCGAGGAAGAAGACTGAACAAAGGGAGAGAGAGGGTAACAGAGCTGAGAGAAGTAACAGAGGTGAGAAAAAATTGAAATTAATGGGTCCACTAGGACACATGGTAGCCAATTAATGGAGTGTCTCGTTGACAACATGACAAAATGGTCTCACCTAATATTTTCTGAGGAGTGTGTCGTCACAAAAGTTGAGATCAGCCTGATTGAATATACATTTGTTATAGATGGGCCCAGCCCATGTTTCATAAAGCCCAAACCCATGTTTCAATAGCCGCAGTTCTTTTCTTCTTCCTTTTCCTTTTTTTCGTGTTGTGTTAACCTAAATTTTTGCGGCCGATTAATCGTTTATCGCATTAAAAATCGGGGATTAATTTTTAAGCCTTAATATATATATATATATATATATATATATATATATATATTAATTGCATATCATATAATTTTAGGTGCATTCATTTTTTATTTATTGCATTCGCATTGGATTGACGATGGTGGATGGAATGAGACTCTAAATATTTTCTTAGAATGTCGTGGAATATACTTCATCGATTCCTTTGTGGTGGTGTCCGCATAATCTTGAACTTTTGGCAATTGAAAATATGAATCTTTCCTTTCATGAACAAAGCACTTATCCTTAGCATAATATATGGAATCGACCAACTCGTGAGCTGATATTTAGCTGAAAGAAATAAAATCGATAAAGATTATTCAGCATACACAATCAAAAGGAAAGAAATATGCATGAATCGCCAAAAGATGGATTCACGGTCAAAAGGAGGGAAGAAAAGGACAAATCATGATATCATTTAAGCAATCAGAAGATGAAATACGATTTGCTTTCTTTCTTTGTAACCCTGCCCGTTGATGTATAAAAGGAACGCTTCACGACCAAAGCGAGGGGGGAGGCCACACCTATTGACACATACGGCCAGGCAATTGAGAAGACACGGCTGCAGAAAACATGAGAGAGGGTGAGGAGCGTTCAGCCAATCATCACATGTCGAGCCTCTTGTGGTTGCGACCTTGCTGACCTTGCCACTGAGCTTCACATCGGCTGTCGCTGTTCGCCGTCACGAGATCTACGTCGGCTCGTTGCTTCCTTCCTGTTGAGCCTACGTCATCGTCGCTGCTCCTCGTGTGGCCAGGGCTACCAATTCCACGGCAATCATCAAGGAGTCCAAGTGTTCAATAATTGCTCCAGCAGATCTTCGTGGTCTTTTGGTCAACATGTTGCAGTCAAAAAAAGAAGAGTAACAAGCGTCCATAAGCAAAGGGAGAAGAAGACAAAGGAGGAGGCCTTGCTTCGTCCAATAGGAGGGGGGGCTTTCTCTCTCTTCCCTGGTCAATACCGAGCATACAATAATCCAGAGAGAGAATAGAGGCTAGAGCGAGGTATTTTCTTCCCGGTCTCGGCTTCACGACTCCTCCCACTGTGACGCTGTGCTCCTGCTAGCAACAGCGCTTCCCGTATTGGACCGAGTGAACGAGCCGCAGTCCTGATCTTCACCACCACCAACCGTGATCTACTCCAGCTACTTGTGAACAGCAGTCCAAGAGTCCCTCAGTTGGCCTTCTCAACATCGACGCCGATCCTTGCCTCGTTTCACTGAGTTGTTTATTGCTGAACCGCTGCAATTCCGGCGAGTTCACCAGGATTAATATCCTAGACGATTCCTTGTGTTCTTGCTCTCTTTTGCAGGTTTACCGGTGCTTTTGTCCACGACCAGCAACAAAACCGTGGCGTCCCACAAATTCAAAAAGGGAACAAAGTTGAGAAAAACCATGGGTGTAAAAGATTGATGAGCTTGAAGAAAGTAATCCGTTCTGGTAGAAAAGGTCACAATTCGGCCAAATAAGGGCAGGCGGTGGATTTGTCTTCTCTTGAATTTTGTCTAAATTTGACAATTTGTGGGTTTTGTGATTTTACTTCATGCAATAAGAAGGATTACGTTTTGGCCAGGAGATCGTGAAGATGTTTATTCACTATCATATTTGACACAAGGACCCAGGAACATGCTTCCTTCGAAATAGTGGATTTTGTCTCCACGTTCAATAACCTAGGCGGAGCTCCCTGCACTCGTCCGAAGCCCCGATGCTGCCATTCCCGCTCGTGTCCGAACCGAGTTGATTTTACGAACTTTCTATTCTTGCAGGTTCATTGGTCGTGAGCCCATCATCGTCCGTCTTGACGCAAACTGTTATTCATGAATCCTTCAAGCTAGTCCCATTGCGGAAACTAATCATCCGCCCATGGCTGCCCATCTCCGCATCTAGCCAAACACAACCACGCACCGCCATCACCCGTTGAGTGGATTCCGTTCGGTTCAAATTTGGTAGCATTATTTGCGGAATTAGGTAATTATCTTATCTAAATTTGATTTGGATATTTTATTGCCTAATGCGTGCTTTTCAATATCTTACGTGCATTTTTGAATTATGAACCTATTTCCGGTTAGGATTTGTTGCCCAATTCGCAACCGCACACGGATTTTTTATTCCATCTATAAGGCTTTAGATGGAATAATTAATCACGCGGGAGTTAAATTGATATCTTGATCTTTAAGGCTTAAGATCAATTTATCGATTTTATTAGCGAAATAATCGAGTTGGATTAGATATCGTTTTCAAATTCAAGCGATGGATAGTATCTCTGGTGATTGCGAATGATTTGGTGTTTTATCATTTAATTGCTTTATTTACCCCGAAAACACAAAAAGATTGCATATTTTATTTTAAGTTTAGATTGATTTTGATGAACTGCATCTTAGGTTAGAGACTGCTAAGTTAAGATAATATCTTGGTTTAAATTAGGATTTAGCCTGACCTAATCCGTAATATAAGTTGCATAGAATCTTAATCTAGCTAGATAATTTTCATATTTTCCTAATTTCGAATTTCATAAAAAAAATACGAAAAATGCCTTAGGATAAGTTAATTCCATAGATTGCACATTTATTAAGAAAACACAAAAAAATGTCATTACATGTCATATAGAATTAGATTCATGAAATGCATGTCATTTAGTGATTGTTGCTAGGTCCATTGAATTAGAAATTACCTGTCATTAGAATTAGGTCATATTGCATTGCATGATTTTCATTAATTAAGTGAAAATAAAAAAAATTGCGTGTTAATTAGAAATCATATTTAGGGTTATTGATGTGAATTCTGATTTAACATTGCAGATGCTTTCGTTGCTTTGAGGTAAGTTCTGTAATTTATTCATCGTTTTCTTGGGTGTTAAATTGGTGGATTACGCACCTGCATGATCACCTCACATGTTAGGAAAATAGATTTAAAATCAATCCAAGCTGCTTGCAAAACATTTTTTTTGAAATAAAAGAGAAAGGTACCGAAAGGGTGTTAGAGAAGTCTAGCGTAACCAAGTCCCCGAACTCATAATCTCTGGTTCGTAGGAGTAAAGTAAATCTCCTGTTACTTTACTTGGGTTTCTAATTGACCCACCAAAAATAGATTAGTGGCGACTCCTAATTGATAAATCATTTGCATGTTAAGAATCTGAATATAAGTCGCGAATTGGTATGGGCTTGGGAGAGCCCGAGTTAGGTCTAGGCTTAACAATCCATTAGCCAAACCCTAGGTGGTTCGCACTTGAAAATTTTGGTCGCGACAGCTCGAAATGATAGCCACAATGCAGCCACTTTCAAAGTTGCTTCCCTAGGTATGCGCATGAAGTTAGTGAAGGTCGTGAGAAATGCAAGGAAAAAAGAGGGAGTGAGCTCGTCCGTGAAGGAAATGAGAAAACTAAGAAAAGAGAGAAATTTTCACGTGTGTACGTTTTGGGTAGCCTAACATGCCAGCATAATATAAATTCACCGTTACCAACTACATAATGAGGCCTCAAAATACTCCTAATCTCTGAGGATTCTCTCCAAGCATGGGTAGTATCTGCCTTGCAATGAACACTTCCTCTAGCATGAAGAAGTGATTGTGATACAAGATTCATCCCATTTGTTTCCTATAGTATTGATGATTTTGTTTCTTTTTGCTTTTCTTCATGACCGATCAAGAGAGGAAAGATTGCTTCAGGGTTGGGAGACACGACATGCCGGTTTAGCTGGTGCTCTTCGTTGTGATAAATGTCCCCACGCACTAGCAACCCTATTACTTTGGATCAAAATTGATACTATCGATTAAATTTTTTGATCAAATTGAGTTGTTTCGTAATGTTGGTGCAAATGAACTTACCACTGTGGAGTCCTTGCAATTAGACTTGGCTACAACAGAAGCTACAACAAATGATTTCTCTCATGAAAAAAATTTGGGTGAAGGTGGATTTGGTGAAGTTTTCTAGGTACTTATTACATCTTTGTTAGAAACAATCCAGAATGCTTTACATATGAATTGAATTTAACATAATGATGTTGATGTAAAGCCTCTTTATGTTAGCTTCTAAGAAGTTGTGATAAGGAATTCCACTGGGAGGTCTGTCACTGGGGCTGAACTTCGGTGATCATCAATGAACAATAAGCAAATATGGCGTCTTCTCGTTGAGGCTAATCATGTTTTGATCCTCTCGATAAGGAAGGTCATCTATATTAATCTATTCATATGTATATGTGGTCTTATTGGATAGAGGAATGCAGGTTCTTCCTCATCCGAAGAAATGATTAATAAGAAAGGACTAGAGTTTCACTTCATTGTCATGATTTTCTCATAGTATTTTCATGATATGTGATGATATAATATGCACCGCTTTATTTCCATCACATTCATTAGAAATCAAGGTCATGAATATCATCTCCAAATATGTTCCTTTACATCTCTGACTTCTTTACTCGATTATAATGGTTAGTGGTTGATTATGATTGTAAGGCAAAGCGACTTTACACATATTTCCTTAGTCCCTCGATCTTCAAAGGACCACGGAAAGTTTAGAGTTTCAAGAGCCAACAAATGCTGTCTCTAACCAACATCATCGCTAAACATGAGAATGCAACTCACACAATTGACCTTGCAAATGACCCCTGTACTAGGCCAATGGGGGACCATCCTCACCGGTCACCATTTATCTTATTCTCTTTCACACCTGAATTGATGGCGTAATCAATAGCAACTTATTAGTAGTTTTCTGGGATCATCCTCACCATTTATTTCTCTCTCTCTCTCCCTCCCCTCCACCGCGGCTCGCATGGCCCTCGCCTTATTTCCGTCCCTCACCCTTATCGGCATTTCGGTTCTGCATTGCATTGGCCCATCTTTGCTCAAGCTCGCCTTCTTGTCATAAGGAGGAGGGCGGTGGCATTACTCGTGGAATTGAGGAAGAAGCAAAAGATGAGAAAAGAAAAAGAAGAATTTGTAAAAGAAAAGGAAAGAACAAAAATTCAGACAACTCTTTTCTTTATTTGATGACTGCAATAAAAGAACTGTGTATGGATGGTTGGTGGAAATATAAGGAATTACAATAAATGTGATTTATGGATTTGGACAAAGTATTGCTATTGGGTGAAATGTGGATATGCTTTCTTTTGTTATATAAATGTGCGGATTTCAAGAGTATAATTCAAAGTCCCTAACGATTGTTCTAAAAATGAGGCATGTCTTTCGTTGGAAAAATGAATTAGAATCACTTACAATTTTTTTTTTAACATTCGTACTCATTGCGAGCAATTGAGTATACTCTCTTCACCCCTCAACATTCTTGACTTGCTTTGACCTTGGCCATAACTTTCCATGTTGGAAAAAAACACCGACTTTGAACTCTTTATTTTTAACTTTTGCTGGTGTCTTATCTACTCCATTCTCCTTTGTCATACATAAGATAATATTGTACAATATCCTCTGGAAATTTGTACCAATTGTTTAGTGGACTATTCTTTGTCAAGACAAGCGGAGAGAATATCAAGTGGGACCTTCTTTCTACATTATCAATGAGATGCTCCATTAATTGTATGCTACGTGTCCAAAAAGGACCCATTAGTCTCAATTTTCTTCTCACTTTTGTTAACCCCTATCCTCCGTTACTTTCTCTCTCTTCTCTCACTCATGGCATCAAAGTAGTACTGCTTTAATCAAGGTCGTCGTCGTAGAGCCTCCAGCTGAAGTTCATGGAGCCCAGGCGGTGGTGGTTGGCGTTGAGCTTGCAGAGTAGGGAGCTGCTGACGTGCGCTTTGGTCAAGGTCATCGAACCTGGCGATTGCGTCGTTGCGCTTCATGTTCTCAAGAATGATAGTAAGAGAGAGGAAGGCTCGGACTTAGGGTTTCTATGAGGTGTAGGTGTTTGTGTTTTTCGAGGTTAGGTGTGAGTTTACGAAGGTTTCTGCAACTTGAAGCAGGTTCATCTTCTGTTTCATTCAATAACCTTGAGATTTGTGTGCAAAAGAAATAGAGAATTGGAAAAGAAATTTAACTAAGCTTTATTTCGACTTTGATTCCTAATGAATTGTAAAAAGGCTCAAGGGATTTTGCATGTGAATTTTCCTCGTAAATTCAGTCATCTTGATGTGCACATCTTTGTTTGCAGAACCTGTTAATGAAGTGTAAGCATTTCTTGATTTATGGTGTGGTACAAAAGTAAGAAGAGGATAGAGAAAAATCGGAGTTGACAAAAAAAATTGAAATTAATGAATTCACTAGGAGAAGTGGCAGCCAATTAATGGAGAGTCTCTTGTTGATGACGTGGAATGATGACCCAACCTAATATTTTCTCAAGGCGCGTGTTATCATTGAAGTCAAGATCGGCCCAATGGAATCTACATTTGTTACAGATGGGCACAGCTCATGTTTCCTAAAGCCCAAATCCATGGTTCAATAGCCACGATTCAGCCACTTTCAGAGTTGCTTCCCTAGATATGTGCATGAAGTCAGTGAAGGTGGTGACATTTCATGCAAGGACAAAGTGAAAGTGAGCTTGTCCGTGGAGGAAATGAGAAAACGAAGAAAAGAAAGATAAACGTTCACGTGGGCGCGTTTCAGACGCCCCAACATGCCAACGTGATATAAATTCACCGTCACTAACCAAACTATGAGGCCTCAAATTATTCCTAACCTTTATGGATTCCCGCTAAGAATAGGTAACACCTGCACCACAATGAACATTTCCCTTAGCATGAAGAAGTGATGGTGATACAATATTAATCCCATTTCTTTCTTATAGTATTGATGATTTTGTTTCTTATTGCTTTTCTTCATGACCGATCAAGACAGGAAAGATTGCTTTACAGTGAGGAGACACAACATGCCAATTTAACTAGTACTCTTCCTTCTGATAATGTCCCGAAGCACTGGCAACCTTATATCTAGAGGTGAGTATGGTTCCGAGATAAAATTAGGAGCCTGAGGACCTAAACGGTAGGAATTGGAAACCACTCACCCCTCCCTATATCCATTATTATAGATCAAAATCAACATTATCGATGTAATTTTATAATCAATTTGAGTTGTTTTGTAATGTTGGTGCAAACAAACAAACTTAATTCCATGGAGTCCTTGCAATATGACTTGGCTGCAATACTAGCCACAACAAATAATTTTTCTCGTGAAAACAAGTTAGGTAAAGGTGGATCTGGTGAAATTTTTTAGGTGCAAATTACATATTAGTTAGAAATAATAAGAATGCTTTACATTTGAATTAAACATAATGATGTCGAATAAAAAGAAACATGTAAAGCTTTTTTATGTTTGCTTATAAGATGTTGTGATTAGGAAATAAACGCTAAATACAAAACAATATAGGGTAGACATTCTAATGGACAACAAATCACTATGAAGAGGTTATCTCAAAGCTCAAGACAGGGTGATGAAGAATTCAAGAATGAAGTTCTATTGGTCGCGAAGCCTCAACACAGAAACCTTATATGGCTGCTCGGATTTTACTTAGAGGGAGATGGAAAACTACTCACCTATGAGTTTGTGCCAAATAAAAGTCTTGATTACTTCTTATTTGGTTTGTTGCAGTTTAACCTTCTAATGTGCAGAAAGTACCATTTGCAAGAAATCATACGTTCAAGCTTTCACTAGTTGTGGAAAATTTGAATTTTTTGGTTTTTGCTCTTTTAACTGAGTATCGATTTTTCATGAGCTACCTTTGATGAATGAGAGTTAATATATTGGTAATTTAACTAACACTCCCATTTGATTATTTAGTCTAGACGAGAAGTAGTTGAATTGAGTCTTCCAGAAGCACGACAATGTACAATCCATGTAACATAAAGAAAAGGCATTGTCTTTCTCAAATGTTTATGTACATGTTTTACATTATTTTCTTATTTCTTTTTCTTTTCAAGGAGTGCTTTCTTATAAATGTTTTCCGAACTTCGAAGACAGGTCTCCCGTCACCAAGAATCGAGGCACATTTCAGGTGCAACTTTCCCAAGCGGATCTGGCAATTATCTCAATCTCATACTAGTTAAACATGGTAGATTTTGCCAAACGATGGATAAGGACACCTGAGTATCAAAAAATTTGAAAAACGTTCACCTAAGTGTCAGAAATTCACCATATTATAATATGAATATTTTTAAAAAGTTATGGTGCTCAAGTAATCGGAAAAAAAAAATTATGATACCTAAGTAAATGTTGTATATAAGTTATGACAGTCAAATAATTGAAAAAAATATTATGGCACTCAAGTGAGAGCTGCACAAAAATTATATCACTTGTCGTGTCCTTTTCTTTGCTAAACGGGTGGATAAGGTTGAATTTGGGTGGTAAGTGGGTGCAAGATGGTTTCTATCTGCATTAACTCATTTTTACGTCATTCTTTCAACAACCTTATACGATATGTTAACGATTAATGTTTCCCATCTATTTTATTGGGCCCAAAGAGAATCATCCCTTTCGCAAGACTCCTTCCAACACGATAAAGTTGTTTTAGATATTGACTGTAATACGAGCAAAGGTCAGCGAAAATGATGTCTTCTAGCGTTTGATCTACACACGCAACTAATATAATGTCTACAACGAAATAGACGTTTGAGCAAAACAAACTACCACAGTAATTGTCTACTTATTTAGCATTAAGTCGATGTTAATTCTTATATCATCACTTTGAAATATCGGGCACAGATTCGCAATAAAGGAGACAACAACTTGTTACGGCTCAAAAAATGGAAAAATAAAAAACGGCCAATATATCTCAAGATCAACTTGATTAAAATAGGTTAAAGATGGATTTGAATTAAAACATATTAGAACCCATTTTTTGATTGGTCTTCGTTCTTTACAATTCATTTGAACCTTTCCATAAATTGGGAGCGACTCATTTTAATTCCAACCCTTATTTTTGCCAGTACCAATGGTCGATGGGCTTGGACTTCTCCCTTCTCTTGATGATCTCCCCATGTATTTAGAGAAAGAGCCTACTGGTATGAAGGAAAAAAAAATTATCAACAGATTTTCTCTCTATTCTTTTAATTGAACTTTTCGACGGATTCAAATTTTATTGTTTCAACATTAAGAATTCACACCAAACTCCTCATTTTGTCAATGTCAATTATCTTTTATTTTTTACAAATGTAATATGTTGTAAACTCAAATAGGAATTAACTTTTTGAGTAGAATAGGGTATGGGTGATCGGATCCTAGGTGGATGGTCAAAGAACCACCTACTAAGGACTGGTTTCGATAAATTGGAACTGAGAACTGCCCATCGGTTCTAAGGACCCACCCCAGGACTAGACCGCCAATCTGGTTCGATTTGTGAGTGGGTCCATAGAACCGATCGATTTATTCACACTTCAGAAGAGGTGTGAGACTTGAGAGCGAGCAATAAGGTCAGAGGTTAGAGGCGATTGAGAGCGAGAGTGACAGAGGGAGCAATGAGGCCAAAGGCCACTAAGAATGAGAGTGAGAGATGGAGGTGAGGCTGCAAGATGAGTGAGGCGACAGACGAAATGGAAAGTTGTCTTTATCACTTGCCAGAATATTCACTCAGCAATCCTTGTCCCAAAATGACGTCGTTTTGCCCCAAAATTTGATTTTTAATATAAATATTAATTAAATTAACTTAAAAAGAATAAATTAAAAAAAAAGGGAAATTAGCGAGGGACCATAGCCAGAAAGGGTCGACAACCTTGGCTGATCGCAAGTGATGGCCTATACGCCATCGTGTAGATCTAAGGCGAGGGGTTGCAGCCTTCCCCTAGATTAGATGAGGATTGCCAGCCGTTGCCTAAAGAGGCCACCATCCCTGGCAGGAGTGGGGTCACCGGCCATACACCAGCCATAGGTCGAGGCCTAGTGACCCCGGTTGACCCTCACTCCACCGTCACTGACCCTTTGCAACGATGGTGAGGTGGTGGCAATGAGGGCTGCAGAGGCCCTCTTTAATTCCCTTTTTTTTAATTTAGTTTTTTAATTCAATTAAATTATAAGTTATATTAAAATCAAATTTGGATTAAAATGACGTCGTTTTGGGCTTATCTAACCATGTCGGCATAACGTGGATAATTTTTTTTTTTGAACAAATGTTACATCATCTAAAATTCTCGACGGAAAATTCCACATCAACTATTTGGCCAAAAATTCTAATTGTTGCCACTTAAGTGTTTCTTTATTTTTCGATTTTAACACTTAAGTGTACCTTTGAAAAGTTTTAGTACTTATGTATCCATTCATGCCAAGTTTTAACACTAGGAGTGTTCTTCACCCAAAATTTGGACTTTTAATGATTTCAAATTTGGGTTCATTGTGGCCCTTGGTGAGCTTGGGCTTAGCTTAGTATGATTTGGTTTGGCTGAGTTAGATCTTTAATGAGCTGGGCTTAGGTCTTTTGAAAGGATGGCTCAATTTGAAAGTCCAATTGTGCCATGAGCCTAGTTTCATGAGACCAATTGCGGTCCACATTGGGCTGGGCCCAAGGGCCTCCCCCGATCCCTATTTTTAGAATAAAAATTATTTTTAATTAAAAATTCCAAAAAATTATTATTTTTCTAAAATAGAAAAGCTTAAAAAATAGTTTTTTGGATAATTTTCTCTTAAAGTGTGTGAATATCCTTGAAAGTTATTTTCCCCAAAATTGAACAAGCCCTTAGGGCTTTATAATAAGGCGTAAATGTTTTTAAAGATGAGTGCTAGTTTGTTCGCACTTTGCTATTTCAATTATTAATTGATTGCATGCTCTCAATATATCGATTTGCTTTTCGTTTTAGCTTGGCTAGGAATGACATTTTTCTTATTTCTTAGTGCTAGATTATTGATTAGCCTTACAATTTATTCAATGCTTTCTTAATTGCTAATTGTTATCTTAATGATTGCGCAACCGCATAATCACCTCATATATTAGTGAATAGGTTTAAAATCAATCTAGAACACCTGACAAAAACATCTTTATGAAATGAACAAGATTAGATACCAAACGAGTCGGTTTTTCTTCGTTCGGCTTTGTTGGGAATGTCGGATTCCCGAAAACCGGATTCGACACTAAATCGAATCCCTAAAATGAATGCGAAAGACAAGCCCGGGAAAATCACGTATCACCGATCGTAAAGCACACCACGGATTCGAGCGTACCTTGTTAGCCACAGATTAAACACCAATGCCGACAAGAGGAAGAGAAAAACGATCCCGATCGATCCGATGACGTCGATTGGCCTTAAAGGGAAGACGGCATCGCCTTTAGCGTTCAATTTCTTTTTGGAGGGAGAGGAGGAGAGAAGACGTACGTTGAAAATGCCAAAAGGTGTCTTCTCCCTCTCTTTCCTCCCTTATATACGTTCCCTCAAAAATAGAAACGTACCCCTTCATCGTATTCCTCCATCCATGGGCCCTAATTTTGTGGGCTGGACTTTTAGGCCCAACATGGGCGGACGGGCCTTAAGCCCATCACATAAAACCATCATCTCCCACTCGCACATGGTGGGCCGAATAGGATTCTCTTTACCTCTCTTTAACATTCATACCGGTGAATAATCCGTGCGACCAGCATACTTTGAGAGCTCGTTGCTATACATCTGTTAGGAATATATAGCAGCTCATAATGGGCATCACATCCTGAGTAGATTTAGTATGCAGTACCCTAGATCGATCGATCACATTTATATCTCTCTTGATCTCTTTCAAACAATGATACATATATTGTATTCACAATTATGATTATCACAAAGATAGTCATAATTGGTTAACCGGTGAATACAAAACTACAATGTGATTCTCCAAATTCGATCTTCCTCTTTCCTTCAAACTCTCAATTTCAGTTCAACTTGCTTTTCTAGAAATGTCCCATTAGATCGAATCAACTCATGACCATTGGCAACATCCTAAGATAGCAAACACTAAATAGAAATCTTGAGAATAAGTAAGAGTCATGAGGGGACTAAAATTGAGGAACTCTTTTCCTCAAGAGTCTCACACGACATAAAAATTGAGATCAAACTTTTTGTCACTCTTATTGGTCGTCTCATGCATACATAGTATGAAATACGTATTACGGTATTAACTCCTTTCCCATGGAGCGTATGTCTACACTTTCAATACCGTACATGCATGATAGTTCGACATACCCAATGTCCAACTTGAGTTCACGTATCTACTCATTCACAAAATTCATCGAACTCACATCCGGCATCATAGACGATAAAGTAAAATATGTGGGGTATTTTACTTTCGGACATAGTAAGTATTATGTCCTCATCTTAACACTCGTTAAGGCGACATACGTGTTTTAAGCTTGAGCTCTCGATTATCACCTAGATAATAAGCTTAAAAACAGTCTCATCTCTATTTATTACACAAAATAGAGGCGATTACCCGTGTGAGTGGGCTAATCTTTTATCTGTCGACATACTTTCTCAATTTAAAGTAATGCACCGAGCATTAAGATGCATAAAGATCAAACAAAGATTCATAGGCATTAATGATGAAAAAACACAAATTCATCAAATGTGAACACTTCAGGAAATTACAATCCAAGACATCGACTCTACGCAATCCTAGAGATTTCATATGGCCACAAAACACATCTCTAGGTATTGGCTTTGTCATAGGATCTGCTACCATTCTATGCGTAATATGTACTATAAGTTCACATCTTTTCGTGCAATCATATCTTTGACAACATTATACTTGGTATCTATATATTTGGTCTTGCCATGATATTTTGGATCTTTGGTGTACGCTTTTGCTGCTTGGTTATCACAGTTAACCAACAATGAATCTGCAGCACTTCCAATAACACCTAAATGATCCAATAATCTCTTAAGCCAAAACATTTTCTTACACTGCTGCTGATAATGCCACGAACTCAGTTTCCATCGTGGACAAGGCTATACACTTTTGTTTCTTATTGCTCCAACATATGGTGCCATTATTCGGTAAGAAAACAAACCCAGAGGTAGATTTCCTTTCATCTAAATCTCCTCCCCAATCAGCATTAGAATAGCCTTAGATTCACAGATCCTTTCCTTAATGACTCAGCGTATAATCAGCAGTCCCCTTTAGATACCTCAGTATTCTCTTAACGGCTTTCCAATGTGCTTGACCTGGATTGGATTGGTATCTACTCACCATTCCAACTGCAAAACATATGTCAGGTCTTGTACACATCATAGCGTACATTAAGCTCCCAACAGCACTAGCATAAGGAACATGTTTCATTTGTTCCTTCTCTTGTGGAGTTCTTGGACACAGTCTATGGCTCAACCCTTCACCTTTTGCAATAGGAGTATCTATGGGTTTGCAATCTTGCATACGAAATCGTTCAAGAACCTTATTTATATATGTTTCTTGCGAAAGAGACAACGATCTCTTCGAACGATCTCTTGAAATCTTAACTCCAAGAATGTATGCAGCCTCACCCATATCCTTCATCTCAAAGTTGGAAGACAACCAACTCTTGACAGTATTAACAAACTCCATATTGCTTCCGGCAATTAGTATATCATCAACATATAATGATATGATCACAAATTGATCTTTGGATCTTTTGATATATACACAATGATCTTCATCAATCATCGTAAAATCATATGCCATTATGGCATTATGAAAACGTATATACCATTGTCTCGACGACTGCTTAAGGCCATATATCGATCTCAAAAGTTGACATACCTTTTCTTCTTGGCCTTTCATAATGAAACCAGCAGGTTGTTCCATATATATTTCTTCCTCTAATTCTCCATTGAGGAAAGCAGTCTTTACATCCATTTGATGTAACTCAAGATCCATACTAGCCACTATTGCCAGAATAATGCGAATCGAAGTAAATCTCACTATAGGAGAAAATAATCCTTCACAATCAATTCCTTCCTGTTGATTATACCCCTTCGCCACAAGGCGAGTCTTATGCCTTTCTATCGAGCCATCAGCCTTTCGCTTTATTTTGAGAACCCACTTGTTCCCAATAGCTCTGCGTCCTTTTAGAAGATCAACCAGTTCTCAAACTTGGTTTGATTTCATTGATTCCATTTCCTCTTTCATTGCATGAATCCTTTTTTCCTTACTAGGGCAATTCAGAGCCTCATTAATATTTCTTGGCTCATCCTCATCTTGTGGAGCAACCATAAAAGTTTCCCTTTCAATGTCAAAACGTCGACGGGGAATACTTTGACGACTTGTTCGCCGTATGGGAGATTGTACACTTTGCACATCATTCCCCATTATGCTCCCACTTGGATTAGATAATGATGATGTCGTCTCATCATGTGGTTGTAATTGAGAATGAGCTGAATTCAATTCATCACTTCTCATATTACTCCCACTTGGACGAACTCCACTAATATCATTATCATGATCCAAGGTTTCAAATAGCGAGTAATTTTCCCTTATTTTGCCCTTCTTAGGAAATTCATCCTCTAAGAATGTGACATCCCGTGATTCAAATTCAGTTATACTCCCACTTTCTTGCTCACCTATGAACACATACCCTTTTGAGTGTTCGGAGTATCTCATGAAAATACTCTTATTTCCTCTGGGACCCAATTTCCCAAATTTGTGAGAGGACTCATAAGTATAGGTAGCACAATCCCATGGCTTAAGAAAACTTAAGTCCGATTTTCTACCTGTCCATAACTCATATGGAGTGGAAGTAACGATTTGGAAGGCACCCGGTTAAGTATATAGGCAGCGCTTAACAACGCATCACTCCAAAAAGTAATAGGTAAGTTAGCATGCGCCATCATGGACCTAACCATTTCCGTAGGGTTCTGTTTCTTCTCTCGCAACGCCATTTTGTTGAGGAGTATATGGAATAGACAACTGTCTTTCTATTCCTTTTTCATCACATAATTTTCTGAACTCATCAGATAAATATTCTCAACCTCAATCGGATCTCAATGCTTTTATTTTCTTGTCTAGTTGATTTCTACCAAGTTCATAAACCTTTTGAAACAACATAATGCTTCAGATTTATGAGAAATCAAATAGACATATCCGAATCGAGTATAATCATCTATAAAAGTGATGAAATAAACAGTCCCATGCCTTCCTCTCACATTCATTGAAACACAGACGTCAGAATGGATTAAATGCAGAGGAAATTCAGCTCTTTTGCCTTTTCCAAATGGTTTCCTTGTCGTTTTCCCTTCTAGGCAATGCTAACATATAGGCAAATCGACTTTTTCAATGTTGCCCAACAAGCCCTCTTTGGCTAGTCTATTCATTCGTTGTTGGCCAATATGGCCAAGTCTAGCATGCCACATAATCACATCATTATCACATGAAGTAGAAGACGTGAAACAAGGGAATAACATATATTGACATCACCACAGTCAACATTTAGTACAATAAAACCATCTAGAAAATGACCACAATCATAGTAGTTTGTATCCAAATACAAATCTACACCTCTATTATGGAAGTTCACACAAAAAACAAACTTAACCAACACTAAAACAGACACTAAATTTCGACGAATCTCTGGAGCATATAGAACATCATGTAGGAACAAGGTGCGTTCACCACGCATGTTCAATTGACAGGTGCCAATTCCTTTAACTTCATCTCTGGAGTTATTTCCTACATAGATCCACTTAGTTCCAGTTGGTATTCGTCGGAATTCCACGAAGGATCCTCTATCCTTCGCTACATGGTCTGTCGCTCCTGAATCTACAGTCCACAAAGGATTGGATTCAGCCAATAATACAGAACTTGACACATAAGCAAAGTTCTCAAATGTACAAGAGGTGTATACCTTCTTTGGCTCACGAAAGTCGCGAGCATAGTGACCCTTCTCGTCACAGTTGTAACACTTCACCCTGGACATTTTCTTCACTTGAGGACGTTTTCCTTTCTTGTGTTGGTTAACTCTTGATTTCTTGCAATAAGGACTTGATCCTTTGCATTCCCACATATTGAACGAATCAATACGCTTGCGCTTGGAGCTCAAAGCCCTTTCTGAGCTAGAACCAGCATTGCAAATGTCTATTTTTGACTCAAATGCCGTTAGGCGGTCCTCTACTAGCTCAAGGTGGTGCACAGCATTCTCAAGATCTTCCATAACATGGTCAAGAGCTTCTAATGCTTCTTGCTTTTCCAGCACATATTGAATCTTCATATCCAATATTTCACAATTGTTGCCGTTCATATCAGCAATTACGTTCTTAGTTGCTGAAACCATCGATCTGAACACATCAGACATATATGCACGAATTATTAATGCCTATCATTTATGCATCCACTTTGCACAGACCCATCATATCAATGAATAATTTCAAGTAAGGTTTCAGAATCAAAAGGTCACTATGTTTCCAATCATCCTCCAAAAAATCCTAACTTAAAACTATTATTAATATAATTGTCTTATGCAAAATAAATTCTATGAAGTTACAAAAACTTCTATGAACTACCCACAGTAGTCAACAATTTAACAGAAAGCAAATAATATTTGACATCCAATAGAATAATAATGCTTTCACACAATACAACTATTCATTACACTAAGTAATATATACAAAGAAGAAATATCAACATAGAAAGAGATATTCACACACAAAAAACATCTCAAACTAATCTAAGAAATAAATAGGGAATGTCCCTTCTAATCTATCACCAAAATATCTGAGAAATTTGAAGGCACATTTGCCAACCATGGAAAAACCTTTGGAGAGCTTTCATGTCGCCTCCAAGGCGCATTCACTCTGCGCCATGTGGCGCTCAATCTAAGAGTTGAAGTTTTGATTAACTCAATCCTATAGTACTCTCTAACAAAAGCTACCACTAGCCTCCTATAACCCGAGACCACGTTGACCTCCCATAGCCGATCTAACACTGCTTGCCATTCAGGTGGAAGAGTGTTCATCAAAGCCGGCACCTTCTCAAAATCCTGCATAAGATAACCATTCCAAATGATTTCCTGTATCATCTGATTGACCTTGACCACATGTGATACTAAATCACCGTCATGCCACTGATAATTAGCTAAATCTGACATCAGCCTTTTAAGTCTTGCACTTCCCTAGTCCGTTCTCGGGATTGCAGGTATCCGTGCATAACGCATCATAGTTCCTGCAACAAATGCAGAACTAAAAAATGGATTACTTATAATCCATAATATACATAAGGGAAAATACATAATTTTCCAAAATTCATGCAACAAATGCAGAATAAATAATTGATTACATATAACCCACATAGGCATAAATGAAAAAGAAACAAATTCCTTTTTTTTTTTTTTCCGGGTCAACGGTCAACGGCCGGTCAACGGTTGTCGGTCAACGGGCGGCGGGTCGTCGGACTGGTCGGGCCCGTCGAGCCGGTCGGACCGGTCGGGCCGGGACGGACGAACTGACCGCATGTGCCGCGCGCGTGCGCGGGATGACGTCACGCAGACGTCATCTGGCACGTGCCACGCGCATGCGCGGGCTGACGTCACGCAGACGTCATCTGGCACGTGCCGCGCGCATGCCAGGCTTCTGCGGATCGGGTCGGGTCGGGTCGCCGGTCGGGTCGCCGGCCGGTGACCGTCCGGCCAGCTGACGTCATCGATGACGTCATCCCAGCGGTTACCGACCGTTGGGTGACGTCATGCTGACGTCAGCTCGCGTCGGTTCGCCAACTGACGCGTGCCGGTTCGCCGGCCGGCGGTGCGCACGTGCCGGTTCGCCGACCGGCGCGTGTGGCGCACGCGCTGGCCGAGCCAGCGCTTCAGGCGCGTGGCGCCCACGCGCAACAGCTTTTGGCCGCGCGTGTGGGCGCGTGCGGCGTCGCCCGGTGGCGCACGACGTGTCGATGGACTCGTCTCGACGAGCCCTTTCACCTATACCTTCAGAAATCGATTTCGACTTACAGAAACTCGAAAAAATAGACGAACAAAGGTTTCGGGTGTCGGGATTTCGCCCGATCCGTGTCGGCCGAATATCTTCGCGAAAAATTAATAAAAAAAACATGAAAAGGGTCGGGAAAACATGAACTAGGGCTCGATACCAATGTTGGGAATGTCGGATTCGAAAACCGGGATTCGACACTAAATCGAATCCCTAAAACGAATGCGGAAGACAAGCCCGGAAAATCACGTATCACCGATCGTAAAGCACACCACGGATTCGAGCGTACCTTGTTAGCCACAGATTAAACACCAATGCCGACAAGAGGAAGAGAAAAACGATCCCGATCGATCCGATGACGTCGATTGGCCTTAAAGGGAAGACGGCGTCGCCTTTAGCGTTCAATTTCTTTTTGGAGGGAGAGGAGGAGAGAAGACGTACGTTGAAAATGCCAAAAGGTGTCTTCTCCCTCTCTTTCCTCCCTTATATACGTTCCCTCAAAAATAGAAACGTACCCCTTCATCGTATTCCTCCATCCATGGGCCCTAATTTTGTGGGCCGGACTTTTAGGCCCAACATGGGCGGACGGGCCTTAAGCCCATCACATAAAACCATCAGGCTTTTTTTAAGTTTGAATGTTGCTTGCTGATTTCTCTTGAGTTTGGGTGTGAATTTGAGGTACGGGTAGGTCCATATTTGCTATCCAACTCGCTGACCACTACATGTTCGAAGAAATGCCCGAACAAAGTCCATCCAATTTAGTCTCAAATTCCAACTTGTTTAAGAGGCATTCGAATTTGTTCTGTTCAGTGCAAGATTGTTCTTGATTATTTAGTGCTTTTTCAGTTAAAAATTTCGTTTCCATAATAGTTCGGATCTCTTAAAACTTTCCGTTGCCTTTGCCTGGTGCTTTGATATTGTCCTTCTGAGTATTCTTGGAGCTGTGATTGTAATGTTCGGAGGCGTTGGTCTGGTGACAAGCTGGTGGTAAACGACGGTGAGGTTTCGTATAATGCTCCAGATGGCGGTCCATAAGCGGCGCTTTCTTTTGTTGATCCCAAGTTTTGATAATTAAAAATTCACGTATTCATGTTCTGGGGGCTGAAGTTGGATTTTGTCGAATTTGGGCTTATTTGAGCTTAGTGTGTTTTGGGTTCTGGATAGGTTAGATGGGCTTGTTAAATTAGATTTGGCCCGAACTTGGTCCGTTGGGATTGGGCTTAGTCAAATGCTGGAGGAATCGGGCTTAATTCTATGAGTTGAGCCCAATTCGTTTTTCAATCAATTAAAGCCTCTTAATGTGTGAAGCCCATTTCGCGTACTTCAGCCCAGATTAGTGTGACCTGCGGCAGCCCATTTTCTGGCTGGACCCCAAGGCCCGGCCCGGGTCCCTATTTTCAGTATAAAAAATTATTTTAAAAAATTTTGAAAAAAAATTAAAAAAATCAAAAATTTAAAAATGCTTTCTAGGTTTGTCTTTTTCAGAATTAAGAAAAAGCTTAAAAATTAGTTTTTGAGTAGTTTTCTCTTAAAATGTGCAAAAATCTTTGATAAAAAATCGTGTTTAAAATTGAACAAACTCTTAGGTTTTTGCAATAAAGTTTGGCATTTTTTTTTTCTAGATCAATGTTCTCGATTGCACAATTTCAATATCTTGATTGTGGCTTCCTAAACGACCCAAAAGTCTTTTTAATGGAAGATAACGAAAGGAAATTCATATTTTAATAATTGATTTGGCAAATAAGCTAACTTGTCCTCCTAAACTACACAAAAGTCTCCCCAAGAATTTGAAGCACGATTTTCATTTTTTATGTTACAAGTGCACAATTATTCTGGAATCTTTGACGGGCTTCCCATGTGTCTAGGGACTCCTCTCATCTCTTTGGTTTTGATTTTTCCTTTTTCAAATACGAAAAAATCCTTTATGATAATGTCATTCAAAAGTCTGTGCAAGGAATCGAGTTTGCTCTATATGTCTAATTCAAATGCACAGCCCAAATTTTAAATCGCAAAGCCAATGTCATGGGGGTTTGTTTTAGGAAAATAATAGGTTTCTTAAGACTATTTTATACAATTAATTTATTAAATGATATGTCAGCTATTAGTATTTTTTTATATAACCAAATGATCGCTGAAAATCTGATATATTTTCTAGTAGCTTTGTAAACTAGTTTTAATAAATTTAGCTCCATGATTTAGGGTTTTAACTTGCCAACATATACTACTTTTCGTTGTTTACTCATGAAATACGACCATATACTATGTCATAATGTGTAGCACAGAACTTCTAATCACAAAAAGTCATCACATTTTTTAAGTATGTGCAGTTATGTGACAAAGCCCTCTAAACATATGTTCTTTCCTTCTATATATACTGATGGGTAACTTTATTATATTCATTTAATAATTATGTTGCATAATCTTGTTTTTCGTGATGATGGATTTTTTTATTCATCTCTTAATATTATTATTTGTCAAATATGAATAAAGAATTAGATATTATATCATACTAGGTGTCCGACATTGTTAATCTCTTTCAAAGTCACATCATAATACACAATAGAATTGATTTGTAAATGGATGATTATTTTTAAATATTTATTACCAAAATATTATTTCTTGTCAATCAATGAGAGATTTATTAACAAAATTTGTATAAAAATTAGAGATGCAGAATTAAAAATTTGTTAGGATTAGGATTTGCAAAAGTGAGTGTAAAGGTAAATTTCAAATCTCCTATGTGAGTGTGCCATGTGGCTCAATTTCGTGACCTTTACTCATTTTTGATATATGTAATATACATATATATTTTATGAGCAAAGATATTTTAGCAAATTAATGCAACTTGTAGAAATAAACTTATAGAGCCTTAATATCAAAGTAGATGTCGTGATTCCTCCCTTTTTAATCACAACAGCAATCCGCCAGAAGCTCAGAATATTTGACTGAGTCAAAGCGACAATCAATTAAATATGATTGGCACTACTTATTTAGGCATTACAGAATTCTCCAATTAGTATCACCACATGACGCGCCCCACAACGTCACCCAGCCTGCCACTCCTTCAAAATATTGATTTAACCTCATCTAAAAAGCGAAATAATTATCCAAAAAATCCTACACTTATTAGTTATTATACGAGCTCTAAACTTTTTATGTCAATTTAATTATGAACTTTATAATGATTTGTCAATTTAATCCTAAGTTGCAAATATAGTGTTAATTTTTTTGATAATTTGTTAATTTTTTCATGAACCTATTTTTTGATATTTAGCTGGAATGATTAGATTGACAAATCGTCAAACTATTTAGGATTAAATTGACAAAAAAAATTAGTAAAAAATTTGATATGATTAAAAGGTTTACGATGAATAGATTTATGACTCTTCAAACAATTTTCCTTTTAAAAAGCTTTAGATTATGCTTGGGGCTAAAAGTATCCTAATATAAAAAATTCCATTTATTTCACGAAGAATGAATGATTTGAAAATATTTTCTTGAAAACAATTGTTCATAAGCTAACAATAATGAATGAATAATAAATATTTGCATTGTTTATGAAAATATTTAGACATAAATTATTATCGATAATAAAAATATTTTCCATTGATTAATTATTTCAAGTGATAAAATGGATCATGTTTAGTAAAAATGCTTTGCAAATCATTCTTCTTTCCTGAAGCAAACAAAACCTAAATGAAAAATTGTATTGGACAAAGTGCAATAACTCAAAGATGAATGAAGTCGATCAATTCAATCAATCAAAAAGCTGTACATTGCCGGAATATTTCCTTAGTAATGAAATGACCAATACCTGTCCGTGGAATTTAGAATAGAATATAGAATAATAATTAAATATTAATATTAATAAAAATAATTAATATATTAATATAAAAATTAAAATAATAATTAATACAAATAATTAATATATACATGTTCTCTGTAATGTAAGACATAAAGTAGCGACATCTAAAAACTTTGTATTGAGATATTAATAAAAACACTAGGTTGCACACTTTGCATCTCTAGGCAATGTGTCACATTCGGTGTCATTTGGGAGTAGTAAGATCCCCTCACATTACCTTCTTTTGCTTTATGGCATATCCACATGGAAAACCATACACGATTTTATATAGAGTTAGATGCATTTTCGTCTCTTATTTTAATGGTCTGCATTCTTGCTATTCTGTTAAAAGTTATCATTCTAATTCCTAAACTCAGGAATTTTATTTTAATAGAAAGAGGCAAATAGCTATCATTCTAATTCCTAACCTTATCTTAATTGTCTCACATAACAACTAGTAATGCTATTTTTTTTCCCTAAAATTATAGAGAGAAGAAAAGCCAGATGTAGGTACATGAAAAAACAAGCTTCTTATTCTCCAAAACCATTCAAAGAACCAAAAATCACCAGCACATGAAATTTGCCTCTTCTTTTCCGCGGTGTGCTCATACTTGATTTTATTTATTTATTTATTATGCGTAGGTTTCTAGTCGTGGTTGAAAATGCAGTGCAAAGTTTTTGGGCGACCACAAGGACACATTGGTCCTGAATTTGGTGATTTTTTTTTTCCCGTTATTAGGGCTGTATTTTCTTGGACCAGAATCATTATCTTAGAGACTCTCAGTCTAAGATTCCTGGACTCTCCTTAATCCAGTTGGACCACGAATTCTGAGAATTATATTTCGACTTGATATAGCCTGTTAGCAACAGTCTCCTGCCAAGAACCTGGGCTAGAAAATTTTGTTTTGGTTTGTTTTCTTTTTTTGTATTATTTTATTTTGGAGCCAGCATTTGAAAATCTGGTCTCGACTTTCCTATTTCCACGTTGTAAACGAGAATCGAAAGCTATCAATTCATAAGCAATGACTTTTCTTGGTTCATCCTTATCGGCTGATTTCTCATCATGGACTTTGTGATTGCGTATTCAGATTCAGCAAGAGGATGACGTCTTGCAGATGAGTTTATCTCATTTGAGTAATTCGTTGATCTGATAAGGTAGCTGGAAATGTGACTTGACATCACATGACTAAACTGCCATGTACATTCAGAAGACGATTGCCGGCCTAAATATACAGGACAAAACCATGGACGCGCGCATGGTTTTGGTTGACCCTTTAAAAGATACCAAATTTAATGTCAGTTTTAGTAAATCTAGCACTGGTTTCTAATGGTTTATGCCCCTGACAATATCTCCTCATAAAACTCGTGCAACTTCTCGATTACTTAAATCAGCATCACCTGTCCTGACTCGGCTTCAAAATACTCTCTCTGTTTTTTTTTTTTTACTCAAGTGAAATTATTCCCCTAGAAAAGTAGCTTAAAGACAAAAGAAGTCGACCAATTCATTCAACAGCGTGCAAAAATCCGACTTTGCATCTCTACACAACGGGTCGTGCTCGGAATCGTTTTGGATGAAAGAACTCTCACGTCACTTTCTTTTCCTTTCCACTATGCCCACATAGAAAATTATGTACAGCTTCATTTAAAAATAGATCCGACTTTACTTAGAGTCAGTGACATCGTTAAATCTTATTTCTTTGATTTTGAGATTTTCTTTTTTAATGACGTAAAGATCCATTTATATGTGAATCAATAAATCTTGCAGGAACTGAGTTGATTCTATCTGTCTGATTCTTATGCACAAGCCAAATTCTAAACTGCTAATATAACATGATAGAGTTTTGTTTTAGAAAAATACTAGACTTACTAAGGTTTAGTTTATACAATCAACTTCATAAATGATATATACTATAATTGATTTTGGTATATAACCGATTATATAGAAGATCACTTGCAATTTAGCATATCTCCTAGTAAAACAGCTTCGTAGACTAGTTTTAATAAATCTAAACCTATGGTTTAAGGTTTTAACTTTTTGACATATTATTCATCTTCTGATCAAAAAACAGTTTTGTTGAATCAAAACGGAGAATCGTCTGAAAAATTGTTCTCATTGTTGACCACGGATTCGAGTATTATATTTCCACTCGATATAGCAAGTCAGCAAGAGTTTCCTGCCAAGAACCTTCCTTGGAAAGTTTTGTTTTGCCTTCTATTTTGGGCTAGCATTTGAGAAGTTGGAACTGATGTTGATAGAAAGTCCTTCATTTAGTCCCTCAATCAGCACTTCATTCAACATCATCCAGTGCCTTAACTTAGGTCAGTCAAAGAGTACGAATACCATCTCTAGCAATATGTCATAACCACCGTACCGTATACAACTGCCGCCCATAAGAAAACCTTATTTATATTATTCCATCCCGCACAGATATAGTGCTTTACACCTAGTTTTCCAGTCAATTGCTGTGCGTCGATGCATTTTGGGGGGACCAAATAGCTCTGAATTTGTTTGGGGAGTTCACTTCTTTTCATTTTGTTAGGAGTAGGTGCTTGCGGGGGGAAAGAGCACATTTCCATTTTGAATGATTCGATCCAATTATAGGTTCACCTACGGCTACCTTGTTACAATTTCACCCCACTCGAAGACCCCATTGTAGTATGCGCCAATAAGACCACTGAAAGCCTTTATGTCCTTGCTGTGAACGAAAATCCAAAATTATTTACATCGCATTGAGATTTTCCCCAAAGACGAACATTAGAGAGGAAAAATCTTTGTAACAAGAGTCTAGCTAGTCTAGCGGTATTGTTATGCTATATTTGTAATGACACTCTTGTGGAACTCATCTTTGGCAATCGAAATATAAAGCTTCCAAAATTAATTGCCAAAATTGGCACTTATGCCGCAAAACCATAAAAGCTAACTTTAAAAAAAAAACAGAATCTTATCATTTGGCACAATATTAAACATCTATACAGAACAAAAGTTAACATAAACCCAGCTTTTCATATTTAATTTAGGTTGTGGTAGCTAGTCTCTCCAAAATCTCAAACTAATAAGCACATATTTTGGAACTGTGCATTAGGTGATCATGACTATAGCGAAAAATTTAGTGCTAGTGACAAGCTCGGGTGAGGAAATTTTACACATTATTTTGTAATAGTAGTCATGTAAATGATTAGGCGTCGCTTCGTATAATATACAGTTATAGCAATAATACATAAACGGAACAAACCTTGGAAATTCTAATCTAACAAACATTGAGCAAAACAATATATCTTTAACTCCCAATAGAATAAGTTTATGTGGTCAGGAGTTGAGCGACAATTTTTCGCGCGTCTGCAACGGACGGGTATTTGTTTATCAACATGAAAAAAGAACGTGGTGAAAATTGATTGATAAATTAATCACACGAATATTGTAACCAATCGGTTACACCAAGTCAATCGTGTATAACCAATGCGTAGAGTACTCTTTCTTACATGAAAGGTCCCTTCAAAACATTACAAACTTAATATATGTCGTCCTCATGCATAGGGTCATCTAATATGTTGTTAGGAATGCGAATGTTCAAAGTGAAATAATATAAAAAAGAAAATACACTGATTTTTTATGTACAAAATGCTTTCAAAATCAGAAAGGGAAAAAAACCGCGATGTTGCAATTTGTTAATCTCTTTAGTACCAGCATCAATATTAAAATTACAAGCTTCAAGTTAGAAGTTCACAACTACAACAGTTATTGCCTTACGAATATAATAGGAGTTTAGGGTTCCGTTAACAGGAAAAGTTCTGAGTCTTGATATTACTTTTCTCTACGAGACTCTACGACTCCATCACGTGTATCTACTATCATCAACCCAAGTAGACAACATGATTTTGTCCTTAAAAAAGAGAGAGTGTGCAACATGCTAGAGAGATGCGATGTCATGCAAATAAAACATGCCAGAGAGATGCGATCATCGGAGTTGCCGACTGCCGAGATTGAGATCCCGCAGGTCGAGGTCGAGGGTCAATGTCGAAATTGCGTAAGTCGAGGATCGACCCTTCATCTTCTTAAACCCAATCATCACCTATCTCTACAACCCTTCTACAATGGTCGTCGAGGTCACGCAACCTTAGCGTTTGCCTTGCCTGGCGTTGTGGGGAAAAATTGTCTAAGAAGTCCTAAACCTATTGTACTTTTGTCAATTCAGTCATAAACCTTTCGAGTTTATCAATTCAATTTTAAACATTTTTACTTTTTGTCAATTCAATCCATCCAACTAATTTTAGTTGGAAATTGTTGACGTGGATGGCCAAGTGGCACTTTTTTAATAATATTTTCAAACTTTCATATAGTTTTTCTTTTTTTACTTTTTTTTTTGCTTCTTATTTTGAGAGAGGGGGGGGGGGGGGTTAGATCTAGTTGGCAAGGGTTGCTGATAACCCTCACTAGCCATAGGTGAGGACCGACGACCCTCCTAGGCCTTGGGCAAGAGCGTCGCACCCTCATGAGTTCTGGGCAAGGGCTGCGACACCCTCACCAAATCTAGCCGTGCAAGGGCTTGGCGGGCCTCACTTGGGCCTTCAACTAGGGCTGGCAAGGGCCACCAAGCCCTCCCCATTTTTGGACGAGGACATACGTCCCCCCCCCCCCCCCCCCAAAGCCAAAAGTAATAAAACCACAAAAATAAAATATTATTTAAAAAATGTCAACGTTAGCACCGACCATCCACGTCAACAATTTTTTATTAAAATTAGCTAAATGAACTTAATTGATAAGAAGTGAAAAATTTAGGATTAAATTGGCAAAATATGAAAATGTTTAAAATTAAATTGAACAAAATTGAAAAGTTTAAAACTAAATTGACAAAAGTGCAATAGATTTATGACTATTTGGACAATTTTTTATCAAAGGGCTAGTTCGAGGTTGCCTTGAGGTCGTGCAACCTTGGCGGCCAATCGTCTAGTGTGATGGGATCAATCTTAACTACCACATAGTAACCAACATGAGAAAGTTATGGTTTTGACCGATTAGAGTTTTCGGATTAAGGATTTGCAAAGAAATAGTAGATGGGAGATAGATTTGCAGTCAATCTCATGTATCTCTCTTCAACGAAGAAGACAAACAGTGCCCTTTACTTCTTTTTTTTCCTTTTTTTTTTAAAATTCAAATTACTTTGCAAAGCACTGCACCAAAAGTCACTAGCCAAATGCCAATTGATTTGAGCAAAATACACTTGAGCCAAGAAGTTTGGGGAAATGACTTTGCATTTCCCGAAGTGAACGAAACGCACAAACTAGCTATACCCGTCACTGTCTCCTAGTACACAAATCTATATTTTTATCTGGCTTGAAAAGTACGCTTCCTTTCGGGGGTGGGGATGTAATGTCATGCAAATAAAATATACTATACTTGGTAGCGAATTTTCTTGGTTTGAGAAGACCAAAGGTCCGATTCGATCAGTCACAAAACCGACGACCCTCCTAGGCCCTGGGCAAGAGCGCCGCACCCTCATGAGTTCTGGGCAAGGGCTGCGACACCCTCACCAAATCTAGCCGTGTAAGGGCTTGGCGGGCCCCTCTTGGGCCTTCAACTAGGGCCGGCAAGGGCCACCAAGCCCTCCCCAGTTTTGGACGAGGACATACGTGCCTCCCCCCCCCCCCCCCAAAAGCCAAAAGTAAAAAAACCATAAAAATAAAATATTATTTAAAAAATGTCAGCGTTAGCACCGACCATCCACGTCAACAATTTTTTATTAAAATTAGCTAAATGAACTTAATTGATAAGAATTGAAAAATTTAGGATTAAATTGACAAAATATGAAAATGTTTAAAATTAAATTGAACAAAATTGAAAAGTTTAAAACCAAATTGACAAAAGTGCAATAGATTTATGACTATTTGGACAATTTTTTATCAAAGGGCTAGTTCGAGGTTGCCTTGAGGTCGTGCAACCTTGGTGGCCAATCGTCTAGTGTGATGGGATCAATCTTAACTACCACATAGTAACCAACATGAGAAAGTTATGGTTTTGACCGATTAGAGTTTTCGGATTAAGGATTTGCAGAGAAATAGTAGATGGGAGATAGATTTGCAGTCAATCTCATGTATCTCTCTTCAACGAAGAAGACAAACAGTGCCCTTTACTTCTTCTTTTTTCCTTTTTTTTTTTTAATTTCAAATTACTTTGCAAAGCACTGCACCAAAAGTCACTAGCCAAATGCCAATTGATTTGAGCAAAATACACTTGAGCCAAGAAGTTTGGGGAAATGACTTTGTATTTCCCGAAGTGAACGAAACGCACAAACTAGCTATATCTATCACTGTCTCCTAGTACACATCTATATTTTTATCTGGCTTGAAAAGTACGCTTCCTTTCGGGGGTGGGGATGTAACGTCATGCAAATAAAATATACTATACTTGGTAGCGAATTTTCTTGGTCTGAGAAGACCAAAGGTCCAATTTGAGTAGTGTCACGACCTCTTTTTTTCGGCGCCCGCAATCGGGTACGGGCGCCTTGCGGAGGCTAATGGCTCAGCTGAATTTAGTTATGCCCGGACTCTCCCAAGTCCACCAATTCACGACTTTAATAGTCCAAGTTTTTAACCTGTAAGTCAATTTTAAAACGGAGTTGCCACTAATCAATTTGGGGTGGGTCGATTAGAAACCCAAGCCAAGTATCGGGAGAAATACTCGCTTATGCGCAACCAGAGAAATTAGGATCGGGGACTTGATTACACTAGTTAATCACTAATGTCCTTTCGGTACCTAATCTTATTTAAACCCTGAGGCTTTTTGGATGTTTGAGGGATTTTCCATGCATTTTGTGGAAAAAAACATTTTTTGATCTTTTTTCTGAAAATAAAATTATTTTCTGACTTTTTCTGATTTTTTTTGGCTTTTTTGGGAAAATATGATACTTTAGATTTTTTTTTTATTTTTTATATTTTTTTGGAAAATAAATTATTTTTTTGTTTTTTAAAATATTATATTATATTATAATATTAAAAAAAAACGAACCGGGTCGAATCCCCATGTTGGGTCCGACCCGGGCCAGCCCAAAACGCAGACGAGCCTGCGACTTTTTTTTTTTATTACTTATTAAAACGGCCCGATGGCCCGTCGTTTTGGAAACGATTCGGCCCGACCCGACGACCTAGCGAAACCTTACCCGGATCTGACCCGAATTCCGGCGCCCCAAAAATCGCGAAAACCCTACCCGAATTCGATCCACCCTCGACCCGAATCCGACCTTATGACCTGGTTTCCAGCCGCCCTTGATTCGCACAAAAGCCCTACCCGATTCCTGGCCTGGGTCCGACCCGACGACCCGGGGCCGCGACCCGGAAAATCGGGAACCCTAGGGTTCTCGATTCGCGGCGCTGAGGGGAGGGAACGAAGCGTCGCCAGGGGAACGGCGGCGATGACTGTGATGGTGACGATGGTGACGAAGGCAACGGTGGCGACGGTGATGATGATGACCGCTATTACCTGTTTGCAGAGGAGGCGCGGCGTGGCGGTGAACGGATTCTCGAGAAGCAGCAACGACGACGAGCGGCTCGCTTGGGTTCTCGGGGGGAGGTGGAGCAACAGGGACGGCGTGGCGGCGGCGACGGCGTCAGGACGGTGGCATGGTGTCAGGGCCACGGAGGGGCTCGATCACCCCAGATCTGAGGCGCAGATCTCGGCTGGACCTTCCTCAGCCTTGATTTTCTCTCACTCCGGCCAGATCCGAGCCTCCACTGGCCAGATCTGACCCTCTCGAACTCGCTTGCTGCCGGCCTTCCCCGAAGTCTCTCGGTGGAGGGTGGGCTGAGCTCGCGACTCGAGTTCTCCCCTGCGCTTGCCCTTTGATCTTTCCCGATGTCTCTCAGTGAAAGATCTTCGAGCTTGCCACGCCTTCCGACGGTGCTTGAGGCCGCCTATTTATAGGCGAAGGAAATCCGATTGACGGAGGGCCTCGGCCGCCGGCTTCCAGCTTGCCCACCGGTTCCCTTTGGCTGAACCGGTGTCCCATCGAGCTTTCCAGCGAAGCCCGCTCAGCATTAATGGCGCCTGAGATCTTATCCTCTCCGACCGACGTTGGCCTACCCTCCTTGGCCGTAGGTTGTCCTTCGCGTGTCGGCGTTGATGCGCGTGGAATATAGAGGCGGAGAAGGAAGGCGCGAGGTAGAAGAAGAAGGAAGAAGAAGGAAGAGGGGCCAGGCCAGATTAAAAGGAAAAACTGGGCTTGGGCCGGCGAAAGGGGAAAAAGAGGGGGGGCTGCCAATTTTTGCTTTCTTTTGCTTTGGTTTGTTTTGTTTTGAAATTTTTTGTTGTTGTTTTGTTTTTTTTTATTATCCGAAAAAGAGGAAAAATACATAAATATAGAAACTAAAGCCTAATTAAAAACCTAATCAAAATTTAGGTGTCAACAGCTGCCCCTCTTTGAAGGTGAGTTCGTAGAGGTTGCATTCAAAGATAAACTGTACCTAAATTTTATCCATGCATGTGTAGCAGATTTTATTTGGGACCTATTGTCCTAAGCAGAAAAGGAGCAATATAATATTACTCATACTAAGATAGATAAGAAGATACCTATAGTTACTTACCGGGTGTGAGTGAGATAGGGTGTGAACCCCGAGTTTTGGCAAGTATCAAGGCGTCATCTTACCTGTTGCATGAGGA
Organism: Eucalyptus guilfoylei; assembly: GCA_016097605.1. NCBI lineage: Eukaryota > Viridiplantae > Streptophyta > Magnoliopsida > Myrtales > Myrtaceae > Eucalyptus > Eucalyptus guilfoylei. The sequence goes on along the minus strand of CM027864.1, from coordinate 42,280,526 downwards.
GATTGCTTCTCTAGGACCCGAACCATTCTTCGGTCGCCTATTGGAGCAACAAGTGGTTTGTCTAGGACCCGAACCTTTCTTCAGTCGCCTTGACGGGGAATTGCCTTCCCAGGACCTGAACCTTTCTTCGGTCGCCTGTTAGAGCAATAAGTGGTTTGTCTAGGACTCGAACATTTCTTCGGTCGCCTTGATGGGGAATTGCCTTCCTAGGACCCGAACCTTTCTTCGGTCGCCTTGACGGGGAATTGCCTTCCTAGGATCCGAACCTTTCTTCGGTCGCCTGTTAGAGCAATAAGTTGTTTGCCTAGGACCCGAACCTTTCTTCGGTCGCCTTGACAAGAGATGCGCCGACCTTTCTCATGGCATCTATTTGTGGGTGCCTGATCTGTATCGAGGACACCAGTTGGTACCCGACCTTTCTCGGGAGATACGCCGACCTTTCTCAGGGCATCATATTTGTTGGGGTGTCTGACTTCTGTCAAAGACACCGGTAGGAACTCGACCTTTCTCGGGAGGATGCGCCGACCTTTTTCAGGGCATCGATTTGTGGGGTGTCTGACTTCTGTCGAAGACACTAGTTGGTACCCGACCTTTCTCGGGAGATGTGTCGACCTTTCTCAGGGCATCGATTTGTTAAAGGTGCTTGACCACAGTCGAGGACACCGGATGGCTCCCAACCTTTCTTAGGGGATGCGCCAACCTTTCTCAGGGCATCTGTTTGTTAGGTGCCTGGACATTTATAGGCATTTTAAAAGAGTACCTGGATATTCACAAGTACTAACCTGGAGGATATTTGGGCCTTTGCAGGCGTCGAGAGGGTACTTGGATGATCACAAGTACAAACTCTTTGAGGATACCTAAACGTTCACAGGTATCGAAGGGGTACCTGTATGATCACAAGTACCAGATACTAGAAAATACTTGAGATATTCGTGAAGGTCTCTCACTTCCTGGTATGTGGAAATATCGAGGATGGGTCTGCATATTCGTGAAGGTTTCTCACCTCCTAGTAGTTGGGAATATCGAGGATGTGCCTCGCATATTCATGAAAGTCTCTCACCTCCTGGTAATGGGAATATTGAGGACGTACCTTGGATATTCGTGAAGGCCTCTCACCTCCTGGTAAATGGGAATATCGAAGACATACCTTGGATATTCATGAAGGTCTCTCACCTCCTGGTAATTGGAAATATCGAGGACGTACCTTGGATATTCGTGAAGGTCTCTCACCTCCTGGTATGTGGGAATATCGAGGACGTACCTTGGATATTCATGAAGGTCTCTCACCTCCTGGTAAAGGGAATATCAAGGACGTGCCCCGCATATTCGTGAAAGTCTCCCACCTCCTGGCAGTTGGAATATCGAGGACGTACCTTTGATATTCATGAAGGTCTCTCACCTCCTGGTAAAGGGAATATCGAGGACGTACCTGAGATATTCGTGAAGGTCTCCCACCTCCTGGCAGTTGGAATATTGAGGAAGTACCTTTGATATTCATGAAGGTCTCTCACCTCCTGGTAAAGGGAATATCGAGGACGTACATGGGATATTTGTGAAGGTCTCCCACCTCCTGGTAGTTGGAATATCGAGGACGTACCTTTGATATTCATGAAGGTCTCTCACCTCCTGGTAAAGGGAATATCGAGGACGTACCTGGGATATTCGTGAAGGTCTCCCACCTCCTGGCAGTTGGAATATCGAGGACGTACCTTTGATATTCATGAAGGTCTCTCACCTCCTGGTAAAGGGAATATCGAGGACGTACCTGGGATATTCGTGAAGGTCTCCCACCTCCTGGTAATGGGAATATCGAGGACGTGCCCCGCATATTCGTGAAGGTCTTTCACCTCCTGGTATTATAAACTTGAATGTGGTATGAGGCTTACCTGGATCGCCGCAGGCACTTAAAAGGGGTGGAACGCCTGGGTAGCCGCAGGTGTACAAAGTACTGGAATACTTGAACATCTACTAATATTCTTTGGGGACAACTCGGGCAAGTTGAGTGTCATGAAAAGGGAGTACCTGGATGGCGGTGGGTACTTAACGATATGGGGATACCTAGACAGCAGTAGGTATTCAACGATAAAGGGATACTTGGTCAGTCACAAGTATCAATACTCTGGGGACAACTTGAATAGGTCGAGTGTCAACAAAGGGAGCACTCGGCAAGTGGTGGGTACTGAAAGACAATGGGATACTTAGACAGTTGCAAGCACCCAAAATCAAGGGACGACTCGAATAGGTTGAGTGTCAAGAAGAGAGTACCTGGACAGTGGTAGGTACTTTAAGAGAAATGGGGACAGGGATATGCTTACCTGGCAATATCACTGATCACTGAGAGTATGTCTGATATTTGCACAATATGCACACATGATTGTATATGCTGTAAATTCATGAATTTAAATGTGATTCATGCATGACAATTTTGTCAGTTTTGCATCATCTGAATTCCACTGGAGAAGATTTTGAAAGACATCCTTCATTTAGAATATAGATGTCTTGAGCATGCCGATGAGGACTTTCGGTCGAAAGGACTTTCCACTCACTCTCATGGAAAAGGCTATCCTGACCATTGATGCAGGATTTATAAGGACTACACTATCTCACTGTCATCATGTCAACAGGGGTCCGAGTATTCTCGCGAGTGGTACGAATTTACCAATGTGAGAGGTCTTCGTTGAAATTGTGATGAAGACTTGGTCAACGGCTCATCAAATGGGATCGTCGAGGTCAAGGCTTATGAATGGAACGCTGCACGATCATCTCCGGGTTTACAAGTCAGGAACCCTACGAAAAGAGATAGAGTAATCTTGCTCGTACTTCTTCGAGTAATGCTTATAGACATATGAAATCCTACGTTAATTGAAGTGCCATAGTCTGAAGAGACTTTTATAATGGGACGCAATGTAGGCTTGACTTATGTGTAACAGGGTGAGAATTGGTGATAGCCTTGGCATTTGTCACCGGTCTTTCTTCTCATTGTTAGAAGGAGGCTCTATCAATCGAACCACAACAGCAATTTTTCTTGGGAATACAATTGATTGTATTTCTTGGCTGGGGCATTGGCCTTGCTTTTACCAGGCACACTGTTTTTTCATGCCCCTATTTTTTTATCCCAACTTTTCATTTATGGGCATTTGACCTTACTTTTACCAGGTACATTGCTTTTTTATGCCCCTAGTTTTTTCATTTTTGTTGCTTGAGGAACTGAAGTAAGCAAGTTCAATCGAAGCACCATTATTTAGACTCTTGAGCCTTCATCTTTAGCCAACGCTCTAGGCTATGGCAATAACTTCTGTTTTGTCTCAATGTGAGGATAAAATTACAGACTCACTTGGGTTGTACAATGCATACAAGTGCATAGAAAATGAATTGCTCTTCATCATTCTAAGGCACTTAAATTAACGCGAGTGTTCATATGCAATAAAGACACTTGAAGATTGATGCAAGTGCGAGCAAGAAAATTTCTATCTCTCTTCTCACCTTGTGATGCTGCTTCGTCTCTGATCTGCCCCAGTGTGGGATGGTTCTTGACGGGGGTAGGACAAAAATTTCACCAGTGTATGGGGCTCAAAGGAGTGAGCGATGGAATGCCTCTCACTGTCTTGGTTATCGTACCATTCGTGAGAGAACTCTTTACCCTGTAGTCATGGGATCTTCTGCACTCATCTCACAAGTGTATAGATGGGGGACTGTGTGTAGGAGATGGCTTGCCTTTCATCATTCTGACGCACCTCATCCATCATGCTCAATTAATCTTGTATTCTTCATTTAGCTGTCTATTCTAATAATCCTTGATGGAATCAGTGATCTAGATAGACAAAATCATCATGCAAAAATCCATTTGGAAAAGGCATGCAACATTTTCAATATGATGGAGTTTGAAATCTTCAAACCAAGTGAATGGTTTTGACTCAAAAAAGACCTTATTGACAACTTTAGGAGTTAACATCAAAAGGGTTATTCGCAAATGGGTGTCAATGGTTGTCCCTATTGAATAGGGATATGACACATGAATGATCAGCCAAGGATTGGGAATCTGATCGGGCATCTCTGCTTTTGCCCCTGCAGAAGAGAAGATGTACAAGTAGATCAATTAGTCTGGTCAAAATCAAATGTGAGTTGAGGCCTGAAGATTTCTGTCATTTGCTTTAGCGATTACTCAGGACGCCATTTCGCTTAGGAGAGCCTATCAGAGTTTGACATGTCTTTCCTTGATTTGTTATCTGCATTTTTTACAGTCAAGTGATCCTGCAACAGATAAAAGAGATCATGTTAGTCAGGAACTCTTTCAAGAGTTGAATAACTTGGAAGTGATACAACATTACCCTTCACTGATTTGCAGATGTTTGAATAGACCTAAAGTGCGAGTGGGACACGAAGTCCTATGTCTCTTGCTTCGTTAGGTCAATTATTCTCTTGCTTCGTTAGGTCAATTATCCTCTTGCTAAGGCGCCGATGGCATTGGTAGTGCCCTTCTTTTTATATTTAACCGAATCGGCTTCTAGATGACACGTCCTTTTACACGAAGTCAGGTGAATTTGATACGGGTCATTTCCATGTACTAGCTTGGCCAATATTGATTTGCCAAACCTAACCATCAAGTTTGGCTCTTGAATTCTGATACTTCCTACCAATAGAGGGAATATGTCAATAGTGAATTCAGAGAGGGGGGAGTATTGGGAACAATACCGAATTACTCTTCTCCAGAGTTTGTATTTGCTGACTCCTAGGGATCTCTATATGTTGATGACGGCCACTTCATCTCAACACAGTTCAACGTCTCTTTTGATTGGCCCTCCACATTTGTGGCCCTGTGTACACGATTGATGATTTGCAACGCCTTCCTTCTGTGGAATTCTGTCTTTGACCATATGACCATTAGTAGCATTGAGCAAAGTCATGTACTTCAAGCTTCTATGGGATCTGAGAAGGATAATCAAAACCTCCAGTCTTCTGACGGCAATTACTTCTTGGGAGAGCATGCGTCTGGAACAAGAAGTTAGGTTTCCAGGTCCTAATGTCATCATCTTGAATAGGGGGCCAGAGACCACTTCAACTGTTTGGATTTTCTCCCTGTTGATAGTAGCCAATTCAAAGGAAGAGAAGAAATTCCTTTTATGCACTTCTTGGCTTGTCAAAGCTGAAAATCCCGTTGATGAAACCACAGCATCTAGTTGCTCGGGTACGTTGAGGGAAGAAGATGTTGCTCCGTTTTGAGAAGGAGTTGGATAGGAACGAGATGTAGTGCGTAGAGCTCCTAGGGACGGCTTGATTTCAACCGTATGCCTGTACCTATTACGTCCTATCTTTCGTTTCCTGCAAATAGAAGAGAGAGGACATCATTTCCAAAATTATATTCAGAGAATAAGACTCACCCTTTTTTGAAGTGGAATGATCTTTTCTGTTTGCCCCCACTACCTTCTTGAAAGAGTGTCTTTGAATTCGGCGAGTTCACATGATGCGCCAGCTTCAAATGTCCCCTATCACACTAAGTCAAGGGGGATGGGGATGATATTCTGAGACACAAAGTGGGTGAGTCAGAAAGACAAATATGATTAAATTTAACATCTTGTTTTGACGAAAGCTTTTGGTAATGAAATATTTTCTGTTTTCAAAAGTATATATCTTTGGGGGAAAGAAAGCATGAGGAAGCCCAAATTTCTCGGTATTCTCCTTGGATGATATTTTCTTTTCATGGTTGGATAGCATCACCGGGCTGGTTTGGAATACCGCCTCATGCTCTCAAAACAAAATATTAGAACTATACATTAGATTACTGGAATGGAAAATGCAACAGTAGCACACTAGACAGGATAAGAAACATGAAATTATAAAAACAAGCAAAACCCATGAAAACTCCTATGAAAAAGGAGCACTTTGATAGTGTTGGTTCTGAAATCAAGCACCTGAGAGTTCCTCGCCTCTAGTAGACTCGAAGTATTCGCATGAGAGGATCACTTCATTGAAGCTACGGAAGTGCAAACCATGTAACCAACAATGATGCTTGCGAGGTAAAGCTCCTATGAACATCTTCATCATTTCTTCTTCGGTCAGTTGAGGGTAGGTTTGCATCATAAAAGCCTTCCACCTCCTTGCATATGCTCGAAAATCTTCCATTGGTCTTCTTCTAAAGTGAACCAAGTTCTCGTAAGGCAGTTCAGTTCCAATCTGGCTTTGATACTGAAGCAGGAATGCGGAAGACAGCTCATTCCAATCCTTTATGAGGTAGATATCTGTTGTGACGAACCATTGCAACGCAGACCCTATAAGACTTTTGTGGAAGCCCTAAGTTGTGAATGACATCGGGCTATAGTACCGACTCATTTCAGCGTGGAGATATTGCAAATGAGCCACGGGACAAGTCATGCCATTTGCCTCGAGAGTTGTTGTAGGACAATGGACATCTGTCCTACGCCGTCTTTAATGTTAGCGAGGCGATTTTGTACATCATTTTGATCGGGCCCTATTGCATGAGGCCATTCGCGGGCGACTGGTGGCCGGCGATTCATAATTACCTGGCAGCGTGAAAACAATGAATGAGTACGAAAGTAAACAAAGATTGACCCATGGCAATGATCTAACTGTTTTTTTATTTATCAAAAGAGGATTTTATAGACCGCAGACTTCTAACATTTAAAACTCGAAATTGAAATGACAGAAGGAAATACTAGATATTAAACAAAAGTCCCTAAACAATGGGACAAAACTTTCACGATATTAACACTAAGGGGCACATGATTGCTATTTTATATGCGACGGGGAGCCTTGTTCTTGCGAGGATGCCTGCTTCCTTGAACTGGCTCTCAGATATGTATCCAGTCTATTCCCAAATCCCTTTGCATAAGCTCTGCTTGCTCGTGCTGGCTAATCTCGCTAATTGGGTGAGGGACCGATGGCTTCAGTTTTGTCGGAATACGATGGTTGTGGATGTAGGACTCAGAGGCGTGGTGGGCTTTTTCCTGTCCCTCAAGCTCTTCAGGTACCATGATTCTTTTATGATGGCACCTGCTCCATGCTTCCTCGATGATGTCAATCTCGAATGCGTATTCATGACTTTGATGGGTGAAAAGGAGTGGAGGGACCTTCCTTTTGAAAGGCGGTGGGATCTCTTGAAGGGCTCCATATTGTCGTGCCACTCGATATGGGAAATAGGAAATGGCGCCAGTGAGGCCGAGCAACGGAATTGGATGGCGGCGTTTGTAAGCGAAGCGAGCTCTCTTTTCATGGAACCAACTGGCACACCATTGGAATGCCTTAGGAGCCGGGTCTCTTAAGAAGTTTATCCAATTTAAACAACTTCGATTGGGAATGTATGGTCCTAAAACCATAAATTTTTGTAATGGATTTTCAAAATCATTTGTTTCAGACGATCGCATGAAGCCTTGGAATTCGCTTAGGTGGGAAAAGAACCAGACTTGTAAAATTTCCGGAGAGACCCGCATGATTTTTTCCGTGTTTTCTTTAAAACGATTAAAGGACAAGAATGTTTCAGTTAAAATCATGTTGACATAATTTTGCCCCCTCAAGATCTGATCAACTATCCATGCCATCTTAGGACTTATGACATTTCTTTGATGGGGGGAAATGATGAACCCGAAAAAGGCCAGGAGAAAAATCTCACTTTTTTGGGTCATAGGTCGATTTTAAAAACAGGCATTCATAAATTCTAGTGGGCAGGTATTATGGTTGTTTTCAAGAATTTGTCTCATAACATGAACTTCAGTTCTTAAAAGTCGCGCTAACCCATGCAACGGGATGATGCCTGTTGATGGCATGACAAGCTTATTCTCGAGAGGTATTCCAGTGATGATGTTGTGTTCTTCCAGAGTTGGGGTTAGCTCAAACCTACCAAACATAAAAGTAGTTGTCTTCGGGCACCATAAATGTGCCATGGCTTGTATGACTTCAAGATGAATAGTGATTTGAATCAACGATAGGAGATGACCGACTTTGGCTTTCACGCGCTCTTGGGCATACTGGTCCAATTGACCCCACCATCTAAAGAGCTCTGCTTTGGGAGTGGGAATAAACTGGATATCGTCTTCTCCCATCGCATATAAACTGGAACTCGAAAAACCTATCCTTTTTTGCCATGGGCAATAAAAAAGACTGAGTAAAAGTAAAGAAATTACTTTGCTTTTAAAGAAAATGGCAAGCACAGAGACATACAGATGAGACGTGCGGCTCGATTTCTAACTGAGAAGGTTTATTGAAATTAAAAGGGTATCCGCTCGTCGCAGTCTCGCGTTAGCAGCATACCCTCCTAACCTCGGCTAAGAAATTCGAGGAAAAGAAAGGCAATCTCTACATCGCAGTCTCGCGTTCGAGATCGTATCTTTCTTAACACCATCCTAGAAATCCTATGGCGGCCCAGGTCCGGCGGCCGGGTTGTGTGTGCCATGTGTAGTGTTTAAAACAGTAAAGCATGCACAACAGTTTATAATCACAAGATAATCTATTTTAAACAAAATTAAAATAAACTTCTAAGCTACTGACCTGCATAAAAGAACAAAAATAAGTCAGTAAAGTGTTTAAACAAGATAAAATGGCCTAAGTCCTCAAATTTCCCCAGCGGAGTCACCAAGCTGTCGCGACCTCTTTTTTTCGACACCCGCAATCGGGTACGGGCGCCTTGCGGAGGCTAATGGCTCGGCTGAATTTAGTTATGCCCGGACTCTCCCAAGTCCACCAATTCACGACTTTAATAGTCCAAGTTTTTAACCTGTAAGTCAATTTTAAAACGGATTCGCCACTAATCAATTTGGGGTGGGTCGATTAGAAACCCAAGCCAAGTATCGGGAGAAATACTAGCTCCTGTGCAACCAGAGAAATTAGGATCGGGAACTTGATTATACTAGTTAATCACTAATGCCCTTTCGGTACCTAATCTTGTTTAAACCCCGAGGCTTTTTGGATGTTTGAGGGATTTTCCATGCATTTTGTGGAAAAAAACATTTTTTGATCTTTTTCATATTTTTTTAATATAAAAAGCATTTTTTTTTGGATTTTTTATCTTTTTTTTGAAAATAAATTCATTTTCTGACTTTTTATGATTTTTTTGGCTTTTTTTGGGAAAATATGAGATTTTAGATTTTTTTTTTATTTTTATATTTTTTGGAAAATAAATTATTTTTTTGTTTTTTAAAATATTATATTATATTATAATATTTTTAAAAAAAAACGAACCAGGTCGGATCCCCATGTTGGGTCCGACCCGAGCCAGCCCAAAATGCGAGACGGGCCCGCTACGCGGGCTCGACTTTTTTTTTTTATTACTTATTAAAACGGCCCGATGGCCCGTCGTTTTGGGAACGATTCGGCCCGACCCGACGACCCGGCAAAACCCTACCCGGATTTGACCCGAATTCCGATGCCCCAAAAATCGCGGAAACCCTACTCGAATCCGATCCGCCCCCGACCCGAATCCGACCTCATGACCCGGTTTCCAGCCACCCTTGATTCGCACAAATGCCCTACCCGATTCCTGGCCTAGGTCCGACCCGACGACCTGGGGCCGCGACCCGGAAAATCGGGAACCCTAGGGTTCTCGATTCGCGTCGCTAAGGGGAGGGAACGAAGCGTCGCCGGGGGAACGGCGGCGACGACTGCGATGGTGACGACGGTGACAAAGGCGACGGTGGCGACGGTGATGACGACGACCGCTATTACCTGTTTGCAGAGGAGGCGCGGCGTGGCGGTGAACGGATTCTCGAGAAGCAGCAACGACGACGAGCGGCTCGCTTGGGTTCTCGGGGGGAGGTGGAGCGACAGGGACGGCGTGGCGGCGGCGACAGCGTCAAGACAGTGGCACGGTGTCAGGGCCGCGAAGGGGCTCGATCACCCCAGATCTGAGGCACAGATCTCGGCTGGACCTTCCTCAGCCTTGATTTTCTCTCACTCCGGCTAGATCCAAGCCTCCACCGGCTAGATCTGACCCTCTCGAACTCGCTTGCCGTCAGCCTTCCCCGAAGTCTCTCGATGGAGGAGGAGCTGAGCTTGCGACTCGAGTTCTCCCCTGCGCTCGCCCTTTGATCTTTCTCGATGTCTCTCAGTGAAAGATCTCCGAGCTCGCCATGCCTTCCGACGGTGCTTGAGGCCGCCTATTTATAGGTGAAGGAAATCCGGTCGACGGAGGGCCTCGGCCACCGGCTTCTAGCTTGCCCACCGGTTCCCTTTGGCTGAACCGGTGTCCCATCGAGCTTTCTAGCGAAGCCCGCTCAGCATTAATGGCGCCTGAGATCTTATCCTCTCCGGCCGACGTCGGCCTACCCTCCTTGGCCGTAGGTTGTCCTTCGTGCATCGGCGTTGATGCGTGTGGAATACAGAGGCGGAGAAGGAAGGCGCGAGGAAGAAGAAGAAGGAAGAAGGAAGAGGGGCTGGGCCAGATTAAAAGGAAAAACTAGGCTTGGGCCGGCGAAAGGGGAAAAAGAGGGGGGGCTGCCAATTTTTGCTTTCTTTTGCTTTTGTTTGTTTTGTTTTGAAATTTTTTGTTGTTGTTTTGTTTTTTTTTTATTATCCGAAAAAGAGGAAAATACATAAATATAGAAACTAAAGCCTAATTAAAAACCTAATCAAAATTTAGGTGTCAACAAGCAGTCACAAAACCGACGACCCTCCTAGGCCCTGGGCAAGCGCGTCGCACCCTCATGAGTTCTGGGCAAGGGCTGCAACACCCTCACCAAATCTAGCCGTGCATGGGCTTGGTGGGCCTCACTTGGGCCTTCAACTAGGGCCGGCAAGGGCCACCAAGCCCTCCCCGTTTTTGGACGAGGACATACGTGCCCCCCCCTAAAAAGCCAAAAGTAAAAAAACCATAAAAATAAAATATTATTTAAAAAATGTCAGCATTAGCACCGACCATCCACGTCAACAATTTTTTTATTAAAATTAGCTAAATGAACTTAATTGATAAGAAGTGAAAAATTTAGGATTAAATTGGCAAAATATGAAAATGTTTAAAATTAAATTGAACAAAATTGAAAAGTTTAAAACTAAATTGACAAAAGTGCAATAGATTTATGACTATTTGGACAATTTTTTATCAAAGGGCTAGTTCGAGGTTGCCTTGAGGTCGTGCAACCTTGGCGGCCAATCGTCTAGTGTGATGGGATCAATCTTAACTACCACATAGTAACCAACATGAGAAAGTTATGGTTTTGACCGATTAGTGTTTTCGGATTAAGGATTTGCAGAGAAATAGTAGATGGGAGATAGATTTGCAGTCAATCTCATGTATCTCTCTTCAACGAAGAAGACAAACAGTGCCATTTACTTCTTTTTTTTCCTTTTTTTTTTTAATTTCAAATTAGTTTGCAAAGCACTGCACCAAAAGTCACTAGCCAAATGCCAATTGATTTGAGCAAAATACACTTGAGCCAAGAAATTTGGGGAAATGACTTTGCATTTCCCGAAGTGAACGAAACGCACAAACTAGCTATACCCGTCACTGTCTCCTAGTACACAAATCTATATTTTTATCTAGCTTGAAAAGTACGCTTCCTTTCGGGGGTGGGGATGTAACGTCATGCAAATAAAATATACTATACTTGGTAGCGAATTTTCTTGGTCTAAGAAGACCAAAGGTCCGATTCGAGCAGTCACAAAACCGACGACCCTCCTAGGCCCTGGGCAAGAGCGTCGCACCCTCATGAGTTCTGGGCAAGGGCTGCGACACCCTCACCAAATCTAGCTGTGCAAGGGCTTGGCGGGCCTCACTTGGGCCTTCAACTAGGGCCGGCAAGGGCCACCAAGCCCTCCCGTTTTTGGACGAGGACATACGTGCCCCCCTAAAAAGCCAAAAGTAAAAAAACCATAAAAATAAAATATTATTTAAAAAATGTCAGCATTAGCACCGACCATCCACGTCAACAATTTTTTATTAAAATTAGCTAAATGAACTTAATTGATAAGAAGTGAAAAATTTAGGATTAAATTGGCAAAATATGAAAATGTTTAAAATTAAATTGAACAAAATTGAAAAGTTTAAAACTGAATTGACAAAAGTGCAATAGATTTATGACTATTTGGACAATTTTTTATCAAAGGGCTAGTTCGAGGTTGCCTTGAGGTCGTGCAACCTTGGCGGCCAATCGTCTAGTGTGATGGGATCAATCTTAACTACCACATAGTAACCAACATGAGAAAGTTATGGTTTTGACCGATTAGAGTTTTCGGATTAAGGATTTGCAGAGAAATAGTAGATGGGAGATAGATTTGCAGTCAATCTCATGTATCTCTCTTCAACGAAGAAGACAAACAGTGCCCTTTACTTCTTTTTTTTCCTTTTTTTTTTTTAATTTCAAATTACTTTGCAAAGCACTGCACCAAAAGTCACTAGCCAAATGCCAATTGATTTGAGCAAAATACACTTGAGCCAAGAAGTTTGGGGAAATGACTTTGCATTTCCCGAAGTGAACGAAACGCACAAACTAGCTATACCCGTCACTGTCTCCTAGTACACAAATCTATATTTTTATCTGGCTTGAAAAGTACGCTTCCTTTCGGGGGTGGGGATGTAACGTCATGCAAATAAAATATACTATACTTGGTAGCGAATTTTCTTGGTCTGAGAAGACCAAAGGTCTGATTTGAGCAGTCACAAAACCGACGACCCTCCTAGGCCCTGGGCAAGAGCATCGCACCCTCATGAGTTCTGGGCAAGGGCTGCGACACCCTCACCAAATCTAGCCGTGCAAGGGCTTGGCGGGCCTCACTTGGGCCTTCAACTAGGGCCGGCAAGGGCCACCATGCCCTCCCCGTTTTTGGACGAGGACATACGTGCTCCCCCCCCCCCCAAAGCCAAAAGTAAAAAAACCATAAAAATAAAATATTATTTAAAAAATGTCAGCGTTAGCACCGACCATCCACGTCAACAATTTTTTATTAAAATTAGCTAAATGAACTTAATTGATAAGAAGTGAAAAATTTAGGATTAAATTGGCAAAATATGAAAATGTTTAAAATTAAATTGAACAAAATTGAAAAGTTTAAAACTAAATTGACAAAAGTGCAATAGATTTATGACTATTTGGACAATTTTTTATCAAAGGGCTAGTTGAGGTTGCCTTGAGGTCGTGCAACCTTGGCGGCCAATCGTCTAGTGTGATGGGATCAATCTTAACTACCACATAGTAACCAACATGAGAAAGTTATGGTTTTGACCGATTAGAGTTTTCGGATTAAGGATTTGCAGAGAAATAGTAGATGGGAGATAGATTTGCAGTCAATCTCATGTATCTCTCTTCAACGAAGAAGACAAACAGTGCCCTTTACTTCCTTTTTTTCCTTTTTTTTTTTAATTTCAAATTACTTTGCAAAGCACTGCACCAAAAGTCACTAGCCAAATGCCAATTGATTTGAGCAAAATACACTTGAGCCAAGAAGTTTGGGGAAATGACTTTGCATTTCCCGAAGTGAACGAAACGCACAAACTAGCTATACCCGTCACTGTCTCCTAGTACACAAATCTATATTTTTATCTGGCTTGAAAAGTACGCTTCCTTTCGGGGGTGGGGATGTAACGTCATGCAAATAAAATATACTATACTTGGTACCAAATTTTCTTGGTCTGAGAAGACCAAAGGTCCGATTCGAGCAGTCACAAAATAGGACAAGACCCACATTCTTGTTTGTCTTTGTGTGTGCGCTAGGAGGGCTTAGAATTCTAATGGTTTAATATCTAAGATTTTGCTAAAATAGTAATTTTTGACGTACCATAAAAATAATAATTTATTATGAGTCACATATTATTAAAAAAATGGACATTATAATAATTTATAATAATTTATTAATTGATTTTTTTTATAATAGACTGTTATTCTCATAGTAGATCAAAAATTATTACTGAATCATTTCTCTATCAAATACTAAGGGATTGTTGCCCACCATTTTTATGAAGGACATTACTAACTTATTGAAAAGTCACCCATTCAAATCTTATTAACTATATCCAAACTATTTGGAATCAAAGTCATTTGTACAGTTAAAAGGTCATGACTTATTGCACTTGAATTGCAATGCTCTATGTATTATTTTACTTTCATTATTGCACGTGAAAAATGTTTTACATGGTCATGCTCTCATTTTCCTTTCCTACCCTTTTCATAGACAGGAAAGACACGCTCTCTTTCTTCCTCTTCCTTTTTGTTTTTTCCCCCGAAATTCGCTCCCTCTCTTCCTTATTTTGTCCGTCGGTCGTACCGCCAATATAATAGGCAGAAAAGTTAAGAAAAAGATAGTCAACGTGCGGCAAGACCAAAATTGGGATCTTGCGAGTTAAATGGTTCTATAAATTATGAAGTCCCATCCATTCATCAGCCAAGCCAAAAATGAATTCAAGCTTCATCATCTCCCTCTGTCTCTCCTCCTTCTTCGTCCACGTTTTTTGTACTGAGGCGGCACCCGAATATCTATATCATGATTGCCCAAACACCACCCTTTTCACTCCCAACTCCACCTACCGATCCAACCTCCACGCCCTCCTCTCTTCCCTCTCCTCTGCCGCCCCAGGCAGCACCGATGGCTTCGCCAATGCCGCTGCCGGCCAAAACCCTCCAGAACGGGCCTACGGGCTCTTCCTCTGCCGTGGCGACCTCAACAGCACCACGTGCAGCCGCTGTGTGGCCGCCGGAGAACGAGATATCCTCCAAAGATGCCCGAACCAGCGAGTCTCCATAGTATGGTACGACCAGTGCATGTTGCGGTACTCAAACTGGTCCATCCTCTCCGTCATGGAGCAATCGCCAGATCGGGTTTTGTACGACATCGGGAACGTCATTGAGCCAACCCGGTTCATGCAGCTTCTCGGAGAAACCCTGAGAGACATCGCCATGAGGGCTTCAGCTGGCGGGTCAGAGAAGAAGGTTGCGGCAGCGGAGGCAAACTTCACTAGCTCGCAGAAGCTGTACGCACTCGCGCAGTGTACGCCGGACTTGACAGCGTCAGACTGTGTCAAGTGCCTCCAGTTTGCGAGCGCTCATCTGCCACAGGGGAAGCAAGGCGGGAGGTTGCTCGCTCCGAGTTGCAACTTGAGATACGAGCTCTACCCCTTTTATAATGCCTCGGCCCTGCCGTCACCGGCCACTCCACCTCCTTCTCTGGCACCTTCGCCTCCCGCTCCGGTGACTGGACTTGAAGTTACATGTGAGTGTCTAGCTTGTCTTCCCCCGTCCAGACTCTCCTTTTTCATTATATTAGGTCTGATTTTTCATGTATGCTCCCTTCATTAGTCTGACATGTGGCAAGGTAGGTCGACACGTATCAAATTACTCCATCTTCTCTCTCACCGTTACTTTCTCTCCTCCCTTCCGTTACTGACAGTAAAAGACTCTCTCTCTCTTCCCCAATACTTCTTCTCCTTCGATCTCAGAAAAGAAACTGCCAGCCTCGCCATGGCCTCACCAGCCGCGGGCAAAGGTAGCCTCGCCCGCGGCTGCCATGATTTGGGCAAGGCCGGCCTCACCATGGGAGAGAGGAAGTGGGATTGGGAAGTGCATGGTGCGAGGACCAGTGTCTGTGGCTTCGCGATGAAGCTCGCTTCCAAGGAGAAAGAGAAAAACAGGAAAGAGAGAAAATAAAAAGGTAAAGTGGAGTGAAGACGGTAAATGGAAATGGAAAGGTAACGGAGAGAGAGAGAGAGAGAGAGAGAGAGAGAGAGAGAGAGAGAGAGAGAGAGAGAGGGAGAGGGCGAGAGAAAAGTGGGATCTGTCCAAACTGCTAACAGCGAAAATCAGATCTATTCATATTTTACTAGATGTAACCGATTTCTCTAATGATCACTTATCGACTTGACGTATGTCTTTCTCACAACTCTTTTGGCTTCCACTTGCATCAAGATTTTGACGTAGCACGTATCAATGTCCGGATCCATCAATTTGATCCTAGAGGATCACAACCATCCTAAAATTATGTAATTACATTTTTAAAAAAACGGCGAGATTGATAAATTGAATTCATTGAGGTGATATTCGACGATCACACAATGCCCTAGGTGTACCCTTCGAGTCCATTTCTCACCTTCTTTCTTTTCATTTCTCTTCTTCTTCTTCTTCTTCTTTTCGTTTTATAGAAAAACCATTTTACTTAAGACTCCATTTATTTCTAAAAGCATCTTTATAAAAACAATAGGTTGTATTGTTTATAAAAATGAACGAACGAATCATCCACAAAAGTAGAAAGTAATTTTTATTGACTAATTATTTTAAGAGATGCAAATGACCACTTTAAGAAAAATGTTTTCTGAGCTTTTCACTACGAAACAAATGAAGCCTTAATATGTTTTGAAAAAATAAGTGACCATTTTTGTTCATCAATGAGATTTCCTTTTCTTTCTTTCTTTTTTTACTTCATAGGAAAATCTAACTTTATTCTAATTAAATACTTTCGTGGTCATTAGATACTCTCTTTTTGTCTTCCTCTCTCTCTCTTAAAATCCGAACAAGGACACCCACAAACAAGTATAGAGTATTTTTAAATTACATTGACAAGTGAAAATAACCTTAATAATGTAAATAATTAACGCACAAAATAAAATGTAGAAGGTAAGAAAGATTGAGATTATGATGCTGAATTTTTAAATATCCTTCCTCAAATCTTTCTCCACGAATACTTACACATTCTGTCAACATGATTTTTTGGAAAAAAAAAATTCGTTATAGGATGGACGAAGAAAAAAAATTCAATATTTTGTCCTATTGAACATGGTGGGTCTCGTATCCGCTTGTGAGATTAGATTATTTAGATCACAATTCGTAAAAGGTTGCTTTTACTTGATCCATGCATATTCTTATACATTCTCTCAACATCATTTATTCTCGACATTTGCTCACATAGTGTACTCTTTTTTCTTTTTCTCCATTTTTCACGTTTGCTCTGGCTTATGGTAATTTTGAAATCTCATCCAGTCATATCCCATAAACTGATGCCATTGAGATATGGTTGCTCATATGCAGTCGAAAGCAATATATTTACTGTGATAATCATCGTGGTCGCCCTTTCTGTCATCTCAACCACGGTGGTTCTCTTCCTCGCTTGGCGTTTCAGTCGGAGGAATGCGACCAACAGACATGGAGTCATCCAAGGAGATCGAATCGGTAAGAAATATGTACTGCCGCCATCTACTTGGACAGAATGATAAAACTGTGTAGTCAGGATGTACTTTTCTATTCTTTTAATGAAATGACCATCTGGTGTTATTTCTTTGCGTAGGCCTAACAGAAATTACGAACTCACAGTCCATGCTGTACGATTTAGCCACCATACTAGCCGCCACAAACAATTTCTCTTGTTAAAACAAGTTGGGTCATGGCGGATTCGGTGAAGTTTTCCTGGTATAGCTAGTTATCACACTTGAAAGATCTTTTTTGTTAAAAAAACTTGAAGATCTTTGATTTCGCCACTTTGAAAAGTTGTGGTCAGAAGCTACTCACGTGTACTTAAACATAAAAATACTAACCTTCCAGGGTACGCTTCTTAATGGACTACTAATAGCTGTGAAGCGACTATCTCAATGCTCTAGCCAAGGTTTCGAAGAATTTAAGAACGAAGTCACATTGCTACCAAAGCTTCAACATCGAAACATCGTGCAGCTGCTCGGGGTCTGCTTAGATGGTGAAGAAAAACTGCTTGTCTATGAGTTTGTGCAGAATAAAAGTCTTGACTACTTTTTATTTGGTACATCATCTTTTTGAGATTTTACTAAGCTATTGCTTTTTCTGTTGAGGCGAATATGTGATTAGCCTCAGATTATGTTGAATGTTTCCTATCTTTTGCAACCTAAAGTTAGTTCCTTGCATAGAATACATTCAAGAGGATTTATCAACCAAAAATAACCTGCATTTCAATTGTGCATTCATGCAGATCTTGAAAAAAGCAAGCACTTGAATTGGTCGACACGTTACAACATAGCATGTGGGATTGCTCGAGGAATGTGCTATCTACATGAGGACTCTCGAATTTGGATCATCCATCGTGATATGAAATCAAGCAATATATTGTTGGATAGTGAAATGAACCCCAAGATTTCTGATTTTGGCATGGCAAGGATTTTCGGGATCGACCAAACACTAGCAATGTCCGAAAGAATTGGGGGGACTTAGTAAGTGTTGTTGTGCTTTGTTCTTTGCTTTTTATGCTTATTTATGCTTATATTACTAATACATAATGGTTTGCAGTGGCTACATGTCACCTGAGTATGCGATGAATGGGCAATTCTCAGTGAAGTCCGATGTTTATAGTTTCGGTGTCCTACTTCTAGAGCTCATTATTGGTAAGAAGAATAGTTTTTTCAACCAGGAAGACAAAGGTGAAGGTATTGCTTGCTATGTAAGTTGCACGAATCGACTCCTTAACTAAAATGAAAGTGGTTAAACTAAGCAAATTCGATGTCTTGAGAAATTTTTTCAATGAACTATTTTCAGGCCTGGAAAAACTGGAGAGACGGTACGCCATTGTTGGTGTTAGATCCCGCCATTGGAGAGACGTATTCAGTTGCCGAAGTTGCTAGATGCCTCAGAATTGGTTTGCTCTGTGCTCAGGAAGATCCAAATCGTAGACCCACAATGGCGGACATAGTCCATGAGTTGAACAGCTACTCCGTTACTCTTGAATTGCCCCAACAACTGGCTTTCTGCTCCGGTAGGACTGGGAGACTGGAATCGAACAAATCCACCGGGAGGTCTATCATTGGGGCTGAATTTGGGTGATCATCAATGAACAACGAGTAAACATGGTGTCTTCTCGTTGAGGCTAATTATGTTTTGATCCTCTCAATAAGGATGGTCGTCTATATTAATCTATTCATATGTATATGTGGTTTTATTGGATAGACGAATGGAAGTTCTTCCTCATCTGAAGAAATAATTAATTAGAAAGGACTAGAGTTTCACTTCATTGTCATGATTTTCTCATAGTATTTTCTTGATATTATCTGCACGCTTTATATCCATCACATTCATTAGAAATCGAGGTCTTGAATGTCATTCCCAAATATATTCCTTTGCATCTCCGACTTCTTTACTCGATTATGATGGTTGGTGGTTGATTATAATGGTAAGGCAAAGCGACTTTACACGCATATTTCCTTAATTCCTCGATCTTCAAAGGGCCACAGAAAGTTCAGAGTTCGAAGGGCCATCACGTACTGTCTTTGACCAACGTGATCGCTGAACATGAGAATGCAACTCACGCAATTGACCATGTAAATGACCCCCATACTACGCCAATGGGGGACCATCCTCACTGGTCACCATTTATCTTATTCTCTTTCACACCTGAATTGTTGGCTTAACCAACAGCAACTTATTTAAAATATTTTGGGATCATCCTCTTTCTCTCTCCCCCTCCCCCCTCCACCACGACTCACACGACCCTCGCCTTATTTCCGTGCCTCACCATTATCGACATTTCGATTCTGCATTGCATCGGCCCATCTTTGCTCAAGCTCGCCTTCTTATCACAGGAGGGCAGTGGCATTACTCGTGGAATTGAGAAGAAGTGAAAGATAAGAAAAGGAAAAGAAGAATTTGTGGAAGAAAAGGAAATAACAAAAGTTCAGACAACTCTTTTCTTTATTTGACGGCTTCAACAAAAGAACTGTGCATAGATGGTTGATGGAACTATAAGGATTTGCAATAAATGTGATTAATCATCTGGGTTTGAACAAAGTATTGTTATTGCGTAAAATGTGGATGTGCTTTCTTTTCTTATATAAATGCGGATTTCAAGGAGTATAATTTAAAGTCCCTAACAATTGTTCCAAAAAAGCGGCATGTCTTTCGTGGGAAAAAGGAACTGGAAACACTCGGAATTTTTTTTAACATTCACACTCATTGCGAGCAATTCAAAAGATTGTCTTGTCAATATTCTTGACTTGCTTTGACCTTGGCCATAACTTTCCATGTTGGAAAAGAACACCGACTTTTTTTTTTTTTTTGACGAGAAAGAAAGCTAATATTATTAGAGAAAAGCCGAAGCTAATACAGCATGTGCATCAGTACAAAGTAAATCCAAAAGAGCAGAGGGGGGGCTAGTCGCCCAGTTGCTAGGAAGAAAATCAAAACGCTGGGCTTTTGCAACCCAATCAGCTACCTTATTAGTAGTCCTACTGCAGTGGGCTAAAGTAAGACCCAAAAGAGTCTCTAATTTGTGCTTGGCCCTATCCACGAGAGGTTGCACTGACCAACTTAAAGTAGATGAGGACAATACACTCTCCACCAGCAACCGACAATCAGATAAAAGTATTATTTCTTTTTCTGGGGAATTCGGGATTAGGTCCGAAGAGATGAAATCTAAGGTTTCAACCAAAGCGACGGCCTCCGCTTGTTCAGCTGAACTTACCTCAATATGCTTTGCAAACCCATCTCTGATTCGACCCAAAGACAAGTGGCGAGAACATTAAGTGAGACCGTCTTTCCACACCGTTAATGAGACATTCCATTAATAATATGCGACGTGTCCAAGTAGGACCCAATTCTCTCTCTATATCTCATGGCATCAAAGTTTTACCACTCTAATCAAGGTCACCACCGTAGAGCCTCCAATCGAAGTTCATGGAGACCAGACAGTGATGGTCGGTGTTGAGGTCATAGAGCAAGGAGTTGCTGACATGCACTTCTATAAGGGTCGTTGAACCTAGCAATCGCGTCATTGCGCTTCATGTTCTCAGAAACAACAAGAAGTGAGAGGAAGGCTCAGGCTTAAGGTTTCTACGAAGTGTAGGTGTTTGTGTTTTTTGAGGTCGGCTATGAGTTTATGAAGGTTTCTACAAGTTAAAGCATGTTCACCTTCCATTTCATTTAATAACCTTGAAGAAACAGAGAATTGGAAAAGAAATTTAATTAAGCTTTAATTTCAACTTTGATTCCCAATGAATTGTACAAAAGCTCAAGGGATTTTGCTTGTGAATTTTCCTTGTAAATTTGGTCATCTTGTTGTGCACATTTTTGTTTGCATAGCTTGTTAAAGAAGTGTAAGCATTTCTTGATTTATGGTGTGATGCAGAAGGACGAAGGGAAAGGAGAGAGAGGGCAATGAAGTAGAGAGAAATAAAGGAGGTGAGAAAAGAATTGAAATTAATAGATTCACTAGGACATGTGGTAGCCCATTAATGGAGTGTCTTGTTGATGACATAGAAAAACGATCCCACCTAATATTTTCTTGGAGCCCGTGTCATTGCAGAAGTCAAGATCAACCTGATTGAATATACAATAGTTATAGATGGGTTCGGCCCATGTTTCCAAAAGCCCAAACCTATGTTTCAATAGCCACAATTCGGTTACTTTCAAAGTTGCCTCCCCAGATATGGGCATAAAATTAGTGAAGGCAATGACAAATGCAAGGAAAAAGAGAAAGTGAGCTTGTCTGCAAAAGAAATGAGAAAGCAAAGAAAAAATGGAGAAATTTTCACGTGCGCACATTTTGGACACCCCGACATACCAACATGATATAAAGTCACCATTACTAACCTTAGAATGAGGCCTCAAAGTAGTCATAACCATTAAGGATTCCCACCAAGAATGGGTAGCATTTGCACCACAATGAACACCACCCTTAGCATGAAGAAGTGATCGTGATATAAGATTCATCTCATTTGTTTCCTTTAGTATTGATGATTTTATATTTTTTTGCCTTTCTTCATGACCGATCTAGAGAGGAAAGATTGCCTAGGGTAGGGAGACACAACATGCCAGTTTAACCGGTGCTCTTTATTGTGATAAATGTCCCCAAGCACTGGCAACTCCATATCCATTACTATTTATAAAAAGCAACATTATTATTTTAATTTTTAATTAAATTGAGTTGTTTTATAATGTTTGTGCAAATGAACTTACCACCATGGAGTCCTTGTAGTTTGATTTGGCTACAACACAAGCTGCAACAAATGATTTCTCTCATGCAAAAAAGTTGGGTGAAAGTGGATTTGGTGAAGTTTTCCAGGTACATATTACAACCTGTTAGAAACAATTCAAAATGCTTTACATATAAATTGTATTGAACATAATGATGTTGAAGAAAAAAACATGTAAAGCCTTCTTATGTTAGCTTCTAAGAAGTTGTGATAAGGAATTAAATGAAGACACAAAATCATTTAGGGTAGATTTCCTAGTGGACAACAAATTGCAATGAAGAGGCTATCTTAAAGCTCGAGACGAGGTGATGAAGAATTTAAGAACAGAGTTCTATTACTTGCAAAGCTTCAACATAGAAACCTTGTTCAACTACTCTTATCTTGCTTGGAGGGAAATGAATACTACTTGCCTATGAGTTTGTGCCAAATATAAGCTTTGATTACTTCTTATTTGGTACATTGCAGTTTAACCTTCTTATGTGCTTAATGTACAATTTGCTTGAAATAAAATGTTCAAAATTTCACTAGCTACAGAAACCTTGAAATTTTTGTTTTTGTTCTTTCAATTGATTATCAGTTTTTCTTGAGCTACATTTGATGAATGAGAGTAAGGATGTGTTTGAAAGTGCCATTTATAAGGCACTTTGGACACTCAAAGCCCTTTGGGCCAAGTATTGAGTGTTTGGGAACAAATTTGAAATCCATATGAGGCCAAAGTTGGCCTTCTAGAGGCTAAAAGCCCAAGGTAGGTCTGAGGGTGCTTTGGGCTTTCAGCTTTGTCGACATACAAGTAGGGGTACTATTCATATTTTTATTTTCTTCCAAAACTATCCTCACTCACTCTCTATTTTTTCCAATTTTTCCTTCGTCATTGGACTGTTCATCTTTTTCTTCATTGAGATCGGCCAACGTGTTGCGCGGGGCTGTGAGCGACAAGCGACGACTAGAAAAAGGTCGGCATGGTTGCAATGCAAACAACCATTGCCAAGGGGTGGCGCGACCACCACGCCATCTGGATCGTAGCAAGGTCTGGGTCGTCGACTTCGCCACGACCCAAATCTAGGTCACCAGAGACCTCGTCGTGACCTAGATCTAGGTTGTGGGAGGTTGCGCAACCTCGTCGCCCCAGATTTGGGTCACGCGACCTTCGACGACCTAGCCGCGACCTAGATCTAGTCGCAGCTGGGTTGCTGGAGGTCTCACAACCTCGCCGCCCTAGATCTAGGTCGTGGTGGAGTTGCTAGAGGTCGCGCAACCTCGTCGCCCCATATCTAGGTTGACGAACCTTCAGCGACCCTCACTGGGGGTCGCCCAACCCCGAGCGGCCCTCCCCGGTTATCTTCAAGGCAGCTTGAGTTAGATGTTGGCCACCGGCAATAGATTTTGATCGCTGGCCAATTTTTTTATTTTTCTTTTGATGAATTTTTTTATTTTTTTTAATAAAAAAAATCCGTTGTAAATATAATCTCTCCAAACACTATTTTGCTCAAAATTATTTTACAATGGACTTTCAAATTATAATTTAACAAATACAATTTGCATTCTGAAAAGCCCCTTCAACTTAAAGTCCTTTGCATTTTCCCAATGGCTTTCTTCAAAAGTTCAACCAAACAAACCCTAAATATATTTTGGTATTGTGTGATGAGGTTCACCTTGAGTTTTTGAATAGGTGTCACATCCTAGAACATTAACGAATATTGGTGAACGATGTAGATCTCGAAAAAAGGGGGACAATTGGATTGGTTATTACGTTATAAAATACTATCTGGGATTGCTCCAAAAATACTATATCTACATGAAGATTCTCATCTCTAGATTATCCATCATGACCTAAAATATAGCAATATCTTGTTAGACAGTGAAATGGACCCGAAGATTTCATATTTTGGTATGGCATAGAATTTTTGGAGTTGATTAAACTCAGACTAACACAAATAAAATTGTAGTGACTCTGTAAGTCTTAGTGTATGAATAAATTTGACTTTGTGATTGGATGCTGGACTTGCTCATTTGATCTATTTAAGGATACTACACGATATGAATCTAAATCCTAATTTACATGTGACTAATGTTCGTTTTTGCAGTGGTTACATGTTTCCAAAATATGCAATGCATTGAGAGTTCTCAGCGAAATCCAATGTTTATAGCTTCGGCATACTAGTAGAGATCAGCGGCAAGAGGAGTAACTTCAACTACCAATTGGACGGGGATGAATATCTTGCTAGTTATGTGAGTTTTACCATGCTACTGCGACAAATATTGGCACCGCACTCTTTGTAATTTTGGTCAAGTGAAATTGAAATTCCTTTGTAAAAACTTAGTCATTTTAGCCTGTAAAAATGCTTATGGCTTTTGTTATGTTCCTTGTTCATATGTGATTTTCTACAAAATTCAGATGTCTTGCATGACAAGTCATTGAATCAGTGCGACAATTCTGTGACGATTTTTTGAACTTATTCTTGTAGGTGTGGAATCAATAGAGGGAGGGCACACCCTTGCAAGTGTTGGACGCAGCTATCATAGTTCCATATTCAAGCGCTTCGATACTTGCACATTTTCTTACTATGCATTCAAGGAGATCTTACTATTAGACCCACCATGGCCACGGTAATTCTCATGCTCAGCAGTAATTCCATTACCCCGCCATTGCCTCGACATCTAAAGTAAGCTTGCCCCAATGAACAAGCTTGAATAGAAGGAATCCACAAGTAGCATGTCAATTATTGAATTGTACCCCTAGTGAATGGTGGTGTGACTAAAATCCTTCTTCAAGGATTGTCTCGCAGTGAAATTGCTTGGTCTTTCGTCGTGATTTTTCATTTACCATAAGCAAAAATCTATGTATTTGGATAATACGTTCTTAATTGCTCAAATGGGGTCGTGTGCATTTAAAAGAATACTCTGCACATATTAGCCATCATAGTTATTATGATTCTTCTTAATTCCATTACTAATTGAGGCCAAATCATACACCGATCCACTATAATTCGATGCATTTGTACATTATGGTGCTTCTATAAGGCTCAATACTACTTCTCTTGTCTATAATCAAATTGAATTGTTTGTTAACTAACCCACTAGACTGCACATTTCTTCACTTGTAAAACTAGTTGGGCTTCAATGTTGTTAAACTATACCTGTAGGTTGTAGGATCTAATGGGCTTTCTTTTGGGGCACTAAATCAACATAGGTGGGATTTTCCGACTGTCAAGATGTACATTTTCTGTTTGAAGGGGAAAGGACATGAGTTTAGGGATATTACTTAAAAGGCGGGCCTACAACCCTTAATTAGGCAAGAGCTATCCCAATCCATATCTCACGCGGTGTTGGGGTATTCAATTTTAGCTTAAATTGACACTATAAGAATGTTCTAATGAGGAGTCGTCACTAGCCTATAAGTGTTTGCTAGAAACCAAGTGAAGTACAGGATTATACCTCACTTCTTACGCAACCAAAAAATCTAAGCTCGGGGACTTGATTACACTAATTGATCAACTAGTGCCCTTTTAGTACCTAATATTGTTCATTTCATAAAAATGTTTATTAGGCAATCTTTTTATTGTTTTGAACATATCCACTAACATTTGAAATGATCGTGTGGGTGCGCAATCATTAAAATAACAATCGACAATGAAAATAGTATTAAATAAATTGCTGTCACGACCTCTTTTTTTCGGCGCTCGCAATCGAGTACGGGCGTCGGCGGAGGCTAATGGTTCGGCTGAATTTAGTTATGTCCGGACTCTCCCAAGTCCACCAATTCACGATTTAATGGTCTGAATTTTTAACCTGCAAGTTAATTTTTAAAACGGAGTCACTACTAATCGATTTGGGGTAGGTTGATTAAAAACCCATGCGAAGTATTGGGAGAAATACTCGCTCCTGCGCAACCAGAGAAATTAGGATCAAGGGACTTGATTACACTAGTTAATCACTAATGCCCTTTCGATACCTAATCTTGTTTAAACCCTAAGGCTTTTTGGATTTTTGAGAGATTTTCCATGCATTTGATGGGGAGGAAAAACATTTTTGAGTCTTTTTCTATTTTTTGAACATAAAAGGGATTTTTTGGATTTTTTTTTGGTATTTTTTTAGAAAATACAAGTCTTTTTGGCATTTTATGAATTGTTTTGGATTTTTTTTCATGAATTTTTGGTTTTTTTTGGATTTTTGGCATTTTTTGGAAAATATGAAATTTTTTTGATTTTTTTGATTTTTTGGAAAATAAAATATTTTTTTATTTTTTGATTTTTATTTATTAAAATACTATTTTATATTATAATATTATAAAAACGAACCGGGTCGGATCCCCGGGTTGGGTCCGACCCGGTCCATCAGCCCAAGACCCAGACGGGCCCGCAACGCGGGCCCGACTCGGATTTTTTGATTGTTTTGTTTTATTTTATTTTATTTTTTAAAACAAGCCCGGCCCAAATATCCCTATTTTCTAAAAAGGGCCCGGCCCACGCGCGAATGGCCCAAGCTGGCCGAAACCCTACCCGGTTCACACCCACGCCCGACCCGGCTTTCAGCCGCTGACCCAGCTTGTAGCCGCGACCCGATTCCTAAAACCCTACTCGGATTCGTGACCCATTTTGATCTCGCCGACCCGACCTGCTCGTAACCCTTGAGATTTGGTGATCCGCGGCTAGGGTTTCGGCGACGACGAGGAGCGGCTACTGGATTCGCAAGAAGCGGCGACGATGACGGGCAACTGCTGGGTTCTCGGAGGGAAGGCGGAGCGACAGGGACGGCGTGGGTCAGCCCGACTGTTACCTATTCGCGACGAGGGCACGGCACGGCGGCTGCGGTGGTGACGAGGTGAGCAGCAGCGACGGCGCCCCCTCACACTCAGATCTGACCTTCTTCGCTTCTCAGCCCGACCCTCTCCTCCGGATCTGACCTCGTTCAACCCCCTCACGCTCAGATCTGCCCCCTTTTACTCCGGTTTCTCGCTCAGCCTTCACCCACTCGGATCTCTCCCCCTTGTCTCCGGCTGCGAGCTCTCAGATCTTAGCCTGCTCGTCCTCGACCCCCCTTCTGAAGTCTGGAGGTTTCGAAGATTTGCAGCCCTCGATCTTTCGCCGCTTCCGTGTGTCCTTTAATGGAGGTGGTGCCGGCCTATTTATAGGCGAGGGAGTCCGGTCGACGGAGAGGTTTGGCCGCCGATCCTCCGTGTGCCGACTGGCCTTGGCACGGCCGAACCGGCGTCACCTCAGCTGCCCACTTGCTTGCTTTGAAGGCACGTCCCATCCGTCACCAGTTGGCCTACGCGCGCGCCGAAACCCTAGCTGCCGCTCTCTGCGCGTGTGTTACAGAGGCGTGAAGGGAGAAGCCAAGGAGGAAGAAGACAAGGGGGGCATGGGCCGGGTCAGGTCGCGGCTGGGCCTCGCGGACCTGCGCGAAGGAAAAGAAAGGAGGAGAGGGGCTGGGCTTTGAAGGCCCAGCCCTTGTGGCTGATGGCTTTTGCTTTTCTTTTTGTTTTTTTTCTTTGCCTTTATTTATTGTTTTTATTATTTATTATTTATTATCCGAAAAAGGAAAAATAAATAATACTAAAAAAAACCTAATTAATTAAAAAAAAAACGAAATTTAGGTGTCAACAATTGCAAGGAAAAGAAATGATATAACGTTAAAAAATAAGAAAAATGTTATTTCTAACTATGCTTGGGAAACCACGATCACACAATCAATTGATAATTGAGATAGGGATGCGCAAATGACGACTGAGCATTTGTCTCTGAGAACACCTAAATCCTATGGTAAAGCACTAAAAGCTTGTTTAATTTTGAGTACAATTTTTTTATCAATGATTTTCAAACATATTAAGAGAAAACTAAAAAACTAATTTTGTTAGCTTTTCCCTAGTTTTTAGAAGATAAATATTTTTTCCAATTTTTAAAATTTAATTAATTTTTAATCTGAAAATAGTGACCCGGGCCAAGCCCTAAGGCAAAGTTCAAATATGGGCCAAATTCAGGCTCCGCCAGAAGACTCGAGCCTAATTTTGTTGGCTCATGTATAACAATGTGGGTCAAATTTCAGGTCCCATCCATTATTATTCCTTCATTATTATTGCTTATAATAATGAAGGAATAATAAATATTTTCATTTTTAATGAAAATTTTATATATAAATTATTATTAATAATGAAAATATTTTTATTAATTAATTATTTTAAGTGATATAATAAATTGTGTTTGAAAAAAATACTTTTTAAATCATTCTTCTTTAAAATGAAGTCCGTTGATTCATTCAATTCAGTCAACGAGCGGTACATTGCCAGCTTTGCATCTCTAGGCGACGTGTCACGTTTGGCCTTATTTTGGATAAAAGAATGCAGGAGGAGTATGATCTCTCACGTTACCTTCTTTTGCTTCATGGGATATCCACATACAAAATTGTATACCATTTTATATAGAGTAGGCGCATTTTCGTCTCTTATTTTAATGGTTTGAATTCTTGCTATTCTGTAAAAGGTTATCAATCTAATTCCTAAACTGGGGAACTTTATTATAATATAGAAAATAGAAAGGAAAAAAAAAAGCTATGAGAATTGATCTATTTATTACCGTTTCAAATAAATAGATCGCCTATTAATGACGTGCTAAAGACAAAATCCTTCAACTAATTTTCTCACAATGTATAGAACAGAGGGTCCCTTATCTTAATTGTCTGACATATCAACTTGTAAACTTTTTTTTTCTAAAATTATAGAGGAAAAAAAACAGATGAAGGTACATGAAAAAACGAGCGTCTTATTCCTCAGAACCATTCAAAGCACCAAAAACCACAAGTACATGATACTTGCCTGTTCTTTTCCTTCTTTTCCGCGGTGTGCTTATACTTGAATTTTTTTTTTTCTTTATTATGCGTAGGTTTCTGGTCGTGGTTGAAAATGCCGTCCAAAGTTTTTGGGCGACCATAAGGACACATTGGTCCTGAATTTGGTGATTTTTTTTCCGTTGCAAGGGCTGTATTTTCTTGGACCAGAATTATTATCTTAGAGAGTCTTAGTCTAAGATTGCTGGACTCTCCTTTATCCAGTTGGACCACGAATTCTGAGTATTATATTTAGACTTGATATAGCCAGTTAGCAAGAGTATCCAGCCAAGCACCTGGGGTGGAAAATTTTGTTTTGGTTTGTTTCTTTTTTGTATTATTTTATTTTGGGGCCAGCATTTGAAAAGCTGTTCTCGACTTTCCTATTTCCATGTTGTCAACGCGAATAGAAAGCTATCAATTCACAAGCGATGACTTTTTTGTTTCATCCTTATCGGCTCTTTTCTCATCGTGAACTTCACCTTTGCGTATTCAGCAAGAGGATGCCGTCTTGCAGACGGCTTCATCTCATCCTACTTTTTTGATTGGTACAGACGATGCCGTACTCCATTCCATGCAAGAGGGTTCATCTCTCTTAGGGCACGAATGATAATAAATTCTAATAAAAAATTGACTCATGTTATTCTTGGATGAATTTTTAAATAAAAATATATATATTTAATAATGACATAAAAATTTTCCCTCCCAGACAATGGTAAATGACGGTCAACGACTAGAGGTGGCGAACGGCGGACGATAGTGGTAGACTACGGTGGCGGCTAATGGACAGCGTATGGCAATGGCAATGGCAAATGGCGAGTGGCGGACGATGGTGGCCACCAGCAATGGCGGTGAACAGCAAGCAGCAGGCGGTGATCAATGGACAACGACCGGATAGATGGTAGCCAGTTAGTAACGAAGACGAACAATAAGAAGAGTTTTTATTTCTCATTTCTTTTCAAAAATAGATAAATAAAAAAATTTTATTTTTGAGTTCTGTTCCAAATCTATTTTTGAAGTAAAAATTTATTTAAAAAATAGAAAAATAAAATAATTTTATCAAATGGATTTTTATTTTATAAACAAATGTAAGATAGAAAAAACAGTTCTAAAATAGAAATAGAGTGGTTGAAATGTGTGTCCTTAGTGACTCGTTGAGGTGAGAAGTTAACTGGAAATGTGATTTGACATCACATGACTAATCCGCCATATACATTCAGAAGGCGATTGCTGGCCTAAATTTACGGGCCAAAACCATTGACGCGCTCATGGTTTTGGTAATTCTAGCTCTTTATTTTAAGATGGCCCAAGTCGACTTTATGGAACTTATCTAATGGCTTACCCCCCAAGATGGTTTCTCCTCATGCAACTTCTCGATTACTTGAATCAGCATCACTCGCCCTGACTCGGCTTCAATATATATATACACACACACTTTAAGTCAAATTATTCCCCTCTAAAAGTAGCTCAGAGACAAAAGAAGTCGATAAATTCATTCCAAAGCGTAAAAAATTGCTGACTTTGCATCTCTACACAACGGGTCGTACTCGGAATCGTTTCGGACAAAAGAATGCAAGAGTATTATGATCTCTCGTGTCACCTTCTTTTCCTTTCCACGATTCCCACCTAGAAAATTATGTACGGCTCCATTTAAAAATAGATCCGGCTTTATCTAGAGTTAGTAACATTATTGAATCCTTATTTCTTCGGTTCTGAAATTTTCTTTTTTAACGACGTAAAGATCCATTTATATTATGTGAATCAATAACCCCTGCAAGAACCAAGTTGGTTCTATTCATCTAATTCTTACGCACAAACCAAATTCTAAACTGCTAAGATAACATCATGGAGTTTTGTTTTAGAAAAATACTGACTTACTAAGATTTAGTTTACACGATCAACTTCTTAAATGATATATATGGCTATAATTGATTTTGGTATATAACCCATTATATAGAGGATCACTTGCAATTTAACATATCTCCTAGTAAAATAGCTTTGTAGACTAGTTTTAATAAACCTAATTCTATGGTTTTAACTTTTCGACATATTATTCATCTCCTGATCAATAAACAGTTTTGTTGAATCAATATGGAGAATCGTCTGAAAAATTGTTCTCATTATTGAACCATGAATTCGAGAATTATGTTTCCACTCGATATGGCAAGTCAGCTAGAGTTTCCTGCCAAGAACCTTCCTTGGGAAGTTTTGTTTTGCTTTTTATTTTGGGCCAGCATTTGAGACGTTGGAACTGATGTTGATAGAAAGTCTTTCCTTCAGTCCCCCAATTAGCACTTCATTCAACATTATCCAATGTCTTAAGTTAAGTCAGTCAAAGAGTACAAATACCAGCTCTAGCAATATGCCATAACCGCTGTAATGTATATCAACCCCCACCCCCAAGAAAACCTTATTCATATTATTCCAATCCCGCACCAAAACAGTGCTTTACACCTAATTTTCCTGTCAACTGCTGCGTGTCAACATATTTCAGGGGAGAACCAACTAGTTCCGGGTTCATTTGCGGAGTTCACTTCTTTTCATTTTGTTAGGAGTAGGTGCTTGTGGGGGAATGGGGCATTTCCATTTCGAATGATTCAATCCAATTACAGGTTCACCTATAGCTACCTTGTTGCAACTTCACTCCACTCAAGGACCCCATTGTCGTATGCCAATAAGACCACCGAAAGCCTTTATTTCCTTGTTGTGAACGAAAATCCAAAGCTATTTACATTGCATTGAAATTTTTCTCTAAAGACGAAAATTAGAAAAGAGAAATCTTTGTAATAAGAGTCCAGCTAGCCTAGCGGTATTGTTATGCTATATTTGTAACGGTGCTCTTGTGGGACTCATCTTTGGCAATCGGAATATAAAGCTTCCAAAATTAATTGCCAAAATCGGCACTTGCCTCGTAAAACCACAAAAGCTAAACCCTTTAAAAGAGTAACGAAAAACAGAATCTTATCATTTAGCACATTATTAAACACCTATAGGAAACAAAAGTTAAAGAAATCCCAGCTTTTCATATTTAATGTAGCTTGTGGTAGCTGGTCTTCAAAATCTCAAACTAATAGCACATATTTTCGAACCGTGCATTAGGTGATCATGACTATAGTAAAAAATTTTGTGCTAGTGATGTGCTCAAGTGAGGAAATTTACACACTACATTGTAAAGGTAGTCATGTGAATGATTATATGTCGTTTTATATAATATAAAAGCAATTATACATAAAGGGGACAAACTTCAGGAATTCTAATCTAACAAACATTAAGCAAAACAAAATTTCTTTAAGTCCCGATAAAGTAAGTTTTCGTGGTCAGGAGTTGACCAGCACTTTTTATTGTGTGATGGGACGGTCTTCTCATTTTAAATTTGACCGGACAAGATGAAATATTGGACTTTGGCTTAGTACCGTGTCTGCAACGGACGGGTGTTGGTCTATCAACAAGAAAAAGGCACGTGACAAAATTAAAAAGGTGAAAATTGATTGATAAATTTATCACATAGATAGCGTAACCAATCTGCTATATCATATCAATTGTACAACCGATGCATACAAAAAATCTCTAAAAAACATCGCAAACTTAATATATGTCATTCTTCGCGTATAGGGTTGTCTAATATGTTTTTGGGAATTCGAATATTCAAAATGAAAAAAAAATATATAGAAAAGAACGCACATGGATTTTGTGTTTCAAATGCTTCTAAGATAGATTATCTCTATGAAGTCTCTCTTAGCGATGAAACCAAAATTTCCGAAACCCAACTTCCCCTTATGAATCCCTACTCTGCTTTTGCTAAACCAACCTCATCATTTTCACCCATCCGCCAACTCATTCATCAAACCCCAAAGCAAGTAAAGGAGTATGTCCAATCCTCCAAATTCGACCAACACCCCATTCCTGCTACTGAAAAGGAGTACTTTGTTACTCTTTAGATCCCTCCAGAGTTTCCCAGACAATGGGCTCAACAGGGATATACTCATGTTCATTATGGTATTGTTTGTCTTGCTCTCACCTTTCATGGCCACAAGGGTTTGCCAGTTGTTGCCAGAATAACGTTATTCGATACTAGATTCCTAGAATACCAGCATGCTTGTATTGGCACTATCCAAACCACCTTGAATGCTGGCATAGTTTTTGTGACTCTATATCCTAACTTCAATATCACTCTTTCAGACCCGCAGTTGCTTTCTTTTATGAAGGTATAGATTCAGCTCACTGGAGCTCCTCAAACTGCCGATTCTATTGCTGCAACACTTCATTACCAAGTGGTTTATCGAGTGCAGAACCATGCTCTTGATCTAAATTTCAACAATGGAAATGAAGATGCTTTATTCATCTCCATGCAAAATGATCAAGCTTCCTATATCCATGTTTCCCGACAAATTCCAAAGGAGAAGTTAGCCACTCTCCTTCCAGAAACTTGGATCACTAACTACGAGAAGCTACACCAAAGTAACAAGCCTTTCTAGTCTTCGGACTCTGAGTTTATCCGAAAGAAAGATGGAACTGTTTCCATCAAATTTGGCAAGGAA
Source organism: Eucalyptus guilfoylei (assembly GCA_016097605.1). NCBI lineage: Eukaryota > Viridiplantae > Streptophyta > Magnoliopsida > Myrtales > Myrtaceae > Eucalyptus > Eucalyptus guilfoylei. Next base: position 42,247,319 of record CM027864.1, on the reverse strand, counting down.
AAGGAAGAAAGTCCTTCTATCTTCCAAACCCTTTTCATGATTGAACCTTGTGTTCCTGAATCAATTTCCGAGCCAAATCCAAAAAAGCTTGTTAGACACTTCAACAGTGATGGACATCCTATTCATTACTACAAAGACAAATATGGTCATTGTTTTTGGGATCCTTTTTGCCAGTGCTCTTACTACATAAACTCCCCTGACGAAGTAAATCCATATGATATACCTCCACCTCGAAGGAAAAAATGAAAAGATCACATGTACCAAAGGTACTTAAAGGGAGATTCATCCATTGATACTCTTGGTGAATATGATAAACACCAGTTCGTGGTTTCCTACGCACCACTGCCACCACCAGAGTTTATTGCTCCACCTTCAGTCTCACCAACTCACCCACCGACATCCCCACCGTCACCTCCTCAGAAAAAACCAGCTCTCTCCCCGTTCTATAAGCCAATCCTAAAATGGGCGAAGAAGCATTCTTACCCATTTGAGGCTCCAGCAGAAATACAACCAACCTCTTCCATCGCCATGTTTCATGATACAGATTTTCCTCCTCTTGTCCGAGAAAGTTCTAAACTTTCATTTCCTGCTCCGGAAGAATTCATTGATCCACAAGGCAGGTACCGCCATACTCCTAAAATACCTACCCCCACTGATGTGGATGAACATGGGAGACAGAGAAAGACTCCTGCTGCTGAAGCTGTTCTAAATTGGCAATCGGAGACTCTGTTAGCACAAATAATGCTTTCAAAGCAATTGATTCCAAGATTGGGAATGTGCAACAAGATCTTCGAAAGTATGATGAAACCACCAAGAAAATGATTGATCCACAAGGCAGGTACCGCCATACTCCTAAAATACCTACCCCCACTGATGTGGATGAACATGGGAGACAGAGAAAGACTCCTGCTGCTGAAGCTGTTCTAAATTGGCAATCGGAGACTCTGTTAGCACAAATAATGCTTTCAAAGCAATTGATTCCAAGATTGGGAATGTGCAACAAGATCTTCGAAAGTATGATGAAACCACCAAGAAAATGATTTCTGAATTCCAAAAAAGGCTAAATGCTTTGGAATCGGGACAACATCTCGGGTATCATCATCTAGAGAGCCCAAAGCCGGAGATAGAAAAGCTCAAGAGACAAATCCAACTCCTTGAAGAAGGAAGGTTCAGACCTTTTGATCCACTTGCATCTCCAGTAAGAACTGGGTATTTGCCTCCACCACCCTAGAAGTCTATTTTTGCTACTATCCCAGAAGATCCTTTTAGAAAAGAACCAGATGTAGTAGAGATGTGAAATCGCCTCAAAAATCTAAAAAAAAGGAAAAGAGAAAATGCCTACAGAATCATCCTCGGTCGTCATAAGAGAAAAGCCGGATCAGATGATGCTATCCAATCCATTAGAATCATTTCTAAAGGATTTGGGTACTCAGGAAGAACAACCTGATCCTGTTATCCAACAGCCTGATCTTGCCATTCCAAGTGACCAGATTTTATTTCCAGCTGAACAAACTTTTCCTAACATCTTTGATACTGAATCAGATTCAGTATCCCTTTCGTCCTCTTTATCTTTCTCAATTCCTACTGTTGAATCTCCTCCTATTGCGCCAGTAACCTCATCAATATTCATGGCTGATCCTCCAGATCAGGATATGGAATCAAACTATTCTGAGCCAGAGATTATTCACATAAACAATCCTGGACAGAATGTGTCCATGACATCAAAGCAATTTTTCACCCTCGATGATATTCCTTATCATAAATGGCCAGAAAGACTAGAAGAATTCCATACTTGGTTAAACACCTAGTCCATCACCAACCATGATATGAATGATGTACTTCACAATTTTGTCACGAGGTTTACAGGAAGCCTCAAATTTTGGTGGAAATCAGTGTCAGAACAAGACTAGATTTATTTCATAATGTCACCTGATTTTAGCCATGCTAATACTCTCCTATATCATTTCTTTGTGGGAAAGCCCACTGACCTCGTAGAAATGAAAAGGAGAGAATTTTTCGAAAGAAAATGTTGCTCTCTCTAGAAAAAATATCTTGATAAGCATTATCGAGAAATGCTTAAGATTTTTTATCAGATTGGAGCTGACTCAAATTTGAAGTATGTTTTCCTATCTTCCATTCCTAAATAACTATCCCAGATGGTCGAAAGAGTTTTCTTTGGAAGACAAAGGAGAATACGAGATATTCCCTTGGGAGAAATACAACAGGAAATCCATCTATGCCTTGAAGAATTGTGCCTAAAGCGCCAGATGGTCCGCACCTACATCACAGATGACAGAGCCCTCGAGATAGCCTGCTCTCGCCAGAAATTAAAGATCAAATGCTCCAAGTAAGACTGTGATGGAACTTGTGGAAAATTTTCTAGAAAAAAGAAACACTTCAAGAAGTTCTGGATGAAGAAATCCAAACATGGCCCCTAGAACTTCCGAAGAAAGAAGAAATGGCGATACCTACACAAAAGGAAAGATCGCACAGGCCACAAGAAATCAAATCGTTGCTTCATCTGCAATCAGAAAGGACACTTTGCCAAAAATTGTCCCCAAGCAAAAAAAGGTTAGAATCGTCTCATTCATCACATCGAAAGTGAAACTGGAATTTCTCTTGAAAATGACGATATTGAATCTTTATTTTATGCTAATGAAGAACCATCCGAACAAACTCTTTGTGTCATTCCTTCTTATCAAACTTCCAGTGAAGCTGATTCGGACTCAGATTTTGAAGATATTTTCCATATATCCCCTACATCTTCAGCACAAACTCCTGACATATTTTCAAGCCAGACCCATTGTCCCCATTTCCCTGTAAAAATCTTCACCTCGAAATTTGCCAAACCAATCACTATTATTGCTCTCATTGATATCGGAGCAAGTTGTTCCATCCTGGATACCAAAGTTCTGCCTGAAGAATATTGGACTTCCTATGTCTGATATTTCAACTCTGCTTCTGGAGATACTTTCTCCACAAATGTCAGAACTACTCCTATAACTGTCCAGTTTTTTCCTCAATGTTCCATAATCACAAAAATCTTTGGATCCAGTCTCCCCAATAAAGATTTGATAATCGGGTGGGACATTATGACTCAGATTTCTCAACTTCGTATCATTCCTGATAAAGGTCTTAGGTATAAGGACCAATTCTCTGAGTTTGTCAATATTCAGAGACTCTTTTCCATTCAAATGAGTCTATTAGATCCAATCATGCAAAAGTTGTTAGAATCTTGTTTAGAATCTCATTCTGAATTCGCTCAAAAGTGTTCTCATCCCTTATGGGAAAATCCAGAGTTCTTTGTTCGCCTTCCTTTCAAAAAGAATGAAGACATCAATCCAACCAAGGCGAGTCACACTGGAATGAAGCCAGAACACCTGGCTTTAGCTTAAATAGAATGCTCAGAACTATTGCAACAAGGCCTTATTGAAATCTTCAACTCCCAATGGGCTTGTGAAGCCTTTTATGTCAATAAGCGTGCCGAGCAAAATAGTGGAAAAAATGAGATTGGTAATCAACTATCAACCTCTCAATCTTTTTCTCCAGGATGATAAGTTCCTTTTACCCTCCAGAGACTCCCTCTTTACTGGTCTAACCAAGGCGCACATCTATTCCAAATTCAACCTCAAAGCCGGATTTTGGCAATTGGGCATCCATCTCGAAGACAGATCCAAAACAGGATTTTGCATTCCAAACCAACACTTCCAGTGTAAAGTTCTTCCTTTTGGCCTAAAGGTAGCACCATCCCTCTTCCAAAAGGCCACGTGCCGAATCTTCCAACCAATTTTGTCAAGTGCGGCAATCTATATTGACGACATCCTGCTCTACAGCGCTGATGAGCAGTCGCATTGTCAACTTCTTGAGCAGTTTGCAGAAATCGTAAGAAAGCATGGCATTATGCTTTCTCAAAGGAAGATGAATATTGCCCAGACAGAAATTGAATTCCTCGGTATGCACCTCAACAAAGGTACATACTACCCAGGGCCACATATTGCTCAGGAATTACTAAAGTTTCCAGAAGAAAACTTCACGACAAAGCAAGTTCAGCAATTTCTTGGGATAATTAATTATCTCAGGGATTTCGTTCCAAATATTGTAAAGCTGCTGATCCCACTCCAGTCAATGCTAAAGAAGCATCCCCTACCTTGGGGAAAAGCTCAGACTAAAGCAGTCGCTGAACTCAAGGAGATCATGCAAAATCTCCCACCATTGCAAATACCATCAACAGGAAGAAGAATTCTTCAAACTGACGCCAGTGCTTAATACTGGGCAGCTATCATGCTTGAAGAAATTGATGGTAAGAGACATCTTTGTGCTCACAAAAGTGGAAAGTTTTCTCAAGCTGAAATGCACTATCATTCCATTTTCAAAGAAATTCTTGCGGTAAAAAATGGAATCAAGAAGTTTGAATTCCATCTCATCGGCCATCATTTCCTAGTAGAATTGGACATGGCATCTTTCCCACAGATGACCAAGTTCAAACAGAAGCAAATCCCAAATTCTCAACTCCTTCGATGGGCTGAATGGTTTTCAAAATATTCTTTTGAAACCAAACATATTCCTAGAAAGAAGAATGTGCTTGCTGACTTCTTGTTAAGACCAAAGGCACCAGCCAAAATCAACATGTACATCAAGAGACCTGATTTCCATATGCTCAATCATGGTGTAAAATACAAAATAGAGAAGATCAAAGACTTGCCAAGCTGGAAGTATCCCCAGGAGATTATTGAACAAATCCAGAATGACAATCTTTCTGAGAATCTTGGAAACCTCATGTGGCAATGCCACACAGATCTGTTCAGATTCAATGGAGGTTCGATTCTTTATCCTTTTGGGTTAAATTCAGATTATCCATTCATACATCCTCTTGTCTGGAAAGAAGATGATTTTCCTGATCAACTCAAGACGTTATTATGGTACTTAACCAATAAGTACTTGATAGCTATTGAAATTCCAACCAAAAGATTCATTGCCAACCTCACCAGGATATTCTTACTTGGGAGAAATGTTGAAAGAGAAAGTGATAAAAATCTCTTAGACTTTCTCAATTGGTTCTATCCTCCCACTCACTAGAAACACCTCCTGGAAAAAGAACTGAGAACCATGACACCAAACCCTGAAGTCCATACCATCTTGTTTTTCCGACGTCCATGGCATTTTTTCAGAAATAATGGCAACATTATCAAAGCCCCACAGGAAATAGGAACTACATCCTATAAACCTCACTTGGACAGCAGAGAAGCTCGGATCCACAAGTCCTACCCAAGACCTGTCAAATATTATGAACACTAGTACCGAGAACTCTAAAGAATTCTTTGCCAAGAAAACAAAACCATCCCTCAAGATGTCTGGAGTTATAATGTACTCATTACATGGGATCATTATGATCTAGCCCCAGAAGCCAAGGACGCACTCGAAGATTTCAGACAAGTCTCGTCATCACAGGAGCATGATATGACAGACGCAGATGATATTGTCCAATCAACCCAGGACCCCTATGCTAGATGGGGAGGTCCTCTTTCCCAAGACCCCTATGATCAAGGACCTTTGTCCTTATCCCAAGGCATGAACACATCCTTCTATGCTCAGCCATCTAATTGGCCCCAGCCAAGTATTCCTGCCGACACTACAGGAGAAGACAATACAAATTGGGCCCAAGAAGAAGCATCACACTGGGCACATGAAGAAGCATCCTCTTCACACCAGCTAAATCAAATCCTCTCACCAGAAGACCTTGAAGCACTTGAACAAAAGTATGATGAACATTGCCTAGCAACAGTACACAGCTCGGATGACTCTGACTATGACTACAATGCTCGTGACGGAAGAGACTGTTGAAAAGCCGCCGCTATCTGTACAATTTCACTGTAGCAAGTTACTGTTCACTTTTTACTGTAGCACTAGGCTAGGGAAAGTATTGTTCACAGTACATTTACTGTTCATAGTGTGCGAATAATTCCCTCCCGGAAGTTTCCGGTGCCTCTGTTTGTATTCGGACCCGTGAGCTTGGTCCTTGCTTGTGTGTGACCTCTTATTGTCTATATAAGGTAAGAAGGGTGTAATATGTTGGGCATAGTCCCTTGAAGTAAAGTGAGTGTTTTGTGAAAAACCTCTTTATGGCTTTCTAAACTCCTCTTCTTCTCCAGCCTGGTAGGATCCTTTGAGAAATGCAGCTCTGGTAGATTAGAAACGTTTCCATCCTGACATCTCTGAGTGTCTCTAGGCTCTGAACTAAAGGGCTGAGTGGTTTTCTGCTAAAAGACTATCCCTGAAGGGCTTGAACGGGAGTTGTTCGCCCATTATGAGAAGGCATACCTGCAGAAAATTGACTTAGTCTTCCCTAGTTCTAAGTCTAGGTCCATTAAAAAAAAAAACTAAGACGTTGCAACTAGTCAATCTCTTCAGTATTAGCATCAATATCAGAATTTCCAGTTTCAGGTTATAACTTTACAACTACAACATATATCGCCTTAAAAATATAGCAGGAGTTTAGGGTTTCATTAATAGTAAAAACTCTAGGCCTTAAGTGGACAACATGCTTTTGACTAAAGAGAGCGTGTGCATTATGCTAGAGAAATGTGATGTTATGCAAATAAAAAAATACTATATCTGGTAACGAATTTTCTTGGTAAGGAATGAAAAAAGAAAAGACAAAAGGTAACGAATTTTCTTGGTAAGGAAGGAAAAAAGAAAAGACAAAAGGTAGCGAATTTTCTTTGTCTTCGTTAGGGGGCTTAGAATTCTCGGGGTCTACCATCAAATAATAGCTAGCTACTAGCAAGAGGAACATTATCTTCGGACTGTTAATGTGGGGTTTAATGATTTTTTATTTCTTTTTAATATTACCCTTAGCGGTTATTATATGTTCCACTTTTGCCCTCAAAAAGCACTATTCATCTTCTTCAAACGTTTGTCTCTCATTTCCTTTAACCCACCATCTTTATGCTAGCTAGTCGCCAAGATCATTGAGGTCGCCAATCGCCGAGATCGAGATCATGCAAGCGAGTGTCGATGTTGAAGTCGCAAAGGTCAATGGTCGACCCACCATCTTCTTAAACCCCATCATCATCTATCTTATGCAACCCTTTGACAGCAATCGCCGAGGTTGTAGGACCTCAACGTTGCCTTGCCTAGCGTCACGCATCCTCTGTGGCCCTCGCTTTGGTCTCACCAACCGTCAAAGAGCCAACTGTCGAAGGGCCAAATCTAGGTTGGCCCGAGTTCACACGACCTTGGCGGCCTATAGTCCGATGTGGTGCAATCAATCTTAGCTATCGCATAATAGCCAATGCGAAAGAGTTAAGCTACATTTGGTCGTCTAAGATTCTAATCCAGAATATGAAATTTAAGGATTTTATTATATTATAATCATTATTTGGTGAATTACAATAATGAAGTTGGATATATTCATATCATATTATGTACATTTCTTAGTATAAACGACATATCACTGTAAATGAACCTAAAAGTTCACAAACAGAGATGATAAAAAAATTTTGTGATACTCTTGTGTATTTTATTTTGTATTTTATGTTTCCTCTCTTTTTTAATTATTTTCTTTTTATTTATTTTTTCCCTTCATCATTCTCTAATAAAATTTTAATAATTAGTAAACCGTTGATATACCTAAAATTTGTAATAAATATAAATATATATTTATATCTATATATTGAATTTATATTATAAGATATATTAAAATCGAATATATAATTAAATTAAAAAATTAAATTACTATTTTTTGTGATTTTGAATTTCTTATATTAAAATTCAAATATTATTTATATTGAAATATAATTTCAATTTTGCTAATTTAAGAAATTATTTATTCGAGAAAAAAAAACTTTCATATTATAGATTTTAGAATTCCTATACACCTTTATTTCACCTTCTCAATGAGATAATTTGATTTTGCATATATCCCTTTATATCATACTTTATTTTATTTTGAGTAAGCACCAAATGCGGGATATGATAATTTTATCTTATCCTAAATTTTATTTTGGCTACTACATAAAGTCCTAGGGGTTTGACGGATTGAGACTTTTTTGATTAAGGATTTGTAGAGAAATGGTGGATGGAAGATAGATCTACAATCAATCTAATGTACCTCTCTTCAAACGAAGAAGACAAACGATGCCCTCTATTTATTCTTTTCTTTTCTTTTTTTATAATTTTAAATTAGTTTGCAAAACATTGCACGGAAAGTCACTAATCAAATGCCATTTGCTTTGAGCAAAATACACTTAAGGCAAAGAGCTTCGAGGAAATGACTTCGCATTTTCGCATTTTCCCAACGTCAACCAAACGCACAAAAATTGCTTGGAGCATCACCGTCTCATAGTACACAAATCCATATTGTTATCTGGCTCGAAAAGTACGCTTCCTTTCGGCGTTGGGGATGTAACGTCATGCAAATAAAATATGCTATATTTGGTAGCGAATTTTCTTGGTCTGAAAAGACTAAAGGTCCGACCCGAGCAATCGCAGAATAGGACATGACCACTTTCTTGTTTGTCTTTGTGGGGTTCGTGCGCTAGGAGGGCTTAGAATTCTAGTGGTTTGCCATCAAATGATAGCTGGCTACCAGCAAGAGGGAGTGTTGCTAACTCCTTTTGCATCCTGATGCTGCTAAGCTAACGGTACCGTCGTTTTTAGAGGATGACGATGAATTCTGGACTACAGGTGCTCTTTCATAGGTAATTTGTAACCGGCAAGTTCAGGAATGGAGAGAGTGGCCATTGAAAAGCAAACTTAGCAAAATATTCTATTCAAGGAATGCCGCAAAAAAAATCCTAAAAACTTATGATATATTAACGTACATAACAACAATTTTTTTTTTCATTACTCAATTAAATACAAATTAGTCTCTCTTTCCACTATTAGTGTATTTGGAGTATTGAGAAATTTCCAGCTTACAAACATGAAGTTTCCCATTCAAATCTCATTAATTATATATAAACTATTCAAAGTTAAAATCATTTGTATAGGTGAAAGGACATGATTTATTGCACTTGGATTGCCATGCTCCAAGGATTATTTTACTTTCGTGATTGCAAGTGCGAAAAATGTTTTATCATGGTGACGTTTGCTAATAGAAATTGTACATTTATTTGTCTCGTTATATAGTTCTTATTATATTGAATTAGAATTATTCTATATTGATGATGTTTCTTATGAGTGTCTTTTCCATTCCCTTATATTTTTTTTAGTTGATTTTTTTTCCTAATTTAAAATATCCCCATGAAGTGTATTCACGAATTTCTCAAGAAACGAGGCAAACAATGTCTAAAAGTTTCTTTTCTATTCCCTTATTGCTATTTCGGTGGGCTAGCAACCCCTCCAGTTGGGATTTATGATTTTCCGAAGGTCACCAGTTCCCTTTGGAAAATATGTGGCGCACACAGCCCGGTTACTCTCAAATGAGTACAAGTGCCATCATGCTCTCGTTTTAGTTTCCCTTTCATGAATAACGATGACACACACTCTCTCTCTTCCTTTTGTCTTTTTCCCCAAAAATTCACTCCCACTCTTCCTTATTTTTTCCGGCAGTCGTACCGCTAATATAATAGGAGAAAAGGTTAAAAAATGATATTCAACGTGCGGCAAGAACAAAATTAGGATCCCGCTACTATAAATCATGAAGTCCCCATCCATTCATCAGCCAAGCCAAAAATGAATTCTTGCTTCATCATCTCCCTCTGTCTCTCCTCCTCCTTCTTCTTCATCGACATTTTAAGCATCGAAGCTGCACCCGATTATCTGTTTCATGATTGCCCGAACACCACCCTCTTCACTCCCAACTCCACCTACCGATCCAACCTCCACGCCCTCCTCTCTTCCCTCTCCTCCGCCGCCGCCAGCAGCACCGACGGCTTCGCCAATGCCACTGCCGGCCAAAACCCTCTAGAACGGGCCTATGGGCTCTTCCTCTGCCGCGGCGACCTCAACAGCACCGAGTGCAGCCGCTGCGTGGCCGCCGGAGAACGGGATATCCTCCATAGATGCCCGAACCAGCGAGTCTCCACAATATGGTACGACCAGTGCATGTTGCGGTACTCGAACCGGTCCATCCTCTCTGCCATGGAGCGATCGTTGTATCGTGTTTTGTATGACGTTGAGAACGTCACCGACCCAACCCGGTTCATGCAGCTTCTCGGTGAAACCCTAAACGATATCGCCGCAAGGGCTTCAGCTGGCGGGTCAGGGAAGAAGGTTGCAGCAGCGGAGGCAAACTTCACTAGCTCACAGAAGTTGTACGCACTCGCACAGTGTACGCCGGACTTGACGGCGTCAGACTGTGTCAAGTGCCTCCAGTTTGCGATCGCTAATCTGCCACAGGGGAAGCAAGGCGGGAGGTTGCTCGCTCCAAGCTGCAACTTGAGATATGAGCTCTACCCCTTTTATGATGCCTCAGCCCTGCCGTCGCCGGCCCCTCCACCACCCGTTCCGGCACCTCCGCCTCCCGCTCCGGTGACCGGACCTGAAATTGCATGTGTGTGTATAACTTGTCTTCCTCCGTCCAGACTCTCCTTTTTCATAATATTAAGTCTGATTTTGCCATGGCCTCACTGGCCGTGGGTGAAGGCGGCCTCGCCCATGGCCACGACGGTCTGGGCGACCGGCCTCGCCATGGGAGCTCCCGAGGAATTTTACTTCTAAAGGAAAAGAGAGAGAGAGAGAGAAGAAAGATGATAGAAGGTGAAGTAGGGTGAAGAGAGAGAGAGACTTTAAAAGAAGGGAAATGCTTGCATGACCGTTCACTACCAAATGATAGTGTAACGATCATTTTGTGGAAACCGGTGGACTGCTTAATTTGGTTTCAATTTTTTGACTCTGTTTCCTTTTTTGTTTTTGTTTTTTCGCTTCTATATTTCCTTATTACAAACTTAAGTATGGAGACAAAAATCAAAAGAGAGCCAACTAAATCAATGTTTTTAAATGTTATTACTTTGATTTGTTTCTTTACATAAGACTAAAAAATCGTTCTTGTTTTATGCATAACCGTTATCATTGGTCTTAATTTTTGGTCATTGAAGAGTTCTTTTATAGCAATTTTGTTCAAGCAAAAGGAATGGGGAGCCATTTCATTGCACATTAATTTAGTTATTAGTTTTTTTGGGTTGATAATTTTCATTATTAGTTGCAAAACAAATGTTTCAAAGTGTTTTTTAATCTTTATAATGACATTAATGATTTATTTTTAATAAGTGATAATTTTTTCTACTTATAATTATTTATATTTTGGTATTTAATTTATTTTCTCTTTCTTCATATTCAAGAACATTAATTCAGTGGGTTCCCTTTTTGATTTTTGTCTCGAAGTATAAAAAAAAAAAAAAAAGGAAATGGGGTCTAAAATTAAAACTAGTTTAAGAAGTCTACCGGTTTCCACAAAATGAATTTGAGGCATCCAGTGACCATTCCACTATCATTTGGCAGTGGACGGTCATCCTAGTGGCACCCATAATCATTCACTGCCCAATGACAGTGTAACGGTCACAAGATAGCAACAAATTCATTTTGTGGAAACCGGTGGACTTCTTAATGTGGTTTCAATTTTTGACTCTGTTTCCTTTTTTGTTTTTGTTTTTTCACTTCTATATTTCCTTATTACAAACTTAAACATAGAGACAAAAATCAAAAGAGAGCCCACTAAATCAATGTTTTTAAATGTTATTACTTTGATTTGTTTCTTTACATAAGACTAGAAAAATCGGTCTTATTTTGTGCATGACCGATGTTATTGGTCTTAATTTTTGGTCATTAAAGAGTTCTTTTATAACAATTTGATTCTAGCAAAAGGAATGAGGAGCCATTTCATTGCACATTAATTTTGTTATTATTATTTTTTTGGGTTGATAATTTTCATTATTAGTTGTAAAGCTAACGTTTCAAGTGTTTTTTCATCTTTTAAATTTAATAAATATTTATAATAACATTAATGATTTCTTTTTGATAAGTGATAATTTTTTTCTACTTATAATTATTTATATTTTGATATTTAATTTATTTTCTCATTGTTCATATTCAGCAACATTAATTCAGTGGGTTCCCTTTTGAACTTTGTCTCAAAGTCCAAAAAAGAAAAAGAAAGAAAGGACATGGGGTCTAAAATTGAAAACAGTTTAAGAAGTCTACCGGTTTCCACAAAATGAATTTGTGGCTGTCCGGTGACCGTTCCACTGTCATTTAGTAGTGGACAGTCATCCTATCGGCGGCCTCAAAAAAATTATGACAGGTGGGACCTGTCCAAATCGCTAACGTGAAAAATCAAATTTATTCAATAGTTCACCAAATATAACTGATTTCTCTAATGATCACTGTTCGACATGACATATGTCTTTTTCACAACTTTTTAGGCTTCCATTTGCATCAAGATTTTGATGTCGGACATGTCAATGTTCCGTATCCAGCGATTTTGTCATCGCGGGTCAATCATCGTAAAATTATAAAAATTATTCTTCGAAGAAAATGACGTGATCGATTGATTGAATTCATGAGGTTATGGTATTTGAGAATCACATAATGCCCATGAGGTGCACCCATCGAGTTTATTTCTAATCTCCTTTCTTTTCTATTCTCTTCCTCTTTTTCTTTTTTTGCCCTTCTGCTCGATAGAAAAACCTTCTTTACTTTAGGCTCTATTTATTTTCAAAAATATATTTTTAAAAATAATTACTTATATCATTTATAAAAATTAACGAATGAAAATATTTTCATCATTCACGAAACTATTTAAATATAAATTGTTATTGAAAATGAAAATAATTTTCATTAAATAATTATTTTAAGAGATGTAAGTGATCTCTTTTGAAAAAATATTTTTGGAGTTTTTTCATTTTCACAAAACAAATGGAACCTTCATATAATTTGAAAAAATAAATGACCTTTTTTGTTCATCAAATTCATCAATGGAATTTATTTATTTTTTTACTCCATAGGTAAATCTAACTTTATTCTAATTGAAGACTATCATGTTAATTGAATACTCCTTTCGTCTTCCTCTCTCTCTTAAAATCCGAACAAGGACACCCACAAACAAGTATAGAGTATTATTAAATTACATTGGCAAGTGAAAATATCCTAAAAAATGTAAATAATTAACGCACAAAATTAAATGCAGAAAGTAAGAAAAATTTCTTTCTCCATGAATAATATAGATTTGGATCTTATTCTTACACATAGTGTCAACATGATTTTTCGGGAAAAAAAATCTTTATGGGATGGACGATGGAAATATTTGATATTTCATCCATTGAACATGGTGGGTCTTACATCTACTTGCGAGATTAGATTATTTAAATCACAATTGGTAAAAGGTGACTTTTACTCGATCAATGGTTATTTTTATACATTCTCTCAACATCATTTGCTCTGGACATTTGCTCATAAAGCATGCTCTTTTCTCTTTTTCTCCATTTTTCACGTTTGCTCTGGCAATTATGAAATCTCATCCAGTCATAATCTCATATACTGATGCTATTGAAATATGGTTGCTCATACGCAGTCGAAAGCAATATATTTATTGTGATAATCATCGTAATTGCCCCTTTTGTCATCTCAACGGCGGTGGTTCTCTTCCTCGCTTGGTGTTTCAGTCGGAGGAATGCGACCAACACACATGCAGTCGTCCAAGGAGATCAAATCGATAAGAAATACGTACTGCTGCTGCCTTCTACTCGGATAGAATGATAAAACTGTGTAGGCGCGATGTACTATTCCACGCTTTTAATGAAATGACCATCTCGTGTTGTTTTGTTGCGTAGGCCTAGCTGAAATTACGAACTCCCACTCCATGCTGTACAATTTAGCCACCATACTAGCCGCCACAAACAATTTCTCTCATCAAAACAAGTTGGGTAACGGCGGATTTGGTGAAGTTTTCCTGGTGCAGCTAGTTATCACACTTGAAAGATCTTTTGTGTTAAAAAACCTCGAAGATCTTTGATTTGGCCATTTTGAGAAGTGTTGATCAAAAGCTACTCAGGTGTACTTAAACATCAAAATACTAACCTTTCAGGGTACACTTCTTAATGGACTACTAATAGCTGTGAAGAGACTATCTCAAAGCTCCGGGCAAGGTTTCGAAGAATTTAAGAACGAAGTCATGTTGCTATCGAAGCTTCAACATCAAAACGTTGTGCAGCTGCTCGGGTTCTGCTTAGAGGGTGAAGAAAAACTGCTTGTCTATGAGTTCGTGCAGAATAAAAGTCTTGACTACTTTTTATTTGGTACGTCAATCTTTTCGATATATTACTAAGCTATTGCTTTTTACGTTGAGGCGAATATGTGATTAGCCTCAGATTACGTTGAATGTTTCCTATTTTTTGGAACCTAAAGTTAGTTCCTTGCATAGAATACATTCACAAGGATTTATCAACCAAAAATAACCCGCATTTCAATTGTGCATGCATGCAGATCCTGAAAAAAGCAAGCACTTGAATTGGTCAACGCGTTACAACATAGCATGTGGGATTGCTCGAGGAATGCGTTATCTACATGAGGACTCTCAAATTCGGATCATCCATCGTGATTTGAAATCAAGCAATATATTGTTAGATAGTGAAATGAACGCCAAGATTTCCAATTTCGGCATGGCAAGGATTTTTAGGATTGACCAAACACTAGCCATGACTGAAAGAATTGCGGGGACTTAGTAAGTGTTGTTGTGCTTTGTTCTTTGCTTTTTTGCTTATGTATGCTTATATTGCTGATATATAATGGTTTGCAGTGGCTACATGTCACCTGAGTATGCAATGAATGGGCAATTCTCAGTGAAGTCCGATGTCTATAGTTTTGGTATCCTACTTCTAGAGCTTATTATTGGTAAGAAGAATAGTTTTTTCAACCAGGTAGACCAGGGCGAAGGCATTGCTTGCTACGTAAATTGCACAAATCGACTCCTTAACTAAAATGAAAATGGTTAAACTAAACAAATTTGATGTCTTGAGAAATGTTTTTCAATGAACTGTTTTCAGGCCTGGAAAAACTGGAGAGACGATACGCCATTGTTGGTGCTAGATCCCGCCATCAGAGAGATGTATTCAATGGACGAAGTTGGTAGATGCCTCAAAATTGGTTTGCTATGTGCTCAGGAAGATCCAAATCGGAGACCCACAATGGCGGACATAGTCCATAAGTTGAACAGCCACCCTGTTTCTCTTGAACTGCCCCAACAACCGGCCTTCTGCCACGGCAGCACGGGGACATTGGAATCGGACAAATCCACCGAGAGGTCTATCACCGTGACTGAACTCTGGTGATCATCAATGAACAATGAGCAAACATGGTGTCTTCTCATTGAGGCTAATCATGTTTTGATTCTCTCGATGAGATAGGTCGTCTATATTAATCTATTCATATGTATATGTGGTTTTATTGGATAGAGGAATGAAAGTTCTTCCTCATATGAAGAAATGACTAATTAGAAAGAATTAGAGTTTCGCTTTGTTGTCATGCTTTTCTTATAGTACTTTTCATGGTATGAGATAATATGATATGCACCGCTTTATTTCCATCACATTCATTGGAAATCGACATCCTGAACGTCATCTCTATATTCCTTTGCATCTCCGGCTTCTTTACTCGGTTATAATTGTTAGTGGTTGATTATGATGGTAAGGCAAAGCGACTTTACACGCATATTTCCTTAATCCCTCGATCTTCAAAGGGCCACGGAAAGTTCAGAGTTCGAAGGCCCACGGAGCGCTGTCTTTGACCATCGTGTTCGCTAAACGTGAGTTGCCTTTTGTCCTCATAAATATCCCAATGTCCCGTAATTCTTTATTGTTTAAATTCCACCAAAAAATCCAATTTTGGTGCCAAAATGCAGCCCTCCTCTCTTGATCCGGATTTCACTTAGTTTAGCTTCACTTTCTTCCTCAATTTCTCCAATTCGAAGTCCTATTTTGAAGAAGAAACAGTCCAAATTCTATAAACTCCCATCAGCACATGGCCCGGCTTGGAAGTCAAAATTCCCTTCAAACGAGCCCATCCGAATTTCCGTTCAATTACCGAATCGATTTTCCGTGAAAATCTCGGAATCTCCGAAAAATTTTCGGAAAGTGAGTCGACGTTCCTAAAATGAATCGTGACACGACAGAACTTTCAATTTCTAAAATCGAGCTCAATTTCGCGGTTAATTTTAATCCGATGTGATTTTAGCGTGTCTCAATCTACCATGTAGTTTTTAGGAATTTTTAATGCAATTGACCCGTGATCGATTATTTTCGAGCCATAATGTACATCTTCGACTCATTGGCGACTCTCGGTTGTCGTGAAAATCCCAAGATTTCAAATACAGATACCGGGTACGAAAATGACAGAAAAATCGGTCTAGTGCCATTCGACATAAATTTTGCAATTAGGTGGAATCACCCACACACTAATCACACACCTCTATCGAATCGACCTATCTCCGGTCTCTAATCGATTTTGTAAGTGCCATTATGACCCTTGTAGATTAGCACGGTCGAGCAGTCGATTTTTGGTCGAATTCTCATGTCTATTGCGTTTAGATTCCTTAACGGCTTTACCTGATAGACTAGTTAACTCGTGAGTGATCAACTTAGAGAAAAAATGCTATAGACACGTCGATGAAAAGCCCATTTCATCTCATCGAAATCAGACTCGAAAATCAGGATGTCACAATAACTTTTATCTCATATCTAGTATGTAATACACATACAAGATCAAAATGAGATATATCACTTTAACTTGATCATTTACATATAAGAAATGTTTCTTTAATTAACAAATATCATAACCATACATCAATAGTCTAGTTTATTGATCAATCTCATGCGCATTATTCATCCATTGTGGTGACATAACATTTGATGACAATGTGGCTAAGATTCTTCCTTAGGCAAAGTCCTCACCTATTATCAGTCTGTGGTATGGCTCGAAAGGATATCTTGAAACCAATATACATACCCATAAACACTTACCGTATGGGTATCAAACCACCATCCTCCAATAATACACAAACCAAATCTAGAATCCATTTCATAACTCAAAATACATTTCACAAATTATTTCAAAATTTATTTTATAAAATAGAATACATTTCACAATCTATTTCATAAACCAAGTTCACAAATAATAAATGTACATATTTACATATATGTGTGTGTGTATAATATTTGACAACACTTTTCCTAAAAATTTCTCAAACCATTCACAAATATCAAAAATAAATATTCAATCCAGATTTTGTGCAACAAACATGCTTTCAATAACTAATAATATATCAAGAATCAATCACTTTCAAGACACGATTTCATAATATAGAGAAAAGATATGCACCACTCACTTGGAAAAGTCTAACCAAACCTTAAAAGTTATTTCAAGCCCATGAACTCGAAATCCTATCAATTTAGTGGAAAATAATATCAAAACTAAGTAAAACTATCATAATTATCAATCAACTAAGTCAAGCTTATTCACAAACAAAACGATGTCTACGTGCTAACAAATTGTTTGCCATGTAGAACTTAAGTGCAAAAATCAAAATTTCATTCTGATCATATTGCATTACGGAATTGATTTTTTTAACCAGTGTAATTCCCCATTGTCACGACCTCTCTTTTTCCGTCCAGGGGAAAAAGAAAAAGGTTTAGGGATATTTGCCTAAAGAGGCGAACCAACGACCCTAGATTAGGCGTGAGCTCTCCCAAGTCCATATTTCACGTGACGTTGGATTTTGTATTTCAGTTCTTAACAACCTATGGATTTCTAAGAGTCGCCACTAGTCTATTGGGGTGGCTAGAAACCAATCAAGACATGGGAGTGTTGTCTCAATTTCTAAGCAACTAGAGAATTATAAGAATGGAGACTTGTTTATACCAATGTTTCTATTAGCGCCCTTGCGGCACCACTAACTTGTAAGGTTGTTTATCTAAATGGCCACACAATCTTGATTACCAATTATAATCCTTATGAAACCACTAAGCATTCACGCAAATGTTTTTATAGATTTGTTTTCCTTAATGTCTAGACTAATCATAACCTAATTTATAAGAAAAATTTATACTCAAATTAATGAAAAGCGGTGCAGTAAGTAAACATCCAAGAAATTGAAATGACTTGAAAACAAATGCGAAAAAGGAAAACCTTATACAAATCAGGCAAATAATATTACATGACCTAGTTATCATGTCCTAGGACAGGTTCCTCGTGAGCAAAATGAGAATTTAAATATGCATGAAATTATTTTAGATGCATGAAATTACTCTAAATAATTTTAATCTATGCAAAATGGATTATTTACAAAAATGATTATAAAATATCAAAATAGCATCAAGTTAGGACAATGACATTATAAAATTAGGAAAATCTCATAAATGTCATTTATGCCCTAATTTGATACTACTAACATTTATATATATCTATATATATTTTCTTTTTTTCTTTTTGAAAATTTTCTTTTTCTTTATTTTTCTTATTTAAAAAATAATAATAATAATTCCCTAAACCAATCTATGCTAACATGGAACAACTCAGTACATGAATTTCATAATAATCGAGCTTAAATCAACCGTTTCAAGATCGAAACTTGGTTTGGGCATTTCGTCGAACAATTGATGTGCATTAACCCACCTCAAGCGACTTCCTCGAGCCGTGTTCGTCACCTTCAATCTTGAACCATGGGCAATCTTATGTGGAACTAAATTATTGAGGTTATACTACCACATGTAAATAGCAAGATTAGATGGAAGTCATAGTCTAAACCACACAGGAGCCAAGCTGAAATCAGCCTCAAATATGCGGGTTTGAGCTGATTTTGCAAATTTGGGTTTAAACCCAAGTCAAGCAAACAGGTTGCATACCCATATTGAAGCCCCGACACTCATCACATACGAGATCTAAGGGAAATATTGCTTGATCCAAGTGAAAGTAAGTAACATGGACTTTCAAAAGCAACAAACATTATAGAGAACAATCAACTGGACACATTGAAACGAACTCTCTAAGAAGTGTATATGCAAGATCTATGTTGGCCAACCATGTCTCAATATGGGTTGGTTTAGCTTTTGGCTCAAGTTATAGACGATCTCATGGTTGATACAAAGATTTAAAGACTAAATCGGGCTGACCTATACATCATTTGTACTCCCTTATAACATTAATCAAAGTCACAAGGGCAAGTAATGCATGAAAAAGGGGTATAATAAATCAAAGATGCAAGACTCTTGAAGAGATTTCAACATTTGGAAAAATTCCAGCCTCAAAGTAAGTTTTTTTTACTAGTTTTCATCTTGATTTTCCACTATCAAAACATGTTCAAACTTGACCAAAAATATATCTAGGATTCTTACCTTACTTCCTAGTTTCTTTTGCAAGTGGCTCTTGGTTGAGGAAACAAGAAATTGTCCTCCGGAGGGCTCGTGGAAAATGGCTCCTTCAAATTGAAAATGAGATTTGCAGAAGAAAATAACTAACAACGAAGGTTTTCGTTGATCTTCAAAATTAGACTTCAAGACCTCTTTTGTTGGCTAAATTAACACTAGCCCAAAATATATGTATTCTAGTTTGGCTTATAAGTCATGGATTTCCTCATTCGTTTCTCAATTTTTCTCAAAAAACACTCACTTTTGCTCACTTGTGACCAACCGAGCTCAACACTTAAGAAAATTTTTAGGATTTCTTGGCCCACTAGGAGGGTACTTTTCGGGGGGCTTTAGGAGGTCCTTCTGATTTCCATTTTGAACATACGACCTATGGTTGGAAAGATCTTTGAGTGAAGTTTCACTCTCTAGTTGAAAGTTTTGGCTAAGTTTAGCCGCAAGTTTGTGAAAATTTCATTTTTCTCTGCAAATGTCGATCTGGAATTTCTGGATTTCTTTCTTGAGTTGCTTCTAGAGGTGTTTTTTTCGAGCACGAGCGTGAGCTCTCCCCTCATCTTCCTATCTCCTAACTTTCATGCCTTGAAAGAACTTGCTTCAGTGATCTTATCCCTTGAATTAAGGGATTTTTTGTTGGTCTTTTGTCCACCTACCAAGCCTGCCAACTGAGTTAGTTCACCAACTTTTTGACTTGGCCAAAATTTTTAAATTTTGTAGCAGTTGAGTGTGCGGATTTTGCTGCGATTTTCACATGCCTTTAGCAGCTTATCCCTAGCCAATTTTTGTCCACTTGTGCTACTGATTATAGTCTTCAATCACGTGCAAAGATCAAGCTGATTGGGCAGTTGAGTAGGATATAGTAGAGCCACCAATATGCTTACTTAGCAGCTCCGAATTGAGACTTAACCGTGATCTGGGTTTTGGTAGCTGATTTGAGTGTTTTAATCCATCAATTTTGCTGCGGTTTTTGATCAATTAGCAAGTTCATATATAGTAGTTTAAGATCTTGACTATTTTCCGCAATTGTCTCCACCGAATTTTGCAAGAGAGTCCCTCAAAGTTGGCCATTTTCTTATCCGAGAATACCCAATTCAATGCAATTTGGTCATTTTTTGCCCGATTCGATTAATTAGACTTAATCCAAGTTCAATTTAAACTCTATTGGGGGCCAAGATGATGATTTAAGGGCTCAAGTGAAATTTTACAAAATTTGCAAATTGGTTCCTCAATTTTTGGAAATTGCATTTTAGCCTCAACTTACCATTTTAATTCCAATCCGACCTCCTAAGCTTGGCTAGTCACATTTAGATCATTGGCCTCAACTTTTTTTTCTTTCTTTCTTTCTTTCTTTGTTTTTAGCAAAAACATCTTCCATTTAAAACAAAGCTATAATAAACGCCTAGATAATCTATATGCAATAATTGGACATGAGATATTTTTGTGAAAAAACAAGTTCCCATTTTTTCAGAAATGATTTTTAGACAAAAATTTATGTGTCAACAACCATAACCTTAAACTATTATTTTTATATAATTTCATAATTTAACAACTCCTAAATCAGGCTTTGCTGTTCAAAATTCACGTAACTTCTAATATATCACTTTAACTCCGAAAATTACTTTATTTATATGAACTGAGGGCTTGAATCCCTTGAACGAATTTTTCTCTCTTTCATTCGCTTTTTATATTGCTTTCCTTTAGACGTTACGAGCTCTCCCTTTCGTTTAGCCTCGGTCATGCGCTTTCTTGTTTATAAGGCGGTGACTTTTTGTTTTTCTGTCCACCTTTTTGACTGGTCAACACCGCTTCTATTGCAATATTAAAACTATCGGTGCACTCATACCAATATATCATTTTCTTTTTAATCTGCAGGGTTATTTTATGTTGAATTATTGCTTGAGAGGCTTTATAATCGGCCTTAGTTTGCCATATTATATTATCCCATGCCAGCTAGCCTTGCCCGCTAGGCTTCTTTGCGCTTGGTCAATCTCTCTTAATTCAGAAATATTTACCACTTTTTTTTTTTTTTTGTTTATCTCAGCAATAATGATTAATAATTCCAATGTAGTCTATCCAGAAGAATAAATTTACTATATGATAAGAAAGATATTATCCATCCTAAAGATCATACTCGGACGGAGTTTTTTTTTTTTTTTTTAATTAAAAAGCATTTTTCACTGTCCCAAAAATTTGATATATTTTTTAAATTTGAGAAATAAAAAAAAATTATAAAAAACGCAGCACACAGTTCAGGCTAGTCACGCAAAGGCACTTTGACCGATTTTCCTTGCCTACTTCAATACCCTATCATCCTCTATAAGCTTATGCTATATGATATACTCCGAACCTATGCACCAATTTATTGTGTCTAAAACTACTTTGGGGACGGCTTATCCTGCCCATATGCTTTCTTAATTACGTGGGCATGATATCATGAAGAGTTAGATGTATAATAAATTATTTCAAGCGGTTGTGATAGAATAAGCCTATTTAAATAATTTGATGTTAATATTAAATGTTGATGTTAACTCAAATCTATACTTCGCTTCTGGAAAACTGCTTTGATTCGTTCAAACACAAGTTTTTCAACCTAACGATAAAATCTATAAAGATAAGGGTAATGATAAAATCTCTAAAGATGCTTTCAAATTGTTGTTAGTTGACTAGTTGGAAGGTTCTCTCAACTCATTACACTTTTTAAGTTAATCTTGGACAAGGAATAGCGTTATTATATACTAATATATATTAGTAAAGCTGGCTTTTGTACATTGAATACATTCTAAGCAACGACCATCGTTGAGAAAATTATTTGTTCTCCACATAGAAAATAATTTAGAGAGAGCTACTCTTTAAACATTTCATTCCACTACATCTCCGTGATTTATCATTGCTATCGCTCTTTTACTTATAATGCTACCACGCGGTCGGAGAGGACGACTCATACGTCTCATCTTCAACAATGAAGCTGAAGCATTCTGCCACCACCGTGTCTGCAAAACCTCCTTCTATCCCTCCACTTCTTTGTCGTCTACCTTCTGTACTTTTCTGTCTTCACATCCTAACGTTCGACCTCTCCGAAGCTTATTACTGCAACAACACGGGCAACTTCACGACAGCCAGCGACTATGCCAAGAATCGCGAGCTCGTCCTCTCTTCTCTGCCCAGCAACATGGCTTCGAACGGTGGGTTCTACTCCGGGAACGTCGGGACAGGCTCAGAGATCATTTACGTGCTCAGTTTCTGCAGAGGTGACTCTTCGAACGACACTTGCTTCAACTGCATAAGCTCTGCTGCTGAAGAATTGATGGTCAACTGTCCGAACCAGAAAGCTGCGTACTCATGGGGGACAGGAGATCCTCCGTGCTTCATTCGTTACTCTGATGCTCCGATGTATGGTGTGAAGCAGACAATTCCGACGTTAAAGCTTTATCGCGATGGCAACATCCAGATGGATCTGGATCAGTTCGATCGCATATGGAGGAACTTGACGGAAGCGCTGGTGGTGAGGGCTTCGATGGGGACGTGGGAACTCAAGTTCGCAGCAGGGCGCACAACGTTGCCAAATCTGCAGACTGTGTTCGCATTATTGCAGTGCAGCCCTGATTTGTCTCAGGTTGATTGCGATAGTTGCTTGGGGGAATGCATTAATGATTTTCAAGAATGTTGTGACGGAAGACTAGGTGGGACTATTGAGAAGCCGAGCTGCATTTTCCGATGGGACTTGTACTCATTTCTCGAGTCCAATACCAGCAATTTGCCACCGCCGGTTGCAGCCGCCACGATAGATCCTCCTTTTCTTCCGCCTCCAAATGCCCAAGTCATAAATGGTTGGCTCAATTTTACATGTACTGGTGATTTAGAATTCATGAATTACAATTTTCATACAGGGTCAATGCCTACCTCATCTGATATACATGAATTTGCCAGTTTGCATGTATCAATTGGGATTAGCCAAGCCAAATTTCTGATGTCCGTGCTATAAGAAGAATCATTTGAATCTGAAATGTTAGCAATGATTGGTTTCCATTTCAAATTGGATGAAACGCGTTGTTTGGTTTTGGCAGGTAATATGTCGAAGTACTTGGACATTGTCATTGCTGCAGTAGGTTCGACAGTTCTCTTTGTGGTGGTTATTGTCTGTGTGTTTTGCTTTATTAGAAGGAGAAGAAGTAATCCATGGGAGGTCTCATCTGGTTAGTGAATTTATCAGTTGTTCTATGTTCTGTAATTGAGTTGTCATTGAATGACTTCTTATCAGCATAGCACAAGGATTAAATAGTGTGGGAGGGACAATGGCGCGATTTTGGTCTATATTCCCTTTCTAAGAGACGGTTGGGAATCTAAAACCAATCCTAAATGTTTGTTAAAATGGAGAAAGCCCAAATGACATGTTAAGAACAAGAAAATATTCACTTTTTTATGATCGGATCCTGGAGATCTCATGGTGATTGCTGCACATTTTCTTCAGCAAAAGATGAGGTTGAAACTGCTGAAAGCTTACAGTTCAGAATAAGCGAGATCAGGGCTGCCACAAATTTCTTTTCAGAAGCCAATAAGCTTGGAGAAGGGGGATTTGGAAAAGTTTATCAGGTAACAGGAAAATTTATTTCACGTTTATCTGAGAATTACATCTCTACATAGCAATAAACATTATTTCTTGCGTATGAAAATTTGACTGTAGGGCAAGCTTGAAAATGGACAATACATTGCTGTGAAAAGGCTTGAAAGATGTACTAATCAAGGTCAACAACAGTTTAAGAATGAGGTCACTCTAATGGCCAGGCTTCAGCACAAAAATCTGATTAAGCTCCATGGGTATTGCTTGGAAGAAGGGGAAAGACTTCTGATTCTTGAGTTTGCACCCAATGCAAGCCTCGAAGGATTCATTTCTGGTACAAACTTGCACATTAAAATTTGTTGCTTCCATTTCACTGATCAGTTGTTTGCTACTAATGTATCCGTTGGAGAGCTTTGTGCCTCAAACTATTTGGCAGTACTTTGTATTATATGATCTCTATATTGCAGATTCAGTCAAACGTACATCGTTAAGTTCGGAGAGGCGTTTGAGTATAATCAGAGGAATTGCTCGAGGACTTCTTTATCTGCACGAGGATTCGCCCCTTAGGATCATACACCGTGATGTGAAGCCTGGCAATGTTCTGCTGGATGAGAACATGAATCCTAAGATATCCGATTTTGGCACGGCCAGGCTCTTCATTTTGGACCAGAGTAGGGAAAATACTGCACGAATTGCAGGAACTTTGTAAGTTTTCAATAAACTTTTCTGAAGCTTTGTTTTATGTTTTAACTTTCCTAGGAAAGTACGCAATGAAAACATACACCAATTTCCTTCTGCCAGTTGATGAGTCTGGAATCTGTGTTTTATGTGGTGTAGTGGCTATATGGCTCCTGAATATGTAAAGCATGGAGAGATCTCTGTGAAAACTGATGTGTATAGTTTCGGCATAGTGGCATTAGAGATCATCAGTGGCAAGAAGAATTCATACTTCAGCGTTTCAGGGAATTCGGAGCACCTACTGAGCTACGTGAGTATGAAATTGCAGAGTTTCATCCAACAATTTTAGTTGTAATCTAGAATACTTCTCCATGTGCCTGTGAAATTACAAAACGTGTTTACTTGCTATCATGACCGCACTGCAGGCATGGAAAAATTGGAGAAAGGGAACACCTTTCCGCCTTATAGATCCCATGTTAAATGGCAGTTCGAGAAACGAAATGTCAAGATGTATCCAAATCGCGTTGTTATGTGTTCAAGAGAAGATAACAAGACGGCCTACCATGGCTTCGGTGGTTTTGATGCTCGAGAGCCAGAGCACAAACATCCCAACACCAACACGGCCTGCATATTTGACAGATGCAAGTGGTAGAGAAATTTTGACTTCATCTATTAATGGATCAGCACGAACATCAATAAACGAAGCTTCGATGAGTGATCCACAACCTAGATGAAAACTCTTTGGGCGTGGACCCGGCTACCTATAAATTCATGGGGCAATCTGTAAGCCACTTGAAACGGCCGAAGTCAAACCTTTGATCTATGCAGGTTGCAGTTTACTTCATTATCTAACATGATGTACGAATCAAGCTATTCTAGTACCCTAATGATTCTGTCTCCTCTTACCTGGTACTCGTGATACAATATAATCTCCGGAAGACGTATTTTTATGTTGATCCACACTAGATAACAATTTGATGTGCTCATATCTTCTCCCAATAGAGTGCGGGGATATATCAAAATTGATAAAACAAACTTGGATTTTATTTATTTATTTATATCAAAGGGGTGGCACCCCACCACCCGCCTTTGCCGGACGGTCATCGCTAATGACCAATGAGGTGGCTCCGCTCTCCAGGGATCACTATTATCCACTCTCTTAGTTTTGGGCTATTCCATTAAGGAAACTTTTTAATTGGCAATGTGTGAACTTAACATGAACAGCAAGCTTGGACAAGCAAAACAAAGTACACTGAATCACCAAATTTTAGCCCAAACTCGAAAAACCATAAAAACACCCCTGTGATTTCCCTCACTGTCTCTCCCCTGATAGCTCCCCCGCCCAGGTGACGTGCATCTGGCAGCTTTTGTCGTCAACATTGCCGTAGCTACCATGTGGCCATCGCCATGTAGATGGAAATCTCTCTCTCTCATAGACAAGGGTCGGATTGGTGAAATGGAAGATCGATGGCAATGAAACATGCCGTGCAACCATGTTGGGGCAGCCTTGATGGTATGTAAGAGTGGCTGCAGCAGGAGGAGCAGGTGTTAAGAAATCGCATGTTGATTTCAGAAAAATAACGCTTGCAAACAATTCACTAGGCAGAATATAATAATGAAATAATATAATAAAAAAAACACGCCAGAAAATTTGTTAACGAAGTTCACCCAAACCTGGGCTACGTCTCCACGCAGAGGCACTCTACGAATCCACTAGACTTCGAAAAAAGTTGGAATACAACGATGATTTTCTCTCAAGATTAGAGTATAAAGAGATTGAGAATCCACGTAAAGAAAAAACTCACTCTTTTCTTCTCTCTTTCTCTTGCCTCTCTATTTTCTTTTTTAGCGTCTTGACGGCTAGCATCTTTCCATCACTGATATAAATATATCACTTTTAACTTAAAAGCAAATCTGATAAAAAATACAAAAAAGCCTCTAAAAATATTTGGCTTCATCTATAACAATCTCCCACTTGAAGACAAATATACCCGAGCACCAAGCAACTTTGCATCCATCTTCTTCAAAAAACTAATACTTGAAAAACTTGTGCCTCTGCGATACTCCTTATCAATCAACATGGAGTAATACCAATGGTAGTAGTACAGAAAATATGCTTCTCTCTGTCTACTATCTTGGTCCATATGTTAGCTGGATTCTTCGAGCTATCAATCTTCTATAACTTTAACTTATTATCTTTCAATGTTGATCTAATAAAGTGATAACGCTTCTTGATATGTCTAGTCCTCGAGTGATAAGCTGCATTCTTTGCTAAGTGTACTGTACTTTGACTATCACTCCATAGTGTACTGATTGGCTGTTTTCAATGTAACTCCTCCATATAATCTTATAATCATATGATTTCCTTAGAAGCTTCTGTGATTGCCACGTATTTTCTGCATCTGTCACTGATAAAGCCACTACTTTTTGTAGTTGAGATACGCAACTCACTGTTGTACTTGCAACTATAAAGATATCTAGTGGTACTCTTACCACTATCTCGATCACCCGAATGATCTACATCTATATAACCCTGCAACTTTAGAGATGTACCGCCATAACAAAGTGAATAATTCGAAGTATTTGCTAGATATCTCAATATCCATTTCATTGCATTCCAATGCTCTCTGCCTAGGTTCTACATATATCGACTCACAACTCTCACTACCTGTGCAATGTCTAGTCTCGTGCTCATTATGACATACATCAAACTCACTAGTAATGCATATGGAACTACCGCCATCTCATCTTTCAAAACCTGAGTGCTCGGACACATATCCTTGAAAAGTTTGAAATGACTCGCTAGAGGAGTTACAACCAGTTTTGCCTTGTCCATGTTAAATCTCTTTAACACCTTGTTCACATAATCTTCTTGCGATAGCCATAATTTCTTATTTTTTCTGTCCCTAATAAATATTCTTGGCCTCTCCCAAGTATTTCATAGTAAACTGTGACGATAACATCTTCTTCACTTCTACGATTCTCTTCATATTGGAACTAGCCACCAGCATGTCATCCACATATAAAGAGAGATACACAATGTCACCATCATCATACTTGTGAAAATAAACACAGTGATCAGACTCATAGTGTGCAAATGAATTTTCTTTCATGAAACCATCAAATTTTACGTACCATTGCCGCGGAGCTTGTTTCAAGCCATATAAGCTTTTCTTCAAGCGACATACCATATGCTCCTTACTTTTGACTTCAAAACCCTTAGGTTGTGCCATGTATAGTTCTTCATCTAAGTCACCGTGTAAAAACGTTGTTTTTACTTGTAACTACTCAAGATGAAGATCCTCCACTGCAACTATACTCAGTAGGACTCTAATTGATGTCATTTTCACTACAGGTGAAAATATCTCAGAGCAGTTGATCCCTTCGTTTTTAGAAAAACCCTTGACTACAAGTCTCGCCTTGTATTTAATACTACCATCTGCTTCATTCTTAATCCTGTACACCCATTTGTTTAATAAAGCTTTTTTATCTATGGGCAACTTGGTCAACTCCCAAGTTTTGTTCTGAAATTTTGAGCTCATCTTGTC
The DNA here is from genome assembly GCA_016097605.1 of Eucalyptus guilfoylei. NCBI lineage: Eukaryota > Viridiplantae > Streptophyta > Magnoliopsida > Myrtales > Myrtaceae > Eucalyptus > Eucalyptus guilfoylei. The sequence goes on along the minus strand of CM027864.1, from coordinate 42,219,186 downwards.
TTTCATAGCACATTCTCACTGCAAGTGAGACGTGTCTACCTTTGCCTCATTGTAAGTCTTCGGTTCCCCTGAATCTGTATGTAAGACATGGCTCAGAACAGTATTAGCTGATGGATTAAAAAATACCTTTGGCTTTCTCACACGTGCAGACCTCCTCAATATAGGTACTTCATGGTCATTAGTTTGCTCCGAATCACTACGTACCTCTTGAACTACCTCTTCACTGATAATATGCTCATCTTGAACCTCTCTTTCAAGTGCACTTTAATCTACTGGAAACATTTTCATGGGCATTGTGTCTAATTCAACATATTATGGTTGTACTACCTTCTCATGCTTTGTTTGATGATCTTTGTACATCTTTTCTTCATGGAATACCACATTCCGACTGCGGATGACTTTATTATTCTCATAATCCCAAAGCCTATAGCCATACTCGTCGCCACCGTATCCGATAAAGACGCATTTATGAGACTTAGCATCAAGCTTTTCCCTATCCTCCCTACCAATCAAAGCATATGTAATACAACCGAACACCTTTAGAGGTGAATAATTAATCTTTTTACCCGACCACCGCTCCTGTGGTATTTCTCCATCCAACGCACTAGATGGATTTCTGTTGATAAGATAAACAACTGCATCAACTGTGGCAGCCCATAAGTGTAGCGGGAGACCCGCGTGTAGCTTCATGCATCTCGCACGTTCTAGAATGGTCATGTTCATCCTTTCAGCTACACCGTTCTCATGAGGAGTTCTAGGAATAGTCTTTAACCCGTGTATGTCTTCTCAACTCAAATATTCTGCAAATTCCTTACTCGTGTATTCACTACCATTATTAGACTTCAGAACTTTAATCTGATAATCTGTCTCTTTTTCTACCATGGTCTTCCACATTTTGAACATCCTAAATACTTCTGATTTTTCTCTAAGAGCATAGACCCAAGTCTTCCTTATTGCATCATCAATGAAGGTGACTGTGGCACCCCTGACACGGCCCCTGAACTGTTGGGGTCGCCACAGTCGCTTACCTTTCTCTTTCTTGACCTGTAGGTCTATCAATCTTGGGGGTTTATATCTTTTAGGTCGGTCCTTGCGCAATTTATATGGCGGAAACGTATCCAACAACTCCCTTCCCTATATTCAGAAAAAAGTGCACACCAACTATACATTTTATATAAGTTAAAGCCGAACACCTTTATTTACATAATTTGATGGACATCATTAGTTGGTACATCAAAATGCCAAGGTTTTCTATACTCGGCTATATTTCAAAAGATGACCGACATCTCTTCCAACAGTCATATACTTAAGGTCCATCGATCAATGTCGGCATCCAAAAGTTCCTTCCTTTGCTATCCTCCTCCTCGCGGTCATATCCAACCACTCGATCCATCTACCGGTGGCAGTGGTAGCAAAGGTATCTTGTCTAGTTTGAAATGTTAGTCCCCAAACGGGGTGAGTACAACCACTCAGCAGTATAGATCCATCAAATTACACAATGCAACAAGCAAAACAATCAAGATATCACGAGTAAAGCACATATCATCCATGCTATCGAGCATACATCACCATGCGGTCGTGCATATATCGCCATGCAGTCATGCATATCTCACCATGCCATCGTGCATATACCACAATGCAGTCATGCTTGTATTTCCATGAGGTTCATCCCATACCATATGCACATACATACGCATGATTCGTATCATCCATACACTCATATATACATCCTCATGAGATCCATTCAAGCCTTCACGATCGCATTCTCAATGTCAAATAGCATCAATTTACTTTCACAAGCAGATCATGCATCATGCCATATGCACACACCCATGCGCATGATTCAATTTCCAGTTTTATCTTTCAAAATGATCTCATCATTTTTCTTCCAGGGACCAATGTTTGCATCCCTCATTTATCGCTCGCACCCGACCTGGCATCGCGAGGAACCTCCGAGCATGTATTCAAAATACAACCGAGCATCCGGCACACACCTCTGGGCATCTCGCACCTCAACTAGCATCACGAGGAATCCCCCCCCCCCCCCGGCACACACCTCCAGGGCTTCCGGGATTACGTACTGACATACCACCAGGCATTCCCCCTGGAATTACGTACAGTATACCACCGGGCATCTCGAAACTCCCGAGGACATCCGGCTCACATCTTAGGGCATCCGGCACACACACTCTGGGCATCCCGACACTCCCGGGGCATCGTCGGCTCACACCTCCGACGGTATCATTATTATCACAATTTATAATCACATATGTGTCTCATTTCAACATGGCATTTGATGCAACAATATCAACGGTCTAAACCAGCTTTTTGATGTCATATGATATGCCAAACATCACCATATATGCAGTACACATAACATCCATGATATCATATTTCATAAAGTAATTCATTGGTTTTTGAAAATAGAACCAATTTTCGGGTAAAACAGAATGCACCACTTTAGTAAAAATTCTTGGAAAATTAGCAAACGATTTCAATAAATTTTGAAATTTGAATATGTTATAAACAAGATCTAGAGAGAAATGTTTCATGAAGAACACCACGACAAAAGAAGCTTCATACCGTTCATTACAGTCCATACATCCCAACTCAAATTTTCGGAACATTATCCTTGCGCAGTTTTATTTATAAACTCGGTAAAAATCCTAAATCAACTAGGAAAATTCTGAATTTTGGATATGTTATAGATAAAACATATAAGTAAAAGTCTCATGAAGAACTCGAAGTCAAATTCGTGATAAATCAGAAGCTAAAATCACCAAAACCGTCTCTGTATCTCGGTAGCGATTTCCAGATCTAATCGTTTCAAAGAAATTTCGTTTTACCCACCTATACTTGTCCATTTCTCTTCAAATTTTAGTATGTTTCTCCTTAAGATGTTATCTACAACTTTCATTAAGAACATAAGATCAAATGCGGACTTGATACTTGCACAAAATTCGCAAATTCACCATAGGTCGACATTTTATTTTCCAGATCTAGCATCCTCAAAGAAAAATAGTTTCGCCCACGAATACTTGTTCGTTTTCTCTGAAATTTTGATATGTTATTATCCAAGAAGTCTTCTACAACTTTCATCAATAAGTAGAAGTGAGATTTCCACTCAAACATCGCATGCAACTCACGAAAGCATCAAAGGTCGGACTGTTTTTCCAGAAACAGAATACTGGGCTAGAACTCAACTCTTATAGCTTCGAAATTTCACACATCATCCACATCCGAAATTTACCATTCATCACACACATAAAACAGCAAGCAAATGGTAGATCAATGGACTCTACTTGCCTCTAATCCAAGCAAAAATCACAGCAAACACATGGCGGGGCAAGTCGGGCTCGATGGCGGCAGCACGGTCTCGGCGGAAGGCAGTCCTCCTTCTCACGGCTCACGTCCGAACATCCGCTCACCCTCTCTCTCGGTCTCTCACTCGACCCTCTCTCTCTCTCACTCACTTGCTCGGCTCACCCCCCTTTCTCTCTTTCCCTCTCACTTCCAAAACCCCCCTCCCTTTTTGCTCTTTGATTAACAATTAATCTCTATTTTTGCATGCAAGGGACAAGTGTTCTCATGAGGAGAACAAGTGGAAAATTAATGGGGCAATCCAAGGACAAGTGTTCCTGTGAGATGGACAAGTGGCTTCATGATGATTACAAGTGGAGAGGGTGGCATAGTCTTCTCTCCATCCGGTTCCTTCCTCTCCCCCTTCTCTTTTGGTCGACACTCTGAGGCCAAAAGTCCAAACTAAAATGGCCCATGGTCCCCAAAATATAGGCCCATAATTATGAAGCATAAATATATAACCAAAGAAATAAATCTATACTCTTATATATATAACCAAAATCTTTACATGAAACATTTTCGATCAAGTGACAAGGTTTCTTTTCCTTTCTCGTCAAATCGCACAAACAAGAGACATTACACGATTTCTCAAGCAAAAACCGAATTCCACTCCTTCGGTACAAAATTTAATTTGACCAATGTCAATATTCCTCTCTTGTTCCATATATACTTAATTGGTGTAGTTGAAATTCTCGGATGCCACAGTGACAAAATATCTCTTACTGCCATAAGAAAGTTCTTGAGCAGGTCCCCATACATCATTATGAACCAACTCTAGCTTCTGGCCTTTATTTTATCGCCCATTCAATTGAAAACTAACAACTTTCTGTTTTCCATAAATGCAACTCTCACAAAAATCTAACTCAACTTTTTGCAAACTTAGAAGTAATTTCCTTGGGTGTAACTGCTTTACACATTTTTCACCAAGATGTCCCAAACGATAATGCCAAAGAGTAGACAAATTACCTATAACCATTGTAGTTGTAACCATATCACTGATATTGTCTCTTTGGAGAAGGTAAAGTGTACTCGTATGCTTTCCATTTGCTACTACTCTTGCCCCTGAGGTTATCTTCTACTTTCCGCATCCAAAGGTAGTTACCATACCTTCTTAGTCAAGTTTACTAGTTGAAATCAGAATTTTCTTTAATTCCGGAATATGCCTAGTTTCACACAAAACTAGACGTCGTCCACCTGAGATGTTCACAGTCATAGTTCCTTTTCCAATAATGGGACACATGTGGCCATTTCCCACAACCATTTGTCCGAAATCTCCACTAGCATAACCATCAAATATATCTCTTTGCGAGGTGCAATGAAAAGAAGCACCAGAATCCATAAACCATTTATCTGTCGTCAAGTCGAACCCTGCTGACAAACACAAGTTATCTAGCAAAGATTCATCGCTAACCACATTAGCTCATTGATTCTCATCTTGCTACTTATTTTTGTAGGCTTCACACTGAAACCTCCGGTGTTTGGTTTTGTGACAAAACCAACACTCATCTTTTGCAACCTATCTCTTACCCCTTGATTGTGATCTATCATGCCCGCTGAATTTTCCTCTACTTTTACTTCTTCCATGATTCTCCATTGCGAGTGCCGTTGAAGACGTAGATGCAGAAAATTATCTCCACCTGAGACTTTCCTTCACATCTCTTCATCCATGATACTACTCACAGCATCATCAAGAGTTAAATCATCCTTCATGGTGCTTGAAATTCCATACACTATGATATTGTAGCTTTCTGAAAGAGAACATAAAAATAATAAAGCTTGAAGTTCATATGTTAATTTATGCTTGCGGATTCCAATTGACCTGTAACCTGCGTGAAACTATTAATGTGCTCTGCTATAGAACCTCTATCAGATAACTTCATATTAACTAGTTTCTTCAGCAAAAATACCTGATTTGATGTGAACGACTTCTCATAAATTTTCGTTAGAATATCCATGGCTTCTTTTGCAGTTTTTGCTTTTGTGATGTGGTACCTAATACCCTGTCTTTTTCGTCAACCCTAGACGAATCGCACCTAATGTCTTTCGATCAAGAAATTTTCCATCAGGCTTCTACTATCGAATCCACTTCCGCCATCCTGGGTTTCCAACTCTCAAGTGGTGCATAGAGATCTCTTTTATAAATATAATCCTCGATTTGTAGTTTCCACCATCCGAAATCCTGCCCATTGAACTTATCGATTCTGATTTTATCTTCTGCCATACCGTTTGCTTTCAATCAAACGTCATCGAAAAACCCTCGATGTTCTCGATTAGCCAACCCAGGCTCTAATACCAATTGTTAAGAAATCGCATATTGATTCTAGAATAGAATCAGAAAAACACGCCAAAAAATTTGTTAACGAAGTTCACCCAAACCTGGGCTACGTCTCCATGCAGAGGCACTCTACGAATCCACTAGACTTCAAAAAAAGTTAGAATACAATGATGATCTTCCCTCAAGATCAGGGCACAATTTGATTGAGAACTCTCGTAAAGAAAAGACTCACTTTTTTCTTCTCTTTTTTTCTTGCCTCTCTATTTTCTTTTTCAGCATCTTGACGGCTAGCATCTTTCATCGATGGTATAAAGATATCACTTTTAACATAAAAGCAAATATGATAAAAAAGATAAAAAAAAAGCCCCTAAAAATATTTGCCTTCATCTATAACAGTAGGTTCGTCAACAACGACAAGGAGGTTGGCAGTGGTGGTAGACGATCTGTAGAAGGAGATCCGATTGAGTACTTCGGCGAGCGGTGCAAGTTGTGCATGGCCGGCGTGGTCGTGGACTGCATGGCAGTGTGCTGCTGCTGCCCCTATGCGGTGGTGAACTTGCTGGCACTCGCGCTCGTTCGGGTGCTGTTCATGGTTGCGAGAAGGTGCTTGGCAAGGAAGAAGAGAATATCAAACACATGAAAGCAAAAAGCGAGAATATAAATGGTCCTCTTTTGGTTCCAGAGTTTGTCGGAATCTTCATTTTTGTGGCATCGACTGTGTGTGATAAAGGCAGGCAAGCTATTTATCTAGGATTTTCTTGAGAGTAACATTCTGTCTTCTCTTCACTCTTGTTTTCGTTAAAAACAGGGTTGGGTAATAAAACAATAAAGATTTTGACTAGTAAGAAGCGTGATGTCTTATTCTCATGTGATGCAAGAACTTAAACCATGACAATAAGGAAGTTTAGGTCTAGCCTAAGGACCTTAAACAAAGGCCGTGGTTATCGGAGCCCCCGTTCCACGTAAATAAAACGGAAGGGTTAACCGCGGGGGGAATTTGTAACCAAATTTGGAAACACCCCCCCGGCCTGATCCTAGCTCTGCTGCACTGGCCTCTCAACGACTGCCAGCCTAGTATCTTGGAAATGATGGCAGCTGGTTTACAAATTTATTGTCAATCCCCAAATGTTGGCACTGATGACCTGTCTTTATCCGGAACGGAATAACTTCGATCGGTGCCCAAAAATTCATTGAAAAAATGTTATCTGACAGCTCTGTAAAAAGAACTATGTACGGATGGTTTGGTGGAACTATAAGGGTTTGCAATTGACGTGGTTAATTATCTCAGTTTGGAAAAAAAAAACATATTGGGTAAAATGTGAATATGTTGTCCCTTATCTTCTATCTCATATAATTGAATCCCTATTAATTTTATTTCTACTAGGAAAATCCTTCTTCAAGTGTTAAAAAAACTTTCTATGTCAATCTTCCATATGTGTTTAATAATTTTGATGATAAGATTTTTAGATAATATTCTTGGAGCAACTCAAATCAAATATCATCCATCAGACTCAGAGACTCAGTCATTTATTCAAGAAGTTCTAATCTCTACGTAGAAGATGTTGTTATGTCATGATAATCAAGGATAGTAGTATAGTTTGTACGAAGATTGTCAAGACAACACGCACCTTTAGATATTATGAGGAGTTTTCAAATCTTCACAATCAGTTTGAATTATGTGAAGTGCAATGGCTAGTAATTTTGACTCGAATTTCCTTCTAAAAGATATATTGATTGTCCATCTATTTAGAAAGGATAAATACCAATGTAATCTTTTCATAACAAGGATTCATGATCCTTGTGACCATCATCTGGACATGAGACACTCCTTGCAAACAAGGAACTCTACTTATGGAAACCTAATATTTGTTATATGGGTAGCAAAATCAAAGGGAAACTCTAATCTTGCAATACAAGAAGCAATAAGATCTTTTCATATCATTTAAGTCCAATGAGTTGATTGGATGAATGATCCTCAAAGTTTTTGTCCAACGGTCAGCTTAGATATTGATGAGTATAAAAGGAAATTGTGGTGCTGAAGGAAGTATCTAAAGTTTACAATTACAAAGTTAAAAGAGAACCTCAAGTTTCATACACTTTTATCTATGATCTACAACTATAAATCTTTAAGGGGTTGTTAAGAGTATGAGATCAGAAAATATGATCACACATACTTGAGTGGAAAGTACTCAGACTTTGTAACCTTTGATTGATTGTCTAGTGAAATCTAGCCTGTCAACGTGGGAGAGTATATGTTGGCTTATCATAAACCGAATTACTATAACTATTGTATGCAATTTTCTCTATCCCATAATTTCTCATTTATTTTGTTTGATAATTTATTGCACATGGTAAAGTCTCTTCATACTTCATTTTCAGACGTTGTTCATTTGCAATATTGAGCTCGATTGTTTTTAAATTTCGCTCAATCACCTATTTCGATAACCTTTTCATCATAAAAAAAATTGAATTGTTCAGATAGATATTCATGTCCATGATTAGTTTTCAATGTTTTCATTATTTTGTCTAACAAATTTTCAACCAAACTCATATATCATTTAAAGCAATTTAATGCTTCTGACTGGTGGGAAATCAGAAAAGTGTAACTGGAACATCAGAAGTCATCTTTAAAACTAACAAAATATGAAGCTACATGCCTTGCTAACATTTAATGGACCATTTAATGGACCACAAATGTTAGAATGTACAAGTTATAATGGAATTGAAGCTTTGATTCCTTTACCAAATGATTTTCTAGTTGTTTTTCGTACTAGACAATGTTCACATTTAGGTAGATCAATTTTAACAAGTGACCCCAAAAGACAGTCTCTAGCTAATCTTTTTATTCTTTCTAATCCAATGTGACCTAATCTAGCATGCCAAATTTTTGTGTCAATATTTACATTTTTAGAAGATGCAATTAAAGAAAAATAACCATAAACATTAACATTAAAGACATTATAGTCAATGTTTAAAACCATAAAACCATTCAGAACATAACTAGAACCATAATAAATTGTTCCAAACTTAATATCAACATTACTACCATGAAAATTCAAAACAAAGCACAAGCCTACAATAATAATTACAGAAATCAAGTTCCATCGAATATTAGAAATATAGATGACGTAATGTAGTAATAGAGTTTGATTTACAAGTACTGACATCCTTCATTTTAATTTTAGAGTTATTTTCAACATATATCCTTGTATCTTCAAGTTATATTCAACAAAACTCCACAAATGTTCCTCGGTTTCTAGGTACATGATCTATTGATGCTGAGACTATAGTCTACATAGGATAAGATTCAATAAGTATCATAGTACTAGAAACAAAAGCATTACACAAAGTAATTGAGTAATTTGTTACCTCTGTCAGCTCAATGTATTCACGAGTAAAGTGACCTGACTTGCTACAGTTGTAACAGTTTATTTTGGCCTTGTTCTTCTACCCACTGCGCTTCTTGCATCGAAAGGTTTTGCCTTTCTTTGGTGCTTGACTAGTCTCCTTCCTTTGTTGTTGAAATTGTCCTTCTTCCCACCATGCTTTTTGCGTTGAAAGGTTTAGGTTTTCTTAGGTGCCTAACCAATCTCCTTCCTTTATTATTGACCTTATAGTTCTTATTGTGCTTGAAGCCCAAAACTTTGTGTGAACTAGTTTCAATAGCATAAGCATGTGTAGATAATCTAGCAGCCTTTAGCCATTCATCCTCTAACTCCATATCATAAAAAATTATGATATTAACCTTATATGTCATGTTAATTTTCCATATGTTCCCAACTTTCAGGAAGATATCTCATAACCTAGGAAGTACCAATACTCTCAGAGAGCTTTCATGTCATATCGAAAATCTTGACACGTGTCCGACATACAATCAACTCGCTCGACATGCTCCGACACGCGATTCTAACACATACATAGTAAATTTTAAAAATATTTAATAAATGAGGGTTCAAAATGTAACTATGAAAAAAAGAAATAATAATAATAATAATAAAAGGGGGAAACACTTCTTGTTATATTTGATGGTGAAATTTGAATTTTTTTTTTTTTTTACTTATTGTTAAATGTTAAATTTAATAGTGGAATATGGATTGCATTTTTTTTCAATACCAAGTATTATTGATTTTTTGAATTTGTCAAACTAAAATAATGAATTATATTAATAAATGGTGGATTAATGTTTTTAGTGCAAATTCATTATATACTCTTTTTTATTATTTATTTGTTTGTGAATTTGAATCAAATTAATTTTATTGAAATAATAATAAAAATGATAATTTATCATGTATATATAAAAATATACATTTAATAATATAACGTGTTCCAACGTGTCGGAATTTTCTATTTTTTGAAAAATGACGTGTTGGTATATCGTATCATGTTATATCGCGTGTCGCATGTCAATGTCAATGCTACTTAGCTTATAACAACTTGAACTTGCTATTCATGAACTAGGGTATGACCTGCCATCTTTAGTTGTCATATTATGTTTGACATTTCCCGAAAATGCTGCATCAAAGTTTGATTTTGGCAATTTCGGTAAATGTCAAACTTGATAATGAGCCTTTTCAATTTGGTGGGAAATGTTAGGGGTGATCGGATCCAGGGTGGGTATGGTCCAAACCTGAACCTTGTACCCGACCCTGTTATAACCGGTTCCCTTTTTTTGGACCCTGTACTTGACCCTGTTTGCATTGGACCCTGTACCCGACCCACCCTGTTTTTCCGGTCCGGGAATCGGGTTAACACTCTTTATATTGAAACCTGTTTTGCATAAAAACACATGCCACAAAGTAAAACTATATCCATAAGTGATTAGCATAGCACATACACAATTGATCACTGTCTGAGTGCCAATAGAAACACAGAAGTTTCAAATGTACACCAATAGCAAAACAGACAATTACCCTAATAAAACTACAGCAACGCAGCAGGTAAGAAAATAAAGCTAGGAGAATTTCACACCTGCGTAAATAGGTCTGCAAGGCACGCTAACAGGTTATCTTCATCTCCAATGCTTTTGTTATTTGCATAGTAATCAAGCAGTTGGTCTCGAAAGGGCACGCAAAAATAGAGGGCCTGCCCAAGAATCGGCAAAACAACATAAGCAAAATCACTGTGAACGGAAATTTAAAAAATCTAATGATCAAACTCCACAACAAAAGTCTGTCGTAATCTAATGAACACCCCCCCCCCCAAAAAAATCTACTTCCCCATGACAGATAACTTGCGGAATGCACATCAAATGACCAAACAGAACAACACATGGCTGTCTCCTGAAAAATTTCCAATAGGGTGATCATCCAACCATCAGAAGAGCCAAATGATCAGGTGAATTATGTAATACCACCACAAGCACAGCTTTCAAAATCCATCCTAACCAACAATCAACTCTACGACCACCCTTCACATCTTTGCAACATAAAAAGAACCTCCCCACAAGCAATCGACTTTGCAAACAAAGAAAGTCAAACCAGACCCAAATCAACAAAAACCAAACAAAACCCATTTCATAATCGACCCGAAACAACCCGATTCTGGCATCATCGTCATCATCATCATCATCCGCCGAGGCAGCAGCGATGGCGGCCATCATCAAATTGAGGGAGAAGAAAGACAGAGGGGGAGGGAAAACAACAACCAGACCTGCAAGACGCTATTCCAGTAGCAGGTGTTGCCGAAGTTCTCGAGGTCGAAGTAGCGCTCGCCCTTGGGGAACTGGTCGCCGAGAGCCTTCTCGAGCTTGGACCCCGCCGCACCCATGACCCTCAGACCGCGAATCGAGAGCAGGCGGAGGTGGGAGAGAGGATGAGGAAGCCGGCGATGGATGAAATAGAGCGATGGGGAGTTGGCAATGGCGCGATGAGGAAGCAGATGAACGCAGATGAGGAAGTAGCGTGACAGGGAGCTGGATCTGGCGATGGCGTGACGAAGGAAAATGTTGTGAACTGTAAAGTCTGCGGGTGTGAGGGGTAAAGAAAGAAACAGTCGGGGGGAGCTCGTCAAAGGAAAACGCTGAGAACAAATTAGGGCTTTGGTCCTTTTGGACTTTTGGGCTGCCTTAAAAACTGGTTCTCAAACCGATTCCCGAACCGGTCCGGTCGATCCAGTTCCCAGATGGATAATCCCTTAGAACCGGTTCCCGGACCAGTTCAAACAGGGTCTGAATTTTGGGAACCGATTCCCGGACCGGTTTTAACCGAAACCGGTTCCCGACTCTGTTTTCTGGGTGGGCCAAACCGGGAATCGGGTAAACCCGATCCGATTGCACACCCCTAGGAAATATGCCCCCAAACTTATCTTTAGGATATGCCAAATTTCTTCAGTGTTATTGAAACATTCAACCTCATACATGAGATCATTTTGTACATTACTCAGCAACGTGATGCGAACAATGCTATTTTTCTTTCTCCAAGCTTGATAATCTCTTGTGTGCTAAGCAGAATTTCCTTACTCAAGTTCAACCGTGGTGTAATTGAGACTCTCCAAAACTACTTACTTTTTAAGGATGTAATGAACATTTTGATGCTAAATGTCAAAATTATCATCGTTCAATTTCTTACTCTTGTTGAGGTCAGTCACAATGGTCTAGATACCAAAGTCATAATCAATGACAACTACGCATTGACGCAATAAACATAGAATTAATACAAACACATTTTTTACATGAATACACATATTTATTTTACAATAAAGACAACGATAGTTTGACAAAAAAAAAAAAAAACAATGAATTGCAAGTTCACTTTGTTCCAATCATCTTTCATGTTACAATTTTCTTACTATCTTTGTTCAATTTGCACAAAATTTAAGTCATAGGTGAGAATTCCTTTAAATTCTATCAACCTGTGAACTCCCACTAAAAATGATGATAAAACTTGAAAAGCATGTACTTAATGACAGCATGCAATAATCGCATTATTTTAAATATATGCAGTTATCATCCTATAATATACATGATTTTAAAGAAAACAAACAAACAAACCATATCACAAATAGTAATAAAATAACAAAGTTCATTGCAACAATATTTACATAGAAAATTAGCACTAGAACATCTAAACATGTCATTTAATCTTAAATAAAAATGACAATGCAAATATTTTTACAATAATTGGGTTTTTGTAACCTAATAGCATTTTCATGTTTGTGAGAGAGTGTGATATTTAAGAACATTCACTTGCTCCCACTGGACAACAACCATATTTAATATAAATTATTTTTGTCTAGCACTTAAATTTCTTTCGAAAATCTGACCAGAAAATATTTTTTATGATTTTTAAACTTTATTTAAAGAAAAAATTATAATTAATTATTTCTTGGAGCACAAAAATAGAATAAAAACCATAGAAAAAAGTATTTTACAAATGTGAAAGCAATGGTAAAAACATCTCGTTCGGAAGTCGGAAAGTCAGAGGGTCAACTTACTCTCCAACCATAAAAAAATTGCCTCGTATGGGATTTTGACCAATTACGGGGCTTTCCCTACCTCCAGCCACTAGTTATTTATAGAAATGCCATCAAACTTCAAACCATTAGTTCTCTCTCTACACAACACAAAATTTTGTGTTTGATATACGATTGGAAAGCTTGTTTCAAGCACCACAAGAATTTTCTAACGTACGAACACGAAACTCATTAAATCACCATAAAGTTTTGAGTTTTTGGCTAGAGTTTCAAATTTCTCTCACTACAGTCAGACTTGGCTTATGAAATTTTCCAAATTTCAAATACTTATTATCGGCCTTCCTTTTTTGGATCAAAAGTATAGGCTACTTATTTACCTCTAGTAGAACAATGAGATTTTATCTAGAAATATAGGATGAATCACCAGCACTTAATGGATGAATTGACAACACCACAATGGTCTAAATATGATCACAAAGAAAATATTATTTAGCACAACACAAATGCCAATTACCTTCTCAAAGGAACAATGGAAGCCTTCATGCAATAAGTTATATCTTCTGCTTGTTCTTCAGATGAAAACCCTCGCTATTTTGGAAGATATTCAATATGGAAAGTAATTTGAATGAGATGGTAGGAAGTTACCAAAAAAAAAACCTACTTGCACCTCTTCAAATTCATGTATGCCTATATATGAGGCAGATAGACTATCAGGCCATCATGGGCGACCCTCCGAAATACAACATCGGACCTAAAGGTACATTTGTGTTCGTATTGCTTGTCTTCCTCAGTGCCAACTCTCCTTTTTATTAGTTCGAATACTGTGGATCTAGTCTAGTGGGATAAAAATTACTCAATATATAGCTAAACTCCATATAATTTTTTTTTTTTTTGCATAAGTGGCTACATACATCATTCATTTGTGAGAGTAAGTAGTTATAATCCTTAAATTAAGAGTGGATCAAATCACTCGTACAAATATTCTTTTACTCTTATGCCTTAATTAAATTTCTCCAACAGTAATTGTAAACTATGGGTTTTTCGAAGTCAAAAAGTCAAAGGTGAAAAAGCAAGGAAAAAAAAGTAAAAGAAAACCCCAGTCAAATAGTGGACCGAATTTTAAGGACGAAAACTTTGCATGACAAACGCAAGGAAAGAAAGAAAAAAGGGCAAAGAGAAAGAAAAGAAACGGAAATGAAAAAAGAGAAAGAAATGGAAATAGGGATTTCGCACACACGCCATGGGGATCTCACCAAATTGGAACAATTACGTATCCCACTGCCTAATCAGTGCTTGCTCCCTTATCCAATTGGAGTAGTTTTTGGAGTTAGATCAAATTTGAGCCATATAGTCCAATTTTTGAGATGATGAGCTATGTGATTTTATGAAAATGGTGGATTATGTGGTCGTAGAGCTGTAGAATTTGATGAAGTCGTTGTGGCGCAACCGTTTGATTGAAGTGATCATTTTAGGGTTTCATGTACGAGTTCCACATTACATCTAGGTTTGAATAATCGCTTTGAGTAAGCAATTTGTTGTCGCATAAGAGTTGTTTGGCAATTAAGTGTAGTTTAGCCAATTCATAGTTATCGTAGTGTTTTACTTGGTTTTGACGTCAATTCTCATTTAATTGATAAGATTGCAAGATCGTCAGCTCATTTAGCTGCACATTGATTGGTTTTTGGGCATTTTAGAGGAGTGGTGATATCTTTTTTTATGAATATGTAAACTCATTTCTAAAAAGTTATAAAGATTCGATATATTTTGAGTTATTAAAGAGCCTATTTGTTGCATGAAAATCTGGATTGAGTATTTACTACTTTCTGGTATTTGTGAATGGTTTGAAAATTATTTAAAAATGTGTTGTGAAATGTTATATACTAATTTGTGAATTGGTTAATGAAATGAATTATGAAATTGTTGGGAAACGTATTGCGATTTATGAAATGGTCTTTAAATTTGGCTTTATGGATTGTAGAGGATGTTGTTATGAGTTGGTAATTATGCTCAATATCACTATAAGTCCATTGGAAGACTTGTGGGTATGCATACTAATTTAAGATATTCTTGTAAACCAGCTATTGGCAATATAAGCAGAATCCTTGCCTAGAGATGCCTTATTACGAAGCGTTGAAATTGGCCAATGGAATGGACCATCGACGTGTAATTTTAATGAGATTAATCAATGAATTGGATTATTGATATTTATTTTGATATATTGCAAAATGGATATTTTTGCTATTAATATTAGCTATGTTGAAGTATATATAACTCATTTTCTTCTTATAAGTTTGTTATATCCTGAAATTTGGTAGGAGTTATGTTTTTGTGTCTAAAACATACATAAAGTATGCTCGATCTACTTAGAAGAGATACCATAACTCACTAAGCTATGGTTGCTCACATTTTTCATTCCCAAGCATTTCAAATTCCTTGTTAAGTGACCTATATAGCAAGAACACTATTGCGAAAACTTTTGGGAGCTGATTTTTTTATAATTTGAGGCTGCATCTATCAAGTGAAATGATGGTCACGCCATCCCCCGTTCTCATTATCCTTCAAGTTGAAGGATGATAATTGCAAATATATCTTCAATCCGAGTTTTCCAAGTAGAATTGTTTGATACATTTAACTAAATCATTGTGCCACTAGTTTCCTCCATCAATGCTAGCTCTGATACCACTTTTTTGGTGAGAGACGACAACTATTCAATAGAAATGAAACCTCTTCAGAATCAATATCTTCCTCAAGACTCAACCAACTTATGTCAAATCAACCTTAGATGCTACACACTCTCTACTCTTTCCTTCTTTTTCTGCAAGAAAATGCCGCTACTCTCTATTCTCCACCGCCGATAACATTTGGCCTTCTTTTTCTTTTCTTTCTTTGGATTTTTCTTCTTCTTTTTTTTTTTTAAAAAAAAAAGGATAAGAGCATTAGAAATCTTAAAATTTGTTACGAGAATAAAAGTACAATTAAGTTTTAAAACTTGTCTTAAAAATGTAATTGTGTTCTAAAACTTTCAAAAGTGCAATCATTTCCTAAAACTTGTCAAATTGGTCCATTTAAGTCCTTCTATTAATTGAAGATTTTTAAAATTTTAGAAATTGATTGTATTTTCCTTATAAGTTTTAAGATTTTGAGTGCACTAATCTCTTTTTTTTCCAAAGATGTGATGGGCCTATGAGGCAGACCTAGCCCCTCACCTAGCACACGTTAAATGAGATTTAATGTGTCCTTGACTTCAATTTGCCCGGCAAGTCTTCTCTTGCGCACAAAAGAAGGAAAAATTCCAAGTCAATTGACTTGACTGACTTATGGTATGAGCAACCTAAATGGCTCGTATAATCAAAGTCTTCTAAAGTCAACCACTAGGGGGTTGCAATAGGGGCCCAATAGGGGACCATCACCCTGCACATGTTAAATGACGTATGCTTGGCCCCAATTTGCTCTACAACTCGTCTCTTGCGAGCAAAACAAGGAAAAACTCCAAGCCAGTTTACTTGACTAACGTATGGTGCGAGCAACCTAAGTGGCTTGTATAATCAAAGTCTTGTAGAGGAAACCACTAGGGGGTTGCAATAGGGGCCCAACAAGGGAAAAAGAAGGACCGCCCGAAAAGAGTAAATTTCCTTTGTTCCTCCAATATACCTCATGTATATTTAGTTGAATTGCATATAGACTTGTGGTTTATAAAAATAGCCAAAGTTTTAATTAGACACACCCCTATATAAATATTTTCTGAATGTCTCTTCTTAGCCAACCAATCATCAAAACATGAATTCTTGCTTCACCATTCACCTCTCTCTCATCGTCTTCTTTTCTTCTTCAATTTTCTCAGCATTTGCACTCAGATTGCTGAAGCTGCACCAACTTATTTATGGCATTCCTACCCAAACACCACCCGCTTTGTTCCCAACTCCACATACCAAACAAATCTCAACACCATCCTCTCTTATAATTCACCATGTATATGTTGAATCGTTAAGTTTAATCAAACACTAACTACAACTAATGCCAGCCCCCACTATATAACCAGAAAATTTCTCGCAACCATCATTTCTAGAATACTTTAATTTGACTAGGCACCTTCGACATCATATAAACACCATTCACGTTGGAAAATCAACTTTAGTTGTTGTTGCTTGTGCGGTGGGTCCATCTTTTGATCTAGTCTTCCCCATGCATGCACTTGCAAAAGGCAAGTGTGGACCATCATCCTCCTAGCAAATTAGGTTCTCATTTTAGTTAATATTTGTCATTATCTTATAAAACTTTAGGTAGATTTTATTTGATAATTAGAGATGTCTCTTATCTAGCTATCAATGTAAGTTTCCACATTTAACCCATATTTGCCTTTCATTCTAACTACAGAGATTAAATCCAATAATGTTAGGATTTTTCAATGCAAAAATCGCTGATCTCTTATAAATAACTAAGAATTTATGGATTTATCAAAAAAATAACTGAGGTCATGAGATAAAAATGGGGCTTATCGATCTATTTATCTATGTAATGAAAAAAAGGGTTTTAGACTTTTGACTGGACAAAATATTAAACTATCTACACATTGCACTTGATTATGCCAATGTTAATTAAATATATTATCAATTGAAAAACTTGTATATGATGGAGAAGGGCGAAAATACTAAATTACTAACAAAATTGGTAGTCAAACACCCAACAACTCAGCAAAATATTTTAAGTGGATCGAAGTCCAATTTGTCCTCGTTCGCAAATCAATTCTAAATAATTTAAAGGGTAAGTGTATTTGAAGTCTTAAAACTTGTCATGAAAGTACAATTGAATTCTAAATCTTTTAAAAAGTGCAATTAAGTCCTAAAACTTATCATGAAATTGCAATTGAGTCATAAACTTTCAAAGAGCGTAATCAAGTCCTAAAACTTGTCAAATTGGTCCAATAAAATCCTTCCGTTGATTCCACTTTTTTATAAGTTATACATTTACAATAAATTTTAGGATTTGATTGCATTTTTTCAAATTTTTAGGACTCAGTTGCATTTTCATGACAAATTTTAAGACCTCCAATGCACTTATCCCATAATTTAATATAGTAATTTATGATGACATGGAACTCAATGTAGAGAATTCATTTTCTTCGAGCATTCTTATTTACGTTGATGAAAACTTTTGTAAATATACTATGATGTTTGTAAGTATCATGAATGTCTTCAGTATCTCTCTCTCTCTCTCTCTCTCTTTCTCTCTCTCTCTGACTCCAGTTTCTTCTACATCCTCATCATTGACTTATCTTTCCAAGTCTCCACTTGAGATTGAGAATGAAACAGTCCAAAGTCACTCAACACCATTCAGCTTTCGGGAACCCACGGCAACGTTACTAGAATTGCGTCAAATTCAATCTATGACCATCAATGTCGACACTCGTGAACAAAATTATTCAGTAAACTTAACGTGTCTATACATACATACATACATACATACATACATACATACATACCTACATACATACCTACATATATATATATATATATATATGAATTCGGACATTAGATTCGATAACTCCCTTGTGAGCGCACCCTTTACGTAATGAAATATACGTATATTATATTTACATGTTAATTTCTTTGCTAGACTTCTAGAATGGCAAATGAAGGTAAGAATAAATGGAGGAGGTAAACAGTGTTTATGGATAATATATGTAAGAGGTGCCTTTTGAATAAATGAAACAATTTAGCGTTAGAAACTACGATCTTTTTTTTTGGTTAGAAGGAAACTACAAGATTAAACATGCCCAATTAAAAATGCAATCAAGTTTGGTGTCCTCATAGAGACAAAATCATGAGAGTTAGTATATGATAGATTAATTAGGGCAATATCTCAAGTAAATTTGGTGAGAGTATTACCCAGTCAATTCCATTTTCTCTCCTAAATAAATACGCATAACTCAAGTGAAACGTTTCGGAGGGGTTGGATTTTTCCATTCACAGTCGCATCAAATTATGCGAATCAATGTTCAAATTTCAAAAATTATTACTATTATTACCGAAATTTTGAAGAAAAATTCAAAACTATAAGCACTACCAAAATCCCTTTCGTCCCATCTCTCTCTCTCTCTCTCTCCCCAACGACATCACTGGCGTACATGTTTTGACTTTTCCTTTTCGTGTCTCCACGTGGAGCCAAATCGGAACGCTAATCACGCAATTGACTTTGGTCAATGACCTCGTACGGGGGCAAATGCTGTCTTCCATCCTTACCGTCCATTCATTCCACTGCCCACCTAACTAACCCCACCTCCTGTCGCTTTAACATCTTGACTTCGGTCAACGACCCCACACCGGTTTGTCTTGAATTGTCAAAAACCCCATTTGACCAAGCCAAAAATTATATAATTTAACAGCCTTTCACGATTTTAGATATCAATTTATATGTTCTAGAACTCCTAAATATGTCGTGAGGAATAATATTTCAAATTAATAATGCTCAAAACTCATGAGCTCATTTCAATCTAGATGGTGGCCTTCTGTATTAATTTAATAACATAATAGTGGGGTATGATTCGTACTTTCCATCGATAAAAAGGCATAGGGTCCCGCTCTATGGCGAGTGAGCAAGGGTTCGGGGGCCATCTCAATAGAGGTAGTAGGGGGCTGATGCTAGGGGACTTTTAAAGTTTGAGACCCATATTTTATTGGTTGTTTGAATTTAGACTTATAAATAGTTATTAAATATATATAATCTCCTTCTATTATAATCGAGAGTTATAGTGAAATATATAGCCTCGATTTAAAGGTGAATCAGGATAAATTTTGTGTCTTGATTTCTCTCTCGCATTTACTTTCTATTCTATTTCATTGCGCTTAATCCTAACATATGAAAATGACAGTTTTATGGACTTGGTACTGTTCATGCTGCAGTTACTTATCCTATGATGTTCATCAAAATTGATTCTCCTTCTTCCTACGATCTTCTGCCCGTTCTCCTGCCGCAAGCCCAATCAATTCACCAACTCTAGCAAATCATGAATTCTCGCTACATCATCTCCCTCTCCCTCTCCCTCTCCCTCTCTTCCTCCTTCTTCTTCCTCGTCTTCGTCCAGAATTTCAGTACTGCAGCAGCCGTCACTTATCTCAATCTTTCCTGCCCACATAGTAGTCTCTTCACTCCTAACTCCACCTACGACTACAACCTCAACACCCTCCTCTCTTCCCTCTCCTCTGCCGCCACCAACAGCACCAACGGCTTTGCCACCGCCACCACCGGCCAGAACCCTCCCGACCGAGCCTATGGACTCTTTCTTTGCCGCGGCGACGTCAACACCTCCACGTGCAACGACTGCGTGGCCACTGCAAAACGTAGTATCCTCCGAAGATGCCAGAACCAGCGATTCGCCGTGATCTGGTATGACGAGTGCATGTTGCGGTACGACAACAGGTCCTTCTTCTCGGCCATGGATCTGAGGCCTACTCTCATGATGCAAAACGTTGCGAGCATCACCGATCCGACCGGGTTCGCGCAAGTCCTGGCAAAGACCGTGGATAAAATCGCCACAAGGGCTTCCAACGGCGGGTCGGGTAAGAAATTCGCAGTCAAGGAGGTGAATTTGACGAACTTGCGGAAGCTGTTCACCCTCGCGCAGTGCACGCCGGACTTGACGGCGTTGGACTGCAACAGTTGCCTTCGGGCGATGATCTCGAACCTCCCCAAGGGGAGGCAAGGTGGGAGGAGCTACACTTTGAGCTGCGGCGTCAGGTTCGAGGTGTACCCATTTTATGACGTGGCGGCCCCGACGCCATCCCCGTCCCATCTTCCGCCTTCTCCCGCTGCCACTACCCGTCCCGAGATCAGACCTAAAGGTCAGTGTTTGATTTTATTATTTGTCTTCCTCCATACAAGAAATATCCGATCTATTTAATTTTTTGGTAAAATGGTTATTCTACTTAATCGTTTATATTCTCAGATTCAACTTTTTCTAACAAAAATAATATGTGAAGTGCTGTCAATGGTTGATACATATCTGTGATAAATCAAGTTTTGGGATGTATTCTAGGGGCTCTTCTGAGTTTCATTCTCCTTCACTGTCCTCTTAATTTGATCGGTGATGTAAATTTTTAATAAATTCTGCTTTTGACATATTTACCTATTGTATATTGTGGCTCGCACATTTTCTCGTCTTAGTGTAGTCTGGTCCTTTTTTTCTTTTTTCTTTTTAATTTGAGTTACGCATAGAGATGTCAAAATGAATCAATGGCCTATTTTTTAACTGATTTTTGACGAAGTAAGTCACTGTGGGTTTGAGTTATAAATCATTGTCATGTATTCAAGGTTTGGGGAAGTTTCAAGGTTGAAGACAAATTGATTTGTTAGCTTGGTTGTTGCCAGTGTTCTCTTCAATCGTATGCAGTGTTTTAAGGAATAGCTATTAATTTTGGTTGGGTTCGATGATGGTGTTAATGTACTTTCAATGTCAGTACTGTTGATATGCTTGTTACCGCGATTTGTTCTCCATGAATTGCTTTTGGTTTCCTTATTCTACCCGAGGTTGTGTCATTAGGGATGGCCTACACTACAAACCCAACCCGACAAAATGCTCAATCGAGCTGGCAATCCCACTTATTCTGACCATACTTTTGTTCCCCCTGTCAAAATAAGTAATATCAATTAGTATGATTTATCTTTCTGATAATGTTTGGGTGTTGTGTTTGACAAACTTGATGCTTGTGACACTTGGATGAGCTTTTCGACCAGGCCTACTGTGTACGGCTCAATGGCACACAACCATGAAATTTATATTTTGAAAATAATCGTAATTACTCGAGATAATAGTAATTATACTTACTTTGACCGTGCGAACCTTTTTTTCTTAAATTTCCCACTCTTTCCAGCAATTTTATAAATTATAATTCCATACCGATGTCACTGGTCAGTGCAATCATCAATCAAAACATGAAGTCTTGCTTCACCGTCTCCATCTCTTCTTTCTTCTTCCTTGATTTTCTCAGCGTTTATACTCATATATCGCTCTCCGACTGAAAAAAAAAAAAAAAAATCAACTATCACTCTTATTGATTTTTGTATTTCTGCAACTTTCTTCGATTTAGTGACTTTTCTACTGTGGATTTCCTTCAAATTTAAACTTATTGCTAGTTAAAGAATAAAAACTAGCCTCTTCTTCAATATTGCTCTTATTGCAACCTACTCATTCTTCCTCACTTTTATCTCAACAACTCCTTTTTCTGGTGCATTTTTTATTTGTAGTTTGACTTGTATAAAAAAATATCAAGTCTCTATTTAATATATAAAATATTAATTATTTTATTTTTTCTATTGATGATATACCATTGTACGTAGCATATAAAAAGAGGAATATCCCAGAATATAATAATGGTAACATCGAAACATCTTGTTATTCTTTTCGTATACACTCCATCAATGTTAATTTTTGTCAATCTAAAATGACTAATATTTAATTGTCATTTTAAATCTTTTTCTTATTTTAGCAATGGTCTAATTTAATTAAACTTCATCTTTTAAATATTTGCATCAAGAAATGTCATTGTGAATTTATGTTGGTAATTTTTAAGTGGGAGCTTTTTTCGTATTTCATCTGATCATCTCGTTATATGTGTATACAAGACAATCGAAGAGAAAGAATTTATTGGTGATTTGCATGACATAAGCAAAAATTTATGAACATTTTACTGTGTTAACAAAAGTTGTTTCAAATTTTTTATAATACCCACTTATCAAAAATTAAAAAGCTGAAACATGTGATATCAGCCTAACATTTATTTGATAATGCATGATAATACCGACTTTATGTTTCCCAGAAAGAAATAGAAAATTTTTTGAAAAAAGAAGGAATATGAATAAATTTGGGGTGTACCAATTGAGGTTAAAGAGCAATTTTGTCTGTTTAGTGAAATTAGGGTGGATTTAGTAGTATAGGGGTTGGAAATAATCACACCCCTCTAGAAATTATCCTTGAATATTGGAACAAGCATTTACAATATATTATTAATTTTTTTTTCCATAATTCACAGTTTGCTAAATTGATTTGCTGTATGGGAAACATATGCCTAAAGGCCATTAAATGAAACTAATCTATCCTTTCATTATTCCATGGCAATGTTTTGATGAGAGAAGCAAAAAAATGAATCAAAACTCAGTGTGATAGCTGAAAGACCAATAATTAACCCTATCAAGAAATTCTTCGATTATTTTGACTGCAAGAATATGAAAAGAAATGAAAAATTAGAGACAGTCAGCCAAACACACTTTTTATAAGTAGAATTAACGACCTTTTCTTCAAAGGCATTAAACCGCGAAAGACTCTACAATGGGGTATGAAGAGCAACAGCTTATCGAACTTGAAAAACCGACATGAGCTTTTAAGGCAAATTTAAGGTTCCAAAAGTTGGAAAACTGATGAACATAGATTTATCTGTAATTACGCACGCAATGGTACTTACCATGTGCCTCGACGTAGTTTTTCAGGATTATTATTGATAACAACATATTCTCTATTGTGAATAATGCACTCGTTTTTTTTTTTTTTTAGAGTTATTTTAAACTTATTTCTTGTTAGATTTAGGTGTATGGACAGTGGGGGCCTCTGTGAACAAAGATAGAGTTGATCGACAATGGCCCTATTGTCGTGATGGAGGCAAAGCTAAGCGGGCCTAGAGTTTTTTTTTTTTGGTAAAGTGAGGCTAGAGTTGGCGCTGCCTTTTTCGAACCAACCAATACTGACGAGAGATTTATCACGGATGGCGAGAGGGAGGGAGGGAGGGAGTAAATTAAATTATGTCTCGAATTTAAATCAGTGGATCAATAGTTCAAAAGGATGTTTTGAGTTTGAATACGATGGTCATACTGAAAATATGTAACAAGTTCGAGTCCATAAAGAAAACTTAAATGCAAGAAGGTTATCCTAGGTTAAAATAAGTTTCCTATTTTGACTAGGTTCTCTATGCCGGATGGTCATAGTGAGATACTACACTATTGCTAGTGAGCCACAACAAGTTATTGAGTTGATGAACAGAACGTTACTTGAGATAGCTTATAAAATGTTATCTAGTGTTGGTATAATTATGAAATTCTTGGCGGATGTGCTCAGTATAGGAAGTACTTGGAAAAAGGATACCCATCATCTGCGATTCGATGTTGCACTCCCGAGAAAGTGTGATTATATCACATTGCTGATTATTTTGTTCTTATGATATATCGTTGCTCGTATTATGTTCTAGTATTAATAATAAGCTGGATGGGAGAGTAAAAAACTGCATATTCCTAAGCTATACACAAGGTGCATGGAGCTATCGATTGTGGTGTCTTGAATTAAATGCATTTGCTATCGGTAAAGAATTAACATTTGACAAGTCACAAAAATACTTATGCGGGAGAGATCATGGTAGTTTTTATAAGGATTTGGAGATGTTCAGCTCAATGTGGAATTGCAACCAAAAACTCCCAAAGTAGTACTTACTAGTGTAATAATCAACACAGAGGTGAAACTTGTAGAGTTAATTGTTACTGTAGCTAAGTTTGACAATGTGTGTGTTCAATCTCCTGACATATATTGATGAAACAATGGTTTTGCTTTATCTATAGTATAAATGGTTATATCTACAGATCATTATGGATTAGTTAAAGTACAATTAGCTCTGATAAAGTCCATGACTATGGCAAAATTCAAGCGCGGCTTAAACTTGGAAGATCTTTGTAATGATTGAGGAGCCCATGAGAGGCTATTGGAGAATAGTAGAAAAATTCATATTCCTATTTTGAGTAGGTTTCATATGGTGAATCCAATTATTTTCATGTATAAGAAGTGGGTCTTCTTTTTAAAGAGTATCCAAGATGTAGGCTTCTTTGTGAATTACACTCTATAGCATTCCAAGAGGAGTTATTAGTGTTGAAGCAAATATATGTTATTTCCCTTCTAACTTGTATGCCCTAGAATCCTACTATATATTGGGGCGTTTTTTCCATTATTGTAAATTGATACTTGATACTGATACTGATATTGGGGAGATTACATTTTATAATACCCTAGTTTTTCCCCTTTCTAATTTTGAAATGATGTTCCACGTAAAAATTTTTCTCTAATGTCTTCTCTCTTATATTTCGCATTCCTAAAAACGCTTTGATGTAAAAATCTTTTAGTTTATTTTGTCAATTATCTCATACTCATGATGACACGTGTGCAGGAAAAAGCAATAAATCTATTGTGTTAACAATCACCGTTACTATACCTCTTGGAGGTGTCATGGTACTTCTTTCTCTCATTTGTTGCGTTCTTCGAAGAAAAGGAAAGAAGATGTTTGAAGTCATCAAAGGAAAAAGTGGTAAATTGATTATTTGCCTTTATTTTCTCATAAACTATCTATATTATATAAATTGAGCATATTATATAACTTCATTATTTTTTGTAAGGAATATGATTATTAATCATACAAATCAAAAATACGTTTAATATAAATGTAGCATATGTAATGGAAAGATCAATGACGATATTCGATAATAGAAAGATCCAGTTCTTCATGTTCTTTCAACCTTCAAAACTATACTTAACTCCATAAGCATGTATAATGCCATCAAGAGAAGGAGCAGTATGGAAATGTAACAACTCATTTCTAGCCTTCTAGATGAAATAGATGCAGTGATTCCACAAAAGTTTCATCAAGGACCTATGAAAATCTCTCCCTTTCATAGCCTGGTGTGTCAGGACAATTCAAACTCCCAACCACCAATATCTCTAGGAGGAAAACAAAGCTGAAGAGCACTCTTCCAGCCTTGCTCAGAGAAATTGCACCCAAAGAACATATGGGATCTAATCTTAATGCTTTCAAGACAAAAAAGAAGAAGAAGAGAGTTTGGCCTTAAGGAGAATATTATTTGTCAATTGATTTATATATAGGCAGCTTATCTTGTATAGCCAACTAAAGTATGAATCCACCTAAGGTCAAAGCTAGATATTGTGCCTTAATCCCTGGCAATCTCCCAAGCTGAAGTAGAGGAAAGAATGTCATTCAAAGTAGCAAAAAGAAGACTAGAGTCATGCTAGAGTGATATAGCTTTACCATTACGAACCACATTATAAGGCATTAAAATACTCCTAATCTTTAATGATTCCCTCCAAGCACCACAATTAACAAACCTAAAACTACCCTCAGCATAAAGAAGTAATCACGATACAAGATTCATCTCATTACTTTGTTTCCTATAGTATTGATGAATTTTTTTTTCTTTTTACTTCACGACCAATCAAGAGAGGAAATATTGCTTTAGGGTAGGAGAACACAACCATGCTAGTCTAATTTGGTGCCTTCATTGTGATAATGTTTCCAAGCACTAGCAGCCCAATAAACACCACTAAGAGTCACTGTTGATGTAGTGTGATAATTAAATTGAGTTGCTGAGTAATATAGGTGCAAAGGAACTTACCACTGTGGAGTCATTGCAATTTGACTTGGCTACAATACAAGCTGCGACAAATTATTTCTCTCAGGAAAATAAGTTGGGGGAAGGTGGATTTGGTGAAGTTTTCCAGGTATTTATGACATATCTATTAGAAATAATCAAGAATGTTTTACATGTGAATTGAACGTAATGATGTCAAAGAAAAAGAAACACTTGAAGCTTTCTTATGTTGGTTTTTAAGTTGTTATGAGGAATTAACAATACATGCAAAACACTTCAGGGTAGACTTCCTAATGGACAACAAGTTGCGGTGAAGAGGCTATCTCAAAGGTCAAAACAAGGGGATGGAGAATTTAAGAATGAAATTCTATTAGTTGCAAAGCTCCAACACATAAACCTTGTAAGATTGCTTGGATTTTGCTTGGAGGGAGAGGAAAAGCTACTAGTCTATGAGTTTGTGCCAAATAAAAGCCTTGATTACTTCTTATTTGGTATGTTGCAGTTTAACCTTCTTTTTTGCACCATGTACAACTTGAAATTAAGAGGTTTTGTTCTTTCAACCGATTATACTTTTTCTTGTAAGCTACATCGGATGCATGAGAATAAATATATTTTAATATCATGTGACCAATTTCACCCTAAGTTTTTGAAGAGATTCTTCGTGCGAGCACATTAATGAATTTGGGGTACAACAATGCAGATCCTGAAAAAAGAAGACAATTGGATTGGCCATTACGTTATAAAATAGTATTTGGGATCGCTCGAGGAATGCTTTATCTACATGAAGATTCTCGTCTCCGAATTATCCATCGTGACCTAAAATGTAGCAATATCTTGTTAGATAGTGAAATGAGCCCAAAAATTGCAGATTTTGGCATGGCAAGGATTTTCGAGGTCAATCAAACTCAGGCTAGCACAACTAAAATCGTGGGGACTTTGTAAGTCTTAGTTTTTGAATAGATGACTTTGTAATTGGATGCCAGACTTGCTCATTTTATCTATTTATGGATGCTCACTAATCTGCATCTAAATATGCTATATACATATGGCTAATGTTTGAATTTGCAGTGGTTACATGTCTCCAGAATATGCAATGCATGGAGAGTTCTCGGTGAAATCGGATGTTTATAGTTTCGGCATACTACTTCTAGAGATCATTTGCGGCAAGAAGAATAACTTATACCAGGATGAATATCTTGCTGGTTATGTAAGTTTCACCATGCTACCGAGACAATTTTTTACATTGTATATTAGTAATTTTCCCCAAGTGAAATTGGAATTCCTATAAAACTTAGTCCTTTAGCCTACATAAACACTTGTCTCAATTATCCTACTCCTTGGTCATATATGTTTCTTTTTTTTTTTTTTTGTGGAAGATTTTAGATGTCTTGCATGATGAGTCATTGAATTAATGCTGCAATTTTGTAAAGATTTTCCGGAATTATTCTTGTAGGCATGGAATCAATGGAGAGACGGCACACCCTTGAAAGTGTTGGACTCGGCTATTGTGGATTCAAATTCAAGAGATCAAGTGCTTCGATGCCTACATATTTGCTTGCTATGCATTCAAGAAGATCCAGCTATTAGACCCACCATGACAACCGTAGTTCTCTTGCTCAGCAGCAATTCCATTACACCACCATCGCCCCAACATCCAGCCTTTTTTGTCCAAATGAAAGGGCCTGAATCAGACCAATCCACTAGGAGGATTATGCCTTTGTCAATCAATGGCATGTCGCTTACCGAATTATACCCCCGGTGAATGGCGGCGTAAGCGACATCTTTCTTCACGGATGGGCTTGTGGTAAATTAAATATCATTTCTTTACACCACTAATGTACACATTAAAATCTATTCACCAAATTCCATCGCCTCAAACTCCTAGCGATCCAGTCATGAAAATTAGTCCAAAACACTATTATCGAATATGGAAATTTCTAGATGTCACATAGCCACCAGCAAGATAGGTGAAGACCTTACCAAATGAAGAGTTTGATCGCCTTGCCATGAGACGTTATGCATGACCATGGTCAATATCTAAGCACAAGATTGGCCAAACAAATGGACCATTGGCATGTGATTTTGATGACATTGATCAATGGATAAGACTATTGATATTTGTTTTGATATTATTGTGAAATGGATATTTCTGCTATAAATATAGCTATGTTGAAGCGTATATAACTCATTTTCTTCTTATAAGTTTGTTATATTGTGAAATTCAATATAACAAGTTATATTTTGTGTCTTAAACATGCATAGCAAATGTTCAATCTGCTTAGAAGAGATACGCACTACTCACTGAACTATGATTACTCACGCCTTTCCTTCCCAAACTTTTTAGTTTCCTTGGTTAGCGGCCAATAGAGTAAAAGCGCTACATGAAGACTTATGGGAGTTGATTTTTGTATGGTTTGAGACTACATCTTTTGGGTGGAAGGATGGTCGTGTCATTCCCCATATTTGCTGTCTTTCAGGTTGAAGGACAATAATTGCAAATATATCTTCAATCTTAGGCTTCAAAGTAGAATTGCTCGAGACATTTAACTGAAATATGGTACCACTAGTTTCCTCCATCAATGCTAACTTATTTGGAGAGAGATGACAGCAATTCAATAGAGACTAAGCCTATTCAGAATCAATATCTTCCTCAAAACTCAACTTATTTATATCAAATCAACCTTAGATACAGCACACTCTCTACCTCTTTCTTTCTTTTTCTGCAAGAAAATGCCACTACTCTCCCTTCTCCACCGCTGAGAACATTTGGCCCTCTTTTTATTTCATTTATTTTGACTTTTCCTCTTTCTTTAAAAAAGGGAAAAAAGCATTAGAAGTCCTAATACTTGTAACGAAAGTGTGATTGAGTTCTAAAATTTTTAAAAAGTGCAATTAAGTCCTAAAATTTTTCATGAAAGTGCAATTAAGCTTTAAAACTTTTAAAAATGCCATCATGTCTTAAAATTTGTCAAATTAGTCCATTTAATTCCTTGTATTGATTGCATTTTTTGAAAATTTTGAGACTCAATTGTATTTTTGTTATAAATTTTAGGATTTTGAGTGCACTAATCTCTTTTTTCAAAGATGTGATAGGCCTATGAAGCAGACCTAGCCCATCACGGTGCACACGTTAAATGAGGTCCAATGTGTCCTTGACTTCAATTTGCTCTACAAGTCTTCTCTTGTAAACAAAACAAGGAAAAACTCCAATTCAGTTGACTTGACTGACTTATGGTACGAGCAACATTTCTTGTATAATCAAATGTCTTGTAGAGTCAACTACTAGGAGGTTGCAATAGGGGCCCAATAGGGGAAAAAGAAGGATCCGCAAAAAGAAAGCCTTGTAAATTTCCTTTGTTCCTCCAATAATAACTACATCATGTATATTTAGCTGAATTGCATGTAGACTTGTGGTTTATAAAAATAGCCAAAGTTCTAACTAGACGCACCCCCATATAAATATCTTTTGAATATCTCTTCTTAGCCATCCAATCATCAATACCTCCTCTTATAATTCACTATGTATAGACACACCCCCATATAAATATCTTATGAATATCTTTTCTTAGCCATCTAATCATCAATACGTGAATTCTCCCTTCTTCTTAAGTTTTACCAAACAATAACTACAACTCATGCTAGCCCAAACAATAACTACAACTCATGCTGGTCCCAGTATATAACTAGAAAATTTCTTACAACCTTTTTCTAGAAAACCTTTATTTGACCAAGCACCTTCTACATCATATAAACACCATTTTACCAAACAATAACTACAACTCATGCTGGCCCCAATATAAAACTAGAAAATTTCATACAACCTTTTTCTAGAAAACCTTTATTTGACCAAGCACCTTCTACATCATATAAACGCCATTCACATTGGAAGATCAACTTTAGTTATTGTCGCTTGTATGGCTGGTCCATCTTTTGATCTAGTCTTCCCCTTACACGCACTTGCAAATGGCGAGAGCAAACCATCATCCTCCTCGCAAATTAGGTTTTCAATTTAATTTTTTAGTGAACATTTGTCATTGTCTTATAAAACTTTAGGTAGATTTCATTTGATAGTTGGTGTTTTAGAGATGTCTTTTATCTAGCTATCTATGTGAGTCTCCAAATTTAGCCCGCAATTGCCTTTCATTTTAAGTGCAGAGATTAAATCCAATGATGTTAGGATATTTCAATGCAAAAATTGCTGATCTCCTTAGAAATGACTAAATATTTATGGATTTATCAAAAAATAACTGAGGTCATGAGATAAAAATAGGGCTTATCGATCTATTTATCTATTGTAGCGAAAAAAAAGGGGGTTTTAGACTTTTGACTAGACAAAATATTAAACCATCTACACATTGCACTTTGATTATGCCAATGTTACTTAAATATATTGTCAATTGAGAAACGTGTATGATGGAGAAGGGCAAAAATACTAAATAACTAACAAAATTGGTAGTCAAATACCCAACAACTCAGCAAAATATTTCGAGTGGATTGAAGTCCAATTTGTTTTTGTTTGCAAATCAATTCTAAATAATTTAAGTAGTAAGTATATTGGAAGTCCTAAAGCTTGTTATGAAAGTATAATTAAGTCCTAAAACTTATCGCAAAAGTGTAATTGAGTCCTAAAATCATCAAAAAAATATAATCAAATCCTAAGACTTGGAAAATTTTGTCCAATAAAATCATTCCGTTGATTTCATTTTCTAAAAGTTTTAGAACTTGATTACACTTTTTTGAAAGTTGTGGGAGTCATTTGCACTTTCACGACAAGTTTTATGATTTGATTATACTTTCTGAAAATTTTAAGACTCAATTGTACTTTCATAATAAATTTTATGACTCAATTGAACTTTCATAATAAGTTTTAGGACTTCCAATATACTTGTCTCATAATTTATGTAGCAGTTTCTGATGACATGGAACTCAATGTAGAGAATTCATTTTCTTCAAGCATCCTTATTTACGTTGATGAAAACTTATGTAAATTTGACTATGTTATTTGTAAGTAGCATAAATGTCTTCCATATCTCTCTCTCGCTCTCTCTCCCTCCTTCCCTCCCTCCCTCTCTTGCTAATCTCCAGTTTCGTCTACATCATTATCCTTGACTTATCTTTCCAAGTCTCCACTTGAGATTGAGGACGAAACAGTCCAAACTCACTCAACATCATTCAGCTTTCGTGAACCCACGGCAACGTTACTATAATTGCGTCTAATTCAATCTATGACGCGAGTCACGCTCATTTGAACAAAATTATTTAGTGAACTTAGCACGCTTGTATATATATATATATATATATATACATATTTATATATGTATGTGTGTATAAATAAATTCGAACGTCAAATCCAATAGCTCTCTTGTGAGTTCACTCTTACGGAATGAACTATATGTATATTATGTTTATGTGATAATTTCATCGCTAGACTTGTAGGATGACAATTGAGGTAGGAATAAATGGACTTGCCCACCCAGGAGGTGATAGTGTTTATGGATAATATCTGTCAGAGGTGCCTTTTGAAGAAATGATACTATTTAGTGTTGGAATCTAAGATATTGTTTTTTGTCAGAAGGAAACTACAATGTTCCTAATTGACAACAAATCAAGTTTAGCGGCCATCTAGAGACAAGACTGTGAGAGTTACTGTACGATAGATTAACTAGGGCTACATCTTAAGTATATTGGATGAGTATTACAAATTGATTGCATTTTGTCTCCCAAATAAATATGCGTCACTCATGTGAAACGTTTTGGAGGGATTGGACTTTTCCTTTGACAGTCGCATCAAATTATACGAATCAATTTTCAAAATTTGAAATTATTGCTATTATTACCGTAATTTTGACGGAAAATTCAAAACTATAAGCACCACCAAAATCCCTCCCATCCCATCTCTGTCTGTCTGTCTGTCTCTGTCTCTCTCTCTCTCTCTCCAACGACATCGTTGGTATACATGTTTTGACTTTTCCTCTTCCTGTCTCCACGTAGAGCCAAATAAGAACGCTTCAACGCAATTGACTTTGGTCAACGACCTCGTGCGAGGCAAATGCTGTCTTCCATCCTCACCGTCCATTCATTCCACTGCCCACCTAACGAACCCCACCTCCTGTCGCTGTAACATCTTGACTTGGACAACGACCGCAGACCGGGTAGTATTGAATTGTCGAAAACCCCATTTGACAGAGCAAAAAATTATATAATATAACAGCCTCTCACGATTTTAGATATCAATTTATATGTTACAGAACTCCTAAATATGTCGTGAGGAATAGTATTTCAAATTTATAATGCTCAAAACTATGTGCTCAAATTTTGATTTGTAATGGTGCCCCTTATATTAATTTAAGAGCATGATGGTGTGGTGTGGTTGATAATTTTCACCGATAAGAAGGTACGAGGGTCCTGCTCTATTGTGCGTGGACAGGGATCCAGGGGGCCACCTCGGCAGGGGTAGTAGGGTGCCGACGCCAAAGGATTTTCAGAATTTGTGGCTCATATTTTATTGGTTGCTTGGGTTTAAGTCTATAAATAAGTACTAAGTATATATAATATTTCTCTTATAATTGAGAGTCGTAATAGAGATGTGCGGATATTAATTATAATGAAATCCTTTATTGGATGTAGCCCTACTTTAAAAGTGAATCAGAATAAATCTTGTGTCTTAATTTTTCTTTCTCGCTTTTACTCTCTATTAGGTTGCTTTTACTCTCTATTTTGTTGCTCTGAATTCTAAAGCATGAAAATAACGGTTTTCTGGACCTGGTACTGTTCATACTGCAATTACTTATCCTAAGAATTGATGTTCATCAAAATTGATTCTCCATATGCTCTTCTTCTTCCTACAATCTTCTGCCCGTACTCGTGCGCAAGCCCAATCAATTCATCAGCCTGGCAAATCATGAGTTCTTGCTTCACCATCTTCCTCTCCCTCTCCTTCTCCTCTTTCTTCTTCTTCGTCTTCGTCCAGAATTTCAGTGCTGAAGCTGCCCCCAATTATCTAATTCGTTTTTGCGCACGCATTAGTTTCTTCACTCCCAACTCCACCTACGAGTCCAACCTCAACACCGTCCTCTCTTCCCTCTCCTCCAACGCCACGACCAGCACCAACGGCTTTGCCACCGCCACCGCTGGCCAGGACGGTCCCGACCAAGCCCATGGGCTCTTTCTCTGCCGCGGCGATGTCAGCATCTCCACGTGCAGCGACTGTGTGGCCACTGCAAAGCGTGATGTCCTCCGAAGATGCCGCAACCAGCGAGTCGCCACGATCTGGTACGACGAGTGCATGTTGAGGTACGACAACAGGTCTTTCTTCTCGTCCTTGGAAACGAAGCCTACTTACACGACGCCCAACACTTCGAACATCACTGATCCGACCCGGTTCGTACAAGTCCTGGGACAGACCATGGATAAAATCAACATAAGGGCACTCGACGGCGGGTCGGGGAAGAAATTCGCGGTCGAGGAGGCGAATTTGACGAGCCTGCAGAAGCTGTACACCCTCGCGCAGTGCACGCCGGACTTGATGGCGTTCGACTGCAACCGGTGCCTTCGGGATATGATCTCGAACCTCCCCCAGGATAAGCAAGGTGGGAGGAGTTTCACTCTGGTCTGCGGCGTCAGGTTCGAGCTGTTCCCGTTTTATAATGCCTCGGCCATGGCGGCCCCAGTGCCTCCGCCATCCCGGCTTCCGCTTCCTCCAGCTCCCGAGACCAGACCTAAAAGTAAGTGTTTGATTTTATTATTTTTCTTCCTCTATACAATGAATTTCTGATCTATTTAATTTTTTGGTAAACTGCTTATTCTACTCAATAGTTTAAATTCTCAAAAGATTCAACTTTTTTTTAACAAAAATAAAATGTGAAGTGCTGTCAATGGTTCAACATATCAAGTTTTGGGATGGATTCTAGAGGCTTTCCTGAGTCTCGTTCTCTCTCTCTGTCCTCTCGATTTGACTGGTGACGTAAAATTTTCGTGTCCTTTTTTCCTTTTTTCTGTTTTCTGAATTTTACGGAAGTTCATTTTAGCTTTTTGAGCAGTTCTACATCCACTCACGAGATTAGACTCTACATAACAATTGGTTAAATGTCGCTTTCAATCAACTAATGGTTAATCTCCTACAAACAAATGGTGCACTCAAATGGGAAAGATAATTACCGAATTAATACTGGATGCCAAATCAGATCTAGATATTCCAATTTTGTCAATATAATTTTTCCAATTAATTATTAACATGACGACCAGTCATATTGAGCTATCTTATATAGCACACTAACATGAACAACTTTACTCTAAATTATGTATTACGTGAACTACTGTATTAGTGATTTCTGGCAATAATTGGTTAGAAAAATTATATTGGAATTTTATGTAAAGATTTATTATTACATTATCTGATATCATGAAAAAGGTTATGTTCAAAGCAAGAACTTAGTAAATGCAACTATGTAGTCCCCTTGCTATTCTTAGGCCTTACCCTATTGAGATCGACTTTTAGTATCCAACTAAATTCTTATTTTGAATATAAGGCTTTCTTACCTCAGTTTTTTATGCAAAGGATTATGAAGGCTAGTGCATTTTTAGGATTGAATTTATCCCCACATAGAAATAAGGAAAA
This sequence comes from Eucalyptus guilfoylei, assembly GCA_016097605.1. NCBI lineage: Eukaryota > Viridiplantae > Streptophyta > Magnoliopsida > Myrtales > Myrtaceae > Eucalyptus > Eucalyptus guilfoylei. The sequence goes on along the minus strand of CM027864.1, from coordinate 42,184,117 downwards.
GAACGGAATTTTGAGAGATGGACAGTTATGGATTACAGCTTAATTTCTTCTAAATATTTGATCTTTAAGCGTACTCATTATGTTTGTCTTTTGGTCCGTATTTTAAGGCGCCTTCTTGCTTGGTAAATTGCCAATCTTCATGCGCTGGTCTTAGGTCTAATTCCAACCTAGTGAAATGAAGTGTTAGAATGTATAAATATTAAACATGTTTTCATCTAAAATGTTTTAAAATTAGTTTGGCGATGGTCTCATATATGTAATGGTACGTGTGCAGGAAAAAGCAACAAATCTACCATGATTACCATCACCACTACCATTTCTGTTGGAGGTTTTATGATAATTCTCTTTCTCACTTGTTGGATGCTTCGGAGAGAGGGAAAGAGGATGCATGAAGTTTTCAAAGTAAAAGGCGGTAAATCAACTATTTGCCTTTATTTTTTCTGTAAACTATCTATGTCATATAAATGAGCAAATTATGAAATTTCTTTATTTTTCTTAAGGAATCAGATATACTAATCATACAAATTAAGAGTATGTTTGATATATATGTAGCATATATAATAGAAAAGATCAAGGACAGAAATATGATTCTTCATGCTCTTTCAACCTTCAAAACTATACTTGACTTAAAAAGCAATCATAATGCCACCAATAAGATGAATACTTTGGGCATGTAACAGCTCATTTCTGGCCTTCTAGATGAGATACATGCAGCAATTCCACAAAAATTTCACCAACTACCAATGAAAATCTCTCCCTTTCATAGCTCGCTGCATTAGGAAAACAAAGCTGAAGGGCACTCTGCCAGACTTGCTTAGAGAAGCTGCATCCAAAGAACAAATGGGATCTTATCTCAGTGCTTTCATGGCACAAAAACAGAGAGTTTGGCCTTGATTAGAAGACTATATGTCAATTCCTTGAAATATAGGTAGCTTATCTTGTATTGCCAACCAAAATATGAATCTTAACCTCAGCAAATTAGATGAAAATCAAATTAGCTGATACCGTTCCAACTCTTGTGCCTCTTTTCCTCACAATCTCCCAAGCTAAAGAAGAGGTAGGAATGTCACAAGAAGCAGTGTAGGTACCTTGGTCTTGTAAACAAGACTTTGGACAAATTACACAAACAGCTACCTAGATTGATATCAAGTCTTCAGACCTCGAAGTGGGCCTTCTCCATTTAGAGCACAAATAATATAAGCTGCTTTTGCAATTCAAAGAAGAGCAGAATTTTAAACTACTCTCCTTGAAAATACATCTAGCAAGATCCCATTAGGATGCCATGAGTCATGCCAGAGTAATATAGATTCCACATGACCAACCACATAACGAGCCCTCAAAAAATTTCTAACATTTAGCAATTCCCTCAAAGCACAAGTAGCATCTACACCGCACTTAACAAACCTAGCATTACCTTCAGTATTGATGATATTTTAATTTTTTTTCTACATGACCAACCAAGAGGGGGAAGATTTCACTGGGGTAATGGGACATCAATGCCAATCTAATCCAATACTCTTAATTGTGATAATGTTCCCAAACACTGCATTTTTTGGTAATGCAGATGAAAATGAACTTACCACCGTGGAGTCCTTGCAATTTGACTTGGCTACAATACAATCTGCGACAAATGATTTCTCTCCTGAAAACAAGTTGGGTGAGGGTGGATTTGGTGAAGTTTTCCAAGTACGTATTACATATTAGTTGTAAACAATCAAGAATGCTTTACATATGAATTAAACATAATGGTGCTCAAGAGAAACGGAAACATGTAAAGATTTTATTCGTGATAAGGAATTAAATGATAAATTCAAAACACTGTAGGGTGAACTTCCTAATGGACAACAAATCGCGGTGAAGAGGCTATCTCAAAGTTCAAGACAAGGTGATGATGAATTCAAAAATGAAGTTCTATTAGTTGCGAAGCTTCAACACAAAAACCTTGTACGACTACTCGGATTTTGCTTGGAGGGAGACGAAAAGCTACTCGCCTATGAGTTTGTGCCGAATAAAAGCCTTGATTACTTCTTATTTGGTATGTTGTATTTTAACTATCTTATGTACTTTGCTTGAAATGAAATGTTCCAACCTTCACTAGCTGTGGAAAACTTGAAATTAAGAGATATTTTGTCCTTTCAACTATTTATAGTCTTTTGTTAAGCTACCTTTGATTGATAAGAGAAAATATATCCGCTTTGAGTTTTTGAATTGGTGCCACATGCTAGCACATAATGAGTTTTGGTGCAACAATGCAGATCCTCAAAAAAGCGATCAATTGAATTGGCCATTACGTTATAGAATAGTATATGGGATCGCTCGAGGAATGCTCTATCTACATGAAGAATCTCGTCTCCGGATCATCCATCGTGATCTAAAATGTGGCAATATCTTGTTAGATAGTGAAATGAACCCAAAGATTTCAGATTTTGGCATGGCAAGGATTTTTGGAGTTGATCAAACACAGGCTAGCACAAATAAAATCGTGGGGACTTTGTAAGTCTTAGATTTTGAATAGATGACTTTGTAATTGGATGCTAGACTTGCTCATTTTATCTATTTAAGGTTGCTCATTGATCTACTTCTAAATTTTCAATACACATTTGGCTAATGTTTGGTTTTGCAGTGGTTACATGTCTCCTGAATATGCCATGCATGGACGGTTCTCAGTGAAATCCGATGTTTATAGTTTCGGTATACTGCTTCTAGAGATCATTTGTGGCAAGAAGAATGGCTTCTACGACCAATTCGATGGGGGTGAATATCTTGTTAGATATGTAAGTTTTGCTATGCTACCCCGGCAACACACTTTTTGTAATTTTGGTCAACTGAAATTGAAATTCCTTTATAAAAATTTAGTCATTCAGCCGACAGAAACACTTATGGTTCTATTCCTTAGTCATATATGGTTTTTTGCAAGAATAAGATGTCTTGCTTGATGAGTCATTGAATTAATGCAACAATTTTGTGAAGATTTTTTGTAATTATTCATGCAGGCATGGAATCAATGGAAAGACGGCACACCCTTGAAAGTGCTGGACCCAGCTATTGTGGATTCAAATTCAAGAGATCAAGTGCTTCGATGCCTACACATTTGCTTACTATGCATTCAAGAAGATCCGGCTATTAGACCCACCATGGCAACCGTAGTTCTCATGCTCAGTAGCAATTCCATTATCCCACCATCACCCCGACATCCAGCTTTCTTTGTCCAGAGCAAATCGAGGGGACTGGGCATCCCAATGAAAGGGCCTGGATCAGACCAATCCACCAGTAGGATTAAGCTTTTGTCAAACAATAACTTGTCGCTTACGGAACTATACCCCCGGTGAATGGTGGTGTAAGTGAGATCTTTCCTCTTGGATGGTCTCATGGTGAGCTTGCTTAGCCTTCCACCATGATTTTTTTTGAACCATAAGCAAAAATATATGTATTTGGAGAATAACCTGTTATTTGCCAAAAGGGGTCGTGTGCATTTTAAAGAAGACTCTACATGTGTTATCCATCATAGTTGTTATGATTCTTCTAAGATTGTGTTACTACTTGAGGCTAAATCATACATCAATCCACTGTAAATTGGCACATTTGTACATTATTGTGCTTCTATAAGGCCCGATACTACTCTTGTCTAAGACAAAATAATCAAATTGAAGTGTTCATTAACTAACCCACTAGACTACACATTTCTTCAATTGCGAAATTAGTTGGGCTTCGGTGTTGTTAAAGCTATACTTGCATGTTGTAGGTGCTCCATCTTTGTTAGGCTTTTCTCTAGGGCGCTGATCAACTAGGGTGGGATTTGCAAGCCCTTTATTGCGGAATGCAAATCTCACCAGGCCATTCTCTTGTAAAATCCAAGTTGTCTACTATTATTGTGAGGCCCATCATTTAGTAGATTGAATCATTAGGGCCCAAAGAATTGAAGCCCTCCCTTGAAACCGATTGTCTAACTCACCTCAACCTTTGTGGGCTATCCTTTGTTCGGAAACCCTTCTTTGCTGTTCGGTGATCATACTTGAAGAAATGAAAGCGATATGTTCGATTCTTTGATAATAGTATAGCTCGAGGCAAAGATTATCCATTTGCTTTGTGGTTGCACTTTCTCTTGCGATATCAATAATAAATTTGTTGCAGTTGTGTCTTCTTAGTTCTTTGATCAATTGAGGTGACTTTTTAGTTAGTTGTCACGGTGTTTAATTAGATTAATTCTATCAATCTCCTTATCATCTCAACGTTTTTGGCGGCAGGTTTCATGAAAACCTCACCAACCACAGTTAGTCCTCTATAATGAGAGTTTAGGACTAGCTTTGACATTCTAGTAAGCTTTTGCCCATCGCTTATCGGTTTCTTCTAGTAATGTTATTTCATTTCGGGAGCTAAGAGAGTAGTAGTTTTTTGGGAGATTTAGAAAGGAAAACGGGGAAGCAAGTGGACTCATGTTGTGTACGTGTTGTATTGAGACATATATATATATATACATGTATATGCATATACATGTATATGCATATATATATATATATATATGTAAATGCCATTAATCATATGAAGTATAGAAGCTTAGAGTATATGCATATATATGTAAATGTCATTAATCATATGAAGTATAGAAGCTTAGAGCATACCTTACAAACACAACTAATGATGCGAGAATAGGGAGGTAGGAAGCCTCCACATAGTTGCCAACAAATATTTGCCACAGAGGGTCTACAATTTAGATAGGTGAAGCCTTACCTCTTACAATTTTACGTATCCTAGCCAAAAGAAGATGCCTCTAAATCGACTTATTTTGGAAACGTCTATGGTTACACTTCATCCAAATACAATACATGGTTGCTAAGAAGGATACCTTGAGGAGCCATGCTTCCAATTTCTTGCCCTTTGTGGCTCTTATCATTAGATGAAGTTCAAAATCCCATCCTCTTGAAGAATGCCAAATACCATTCTGTGCGAGAGGATACTTTGCCATATACTCCCAGTCTAGTTATACTCGAAGAATAAATGAGTTCACTCTTCTATACTAGAAATATAAAAGTTACATTGAATATCAATTGAAGGCTTCCATTGTGATACGGCCATATACTCCCATCTATTGATTGTTGGTACATCACTTGTTCAAGCATCAGATTATTGGGATCCATTTACTTAACCCAGTAATTTTCTCATAGTATACATTAATTTAAGGAGCTATCCCTTTCCCAATTTCTGAAAAGAATCACCCTGAACATGATGCCCCTATGTTGGATCAGGAATGATAGCTAGAATGTACGATAAGCAGCTATCGTCATGAACTTGCACCCCTACTTTCGACCTTAGCCTCCGGGGTACGGAAATTAAGGTTCAATGGGATACCTAAATTCGAAGTTTTTCGCATTCTCCACGTCACGCTCGAAGCATACAAATAGCTCTCGCTAACTCATTATATTTGTCTCCATTGCATATTTGTTGCGCCAGGGTCTCGTCCGGCAGGCCCTTATAATCTGGCAGATACAATGAAGACCAATAATGGTAGCCAACGCTCTCTCAAGAGAATCTATAATCGTTTCTATGTACCTGTGCTTCTCCATCTGCCTTCGGGTTTTCTTTGCTGTCTCACTGGACAAACCGAGTTAAGTTTGTATTATTGGAATGCCTCTGGCCTTTCAAAATGATGAGGGGCTTCCCCTAATAATTATAGCTCGTCCCTAGCTTGATTTTTTATTACCATGCTTGAATCTTACTACATTAGAATCTTCTGACTGAAACTTATTCTTGTAGGGTGCATTTATTTCCTGAAAATTATTTTTCGGGAATATATTTTTCACATTTTTTGGTGTTTGCTTCGCTTAGAAAAACAAGTCAACGAAAAAAAGGCTTTCCTACAAAAGTTTAAGTTTAGAAAAATTATTTCCCCTTTGAATGAGCCGGAAAAATTATCCCAAATATTTTCCTAGTCTTAGGGTCCTTGGTTAATAAAACCTTTGTTTAAAAAATAATTTTTAAAGAAATATATATTTTTGAATTACTTTTTATTTTTTAAAATGAAAAATTATTAATTTTCTTTTCTTTTCTTTTCTTTCTTTTCCTTTCTCCTTCATCATTCATCAATCTTGTGCCTCAATGATAGCCGACAACCTAGCGACCAGCCATGACCTAGGTCGACGAGCTCGAGGCTCAATTGATCTAGGCAAGCCTGAGTTGGTCGAGGCTGTTGAGATCGGGGTTCACTAGATCCAAGCTATGATGGACCAAATTTCGTCCAACTAATTAATTAGTCATGACGAATCTTATTAGTATAGATGATTTATTTTAATGGATGAACTTAGGGCCCAATACAATTTAATAATGCCTTATATGATTATTGTATGTACCTAAGTCTTACTATAGTACCTAATTTAATCTCTAATGTGCATGAATTAATATGGCCAACCACCTAGGTCTTATTTACATGAAATTATGACACATTTACTAATTTATTTCAATATTGCTGCCCCCTAGCCAATTACAAGCCATGCAAAAATGGCTAAAATTCCAAAATATACTTAAAATAGCCTAAACTAGGGTCATGATGAAGACTATTCTCCTTGGCCACTAAGATTTCATGCAAGAAGAGTCTTGAACAAGCCTAGATCTTCCTCCTCATCGTTTCTTCTAAGTTGGCAGCCCCTACTTCTTCATTTTTCTTCCTCTCTCGTTTCTCTTACACTCTCTCTCGCCAAGCACCTCTCTCTCTCTCTCTCTCTCTCGTTCCCTCCTTCTCATCGCAGTTAACCAACAACCTCAGGACACTCTCAAGCTGACGGCGAGCCTAGAAGGAGGAAACCGAAGTGCTACGATCATCAAGGCAAGGAGAAGCGGCATTCTCCTAATTCCTTTGATCTTCTTGGGACTTGGTTTTGTAGAATAGGAATATTTGTTGTTGTTCCCCATGTTTGTTTGTTTTTACGGCTTTGCATGTGTGCTGTGATGATGAAATAGAGCTGTTGAGATGCTGTGGAAGTGTGTTTTGAAGGAAATAATGACATGCATATTGGTTTTGAGGTTCGGATTGTGCTGCATGTGGTTTTGGTATTTGTGGTTAGCTTGTAGGAGTTTTTCTATGATCTATGATTGACGATATATGTCGCATGTGCTCTTTATGGTTTGATGGTTGCCCTAAGAATTCATGGGATCCATTCGATGCAAGAATTTCATGAAATCGTGCACTGTGGATTGGATTTCCTGAACTGGAAACCGATAGACCTTATCTATTTGTTAATTTTATGGAGTTTGTTGTGGTTCAAATTTGAGGCGGCTTTCCACATGAAAGTTGTATAATACATCTTGATATATTAATATATATATATTTTTTTTGAGGTGATATGGTTGGTACGAAGGCCTACTCATTTACGGTGTCTGATCTGGCCAGTGTAGTAGGAACAGTGACTTGATTACTTTCCTGAATTTTATAAAATTTTCCTCTTCGATTTTGGACTTGCTCCCCTCATAAAAGTTGTAAAGGAAATTCTAATTTATAATATATCCAAATTTCTATATTTTTTTACATGTTTAAGGCTGTTAGATAAGTATATCTTGAAGATCGGACGCTCAGTTCTAGTGAACCAAATTCTTTGTTATTTTTTGCAGCTTGCTGCTCTTTATACAAATTGTGTTGGACTTAGTTTCCCCCATGAAAAATGTTTGTTAAGGTATTCTTGATAGCATATTAAAATTTTAGAATTTTTTGAGTTCATTTATTTTGATTTTGATTTCAATTTCAATTTCCGCGGCAGTGCAATTCTGGTCGGTTTTGCCTTTGGTCCGAGTTTTATTAAATTTCTATGGGAAGACGATGGAATCTCGAATTGTGGTCTACTAATGATAGTAACTGCATTCATTTGGCTACCCAATGGAATATATTTAGCTTTAATATAATACCATTTTTTTCGTGAAATTTAAGCTAAAAATGTGAGGATTTTTTTTTTTTTTTTTGAGTGGGCTGTGAGTCAGTGAATTGTTTGTGATGACTTAGTGGTCATTTTGGTGTCACGTGTATCCCATGGGGTACATTGTATAGTGTATGATTGCCATGTCATTGCATTAGTGCGATATGCCTGTGATACAAGAGATGGATTGCGTAACCAAAAAAAAAAAAAAAGATGGATTGATTTATATAATGCGCAAGGCTAATGGACCTTGGATGCCTAATGATGGCGTAAAGTGGATGTCAGAGGTGAATGCCTTGACTAATAACCAAGATGCCCCGATTGTAAGTAGGGATGCCCAGGCTGGTGACAAACCCCCTTGACACTCAACTCAACTGCCAACAATGGCCTGGAGTGGATGTCAAAGGCGAATGCCCTAACTAACAATCAAGACCCCCTGGAGTAGGGATGCCTAGCATATGGAAACCGTGAATGCCTAGTTAGTGAACGAAAGGTCACTACTAGATCTGCCTACATGTATTGGTAGAGCAGTGAAACAAGGATGGACCCGATGATATTGTGCACGACAAATGAGAAGTGTGGTCCATTGCATAGTAGTGTGACTCATGTGATTGAACACGACGCGTGTTGCATAAGTGCATGTTGGCACTACTTGTGTGATTGTAAATGGCCTGAGGTATGTCGTGCGGTCATACTTGTGTGCTTGCTTACTTAGTTATCAGTTGTGTCCTAGGAATCAATAATAAATTAGATTGAGCGGTTTATGAGTTTACTGTTTCTCTTGCTAAGCGTTAGCTCACTCCTGTTATTATTTTCAGATTAATAGCTATGTCGCCAATCCCTGCATCCCCCATCTCCCACTATGGAGCGCTTGTGGTGTTAGAGGGTGAGCACCATGAGTTCACTAACTTGGATTTTCCGAGCACGATGTTTGTTTAGTACACAATTGTATTGTTAGTGGACATAGGACAGCCTAACCTGATTTCGTACCGTTTTGTTGCCATATTTGTGTTGATGGACGGTTGACTGATAGGACCTGGTGCAGGTAATGGGAGTGATGTAAAGGAGTAGGAGTTGGTGTAGGTCGGAGTGTGGAGAAGTATTCATGCTTGTTTGTATGACACGACCGTAACATTTTGGGGCATAGGATCGTGTAGTCGGGTTGGATGGATGGATGGAGAGTAGCGAGGTGTACAGCAGGGTTAGGGAGATAGACATTTTTTGGAGTTCTCCCAGTTAGGTCCTCTCTTTTGATATACATTCCGTCACCCGATGTAAATATGAATATGTAAGTAATGAAAGCATGATTCCCTTTACTATTGATGTCTTTAGTGACGCATGTATAATTCATGTTATAAATGCTAACCTTTAGAAAAGACTTCCACTTGCGTGATAACTTAAAGTAAAGACAGAATAGGGATTTGTGAGGTGGTGGGTTGGGACATCACACAAGCAAGGTCGCGCTTAACGTGATCTTGGCGAGCTCAAGCTTACCTGAGGCCGGTGACTCACGGCTCACCAAATTCCGCCAATTCAACGCTTGCCCGAGGTTGACGAGCTCAAGCTTACCTATGGTTGGCACCGCAAGCCTTGAACCAAAATATGCCCAATCATTTAGAAAACAAAACATTATAAATGATTAAATTAAGGACAGCGCTATTTCCACCTCTTATATGACTAAATCCATATAATCTTCACCTAAACACAAAATTACCCTCTACATTTAATTGCAATTTAAATCAGTGGTCCTAAATTTATTTACTTTCCTTTTCTATCTACCATTAGTTATGAATTTCATATGTTTAGTTTTGTTTATTGTAGATTTTCCATATATATAAAAGGCATGATGTCTTTTTTTATTGTAAGATATTGCTTCCATAAAAATTTGTTTTGTCAAAAATTGAATTTTCCAAAAAAGAAAGTTCACTTCTTTTCTATGTTGTCGATTAAAATTATGGATAAAATTTTAAGTAAATGTAATATAATTAAGTCAAAACATTGCATAAAGTAAGAATTTTTTTTTGGAAAATGCAAATGGAATTTCATTTTTTTGGATTGACGAAAATTAATGTCATCCACGAATCTTTAAAAAAATAAATATCAAGATACCTCATTGTGCATATTGTTTTTGGTGTACTCCTAGATATTCTTATAATGTATTACATGCTCTATGTAAAAATATCTTGCTAATATAGTAAGGAAAAATATAAATGTTTTGATATAATCAAAACAAAGACTTGATATATATTTTAGACTAATGAAATTAATAAAAATTTTACTAAGAAAGTGAGCTTTTGATATAAGATGGACAAAAAAAAAAGAGAAGTTGCTATAAGATCAATAATGAAGAAGAGACATTTCAATTTCATACTATATCAAAAAAAATCTTTTTCTCTTCCTATTAGTATGATAGTTTTGCATGTAAAACGTTAGATGAATATATGAGAATTTACTTTTCTTTAATACACTAAAAAACGAAATTTGTGAAATGCTTACTTATGGTAACTATACTAAATAAAATTTTTTAAAAAAATAGAAATTGAAGGAGTGGGGCCATTTCCTAAAACTGCAATTGAAAAATTGATGCCAGTTTATATTTTTGATGTAAATGGGGTGGATTTAGTTATTTATGGGTGAAAATAGCATCACCCTAAAATAAATGGAATTTATTTTTAGGCAGATTTTTCACTAATCATTTGAGTGGAAATGAACATCAAAACTCGTTTCCTATCTTCGTGCGACATGATTATGTTATTAACTCGAAATAACTCTTTTGATCGTGTTCATTCATATGCATTACACAGTCATTCAATGGTGCCTATATATCTTGTCTGGGCTTATACATTAAATTACGACTTCTACTGTGATGAAAGAAGATTATCATCAATTACGTGGCTAAAGTTAAAAGTCAATTACTCGAATCAGCATCACCTAGCCTGTCACGGCTTCAAAAAAGGAATAATTTCACTTCAGTCAAATTATTCGAATAGAAACTAATCTGAAAGACGAAAGAAGTCGATCTTCATTCAACAGATGTGCATTTCCCGTAGCCAACTTTGCATCTCCCAGCAACGGGTCCCGCTCAGCGTCATTCTGAATAAAGGAATGCAGGAGTGAGAGCGACATGATCTCTTACGTTACCTTCTTTTACATGGCCACGGTCTCCCCGTAGAAAATTATATACGAGTTCGTTTAAAAATATATCCAATTTATTTATTTTTTACAGAGTTAGTAACACTGATTTAGGCATTGTTGAATCTTTATTTCTTCGATTTCTTCGATTTTCTCTTTTTAAGACGAAAATCATTATTATGCGAAGCAATGATCCCTGCAGGAACTGAATTGGTTCTATCCATCCAATTCGATGCACAAGACAAAAGTGCTAAACCAAGGATTTTGTTTTAGGAGAATACTAGGCTTACTAAGATTAGTTTATACAACTAATTTATTACTTGAGGTATCGGGCTATTATTGATCCTAATATATAACGGATTTTTTAGAGGATGGCTTACAATCTTACATATTTCTTTGTAAAACAGTTTTGTAAACTAGTTTTAATGAATCTAACTCTGTGGTTTGAGGTTTTAACTTGTCGAACATATATTACTTTTCGTCTTTTGATCAATAAAAAGGTTTGTTTGATCAATATGGACAATCGTTTGAAAATTAACTATGAGCATTCTATTGTTTCCTTCAGCTGTTGTGCTTGTCTACTCTAATCAGATGAGGTCTATGGTTATGACGGAGTTCAAGCATGCTTGAATTTGGGAGATTTCTATGGCTATTGAGCCCATGAGAAGCTATGGGAGAGTAGAAGTGAAGCTCAGATTTTCAACAAAGCAATTGCGACTTGGCTTAATAGTCGAGTCAAGGTGGCAATCATTGAAAGCATGTCTTGAATTTGGGCCCGTCGATCAATATTCGGCCTGATCAAAGTGAAGTACATGGAACCGAATTCAATTAGGATTACACGGAATATACGTTTTCATGTTCAAGTCCACTATTCAATACTATGCTTGGCTGTCAATTAAGTTCCTACACATATTTTCATGTGGCCTCAGTCTTCCCAAATTTACAAATAGTACCGTGGATATTGGCGAATTCTCATATCTCATTCTGTAATTTTTGAGTTAGAGTTGATTCCCAATTCCCGAGCATTCCGTTAAGGGCGCGTCGTAAGCATTTTATTCAGTTTGGACAATGGTGGTGCTGCTTGGCTGTGAACAGGTTGGTCAAATTGTCAGATTTCCTTTAGTCCCATGAATTGCCTTTCAGAATAGCAAAAGGTATTTTCAAGTTGAACTTTGTCGGTTACGCATCTGACCATATTGGGAACGGGAGGGGCTTAAATAGATAGACTATTCAAGTTAACGGACCAACAGTGGATTTTTGTACAAGCTTATAAGGACTAAAAAGAAAGACTACAAGAAAATCTCAAGAATCGGTGGCAGTCAAGGTTGTACATCAACGTAGCCCAAGAGCCCGAAAGTTCCGCTGAGAGCTGACAGAATAGCATTCCTTACTTTTAAGTATCGGTACCCGCACGTCTCGCTCTCAATTGGGGAAATATGCCATCTTAAAGTCAAGTCGTGAGCGAGTGGATGCATACATTTCCCGGTAAATACGGGCACGAGTGGACCACGAGGGACTGACAGCAGTTTGCCATTGGTGGAATCCACTCATAGTCAACTGACCGACTAACAAGAGCCCTTTTAAGGTGGCTTCTGAATTCTTTTTTCTTTTTTTTTCGAACAATGCACGGGAAACCAAATCTCCCTTATAAATTGATTTACAAAGTAATTTGTCGAACAATTTCTCTTTGTAACTTGATACAGATACCAATACTAATAATGAAGAAATTACATATATAGTACTTGTAATCTACATTTCCTAATTTTGAAATGGTGTTCCACATAAGAATTTGTCTTTGATTTCTTCTCTTTTATGTTTCGCATTCACTTTCATCTAAAAAGTTTTTCAGATTAGTTTGTTAATTATCTCATGCACGTAATGATACTCGTGCAGGAAAAAGCAACAAATCTACTATGATAACCATCGCCATTATTGTTCCTCTTGGAGGTGTTATGGTACTTCTCTTTCTCACTTGTTGTGTTCTTCGAAGAAAAAGAAAGAAAAGACGTGAAGTCATCAAGGGAAAGAATGGTAAATTGACTACTTGCCTTTATTTTCTCATAAACTATCTATATAATGAAAATTGAGAATCTTCTGAAAATTCTTTATTTTTCATAAGGAATTAGATATATTATTAATCATACAAATTAAGAGTCTATTTGACATAAATGTAACATATGTAACAAAAAGATCAAGGACAATATTCAAGAATGGAAAGATCAGGTTCTTCATATCCTTTCAACTTTCAAAGGTATACTTGACTCCACAAGCGTGTGTAATGCCATCAAGAAAAGGAATAGTTTGGAAATCCAATAGCTCGTTCCTGGCCTTTTAGATGAAATAGAGGCATCAATTCCACAAAAATTTCACCATGGACCTATGAAAATCTCTCCCTTTCAAGCTTGGTGCATTAGAACAATTCAAATTTCCAACCACCAATATCCCTAGGAGATTTTTACCAATATATATATCCCTAGGAGGAAAACAAAGCTAAAGGGCACCTTCCAGACTTGCTAAGAGAAATTGCACCTAAGAACTATGGGATCTAATCTCAGTGCTTTCAAGATACAAAAAACAGAGAGTTTGGCCTTGATTAGAAGATTATCTATTAATTGATAGATATATAGGTAGCTTATCTTGTATAGCCAACCAAAATACTAATCCAAACCAAACTACTTAAGGTCAAAGCCAAATCAACCAATCCCATTCAGCTATCGTGCCTCAATTCCTGACAATCTCCCAAGCTGAAGCAGAGGAAAGAATGTCATTCAAAGCTGCAAAAAGAAGACTAGGGAAAAATTACACCACAAATAGCTACCTGGATTAATATCAAGTCTTCAGTTCGCATTGGGCCATTTCCATTTAGTGTGAGAAATTATATTTTTTAAGAAAAGTAGAATCATAGACTACTCTCCTTGGATATGCATTTAGCAAGGTCCCATTAGGATGCCATCATTCATGCCTGAGTGATATAGATTTACCATTACCAACCACATAACAAGACATTAAAACACTCCCAATCTTTAATGATTCCCTCCGACCATAGGTAGCATCTACACTACAATTAACAAACCTAACACTACCCTCAGCATGAAGAAGTAATGATGACATATGATTCATCTCATTACTTTGTTTCTTGTAGTATTGTAGAATTTTTTTTCCCTTCATGACCAATCAAGAGAGGAAAGATTGCTTTGGGGACACAACCATGTCAGTCTAATCTGGTGCCTTCATTGTGATTATGTTGCCAAGCACTAGCAACCCTATAAACGCCATAAGGAGCCACCATTGATGTAGTGTGATAATCAAATTGGGTTGCTGGGTAATGTAGGTGCCAAGGGGCTTACCACTGTGGAGTCCTTGCGATTTGACTTGGCTACAATACAAGCAGCAACAAATTATTTCTCTCCTGAAAACAAGTTGGGTGAAGGTGGATTTGGTGAAGTTTTCCAGGTACATATGACATATCTATCAAAAACAATCAAGAATGCTTTACATGTGAATTGTAAGTATCGATCTCGAAGAAAAAGAAACATGTGAAGCTTTTCTATGTTAGTTTTTAAGTTGTTATAAAGGAATTAACAATACGTACAAAACACTTTAGGGTAGACTTTCTAATGGACAACAAATTGCAGTGAAGAGGCTATCTTGAAGGTCAAGACAAGGTGATGAAGAATTTAAGAATAAAATTTTATTAGTTGCCAAGCTTCAACACAGAAACCTTGTACGACTGCTTGGATTTTGCTTGGAGGGAGACGAAAAGTTGCTAGCCTACGAGTTTGTGCCAAATAAAAGCCTTGATTACTTCTTATTTGGTATGTTGCAGTTGAACCTTCTTATGTGCAAAATGTATAATTTTCTTGGAATCATATATCCAAAGCTTTCACTGGTTGTGGAAACTTTAAAATTAAGCCATTTTTGTTCTTTCAACTGATCATAGTTTTGAATGAGAATACATATATTTTGGTATTGCGTGATGAAACTTTGCCTTGAATTTTCTAATAGGTGCCATGTGCTAGATCACTAACGAATTTTGGTGCAAAGGTACAGATCCCGAGAAAAGGAGACAGTTGGATTGGCCATTATGTCATAAAATTGTTTTTGGGATTGCAAGAGGAATGCTCTATCTACACGAAGATTCTCGTCTCCGGATTATCCATCGTGACCTTAAATGTAGCAATATCTTATTAGACAGTGAAATGAACCCCAAGATTTTGGATTTTGGCATGGCAAGGATTTTTGGAGTTGACCAAACTCAAGCAAGCACAAACAAAATCGTGGGGACTTTGTAAGTCTTGGTTTTAGAATGGATGACTTTGTAACTAGATGCCAAACTTGCTCATTTTATCTATTTAAGAATGCTCATCAATCTGCATCAAAATATGCAATTATACATATGGCTAATGTTCGAATTTGTAGTGGTTACATGTCTCTAGAATATGCGATGCATGGAGAGTTCTCAGTGAAATCCGATGTATATAGTTTTGGCATAATACTTCTAGAGATCATGTGCAGCAAGAAGAATAACTACTACCACCAACTGGACGGGGGTGAATATCTTGCTAGTTATGTAAGTTTCACCATGCTACCGCAACAAATATTTACACCGCTTTTTTTGTAATTTTTGACAAGTGAAATTGAAATTTCTTTGTAAAACCTAGTCCTTTAGCCTACAGAAACACTTTTACAACTATTATTCGATTCCTTGGTCATATATGGTTTTTTCGCAAAATTCAAATGTCTTGCATGATGAGTCATCGAATTAATGCCATAATTCTGTGAAGATTTTCCCAACTTATTATTGCAGGTGTGGAATCAATGGAGAGATGGCAGGCCCTTGGAAGTGTTGGACCCGGCTATTGTGGATTTATATTCAAGAGATGGAGTGCTTCGATGCTTGCACATTTGCTTACTATGCATTCAGGAAGATCCGACTATTAGACCCACTATGGCAACCGTAGTTCTCATGCTCAGCAGCAATTCCTTTACCTTGCCATCGCCTCGACATCCCACCTTCTTCGTCCGAAGTAGCTTGTCGGGACCAAGCATTCAAATGGAAGAGCTTAAATCGAACCAATCTTCCAGGAGGACTATGCCTTCGTCAACAAATGGCGTGTCGGTTACTGAATTGTGCCCCTGATGAATGATGGTGTGACCAAAATCCTTCTTAATGGACGGTCTTGCTGTGAGAATGCTTGGCCTTCCACTGAGATTTATCTTGTACAAAAAGCAAAATCTAGAAATTTGGAGAATAAGCTGTTCATTGCTAAAGGGGGTTGTGTGCACTTAAAACAAGACTACACCTGTTATTGATCATAGTTATTAAGACTCGTCTAAGGTTTTGTTACTATTTGAGGCTAAATCATACGTAGATCCATCGTAATTAAGCATATTTGGACATTATTGTGCTTCTATAAGACTCAATCCCACTACTACTGTCATGGAACCAAATAATCATATTGGAGTGTTCGATATCTGACTCGCTAGATGACCCAAATCTTTACTTCTGTAGGTGCTCCATCCACGATGTATTGAATTCTCTTAAATCAGATGACCTTTTGGAGAGGTTGTCATTGTACTTTCCTCTCTTCTTCAACCAACTTTTAGGATATATTTGTTTAGCGGATAATTAATTATTTAAAAAATATTTTCCTAAACTTATATCACTTAAAAAATGAAATAATAATAAAAATATTATTATCCATAAAAAGGATTTAAATATAAATTGTTGTTGATAATGAAATATTTTTCATTTACTAATTATCTCAAGTGATAAAAGCCTTCACTTTTAAGAAAATATTTTTTAAATCATTCATTTTCTGTTAAACAAATAGAGTCTTATTATCCTTTTGTACGTATCTAATTTCTTTTCAAAGTTAAAGAAGTTATTGATCTTCACATTAAAAATTCATTTGATGGTGCTGATTACAGACCATCTTCTTCTTTCGATGTTACTCATTCAATATAAGATGTCTTTCCATGAAAGTTTTCTTCGGTTGGTCGCTAAGTTATGACTATGGAGGCTGGCTTCAAACCCATTGGTCTCACTTCATTTCTCTGGGAGGCCAATGTATATATTTTCCTTTATTCTAGTGCTTACGAATCTTCTGAGCTTCTTATTTCTTTGATTGATTCAAGTAACATTTTAGTTAGATATCGTGGTATTTAAATAGATTAATCTATCGCTCTTTTATTATTGAGTTGACAAGACGAGCGTCTAATTATTATCATTTAGGGACATGCGATTAAGCCGTCCCTAACATTTTTGGCAACAGGTTTGACAAAACCCTCATCAACGACAATTGATTGTGTACGAGCCGTCACTAGTGAGAGCTTAGGGCCTATTTCGACTTTTGTGTACGGTTTTGCCCATCGCTTATTGGATTTTTCTAGTAGTGTTGGCTCGTGTGGGGAACTACGAGACCAGCATGATTTTGGAAGACTTAGAAAGGAAAACGACTTAGCTAGTCTGGCTCATGTGCTGGACGTGTAGTATTCGAGCATTGGTACATGACTTGTTCAAAGCATAAGATTATTGGGATCCATTTATATTGGACACAGTGATTTTCTCATGGTATCCATTAACTTAATGAGCTATCCATTTCTTGATCTCCACACACACACACAAAAAGATAATAATTACCCTAGACTTTGACCCCCCCTCAAATCAGCCCTTTTACTCGGTCATGCAAACAGCCCGTGTCGATGCATGCGAACCGTTCGAACATCACAGACGACCGATACCGAGCTGGCGGGCTCGCGACAGCTTTACACGCTCACGGAGTGCACACCCGACATGACAGCTTCAGACTGCGGCACAGGCCTCCGGTGGGCAATCGCACGTCTCCCGCAGGGGACGCCGAGACGAAGGGTGTTGATTCCCAGCTGCAACGTGAGGTTTAAGGAGCACCACTTTTAAGACGCTGCTGCGTTGGGGACTCTGGCGACGGTGGGGGTGCCTAAAGGTACCTAGTTTTGTCTTTTTATTATTTATTTATTATTCTAATTTCCCTCTCTTTGGGGCAATATTAGAAATTAAAATAGCTGCTTTTTGCTTGGGAAATAATCAATTTTCTTTTAAAAGCGGCATTTGATCATAGAAATGTGAACTGCAGCTATTGTCGTCAATTTAATTTAGCTTAGTAGGACAAAAGAGAAAGATAGACTCAATCTATCTAGATCAACACAATCATAGTCCTTGGTCATATACTCATTTTAATATCCACACAATTTAGTATTGCGATGATGTCGGCCTGCATATATCGATTCTATATGTCAAGTCGTAAACGAGTGGATGGATAGATTTCCCGGTGAACACGGGCCTCAGCGGACCACAAGGGACTGGCAGCAATTTGCCATTGGCGGATTCCACTCAAAGTCAATTGACTTTGACTTACGAGAGCCCTTTCAAGGGGGCTTTTGAACTCACATTTTTTGGAACAACGCGCGGAAACTGAGGGCCTATTTGTTAATGAGTTAAATAATAACTGATTCTATTTTTTTTATTCCCTAAATTTGAAATAGAAATTTATTTATTAAATTTTTTATTTTTGAGAACAAAAATTCGTTTGTTTGTTCTTAGAAATAGATTTGAAATTGAATTAAAAAATAGAAAAAAGTTGTTTTGTTTTCTAGAACAATTCCAAAATCCAGCCCAAATCTTTTTTTTTTCCTCTTTTCTTTTCTTTTTTTCTCCTTCTCTTTTCTTCTTCTCCCACCAATCATCAGTCACTATTGGCCGCCAATGCCAATGGCCAGTGACTAGCTAGGTGAGGTTTGGCGACTTGTTGGAGGCTCACCTAGCCATTGCAAGCCTTGCCCAAATCAAGCAATAACCAAAGCTCTGATACCATTTTAATGAGAGAATAGTGACAACTCATACAATATCATATTAAAACAATAGAATAATCTTCCATCTTGTGTAAACCTAATAGAAACCGATATAGTAGAGCAAAATAAATATCAAGCATGCAAACACAAGGCGATTTTTTATATGGAAAATCTTCTCAATGTGAGGAGATAAAAAACCATGGGATCAGAGTCCACCTAAAAATTTTCACTCCCAACAAAATTGGGTAATCAAAGTTCTTCTCTAGCAAATCCAAAAGGTACATAGCAGCAAAGATCTCAAGAACATCAGTATTGACAACACACGTAAATTTTTCAAGAGATCAAGGATAAATTTGACAAAAAACACAAGTTTCGACTCAAGAAAAATTTAGTGTAGAGAGCTTCAAACAAAAATCAAACTGTCCAAATTCGAGAACAGTGCGCCATAAACATGTTGACAAAATTTCAACTTAATCGACCATGGATCAACCTCTTGATGTAAATCAAATTGACCTTGAAACCCCATATTTTTTGTTTTCTCTTTTTCTGTTATTACTGTGTCTCTAATAACTTCTTTGCGGTTACCACTTAAACGATAGTAAAAAACTATATTTCTCCATGTGACTTATCATATGGACTCAAGTCCTTTTGGACTTGTTATTCACTAAGCTTCTTTCACATGAAAGTGAACCCAACTAACAAGAATTGACCTTGGTCGAGCATGGATGTCTTAATGTTGTCAAAGCTTGTCTTCTCCTATTCTTGCTAGTGTAGAGAGAGGAGCGGGGGATAAGACAAGAGAGAGAAGAAGAAGGACAAAAGAAGGCGGAAGAGAGAGAGAAGATTAAAATAGGGGGAAAGAGGTTTGCTTAGCGTTTAGGGGAGGGACTTGACCTGGTCGGTCTAAAATTGGTATTTAAGTACTTTTCTCTTTAAAATGCATGAAAAAAAAAAATACTTCAGCAATTTCAAAAATTAAGAAAAAGCCTAAAGTGAATTTTGAATATTTTAATGCAAGAAAAAATCTTTTGAAAAATCATCCAATCTCAAGTTTTAAATAAGATCAAGTACTATGAGAGCATTAATTGATTAACTAGTATAATAAAGTCATCAATTCTAATTTTTCTGGTTGTGGGTTGCGTAGGAGTAAAATATTTATTTTGATATTTTAATTGGATTTCTAATTGATCCACCATAAATCCAAATGAAAATGTAAGACTTGCAGTTAAAAACTCGAATAATCAGTCATTAATTGGAGAGCTCGAAAAAGCCTGAACTAAACCTAAACTTGGTCAACCATGAACTTTTCTGCCCATAGGAGGGCTTTGAGGAGATCACGATAGTACTCACATGATCAGATGTTTATTTTGCGATCCCATAAAAGTCCACATGGGATATTAAGGGTGCGATAGTAACATTTCTATTCTAGGAAATAATTTTTTTTTCAAAAATAGTTCTTTTCTATTTCTACTTATCGGAACAATTTCTAAGTAAAACAATGTATTTGGTAACCATATAAAATTTATATTCTAGGAATAGAAAAAAGAATAAGAATGTGTTTAGTACGATCTACAAAAAGAATAGGAACGTGTTTGACAGCCACCACTCGCCATCGTCACTGCCGTTGCTCGCCACCGTAGCCACCGCCACCGACCACCTGCGGCCATTAACTGCCGATCGCCGCCACCGCCACCCATTGCAACCACCCCTTGCCGCACCGCCGATTGGCAACGATGGTCGGCCGGCGGCGACAGTAGTGACGGAGGGCAGTAGCTGGTAGAAATTATTTTTGAGCACACTAAATTATTTCTCTCCTGAAAAGAAGTTGGGTGAAGGTGGATTTGGTGAAGTTTTCTAGGTACGTATGACATATATATCAAAAACAATCAAGAATGCTTTACATGTGAATTGTAAGTAACGATGTCGAAGAAAAAGAAACATGTGAAGCTTTTCTATGTTAGTTTTTAAGTTGTTATAAAGGAATTAACAATACGTACAAAACACTTTAGGGTAGACTTCCTAATGGACAACAAATTGCGGTGAAGAGGCTATCTCAAAGGTCAAGACAAGGTGATGAAGAATTTAAGAATGAAATTCTATTAGTTGCAAAGCTTCAACACATAAACCTTGTACGACTGCTTGGATTTTGCCAAAGCTTTCACTAGTTGTGTAAACTTTAAAATTAAGCCATTTTTGTTCTTTCAACTGATCATAGTTTAAGCTACCTTTGAATGAGAATACATATATTTTGGTACTACGTGATGAAACTTTGCCTTGAATTTTCTAATAGGTGCCATGTGCTAGATCATTAACGAATTTTGGTGCAAAGGTACAGATCCTGAGAAAAGGAGACAATTGGATTGGCCATTACGTCATAAAATTGTTTTTGGGATTGCAAGAGGAATGCTCTATCTACACGAAGATTCTCGTCTCCGGATCATCCATCGTGACCTTAAATGTAGCAATATCTTATTAGATAGTGAAATGAATCCCAAGATTTCGGATTTTGGCATGGCAAGGATTTTTGGAGTTGACCAAACTCAAGCAAGCACAAACAAAATCGTGGGGACTTTGTAAGTCTTGGTTTTAGAATGGATGACTTTGTAACTGGATGCCAAACTTGCTCATTTTATCTATTTAAGAATGCTCATCAATCTGCATCAAAATACGCAATTATACATATGGCTAATGTTTGAATTTGCAGTGGTTACATGTCTCCAGAATATGCGATGCATGGAGAGTTCTTAGTGAAATCCGATGTATATAGTTTTGGCATAATACTTCTAGAGATCATCTGCGGCAAGAAGAATAACTACTACCACCAACTAGACGGGGGTGAATATCTTGCTAGTTATGTAAGTTTCACCATGCTACCGCAACAAATATTTACACCGCATTTTTTGTAATTTTCGACAAGTGAAATTGAAATTTCTTTGTAAAACGTAGTCCTTTAGGGGGTGCATGACAACCATTCTGTTCCAGAAATAGTTTCTGGAACAGAAATAGATTTTTCTATTTCTATTTCTAGAAGAGTTTCTAAGCAAAAGTAACCGTTTGATAACGACACAAAATTTCTACTCTAAAAATAGAAATTCGTTTGATAACGACACAAAGTTTCTTCCTTTCGGACGGTGGTAGACCGGCGATCGGCGACCGGAGGGCGGCGGTGGCGGCCGGCAGCGACCGGCGCCCGACGATCGGCGACCGGAGGGCGGCGGTGGACGGCCGCAGCGGCGGAGCGGGGGCCGACGATCGGTGGCGGCGGCGGCGGGGTTAGCGACCGCCCGCGGCGGCGGCGGGCGACCAGCGACCGATGGCGACGGCGACCAGCAATCGGCGGCGGTGGGGGGCGGCGGCCACCACGGCGACTGGCGGCGGCAAGGCAGCAAGGGCGCGGCGGCGGCGGCGAGCAACCGACGGACGGTGGTCATCGGCGACGAATGAAGGACCGATTGACGAACGATGAGAAGAATTTTTATTTCTGATTTCTATTCCAGAAATAGAGAAGTAGAAAATTTTAGCTTCTGATTTCTCTTCCAAACCTATTTCTGGAATAGAAATCTATTCTAGAAATAGAAAAACTGAATAGGTTTATCAAACGGATTTCTCTTTCAGAAACAGGTCTGGAACAGAAAAACTATTTCTGGAATAGAAATTTTGGCTATCATGCACCCCCTTAGCCTACAGAAACACTTTTACAACTATTATTCGATTCCTTGGTCATATATGGTTTTTTTGCAAAATTCAAATGTCTTGCATGATGAGTCGTCGAATTAATGCCATGATTCCGTGAAGATTTTCCCAACTTATTATTGCAGGTGTGGAATCAATGGAGAGATGGTAGGCCCTTGGAAGTGTTGGACCCGGCTATCGTGGATTCATATTCAAGAGATGGAGTGCTTCGATGCTTGCACATTTGCTTACTATGCATTCAAGAAGATCCAACTATTAGACCCACCATGACAACCATAGTTCTCATGCTCAGCAGCAATTCCTTTACCTTGCCATCGCCTCGACATCCCGCCTTCTTCGTCCGAAGTAGCTTGTCGGGACCAAGCATTCAAATGGAAGAGCTTAAATCGAACCAATCTCCCAGGAGGACTATGCCTTAGTCAACAAATGGCATGTCAGTTACTAAATTGTTTCCCCGATGAATGGTGCTGTGACCAAAATCCTTCTTAATGGACGGTCTTGCTATGAGAATGCTTGGCCTTCCACTGAGATTTATCATGTTCAAAAAGAAAAATCTATAAATTTGGAGAATAAGCTGTTCATTGCTGAAAGGGGGTTGTGTGCACTTAAAACAAGACTACACCTGTTATTGATCATAGTTATTAAGATTCGTCTAAGGTTTTGTTACTATTTGAGGCTAAATCGTATGTAGATCCATTGTAATTAAGCATATTTGGACATTATTGTGCTTCTATAAGACTCAATCCCACTACTTCTGTCTAGAACCAAATAATCATATTGGAGTGTTCGATATCTGACCCGCTAGACGACCCAAATCTTTACTTTTTTAAAAAAAGTTGGGGGTTTCAGTACCTTTAGGTGCTCCATCCACGATATATTGAATTCTCTTAAATCCGATGACCTTTTGGAGAGTTTGTTATTGTATTTTTTTTTTGATAAGGTAAGTATTATATAGAATTCAACTAATAAATGTACAGCAGGGGATCTCGGCACCACAAAAACTTACACTCATAGTGACAAACAAGTAATGTTTGTTATTGTACTTTCCTCTCTTCTTCAACCAACTTTTAGGATTCATTTATTAAGTGATAAAAGTCTTCATTTAAAAAATAATAATTTTCAAATCATTCATTTTCTATTAAATAAATAGAGTATTATTATCCTTTTGTATGTATCTAATTTCTTTTCAAAGTTAAAGAAGTGTAAAGATGTTAAACAAATAGAGCATTATTATCCTTTTGTACGTATCTAATTTATTTTCAAAGTTAAAGAAGTTATTGATCTTTACATTGAAAATTCATTTGATGGTGCTGATTATAGACCATCTTCTTCTTTCGATGTTACTCATTCAATATAAGATGTCTTTCCATGAAAGTTTTCTTCGGTTGGTCGCTAAGTTATGACTATGGAGGCTGGCTTCATACCCATTGGTCTTACTTCATTTCTCTGGGAGGCCAATGTATATATTTTCCTTTATTCTAATACTTACGAATCTTCTGAGCTTCTTATTTCTTTGATTGATTCAAGTAACATTTTAGTTAGATATCATGGTATTTAAATAGATTAATCTATCGCTATTTTATTATTGAGTTGACGGGACGAGCGTCTAATTATTATCCTTTAGGGACATGCAATTAAGCCGTCCCTAACATTTTTGGCAACAGGTTTGACAAAACCCTCATCAACGACAATTGATTGTGTACGAGCCGTCACTAGTGAGAGCTTAGGGCCTATTTCGACTTTTGTGTACGGTTTTGCCCATCGCTTATTGGATTTTTCTAGTAGTGTTGGCTCGTGTGGGGAACTACGAGACCAGCATGATTTTGGAAGACTTAGAAAGGAAAACGACTTAGCTAGTCTGGCTCATGTGCTGGACGTGTAGTATTCGAGCATTGGTACATGACTTGTTCAAAGCATAAGATTGTTGGGATCCATTTATATTGGACACAGTGATTTTCTCATGGTATCCATTAACTTAATGAGCTATCCATTTCTTGATCTCCACACACACACACAAAAAGATAATAATTACCCTAGACTTTGACCCCCCCTCAAATCAGCCCTTTTACTCGGTCATGCAAACAGCCCGTGTCGATGCATGCGAACCGTTCGAACATCACAGACGACCGATACCGAGCTGGCGGGCTCGCGACAGCTTTACACGCTCACGGAGTGCACACCCGACATGACAGCTTCAGACTGCGGCACAGGCCTCCGGTGGGCAATCGCACGTCTCCCGCAGGGGACGCCGAGACGAAGGGTGTTGATTCCCAGCTGCAACGTGAGGTTTAAGGAGCACCACTTTTAAGACGCTGCTGCGTTGGGGACTCTGGCGACGGTGGGGGTGCCTAAAAGTACCTAGTTTTGTCTTTTTATTATTTATTTATTATTCTAATTTCCCTCTCTTTGGGACAATATTAGAAATTAAAATAGCTGCTTTTTGCTTGGGAAATAATCAATTTTCTTTTAAAAGCGGCATTTGATCATAGAAATGTGAACTGCAGCTGAATTTCCATGATGATATATATTATAATATTGTCGTCAATTTAATTTAGCTTAGTAGGACAAAAGAGAAAGATAGACTCAATCTATCTAGATCAACACAATCATAGTCCTTGGTCATATACTCATTTTAATATCCACACAATTTGGTATTACGATGATGTCGGCCTGCATATATCGATTCTATATGTCAAGTCGTAAACGAGTGGATGGATAGATTTCCCGGTGAACACGGGCCTTAGCGGACCACGAGGGACTGGCAGCAATTTGCCATTGGTGGATTCCACTCAAAGTCAATTGACTTTGACTTACGAGAGCCCTTTCAAGGGGGCTTTTGAACTCATATTTTTTGGAACAATGCGCGGAAACTGAGGGCCTATTTGTTAATGAGTTAAATAATAACTGATTCTATTTTTTTATTCCCTAAATTTGAAATAAAAATTTATTTAGTAAATTTTTTATTTTTGAGAACAAAAATTCGTTTGTTTGTTCTTAGAAATAGATTTGAAATGGAATTAAAAAATAGAAAAAAGTTGTTTTGTTTTATAGAACAATTCCAAAATCCAGCCCAAATCTTTTTTTTTTTCTCTTTTCTTTTCTTCTTTTCTCCTTCTCTTTTCCTCTTCCCCCCACCAGTCATCAATCACTGTTGGCTGCCGATGTTGGTGCCCGGCGACCAGTTAGGTGAGGGTCGGCGACTTGTTGGAGGCTCACCTAGCCATTGTGAGCCTCGCCCAAATCAAGCAATAACCAAAGCTCTCATATCATTTTAATGAGAGAATAGTAACAACTCAAACAATATCATATTAACACAACAGAATAATCTCCCCTCTTGTGTAAACCTAATAGAAACCGATATAGTAGAGCAAAATAAATATCAAGCATGCAAACACAATGCGATTTTTTACATGGAAAACCTCCTCAGTGTGAGGAGATAAAAAAAACCATGGGATCAAAGTCCACCTAAAAAATTTCACTCTCAACAAAATTGGGTAAACAAGGTTCTTCTCTAGTAAATACTAAAGGTACATAACAACAAAGACCTCAAGAACATCATTATTGGTAACATGCATAAATTTTTCAAGAGATCAAGGATAAATTTGACAAAAAACACAAGTTTTTATCGACTCAAGAAAAATCTAGTGTAGGGAGTTTCAAACAAAAATCAAACTGTCCAGATTCGAGAACAGTGCACCATGAACATGTTGACAAAATTTCAGCTTAATCGGACCACGGATCAACCTCTTGATGTAAATCAAATTGACCATAAAACCCCATATTTTTTGCTTTCTCTTTTTATGTTATTACTATGTCTCTAATAACTTCTTTGCGGTTACCACTTAAAAGATAGTGAAAAACTCTATTTCTCCATGTGACTTATCATATAGACTCAAGTCCTTTTGGACTTGCTATTCATTAAGCTTCTTTCACATGAAAGTGAACCCAACTAATAAGAATTGATCTTGGTCGAGCGTGGAGGTCTCAGTGTTGTCAATGCTTGTCTTCTCCTATTCTTGCTAGTGTAGAGAGAGAAGTGGGGGATAAGACAAGAGAGAGAAGAAGAAGGACAAAAGAAGAGAGAGAGAGAGAGAGAGAGAGAGAGAAGATTAAAATAGGGGGCAAGAGGTGTGCTTAGCGTTCAGGGGAGGGACTCGACCTGGTCGGTCTAAAATTTGTATTTAAGTACTTTTCTCTTAAAAATGCATGAAAAAAAAAAAACTTCAACAATTTCAAAATTTAGGAAAAAGCCTAAAGCTATTTTTGAATATTTTTAATGCAAGAATAAATCTTTTGAAAATCATCCAATCTCAAGGTTTAAATAAGATTAAGTACTGTAGGGGCATTAATTGATTAAGTCCTCAATTATAATTTTTCTGGTTGCGGATTGCATAGGAGTAAAATATTTATTCCGATATTTTAATTGGATTTCTAATTGATCCATCATAAATCTAAATGAAAATGTTAGACTTGCAAGTTAAAAACTCGAATAATAAGTCATTAATTGGAGAGCTTGAAAAAGCTTGAACTAAACCTAAACTTGGTTAACCATTAACTTTCCTGCCCGCAGAAGGGCTTTGAGGAGATCACGATGGTACTCACTTGATCAGACGTTTATTTTGTGTGATAGTAAAATTTCTGTTCTAGGAAATAATTTTTTTCAAAAATAGTTATTTTCTATTTATAATGATTGGAACAATTTCTAAGTAAAACAATATATTTGGTAACCATATAAAATTTATATTCTAGGAATAGAAAAAAAAATAGAAATGTGTTTAGTACGATTTACAAAAAGAATAGGAACGTGTTTGACGGTCACCGCTCGCCATCGTCACTGCCATCACTCGCCGCTGTAGCCACCGCCACCGACCACTTGCGGCCATCGACTGCCGATCGCCGCCACCACCACCCATCACAGCCACCCCTTGCTACGCCCCGATTGGCAACAGTGGTCGGTCGGCAGCGACAGCAATGACGAAGGGCAGCATCCGATAGAAATTATTTCCGAGAATAAGAAATTACTTTTTTTTACTTCTTATTTCTATTCCAAATCTATTCCTTGGCTACTTTTCTATTCTATGGAATAAAAAAATAGTTGACGTCACCAAACGATTTTTCTTTTTTTTCGTTTTGGGAGTAAAAGAATAAAAGAATAGAGGAACAAAAATGTTCCCATGTGCTACCCTACTGTTCCGGCCCATATTAGTTGAGCGAAAGTTACGGGTGAAAAGCACCCGTCATATTCGGCCACAAGAACTTTCGGAGAAATACGGCCAAGAATATTGTCCTCGAGGAGTGGCACTTAGGGGAGGTGCTTGAATAGAAAAATAATGTAAGATCAAGAATTCGATTTGACAAATCAAAAGCTCTTGGAAAGAGAAAAAAACTACAAATCTGTGAACCAAAAGTGGGCTTTTATACAAAGCTTATAATGACTCAAAAGAAGAAACCGCGAAAGCCAAATGTAACATATCCATCACAACATGAGCTCTACCTTCACCATGTCCCTCCCTCTCCTCTTCTCCATCAATTTGCTCATCAGCATCTCACACATCAGTGAAGCGGCACCTGTTTTTATCGACAACTATTGCCCCGTCACTAAACCCTTTCTTCCTAATTCCACCTACCAAAAAAACCTCGACATTCTCCTCTCATCACTTTCCTCCGTGGCCGAGTCCGCCAGCAACAACATCAACAGCAGTGGCGGGTTCAGCAACGCCACCGCTGGCGAATACCCACCACATCAGACCTACGGGATCTTCCTATGCCGTGGCGATATCGACGCCCCAACATGCAGCGACTGCGTAGCCACTGCAGGCCAAGGTATTGGCCGGCATTGCCCGGGCAAAAGAACCTCCATCATCTGGTACGACATATGCATGCTGAGGTACTCGAATCATCCCATTTACTCGGTCATGCAACAATTCCCTGTGGCGAAGCAGGTGAACGGTTTGAACGTCACAGAGGACCCATCTCGGTTCTTTCAACTCCTCAATGAAACCATGGACGATGTACTGCGGAGGGCCCCGAGCAGTGGCTCAGGGAAGAAAGTGGCCACCGCAGAGGCTGAGCTCGTGGGCTCGCAGCGGCTGTACACGCTCGCAGAGTGCACGCCCGACTTGATGGCATCGGACTGTGGCACATGCCTGCGGTCCGCGATAGCACGTCTCCCTCAGGAGACGCCAGGAGGAAAGGTGTTTACTCCGAGCTGCAACGTGAGGTTTGAGAACTACTCCTTTTACAACCCTGACTTTGTGACTGCGGTGACGGTGGCAGCGCCACCACCGGTCCGGCTTCCTTCTGCTCCTGCTCAGGTGACTGAACCTAAAGGTACCTAGTTTTGTTTTCTTTGGTTTTCATTATTATTATTTCCCACTCTTTCCAGCAATATTAGATATTAAATAGCTGTTTTTTGCTTGGGAATTAGCCAAATTTCTTATACAAGTGGTGTTTGATCATTGACATGTGTACTGCAATTGAGTTTCCACGATCATAGTCATTCAACGTGTAAATCTTATTATGATGTGGGCTGACTATGTATTAATCTTTTTCCAAAGATAATGCCATCTTAAAGTCGAGTCAGGGGCGAGTGGATGCATACGTTTGCCGATAAACACGGGCATAAATGGACCACGGGAAATTAAAACTCACTAATAAAGTGATTTACAAAGTAATTTGCTGGACTCATATTCGATACTTACATGTGATCTACTTATTTAGATACTTATATCATATCATTTACTAAATAAATATTGTAAGTTTTTTCTGTAAATATGCACAGCTTGAATTTATTCTGTCAAATCAAGCCATTTACAAGTCTAGTTACAATAAAACTCGCATCGTTTCTATGTTGTACACTGATTTTGGCCAGCAGTAAATCAAATTGCCTTTGATTACCGTCCATTTGATGCAACCGAATTGGACTTAGAAAGATATAAATCAGTGTCTCTTTATTCATAGCCAAAGAAACACTTCTCTCCCTTGGAAATTATCTGCAAAACATACGAAAGCTATCACCACAACTGAAAGTATGATCCTCCATATGCAGGAAGAAGCAATAAATCCGCATTGATAATCACTGCCATAACAGTTCCCGTTGGCGTACTTATGGTGTTTCTCTCTCTTGCTTGTTGTTTTGTTCGGAGGAAAGCGACCAAGACCCACGAGCTCGTCCAAGAAGAAGCCGGTAATTGACTAAGTTCGTGTTGAAAAAATTGTGTCCGCGGCTTGGATAAGTTCTATGCCTTCATTGAAATGACCATTCTCGTGCTGTTTCATCATGTAGGCATGATTAAAATTAAAAACGAGGAACCCTTGCAATACGATTTAGCTATAATACAAGCTGCTACCAACAATTTCTCTCATCAAAACAAGTTAGGCGAAGGCGGATTCGGTGAAGTTTTCCAGGTATTAGTTTTGATACATCAAGAACCGCTTATGTTTAGTTGAAAGACTACTGTCAGAAGAAAAGGAAACAACCAAAACGAAAGATCTTTTAGTGGAATGAGCAGCAGTAGTCATTGCATAATGATTCAACTAGATACTAACTGCTCAGTACCACAACCATTATCCGACACGGCGCTTTGTTTCAATAACATTTTCACAACTGCACCTTAAAATTCTTTAGATATTTGAGAAGCTTTCGATAAGAAGATGATTAAATAACTGAAAAAAAAATGCAATCATTCAGGGGAGGCTTCCTAATGGGCAAGATATAGCCGTGAAAAGGTTATCTCGGAGCTCCAGACAAGGTGTTGAAGAATTTAAGAATGAAGTTGCATTGGTTGCAAAGCTTCAACATCGAAATCTCGTGCAACTACTCGGATAATGTTCGGAGGGAGAAGAAAAGCTACTTGTTTATGAATTTGTGCCTAACAAAAGTCTAGACTACTTTTTGTATGGTAAGCTTAACTTGAGCATGCAATTGTCTTCTCTTATAATGTCGCCATCTTGCTCATAGTACAATGATATTGCCTTTGAAAATAGGTATATGATCTTAGCAAGCTAGACCAATAAGTAAATTTCAAGACAACTCTCTAATTGTGCAGATCCTGAGAAAAGTAGGCAATTGGATTGGTGGAAACGTTATAAGATAGCATCGGGAATAGCTCGAGGAGTGCTCTATCTGCATGAAGATTCCCGACTTCGGATTATTCATCGTGACCTGAAAGCAAGTAATGTCTTGTTAGACAATGGGATGAATCCAAAGATTTCAGATTTTGGCATAGCCAGGATTTTTGGAGTTGATCAAACTCATGCAAACACTAATAAAGCCGTGGGGACTCTGTAAGTTTTAAATTCTTATTACATTGGCTGATCATTTGGTCATGTCAAGAGATGTGCTCATGTTAAATGTGACTTCATACATGGCATCGATTTAAGCACACTTAGATTGAATTGTTGTGTCTTCTATTTTAGGAGCATCTATGCTACAATCGATGTGTTTTTTTCATTTGCAGGGGTTACATGCCTCCGGAGTATGCAAAGAATGGCAAATTCTCCATTAAATCCGACATATATAGTTTTGGTGTCCTACTTCTAGAGATCATTTCTGGGAAGAAGAATGATCATTTCTGCGACCTAGATGGGGCCGCAAATCTAGCTAGCTATGTAAGTTGCTTACACAACTATCACTGACCAGGTTATGGATGCAAATGTCACATTGCACTCTCTGGTATTTCGACTAAGTCTAGCCGAACTCTGATACAGGAATCACATATACAGCTTGCCCCCTCCAAACCAACATGAATTTAGTATTGCGACATTGGTTAACATAACTTGTGTAATACTAATTATATGCTTCATTGAATTATTGCTACAATTTACCAAGGGTATTTTCTTTCGAGTGGATTGCAAACAGGCATGGAGACACTGGAGAGATGGGACACCATTGGAAGTTTTGGATCCGGCCATCCTAGACTTGCGTTCAATAGATGAAGTGCTGAGATGCCTACACATTAGCTTACTTTGTGTTCAAGAAGAAACAGTTGATAGACCCACCATGGCAGCAGTGGTTCGCATGCTCAGCATTCGGCCTGTCACTATGCCGCAACCTCGACGTCCGGCTTTCTTCCTTGGAGTACAGGCCAATCCAACGGAAGATCAATTGGAAGATCAATACAGCAATCGGTCAATGGAGTGACAATCATAGAAGCATACCCCTGATGATACAAGTAATTGTTTTATGAAATAACTTCACAAGCCATGATATGTTTGGACTTCCGTAGCTACCATTAGTGAACGATAAGCAGCTTCTATGTATTCCGAGATCCGATGTATGACTTTTTATTTCTCGACTCTGTGCTTTCATCTTTTAAGTCGATGGTTCCCTTGAGTTGCTCAACTGCCACTCAGCCCAGCAGTCATGACAATGCGCTACAGAATCTTCAATATGTCGAGGGACCATGCAGGGCATACTAGTGGCATACGAACTGACTTGGCATCCGCGGTTGACAGAGCCCAACTTGGAGTTGGCAAAGGTTTTCTGACAAGATAGGAGATCTCATAAGGAAAAATGATTCAAGACAAGAGCATTCCCTACTAACACGTGCCTACTAGAAGGTCGGAAGGAGAAGTGTTATAAGCTTTGAATTGAAGCCCTGGTAAATCAGCGCACCAACTCTAACTCTCCTAAGGTAGAGAAATTCTCTATCACATACGTTGCAACCTACATGAATGGCATAATGACAACCCTACTGTTCAAATTATTGGATCAATAATCTTACAAAAAATCGTTATCAATAAGGCTCCATTCATTAAATAGAAAATGAATGATTTAGAAAACATTTTTCTAAAGAAAAATAGTTTGTATTGCTTGTAGAAATACATGAACGAAAAAATGTTCTCGCTATCCATGAAATTATTTAGATATAATTACTACTGATAATCAAAACATTTTCCATTTACTAATTATTTCAAGAAATACAAGAGATCATTTTACGGAATTTTTTCTAAATTATTTATTTTTCACAAAACAAATGGAGTCTACTAGAACATGGCTTAGAAAAAACTCTTTTTTCACCTTTTGGGTAAAAACTGGACTCTGAGCCTAGGTAATTACTCATATGACATAAGCTTGGCATGAATATGCCCACTTGGTCATTTGATTATAAAGGACTTAAGAATATAGCGGAAATGAGAATTTCGGTATATTTGTATTGACGCCTAAATTTTAGCTCTCTATTTAGGATATAATTGTAAAGAAAATTAAAGATTAAATTCTAACCCTTAAAAAATCATTTAAATTGCATAGCATATTGACTATGGGAGTATCTGCATTGAGTAGTGATAGAATTCATTAAAATGTGTTAAATTAAAAAAATAAACTATTATTTATTTATTTCTTTAAAAAAGAGAAAGAAGAGGTGCCGGGCCAGGTCATCCCGGACCCGTATCTCTTTTCTGGCTCGGCCTGGCCCAACTCCATTCTCTCTTTTCTTTTCCTCCTCGCGGGCCGGCCCATCATCCTTTCTCCCAAGCCCAACCTGCGTGCTGGTCTTCTTTCCCCTCACGCCGTTCACGCTTCTGCGAAAAGAGGTGGCGAGCCAGAGAACAGGGGACCGCGCGGCGGAGGATCGCGAGGGGGCATGTGGTGGCGTGATCCGCAGGTCGGGATCAGGCTGGCCAGCAAGCTGGCAGTGGCAGAAGCCATGCGCGCCTACAGGAGAGAGAAATTGTGATCTTCTTGCGACTATGGGCGAAGAGGAGTCCACTGCCGGGTAGGGGTCTTTGCGGCTAATGCCGAGCTCCCCGTACTGCCTCCTTTCAAATTAACTTGAGTGTAAGACCCTTTCTGCATGTCATTACCTTCTGTTCAGCCCACGCTCGCCATACGTTCGATAAAATGCACGAGCCGAGTCCATGTTAGTTTGTCCTCAGACGTAGGTTACTTTAAGTGCATATACATACGTTTAAGCATGATGATCGCCTCCATATATTGTCGTCACCTAGAACATTGCAGCGTCCGTTTTCTTTTTTCTCTGTTCTGTGCTTTGCGTTTCATGTGATGGTTTTCCAGCGAAAAAGAATGGCTCGGTGTCATTCCTCTTTGAAGTTCGTCTTCTGCCCTATGATTGTACCCCTTTGTTCCGTTGGTATGTTGAGTTGGATTGGCGGTGAGAGATGGAGGTCGACAAACGGCGGTTCGGTGATCAAGAAAACAGCAGCGGTGGCATCAGCCCGGTGACTGAGGATGTTTGATGGTGAAGTGTATCATCATCAACTCTAGATAGAATGAACGTGGATGGTTGTTGGAATGCTGGTGTTGTGTGGGTAATTCAGGAGCTTTGTTCATTCTGAACGTGTGGGGCGAATAGTGAAGAACCAGTGAAGATAAAAACTGGTGAAGGTGATAGTTACGTGGACTTAATGTGTTAGGCTCTTGGTATCTCTGGGCTTGATATATCATTAGGTGTTTGGGGTTAACTCTTGGGGGCTCGTTTTGCTTTGATAGAAAATTAGGCTATTTTGGTTGCTTGGGCTTAAATTGCTTCAGACATGGGTTAGATACAAAAGCCTAATCGTGTCTTCTTTGGCCCGGACCCGTGGAGCCCAGGTGAGACCAGTTGCAGCCCATATGTGGCTCGGGCCGGGTCCCTATCCTTGGAATAATTTTAAAAAATTAAAAATTCGAAAATATTAAAATAAATAAATAAAATCTGAAGATGCTTGTAAATAGGTCTTCTTTAAATTTTAAGTTATAGCATAAGATGAGGCTTGATTTAGCATAAGATGAGGCTTGATTTCACTTGATTAGTATACGTGTGGCTTAGTCCTAAGGAAGTATCCTTTTAAAAAAAATGAGCATGACTTGGATTTAGCTCATGGGGGATCATGTCCTAGGGCTCAATTCTTTGCTCAACCTGTACCGGTTTTCTTTTCTGCATTTACTTTAAAGTCATTTCAATATTTTGGTATTTACTTACTCCATTACCTTTCAATAAATTGGTTGTTTATCACTTTCCTAGAATAGGTTACAATTAATCTAGGCTTTGATTGAAACAAACCCTACAAACATTTGCATGATCATTTAACAACTTTGATGCCTTTAGGACTATAATTGAAAATCACGAACGTGTGACCACTTAGATAATGGCCTTCCAACTTAGAGGTACTAAAAGGGCGCTACTAGACATTAATGTAATCAAGTCCCCGACTCTAAAATATTTAGTTGCATAAAAATCGAGACAACATTGCCACGTCTCAATTGATTTCTAGCTGACCCCAATAAACTAGTAGTAGCTCCTAAAAATATCTAAGTCGTTAAGAATTTGAAAAAAAAAAAAATGAAATCTAACGTCGCACAAAGTATGAGCTTGGGAGAGCCTACGCATAATCAAAGACCATTGGCCCGAATTAGGCAATACCTATTTCTTTTCCCTTCTGGATGGGAAGTGCATGATGCGACAATCTCTGTATATAACACTAATGATAGAAGAGTCTATTTATTGGTTGTTCTAGACAAATATCTAAAATAAAATATTGCAATATCAAATAATATTAATTAGAATCAATAAGGGAAGATTAATATCTCTAACAAAAGGCATCAAATTCAAATGTGGACTGCTAGCTTCAAGACGCCTAAAAAAAAGGAAGAGCAAAATTTCTAGTTGTTTCCGCATAATATAAGATGAATGGTAAGCTCAATCAGCTATTTGTCTTTCCATGACATGGCTTCACTATGAATTGTTACCTAATTCTAAAAGATTACAATAAATTTATTATCGAAAACTTGTAAAAGTCAGAATAGCTTCTTAATCTCCCTTCACTTTATTTAAAGTGAAGATTGCTTAAGTTTTAAGGAAGTTTGTTGTTAGAGAATGGCTGCTGTCGTTGCTCAAAGATCCAAGTATCACCAGAGCCTGGTAGCATGGACAAAACAAAAGAGTGTTGTTCCATGTCGCAAATTATTGAATGGAATCTGTGCAGGACGAGGTTATTATGAGTACATAAGAGTGTCACGAGGAAATTCTGTGTTTTTAATAATTAGTTAGAGCGATGCGTGAGTTAAGAGCCCGAAAAAGATTCGCCTCAAATATCACTAAGAGCAACAAATATCCTAATTGACCTACCTATTCTGACTTTAGCTCGCATCATATATGACTTATGGGATTAGAAACTATTTCATGAGAAAAGAGAAAAGGAATGGGCTGTGGTCCATCACAGCCCATCTATTTTATAAAGCTTTGTTGAAACAAACCTATTCGCCTTATCAATATTGCATTAAAGTAGTCAGTAATATTTTTCACCACTTAGTGCGGTGATCCAATTGTAACATGGTATATTGTCTTTCATATTATCATAAGTTTGAGCCATGTTGTCAGTGAACCTTTGACCAGTTTGTACTTTGAACATTTTGCTACATGTTGAGATTTTGGAGGTTGGAAAATTGGTGCCCTAACGTTATTCTGTCAGGATATGCAACAAATGTTTTCAGAATATTGTCTGTGCATGTGTCTCGTTCCTTTCTTTGCATGCTATTGCAAAGTATCATTGTTGCTGCTTGGGCAGATGGAGCAGGAATTCAAGTATTTACCGATTTTTGTTGATAGAAGATTTGGATTATTTTGGTACAGCACTAGAAAATTTCCGCTTTGTTTAGCAACATTAGACCTTCGAAGAGACTATTCCAGTCTATATCGAGTGTGCTTAGGGATGGCCATTTTGATTCCCATGGGGCTATTAGGGACAAGAAGGCTGCCCCTATTGTTGCGATCCTATCCTTGAGAACAAGAAGGAAAAAGCTACCAAAAGACTCATATTATGCTAACTGTGATATATATACAAAAAGACTCATATATATATTCTGAACTTGTTTTCGTGACATCAAACTCTAAATTATGTTCATTGCGATATATTTATCACAGACTTTTTCTTGTGACATTAAAAACCCCAAACTTATACCAGTGTGACATATTTACCCTCCGTCAAGATTCGATTAGATGATTTTTTAGCCAAAACAACCTTCTGCTTTGACTATTTGGTGGGATACCTTTTCTAGTAAGAAAATATAGGTTCGTGAGATTATCAAAGAGAATATTGGACTTAATGTCCACATTATATGCTTATTGGCATCCATGTAAGCAGATTTTTAATAGTTTTTATTAACAAAATTTTGACTATTTAAGTAGATTTTTAAAGGTTCACATTAATAGAACTTTGACAGATGGTAAATGTGTTACATAGGTACAATTTTGAATTTTTTTTATCATAGAAAAAAGTTTAAGGTAAATATGTCATAGTAAACATAATTTAGGGTTTTCGGTAATTACTACCAAAATGACAGCCAAACACCCATTAAATTATCATAGATATCATGGGACGAGAATCCAATTCTCATACTTAGGGATAGGCAGTAAAGCCATCCTTAATGTTTCGAGCGACGAATAAGAATATGGGACCAGTTTTGACTTTTGGGTGTCGTCTTTTTATTTATTTATTTATTTATTTTTCCAATAGTATTTGGTGGTTTGGAGTGTTGATAAAACTTCCTAATGAATTTTGAAGTTGACAAAATTGTCCATGGAGTTCTTGTAAGTCTAATAAACGTCTTGAAGTATTTTGATTCAGGGAATTACTCTTGGAAGAGAAGTTGATATCAATCCTAATCTTATCTAGATTGTGGAATCTACTTTAGATGTAACAGGTTCAGACTTTATATCGAAGATAAAGATCTTCAAACTGAGAGAATTACTTTTGTTCCTATTCTAACAAAAGTTCAAAATGAGACAAGTTCATAACCTATAACATATATAATGATTAATGATCTAGATTGGATTTCAAACCTAGAAAGATTTTATTGATTCAATCTTATTTGGTTGACAAATCAATTTTGAGACAAGTTCATTCTAAATAAAGAAGCTCAATGTATAAAAACTAAGACTCTGGCTATTTGGGCAACAAAAATCAAGTGAAGATTCAACTTCTCTTACTCAACAGCCACTTAATTTTCTTGATACATATTTGTCTAGCGAGTGGTTGGAAGATAATCATTTGGAGACTATCTAACAGCTAGTTTAGAAGTGGAGGAGTACAAAAGGAGACCAAGGTGCCGAGGAGTAAGAAAGAGATAAGGCCTAGAATTTGTAATTCCAATGCTTGCGTACTTCAACCATATACTTGTCTTTCATGATCTTTAATTTTGTGATCATGAGAAAAGTATGGAAATAGTGATTAAGTGAGATAGTGTAACCTATCATACATAGAGTATAATCACTCAATATTGTAATCTCTTATTGATCATTTAGTGGATTCCAACCAGTAGGCTGTCAATGCGGGAGAGTAGATTTAAACTTGATTTAATGCAAACCACTATAAACCTTGTGTGTACTTGTTCTTATCCCTAAACTCTTATCGTTTATTGTTATAGTCTATTGCAAACTCGCAAGGTGCTTCTGAAGTTCGTTCTATTGTGAAACTATTTTTGAACTTTGTTCCAAAATTTGAACTCTACACCCTAAATTCAGACCTAGATTTTGACACTTCCTTTTCCTCTTTAAATTGTCAAGATTCTATAAAATCACCTATTCTCCCCCTCTAGATGATACTTGCTAACTACATCAATTGGTATCAGAGCGAGGTGTTTATTATTTTTAAGTGTTCTTACTTCTGAGTTAACAATTTTCTATGGCTAGCATCATAGCACTAGGTCTCATTGAAGGACAAAGCCACACTAGACCTCCATACTTTAATGAAAAAGACTACAATGTCTTGAGGACCAAGGTGAAAGCCTTCATCAAATCCAAAGGTCCTTTGGAAGAGGATGTTGTCGAAAGGAGTCAATCCTAGCGCCTCGTCAACATCAACTAAAGAACGATATAGCAAAATGCCTAAAACCACTGCCACTTTATCTCAGACAAAGATAACTAAAAGAGAAGCTTTAGATGCGAAAAACTATATATTCTCTTTGCTATGCTTAATCACCTACTAAGCAGAATATCTTCTTATCAAACAACAAAAGAAGTATAGGACATACTTCACATCACCTATGCAGGAACAAACCAAGCAAAAGAAACAAAAATAAAGAGAATCCATTGGTGAAATGTTTAGTAGATTCACAGATATTGTGAATGGACTAGCATATCAAGGAAATCCAGTCTTAGGGCCAATGAAAGTGAACAAGTTGCTGCAAGGTCTCTCAAAGGACAAAAACAATGTCATGACTTCAATTTGAGAAACTCAAAGAATCATGTCCTTATCAATTGAGGAATTCATTAGGACTCTTAAGTCATATGAAATAGAACAACTTAATGAGGAGGATGACCTAAAAGGTAAAAAAAAATCAATTACTTTAAAGTCTAACATAGATTCTGATGAAACAAATTCAGGATGATGAAGATGATGAAAAATTAGCTCTCCTAATAAAGAAATTTAGGATATTGACCAAGAAAGGGGGAAAATTCAATGGAAAGAAGCAATCAAATAGGCTAGACAGAAGAAGATGTTCAACAAAGAAGAAACAGTTGAGCATGTGATTTGCTTCAAATGTAGGAAGCGTGGACATATACAACCAAATTGTCCCCCCATGAAGAAAAAGAAATGAAAGTATGAGAAATTCAAGAAAGCATTGAAGGTAGAAACGTGTAGTGATACTAAGTGTGAAGAAAGCGATGAGGAGTATGTAAATATTTTCTTAATGGCGCAATCAGACTCAAATTCAGATTCAGACTCAAGTTTAAATTCAGGTTCAAACATAGAGAGAATTTCAGGTAAGTTACACTAAAATTCCTATTGAGGTGTCAAATTATATTGATAGGCATTGTTCAATTACAAATATGCTCTTAAAAGGATGTCCAAATTGAAAAAAGGAAAATTTTTGGGTGAGAAAATAGGATCTTTCTCAGCAAGACAAAATTGAGTTTTTGCAAAAAGAATTTCAACAAATCAAAGAAAATCGAGATTCTCTTGCAAATAAAATGATGCTATAAAAAATGAATTTTCGGATATTATTACAAAATTTTCCCAAGGTTAAAAAAATGTTAGAACATATCATTTCCACACAAGTTCCTTATCATAGCAAGTTTGGACTTGGTTTCATTAAGAAAAGTGATCTTCTAATTGATTTCCAAAAGTTAAGGAGACTTAAGCAAAGACCTCCAAAATGTGCTTATAAAAATCATTTTCAAAAGAATTTTATAAAAGGAATTGACCGAAATGCCCTCAAGAGCTCAAAATGTTGATTCCAAGCACTTTGAGAATGAATGTCAAAAAGACCGAAGACCAATTCAGAGAAACTGGATAAGAACAACTTATTCTACTAACTCCATCAGGTACCAAAGAAAAACAATAAATGGTACGTGGATAATGGTTGTTCATGACACATGATAGGAGATTCAAGTATATTCGTTAAGCTTGAAAAACTAAATGAAAGAAGCGTGTCTCTTGGAGGAAAAAACAAAGGAAATATTATAGGTAAAGGAACTATCGAAATTGGAAGCCTCATAATCAATGATGTCTCTTTGGTTAAAGGTCTTAATTACAACTTTATAAGCATAAGTCAATTATGCAATATTGGTTTCAAGATCACAGGAGAACATATGTTCTGGCACAAGCAAAGATTACTCGCAATCCTTCACTAGACACAGACATAGTAACATCTACCTTCTAGATGTAAAGTCCGACACTGCTCAATGCCTAGTTACTATCAAAGATGACTTAGACTTATGGCATAATTGGGGCATATTAGTATGAAATAGATATCCAAGGTTTCTTCTAAAAAGCTTTCTTGAGGACTTCCTAATTTGAAATTCAAGAAATCTAAATTATGTATAGCTAGCACTCTTGGAAAACAGGTAAGAAGTTGCTTCCAAATCCATAAATTGCGTTTCTACTAACCATGCATTGCAGCTTCTGCACATGGATCTATTTGGACCAACTCGAAGTCAAATCATTAGTGATAAGAAGTATTGTGTAGTAATTATTGATGACTTTACTAGTTACACGGGAGTATTTGTCCTTGCACAAAAAAACGAGACTTCTTCTTATTTTTCCAAGTTTGCCAAAAGGCTCTAGACAAAAAAGGATATGTTGTTTCCAGCATCAAAAGTGATTATGGGGAAAATTTGAATATCAAATTTTTGTAGACTTTTGTGATGAAAATAGTTTTCAACAAAATTTTTCTTTTCCTTACACTATAACAAAATAGAGTAGTTGAAATGAAAAAACACTCTTTACAAAAAATGACAAGAACTATTTAGATTGAAGCAAATTCTTTTTAGTGGATTATAGAAATTCTGATATTGTAACTAATTTGCTGGTTTATCATATATATAGATTGAGATATATATTTTGATAATAGGCTATAGGACAAATTCAAAAAAAGGGCTCAAAGTTCTTTCATTTTATTAAATAAGGACCTAAAGTGGTCATGTTAGTCTCAAAGAAGGACATGTTCTCATTGGCTGGTTAATGGCATTTTTATCCTTTACATTTTCTTATTTTCTTCCCTTTTTTTTTTCATTTTCTATTTTTTCCATAAAAATACAAACTAAAAAAAGAAAGAAAATACTAAAACATATAACAAAACAAAAAAATTAAAGCAAAAACCTAGGTGGGAGCTCCTCCAGGCTGCCGCCCTATCTTTGATGGGGTGTTAGCCATGGCTAGTAGGGTCGTCAAGCCTTAGTGAGAGTCACGGCCTCTTCCAACCCTGGGAGAGGGGCCCTCTCCCGATTTTAGTGAGGGTCTATTGCCCTTGCCTTTGGACGCCCCACCAACGATAGGGCAATAGCCACAGGTGAGTGAAGGTTGCTAACCCTCTCCCATACGTTTTTTCTTTTCTTTTCTTTGAAATAAGTTTATTGGAAGTTCTAAAACATGTTATGAAAGTGCAATTAAATCATAAAATTTGCAAAAAGTATATTCAAATCTTAAAGCTTATCAAATAGGTGCAATCAACCACCGCCCACAGTGGCGCAGCTGGCTTCAGGCTCTCTCCCCCTCACTAAGGGGAGGAGTTCAAATCCCAGAGGCGTCACATTCGCGCGACTCACCCGCGGCTGGGTCTATGGTGGTGGCTCAGTCCGCCTCGGGTTTACATCGCCGGCTGCCTGCTATACGGTGGTTCTCGGGTCACCAAAAAAAA
The DNA here is from genome assembly GCA_016097605.1 of Eucalyptus guilfoylei. Taxonomy (NCBI): domain Eukaryota; kingdom Viridiplantae; phylum Streptophyta; class Magnoliopsida; order Myrtales; family Myrtaceae; genus Eucalyptus; species Eucalyptus guilfoylei. The sequence continues at coordinate 42,142,483 of CM027864.1, read as the reverse complement.
GAAGAAGGTGCATTCAAGTCAAAAAGTTAACACCAATTTAATTAACTAAAAATGTTGACGTGGGTGGCGGCGATGGCGACAACGGCACCCATGGGTATGACCTCGCCCGTCCTTCTCTCTCTCTTTTTTTTTTCCCAGTTTTGTTTTTAATAAAACTTAACTTTTTTTTTAATTTTATGTAAATAACATTTAAAGGCGAAAACAATAAAATATGCCAACTAGGATAGAGACATTAATTTAAAGATGTCACGTCAGCATTTTCTATTAATTAAATTGACAGTGTTAACTTTATGACTTGATTGGATTTATTCGATAAATTTTAAGACTTTATTTACTTTTTGTAAGTTTTAGGACTCTATTGTATTTTTGTAACAAGTTTTAGTGAACTTATTCCTTTTTTTTTTGTCAAGTTCCAACCACTTTTTTCTTTATGAGTTTTTTTTTGGGGGGGGGGGGGGGGAGGAAGAAAAGGTAGAAAAAGAAAAAAATGAAAGAAAATAAGAAAAAAAAGTAAATATCGAAAATGCTCTTAACTAGCCAATGAGGTCGGATTATTCTTTGAAACTAACATGTCTACTTTAAAACCTTATTTAAAATAAGGTTCACTTTAGAGCCTTAATTGAGAAAATGAATGTACTTTGGACTTTTATTTGAGATAATGTTCACTTTAGGTTCTTATTTTTAAAATTGAGAGCACTTCGACCCTTACTTAGAATTTTCCTTAGGCTATAAGTTGTGTTTGTGGTTACGTCCTTCATATTGAAGGATGACCATGTCTACCCTTACTCTTGTTGGCAATTTTATCTGTGGATAGAGATCAAACCAATTGAATGACGTAGATTTGATGTCTCATTTATTTTCTTAATTTATGTTAAATCATTTGTTTTTCACAACACTTTCTTTCTAGATCCATATCATTTACTAGATTTGTTGATACCTAAATTTTGACTAAATATTTAGATTTAAATTACACAAAATTAGGGATCAATTTGGTCATAACAAAAAAGGATTTTCACATCGCATAATATTATTTGTATCAATTAAGTTTTATTTTATTTTCTCTTAATTTACTGCATTTCGAATAAATAAAAAAATTTTAAAAATTCAAAAATTATTATTATTAAAAAAAAAAATACGGGAGGGCTGGGCACTGGGGCGAAGCCCCCTTCCAGGCCCAGGCCCATCTCACCCTCTCGCCTCAGCACGGCCCGGCTCAGCCCGACCTCCCTTCCCCATCTTTTCTTCCTCCTCTGCCGCCTGCCACCGAGCACACTGGAAAGCAGAGGAGCAGCGGCGCAGCAGGGCAAAGAGTAGCAGAGCAGCAACCACAGTGAGGGCAGAGCCGTCGGACGGCGACGGACGTGACGAGTGATGTGACGCCGGTTCGGCCGAGGGCGGAGGCCGGTCCGCGCGCCAAGGACTAGCGGCCAAAGCGCCTCCACCGACTGGCCTTCTTGGCCTATAAATAGAGGTCAGATCAGAGAGACAGGGGGAGCCCTTTAGAGAAGAGAAATGGTGAGCAAAGCAGGAATGTTTGGAGAAAGAAAAAAACAGAGGGATCGGTGAGCAAGGAAAGAATTGGAGACAGAGAGGGAAACGGAGGGAGATAGAACAAAGAGCGACTCCGGTGACCGCTGTGCCTACGTCGCGGCCGACTACCCACGGGTATCGCCCTTCTCCTCGCGCCAAGCCTCGGTGGGTTTCGGTTCACCGGTTTTCGTTTTGTCCAATCTGGGGTCTTCTTCCCGAGAATCCCGGCTCAGAGGCATGTGAGGCGAGTGGACGCAGCCCGATCTTCGAGCTCGTCCATCGTCCAATGCCGCGAGCTAGGTAGGGAACCTTGGCCGAACTACTGAACCAGGGCTCGTGGTCCCGGTTCGCAAGCACTCCGGGCTTGCCGGCGCCGCTCTTCGTCCGCATGGAGCATTCTCTGCTGATTTTTGTCAAGCGTGGGTCCGGTTTTCAGCCTCGTACGCGGCCCCCTCCCATCTGGCGCGCCCTAAATGTTCGATATAATGCTCAAACCAGCTCTGAAACTTTATGTCGGGAAAATCCATCCGAGTTTTGATCAATCGTTTTCTCGTCGTGCTGCTTCACATATGGCTGTCCCTGCCCCCTTTCTTTGATTGAGCCGGGCAAGCCCGGGGAGAGGCGCTCGGGTTGCATGAGAGAAAAGAAGAGAGAAATTAAAAAAGAATCAAGGAAAGGGTAATGGAAAAAAAATAAAAAGAAGAGAGAAGCATAGAATGTGACTCCCCCTCTCTTCGCTTTTACTGCGTGTGCAGCAGGGAGGAGAGTGGGACAAGACAAGAGAGGAGAAGAAAGAGTGAAAAAGACATAACAAGGAGAGAGAGAAGATTAAAATGGGGGGAAAAGGTATTTTATATATATTATATGTAAAAAAAGTTTTAAAAAGATCTTAGAAAGATATCTTTTTAGTGAAAAACCTAAAATCGGTTTTAATAATTTGTCTCTTTTTTTTCCAGATAATTTTTTTTTGATACTTGATAACTCTATAAAAATAGAGTTATTTTACCTATTTTAGGCAATAATTAATGCATTATCTGTGAGAAAATATTTAGATTTCCTTATGATTATTTGAATTTCCTTGTTTATGCAGAATAATGAGATATAGAGAAGATAAGGAAAAGAATGGCAAATGTTAGGAATTCAAATAAAAGCAGCAGTGGAAGATGGATATCAAATTAGGAAATTCTTGATTTTGTTCCCTAATGTTATATGCAACGTTGGGAGATAGATATTTTGGATCTCCTATAAATAGGAAAGAGAGAGAGCAGTTAAGTTTTTCGGAGTTAGATCGTTTTTTATTATTCTGAGAGTTTTTTCAAGTATTTTGAAGAGAAGACAAAAGTGGTAATAGAATTCTTGTTCTTTGATTCAAGATGCTGGGTTTGATTTATATTTTTTTTTATTCTTCTACTATGTTCTAATTTTCTTTTGTTAGGGCTACGATGTAGCCTAACCATGATGATGTGAATTTTCATGATTTTTATGTTCTACAATTGATTTCATTAATGTGAGTTATATTTTATTGTGCGTAATGCTTTTGAGTGACTGGCCACCACTTGAATGATCTGATGTGCATGTTTGAGACTGAAAAGTGATAATATGCAATTGTTCATTATAATATATAACCATGAATTAAACGTGGATAGAGATAAACCGCGTTATTTGTGTAACTTTCGGTGATAAGATGATCCAAAAGACTCATTGTAAGCCGGGAATATTCATAGTTTTTAATGCATTCATGTTTATTTTAATTCACATAGAGATATAATGGATTAATAAACTGAGTAGGTTTGCTATACCTAGAGATATGATAGTAAATAGATTAAGAAATTCTGCTATCACATGTTTGATATCGTTCTTGTATTCACAATAATCTGAAATTCATATCTAATAGTTATGGTGAAATCGGATGCTCTAACATATTTATCTGATTGATTTACTGCATTTAGTCTACAAATTTCGTTTTTAATTTATTCTTAATTATATTTTGATTTGTTATATAAATTTTAGAATTAGTCTATTTTAGTATTTAATTAGTTTATTAATCATCGATCTCCGTGGGACGATATTTTTTCTCATCATTATATTACTTGTTCGACACGTGTACTTGCGTTTAGAATTTTGCGAACAATACCTAGGGAACCCGTACAACCAGCAGCCGGCGAGTAAACCTTGGAGCGACGCTAGCGAAAGACCCACCACCCCGACGTCACGCTTAAGATCCCGTGCGACCTGCGGGATTCGAACTCCTCCGTCCTAGGTAGACGTCATGGGAGCGCTTATCCAAATGGAGCCACCATAACCGGTGCGTGGTATTATTATTATTATTATTATTATTATTATTATTATTATTATTATTATTATTATTATTATTATCATTATTATTATTATCATTATTATCATTATTATTATCATTATCATTATCATCATCATCATCATTATTATTATCATTATCATTATTATCATTATTATCATTATTATTATCATTATCATTATCATCATCATTATCATCATCATCATCATCATCATCATCATCATCATCATCATCATCATCATCATCATCATCATCATCATCATCATCATCATCATCATCATCATCATCATCATCATCATCATCATCATCATTATTATCATCATCATTATTATCATTATTATTATTATTATTATTATTATTATTATTATTATGTTCCTCATAAGCCAATAGCTGGCGGGCAAACCTTGGGGGAGTGACTACAGAACCCACTACCATAGTACTCCATGTAAGAATCCCTAATAACGTCTCTGAGATTCGAATTCCTCCCCTTCATGAGGGGGAAAGAGCCCAAGCAACTGCACTTTGGGGGCGGTGGTCAGGCGGTGGTATTATTTGTCTCTTGAAAATGCATAAAAAAATACTTCAACAATTTCAAAAATTAGGGAAAGGCCTAAAGCGATTTTTGAATGTTTTTAATGCATGAAAAATTCTTTCAAAAAATCATCAAATCTCAAGGTTTAGAGAAAATGAGGTACCATAAAAGCATAATTTGAATAATTAATATAATTAAAGATTCAAATCCTATTTTTCTAGGTACGTAAAAATAAAATGTTTTTCATAATATTTATTTGATTTTTAATAGATGATTTATCAGAAGTTGATTAAAAATCAATTAGTGATGAGTTTTGAAAATGAAAATAACTCAAAAGTTAAAACTTGAATAATAAGTCACAAATTAATGAATTTGACGAAATTCGAACCAAATCTAGCCTTGGCCACTTAGGTTGCGCATGAAACCGTTTCTTGGGCTGGGGAAGAGTTTTTTTTTTTTTTTTTTTCAGAAATAGTTCTTTTCTATTTCTATTATGGGGAACAATTTCTGAGTAAAATAAAGTGTTTGGTAATTACACAAAATTTCTACTCCAAAAATAGAAAAAGAATATAAATGCGTTTGGTACGAAATAGTTTTTTTTTTTTGTATTTATTCATTTTTTTATTTTTGCTCACAAATCGCTGACCGCCGACTGTCGATCGCCACCGCCCGTCGCCACCGCTGCATGATCATCGGGCGCTGACCGTCGCTGCACAGCCTATCGGCTGGCAGTCGACAGTCAGCGGCGACCGATGGGCTGTGTGGCAACGGTCAGCGATGACGGTAGGTAGCTGGTGGTGATGGGCGACCAACGGCTGGCGGTGGGTGGCTGGCGGCTGGCGGTCGACGACCGGGGGTCGGCAGTCGGCGGCGGTCGGTGGCGGCGGCGAGCGGCGATTGGCGGCCGACAGGTAGCGGTCGACGGCGAGCGGGTAGCAGTTGGTGGCGGGCGAACAGCAGTCGGCGGCGGCCGGCGGGCGACAGGTGGCGAGCGGCGGTCGGCGGTGGCGACAGCAGCCAGCAGGCGGCGGTCAGCAACAGCAGCAGCGATCGATTGTGGCTCCGGGCGGTTGGAGGTGGCCATGACAAGAGAGAGAAACAAAAGAAAAATAAAAAAGAAAATTAGCTTATTTCTAGAAATTGTTCCCGGGAACAAGAAATTACTTTTTTTTGTTTCTTGTTTCTGTTCTAAAACTGTTCCCAAGAACAGAAAAATAGAGAAATTGTTCCCGGGAACAAAAGTTTTACCAAATGGATTTCTGTTCTTTTTTTGTTCCGGGGAACAAAAGAAAAGAAATTGAAAGACATAGAAATGTTACCATGCAGACCCTTATTAACCTCCGCATGCTTGCAAAACCAGTTGAGCTTAACTTACATGTGAAAAGCATCTATGATATTCGGCCACAAGAACTTTTGGAATAATATGGCCAAGAAGATTGTCTAAGTTGACTTGGCCACTTATTAACCTCTGCATGCTCGCACAACTAGTTGAGCTTAACTTACAGGTGAAAAGCATCTATCATATTCGGCCACAAGAACTTTTGGAATAATATGGCCAAGAAGATTGCCTAAGTTGACTTGGCCACTTATTAACCTCCGCATGCTCGCACAACTAGTTGAGCTTAACTTACAAGTGAAAAGCATCTATCATATTCGGCAACAAGAACTTTTGGAATAATATGGCCAAGAAGATTGTCTAAGTTGATTGTGTTGACCTGGAGGAGTGGTACATAGGGGATGTATCTGAATAGAAAAATAAAGTAGGGTCAAGAATTTGATTAGACAAATCAAAAGTCTATAGACATTATTGATTAGGCAAATAATCTTAAGTCCCCATAAATCGGGGAAGTTTCCTACTTACAAGGGCCGCTGGCACGCCAGCAGGACGCCAGCAGGTAGTTGATAGGTGAATATTTTTCTTCTTCTGCATTTAATATTTTAACATGTCGATATCCGCACGCTTTACACCTTTTGTTGGTAGAAGAATATTTTTCTTCGCCACCAATTAGGGAATATTGGAAAATAGACTTGTCGAATGGGTGGGTCGAGGTAGGTTGGGTGTGGGTCATGTCAAAAATAGTCCAACAATCTTTTATCCATTTAATAATTTTTTATCCATATTTATGTAGTGTAAATCTAGTAACTCATACTTGATCCGACCTATACTTGATCCATATTGCCAAAAAAAGTCACGGTCACGTGTGGCCTCGACGTTTCGTATGTCCCGCCGCAGCCTTGACATTCCGTATACTCTGCCGACTCGGATCTTCAACCAACCCTTCACCGCCCGCACCAAGGGCGTCCCGCTCAACCCGACCTACAACATTTGGGCCCGAATCTATGTGCCTCGCCCATCGCCCTCGCCTGATTAGAAGTTGTCGCTTGTTGTGTATTACCACGGCGGCGGTTCCCCATAATGCTCCTTGGCCAACTCAGCGCATCACATTTTCTGCTCCCTCATTGCAACCAAGCTTGACGCATTGTCGTCTCCCCTAGTTATCGCCTTGGTCACCACCTCCCCGCACCCTACGACGATGCCGTGGAGGCCTTCCGCTAGGTCAAGACCACCAATGAGGACTAGCTCTGTGAAGGTGTCGACACTAACTGAAGCGACCCATAGCGCGATCGAGCGGAATTAGGTATCAAAAAATGAAGGCAAGAAGAAGGTTGACACCTGAGGCTGGTCTCGGTCAGAGACTGATCAATCTAGAGAGAGAGTGGATAGACCACACCTTTTAAGACCAACTCGCCTAATGAGGAGGATAATGAGTCGACGTCAATCGAAGGAACAAGGGCGGGTGGCGAAGGCTTGCCATGGAGGAGAGCGACATAAGCGACACGAAGGCAAACGGCGAAGGTTGGCGATGAAGTGCTAAGGTCGATTATATAAGTTGAGGAAGTTTTGTGTTAGGTCACCTACTTATTTTTAAATAGGTGAGATCTGACCCATTTAAAATAGTTTAAAACTTTTTGGACCCATTTTAATTAGGTCTTTATATATTTATAATCCACATGCAACCCACTTGTACAAAAAATGAGTTGAAATATGGGTCATGGACCCATTTTGACACCTTTACTGGAGGGCAAGCAGGGTCTCCCACTTCATGGCAAATCTCTTGCTTGTTTCGTTCTTTGAGTTTTTTTAAGGACCTATTCAAGTCTGAATCAAAAGTTCATGGACATATTGAAAGAAGATTACAAATTTAAGGACCAAAAGTGGACTTTTATACAAGCTTATAATGACAAAAAAAGAACCAATGAAAGCCAAATGTAATATATCCTTCACAAAATGAGCTCTACCTTCACCATCTCCCCACCTCTCCTCCTCCGACATAGCCCAAGTTTGGCTAGTGGAATAATAGGATTGGGAGAGTGACTTGTACGTACAAGAACTTAGTCACAAAATCAAGCAGAAATTTTTATTTTGCGCAAGCTTGAATAATGGGCATAACTTTGTTGATTCATATTGGAATGACTTGATTCTCAAGCCAAAAGAACAAAGACTCAAAAATCTACAACTTTTATGTTTTGAGTTTTATCATATGCACTGTTGGCTTGTTGAATTTTGATGGAAATGTACAAAACAGGATTGGACAATGAAGAAGGATGGAACTTCAATGGTTACTCTTCTAGGCTTCCAAGGAAGTTGAAATGGCATTGATTCTTCGAGATCAACGGCTGCAACTCTTAAAAATTGTAGCCTTTAAAAGCCCCGGCTCTTCAAAGATGGAGTGATAACTCTTTTAGGTTTTCAAGGGGGTTTGAACTTTCCAAGGTTCGAGGGAATTGCACAAAGCAAATTTCATTAATCAAATTGTTATGTCATTACAAAGATTCGACGATCTTTTATAGAAATACAAAAGAAGAGCAAGAGTCTAAAGTCAAGTCTAGGAACTATAAGTTACATAGGAACTATAAGCTATTAAAATTTTAAAAAAAAAATACTTCCAATGCTTCTGCTTGTCCTAAAGTGCCATGATGTAAGCTTCGATGTTTTCAAGGTTCAAGGGAATTGCACAAAGCAAATTTTCATTAATCAAATTGTTCCATCATTACAAAGATTCGATGATCTTTTATAGAAATACAAAAGAAGAGCAAGAGTCTAAAGTCAAGTCTAGGAACTGTAAGTTACATAGAAACTATGAGCTATTAAAATTGAAAAAAAATAAAATACTTCCAATGCTTCTGCTTGTCCCAAAGTGCCATGATGTACACTTCGATGTTTTCAAGGTTCAAGGGAATTGCACAAAGCAAATATTCATTAATCAAATTATTTTGTCATTACAAAGATTCAATGATCTTTTATAGAAATACAAAAGAAGAGCAAGAGTCTAAAGTCAAGTCTAGGAACTATAAGTTACATAGAAACTATGAGCTATTAAAATTAAAAAAAAAATACTTCCAATACTTTTGCTTGTCCCAAAGTGCCATGATGTAAGCTTCGATGTTTTCAAGGTTCAAGGGAATTGTACAAAGCAAATTTTCATTAATCAAATTGTTCCATCATTACAAAGATTCGATGATCTTTTATAGAAATACAAAAGAAGAGCAAGAGTCTAAAGTCAAGTCTAGGAACTATAAGTTACATAGAAACTATGAGCTATTAAAATTAAAAAAAAAAATACTTCCAATACTTTTGCTTGTCCCAAAGTGCCATGATGTAAGCTTCGATGTTTTCAAGGTTCAAGGGAATTGCACAAAGCAAATTTTCATTAATCAAATTGTTCCATCATTACAAAGATTCGATGATCTTTTATAGAAATACAAAAAAAGAGCAAGAGTCTAAAGTCAAGTCTAGGAACTATAAGTTACATAGAAACTATGAGCTATTAAAATTGAAAAAAAAATAAAATACTTCCAATGCTTCTGCTTGTCCCAAAGTGCCATGATGTACGCTTTGATGTTTTCAAGGTTCAAGGGAATTACACAAAGCAAATATTCATTAATCAAATTATTTTGTCATTACAAAGATTCAACGATCTTTTATAGAAATACAAAAGAAGAGCAAGAGTCTAAAGTCAAGTCTAGGAACTATAAGTTACATAGAAACTATGAGCTATTAAAATTAAAAAAAAAAAAAATACTTCCAATACTTTTGCTTGTCCCAAAGTGCCATGATGTAAGCTTCGATGTTTTCAATTTGATGATCTTTTATAGAAATATAAAAGAAGAGCAAGAGTCTAAAGTCAAGTCTAGGAACTATAAGTTACATAGAAACTATGAGCTATTAAAATTTAAAAAAATAATAATAAAAAATACTTCCAATGCTTCTGCTTGTCCCAAAGTGTCATGATGTAAGCTTCGATGTTTGGAAAATGACCAAGTCTTTATGACAAAGTCAAAGATGAGACCTTATTGATGAGAGCATTGTCGATCTTGAATAAGTGTAAATCTTCTTGGTCGAGTGAGTTGGTCTTGAATACGGGCTGTATCATTCTCCATTAGTTTGCTCATCATCATCTCTCACATCAATGAAGCGGTACCCATTCTAATTGACAGCTATCGCCGACACCAAACCCTTCCTTCCTAATTCCACCTACCAAAATAACATCAATGAATTCCTCTCATCACTTTCCTCTGCCGCCAATTTCGCCGGCAACAACGGCAGCAGCTGTGGTGGGTTCTCCAACGCCACTGCTGGCGAATGCCCACCAGACCGGGCCTATGGGATCTTCCTGCCATGGCAACGTTGACGCCCCGACATGCAGCAACTGCGTAGTTACGCAGCCCAAGATATTGGCCGGCGATGCCCCGGAAAAGAACCTCCGTCATCTGGTACGACGTATGCATGCCGAGGTACTCGAATCAGCCCATTTACTTGGTCATGGAAAACACCCCTGTGAAGGAGCAGGTGAACGGTTGGAATGTCACAGAGGTTCCATCTCGGTTATTTCAACTTTTGAATGAAACCATGGACGTTTTACTATACCAATCACACATGGATATTATTTCTTGCACACAAAAACAGTACTTTTTCTTTTGAAGTTTGCCAAAAGGTCCAGACAAAAAAGGATATGTTGTTTCCAACATCAAAACTGATTGTGTGATGAGAATTTGAAAATCAAAGTACTGTAGACTTTTCTGATGAAAATGGTTTTTAACATTTTTTTTTCTTACACTTCGTGACAAAATGGAACGTTGAACGGAAAAATCATTCTTTACAAGAAATGACCAAAACTCTTTTGAATAAAGCAAATTCTTTACAAGAAATTATATATATATATATATATATAATGGGCTATAGGGAAAAATCAAAATAAGGGCTCAAAGTTCTCTTATTTTCTCAAATAAGGGTCTAAAGTGGCAATATTAGTCTTAAATAAGGATATGTTCTCACTGGTTGATGAAGGACATTTTTGTCCTTTATATTTTATTATTTTCTTCCCTTTTGTTCATTTTTTGTTTTTTCCATAAATAATACAAACTAAAAGAAGAAAAAAAAAACTAAAACTTATAAGAAAACAATTTTTTTTTAAAAAAAGACCCAGGCAGTCCTTGTGGCTGATGGGCTCACCGGCCTTGGCAAGGGTTGCGGCCTCCCCCAACCTTGGGAGAGGGCATTTTCTTGATTCTAGCGAGGGCAATAGGCCCTCGCCTCTAGTTAGTAGGGTCACTCACCCTTCGGCGACCCTGTTAGCTATGGCCAATGGCCCACTAGCGATGAGGCAGTGGCCACAAGCGAAGGAGTGCTAGCAGCCCCTCCCCCTTGTACATTTTTTTTTTTGCAAAAAAGATAGAAAAAAGGAAAAAAAAAATGAAGGAAAATAAGCAAAAAATGTAAATGGTGAAAATGCCCTTAATTGGTTGGCAAGGTCATATCCTTCTTTAAAACTAATATGGCCATTTTAGAACATTATTTGAAATAAGATCCATTTTAGGCTCTTAATTGAGAAAATACAGACATTTTAAACTTCTATTTGAGATAATGTTCACTTCAAGTATTTATTTGAGAAATTAAAGATATTTCGAGTCCTTATTTAGAATTTTTCTTAGGCTACAAGTTGTGTTTGAGGTTGGGTCCTTCATATCAAAGGATGACCGTGTCTACCCTTACATTTGTTGGTTTTGGGGTGTGACAATTTTATCTGTGGACGTAGGTCAAACCAATCAATCAAATTATGTAAATCTGATGTCTCGTTTATTTTCTTATTTTAAGTTAAATCGTTTGTTCTTCGCAACACTTTCTTTCTAGATCCGTCTTGGTCCAGGATACCATTCCTTGTCCTCACTTGACCAAATGTTTATTTAGCGATCCCATAAAAGTCCACGTGGGATATCAACTGTCCCGGCTTGTAACTAGTTGGGTCGAACTTACAGGTGAAGTGCACCATCATGTTCGGCCACGAGAACTTTAGGAGAAATACCACCAAGAAGATTGTCCAAGTTGACCCTGTTGACCTTGGGAGTGGTACTTAGGGGAGGTACTTGAGTAGAAAAATAATGTAAGATCAAGAATTTGATTAGATAAATCAAAAGTTGATGGACATTATTGAAAGAAACATACAAATTTAAGGACCAAAAGTTGACTTTTATACAAGCTTATAATGACTAAAAAGAAGAACCAACAGAAGCCAAATGTAATATATCCATCACAACATGAGCTCTACCTTCACCATCTTCCTCCCTTTTCTCTTCTTCATCAATTTGCTCATGAGCATCTCTCACATCAGTGAAGCCGCACCTGTTTTAATCGACCATAATTGCAACGACACCAAACCGTTCCTTCCTAATTCCACCTACCAAAATAACCTCAATGAACTCCTCTCATCACTTTCCTCTGCCGCCGATTCCGCCGGCAACAGCGGCAGCAGCAGTGGCGGGTTCTCCAATGCCACCGCTGGCAAATACCCACCAGACCAGACCTACGGGATCTTCCTCTGCCGTGGCGACGTCGACGCCCCGGCATGCAGCAATTGCGTAGCCACCGCAGCCCAAGATATTGGCCAGCGATGCCCCGGCAAAAGGATCTCCATCATCTGGTACGACATATGCATGCTGAGGTACTCGGATCAGCCCATTTACTCGGTCATGCAACCATCCCCTTTCGCGAGGCAGGAGAACGGTTGGAACGTCACAGAGGACCCATCTCTGTTCTTTCAACTCCTGAATGAAACCATGGACAATGTACTGCGGACGGCCCCGAGCAGTGGATCGGGGAAGAAAATGGCTGCCTTAAAGGCTGAGCTCGCGGGCTCGCAACGGCTGTACACGCTGGCGGAGTGCACGCCTGACTTGACCGCATCGGACTGCGGCACATGCCTTCGGTCGGCGATAGCACGTCTCCCTCCGGAAACGCCAGGAGGAAACGTATTGACTCCGAGCTGCAACGTGAGGTTTGAGATGTACTCCTTTTACAACCCCGACTTGGTGACTGTGGTGACGGTGGCAGCGCCACCACCGGTCCGGGATCCTTCTGCTCCTGCTCAGGTGACTGAACCTAAAGGTACCTTGTTTTGTTTTCTTTCGCTTTTTTATTATTATTTCCCGCTCTGTCCAGCAATATTAGAATTTTTTTTTTGTCCAACGGCAATATTAGAAATTACGGCCCTGTTTGTTTAAATATGTTTCTATTTCCCGGAACACAGATTTTTGTTATTTTGTTCTAGGGAACAAAAAAAGAACAGAAACGCGTTTATTTACACTTTTGTTCCCGAAAACAAAAAATCTATTTTTTTGTTACTGATAATAGATTTGGAACAGACATAAAAAGTATAAAAACTTGTTTCCTATTCCCTAAACAATTCCAAAAATCACTTTTTTTTTTCTCTTTTTTCTTCTTCTTTTTTCTTTGGCTGTCGACGGCCGGTTACTGGCCATGGTTGAGGCCAACGACCGGCCAAAAGAAAGAAAAATGAAAAATGAAAAAAGGAAAAATAAAATAAAAATATTAAAAAATTAAAAGAAACAAAAAAATTATACAAGTTTACCAAACGTGTTTCTGTTTTTTTTTTTTTATTCTAGGAATAGAAATCTTGTGCGGTTACCATATGTGTTCTTCTGTTTTAAAATTGTTTTCCGGAACAGAAATAATTTTTTCTATTTTTGTTCCCTAGAATAATATTTGAACAGAAGCGTTACCAAACACGCCCTAAATAGCTGCTTTTTACTTGGGAGTAAGCCAAATTTCTTATACAAGTGGTGTTTGATCATTGGAATGTGTGCTGCAGCTGATTTTCCACGATAATACAATCTCGATTAATGTAATCATAACGTGTAAATTTGTTTATGATGTTGACGGACTATATATTAATATTTTTCCGAAGAAAATGCCACCTTAAAGTCAAGTGAGGAATGAGTAGATGCATACGTTTCCCGATAAACACGGGCATGAGGGGACCATGAGGGAGAGGCAAGGGGATTCCACTTTTGACTTGCAAAAGTCCTTTTTAAAGTGGTTTTTGAACTCATTTTAAATAGAACGGACGGGAAATTAGCACTAGTAAAGTAATTTACAAAGTAATTTTTTGGACTCATATTTGATACTTAAGTGTGATCTACTTATTTAGATACTTATATTATATTATTTACTAAATAAATGCTATAAGTTTTTTCTGTAAGTATATATTGCTTGAATTTATTCTGTTAAATCAAACCGTTTACGAGTCCAGTTACAATAAAACTCGCAAATCATTTCTATGTTGTAAACAATTTTTACCCAGCAATAAATCAAATTGTCTTTGATTACCATCCATTTGATGCATTCATATTGGACTTAGAAGGATATAAATCAGTGTATCTTTATTCAGAACCAAAGAAACACTTCTCTCCCTTGGAAAATATCTGCAAAACATACGAAAGCTATCACCACAACTGAAAGTATGATCCTCCATATGCAGGAAGAAGCAATAAATCCACATTGATAATCACTGCCATTGCAGTTCCTGTTGGCGTACTTGTAGTGTTTCTCTCTCTTGCTTCTTGTTTCGTCCGGAGGAAAGGGACCACGACCCATGAGCTCGTCCAAGAAGAAGCCGGTAGTTGACTAAGTTCTTGTTGAAAACATTGTGTCCGCGGCTTGGAAAAGTTATGTGCCTTCATTGAAATGACCAGTCTCGTGTTGTTTCGTCATGTAGGCATGAATAAAATTACAAACGAGGAACCCTCGCAATATGATTTAGCTACAATACAAGCTGCTACAAACAATTTCTCTCGTCAAAACAAGTTGGGTGAAGGTGGATTCGGTGAAGTTTTTCAGGTATTATTAGTTTTGATATATCATGAACTACTTATGTTTAGTTAAAAGACTATCGTCAAAAGAAAATAAAAGGAAACAATTGAAACAATCATTTCAGGGGAGGCTTCCTAATGGGCAAGATATAGCAGTGAAGAGGTTATCTCGGAGCTCAAGACAAGGTGCTGAAGAATTTAAGAATGAAATTACGTTGGTAGCAAAGCTTCAACATCGAAACCTCGTGCAGCTACTAGGATATTGCTTGGAGGGAGAAGAAAAGCTACTTGTTTTTGAATTTGTGCCTCACAAAAGTCTAGATTACTTTTTGTATGGTAAGTTTAAGTTAAGTATGCAACTATCTTCTCTAATATGCCATCCTCTTACTCATTATACGATGGAATAGTAGTTGAAAATAGGTATCTAATCTTAGCAAGCTAGATCAATTACCAAATTACAAGACGACTCTAATTGTGCAGATATTGAGAAAAATATGCAATTGGATTGGTTAAAGCGTTATAGGATAGCATGGGGAATAGCTCGAGGAATGCACTATCTACATGAAGATTCCCGACTTCGGATTATTCATCGTGACCTGAAAGCAAGCAATATCTTGTTAGACAATGACTGGAACCCAAAGATTTCAGATTTTGGCACAGCCAGGATCTTTGGAGTTGATCAAACTCATGCAAGCACTAATAAAATTGCGGGGACTCTGTAAGTTTCAAATTCTCGTTACATTGGCTGATCATTTGGTCGTGTCAAGAGATGTGCTCTTGTTAGAGCACACTTAGATTGAATTGTTGTATCCTCTATTTTAGGCACATGTGTGTTGCAATCAATGTGGCTTTTCATTTGTAGGGGTTATATGCCTCCGGAGTATGTAAGGAATGGGAAATTCTCTGTTAAATCTGATGTCTATAGTTTTGGCGTCCTACTTCTAGAGATCATCACTGGAAAGAAGAATGATCATTTCTGCCAATCAGATGGGGGCAAAGATTTGGCTAGCTATGTAAGTTGCCTATACTATTGTCACTAACTAGATTATGTTTGAAATTTTCTATAATATGGGCTTACATTAATTAATTAATTTTCTATTTTAAATAATCGGGTTAATAGATATTCAAATATTTGTTGAATAGTGATCTGATTGAATTGGGTTTTGGCATTTATTAAAAATGCGCCTAGTTGAGGAGCAAAATGTAAGCAATTGTATTATGTTGATTGGGGTTTGCTAGGTTCCGTCTCTAGCTTGTAAAATGGTAGGTTATATCTATCAGTTACTAGAATCCCATTGAAAGCTGCTATATTAAAATAGGTCATAGAGAGGAAGATCTGGCATTTTAATAGATCTCTGATTATCAAAGTGATCTATTTTTATTCAAGTAAAGCAATGGCTCAAACATGTACATTTTTTTCCACTGTGTTTATTGATCTCGGTGTTTTATAGTCATATATAGATCCGATTCTTCTTGATTAATAATTTGTTTATGTGAATAATTTTATATATGTGGTATCAGAACAAATCATATATGATTGTAGAACCCAATTTTTTTTTTAATGGAAAAATTCGAAATTTTTATCTTTGAGCAAAATATTGGCATTATTTTTTCGTGTGGATTTTTTACTCGATTGATTCTGAAACCATAAAATTTTGTTCTACATGTCGAGATCTTTCTAACCATATAAAATTTGTACAATTTCGTTAAGAATTGAGAAAGAATTTCAAATATGAAATTCTAGGGTTTATACATGAAAAAGTTCTAGAATTTTCAAATTACTTGCAATTGATTGATCTTCGTTGTAAATTGTTGCATGGTTATTGTTATATATATGTTTTAGCATCCTTTTGTTGTATTAAAGTGAGTTTTTTAGGGCTTAAATTTAAGAAATTCAAAATTAGGCCATCGGAGGCTTAGATCCAAAACTTTGAAGCTTGAATATGAAGATTTTCTTGTTTGTTTTTTGTTTAATTCGTTCTAGTTAATTATATTGATGTCATATGTAAGAACCATAAAGAGATTTCATCAAAAATCAATGTTTCTATGTGTTTTGGGAGCTTCGGGTCCAAACCGGGTCGTGCAACCCGGTTTGCAGCAAATTCGGGACCCGGCTAGAGGTTGAAGAAGACCTCCAGCCAGACCTCGGCCAAAAGCCCTAGTTTCTGATTCGCCTGGGCCAAAATATGGGCGTAGGCCCATATTTTATTAATGTTCTGATTCTGGGCGTGAGCCCAGAATCTTGGACTTGTAAAATGGGCATAAGCCCATATTATTTTATTTAATTTGTGCCCAATCGTGGGCCATGTTAATAAAAGAAACAATGGGCCTAAATGGAGCGAAAAGATTAGCTTGGGCCGGGCGAAGGTTGGGCCCCGCGAGAGAGTCCTCGATTCGGGCTGCTCGCGGGTCAAGGCCCACGGGTGGGTCCGAAATATTAAAATAATATTATAATAATAAAAATAAAAATAATTTAAATTTAAAAAAAAATTGTGGCAAAAATTGTTGTTTGATAAATGTAATATGTTCTTGGGAAGCACATGTTTATAATAATAATAAAATAATAATTTAAATTAATAAAAAATTGTGGCAAAAATTGTTGTTTGATAAATGCAATATGTTCTTAGGAAGCACATGTTGTAAAGTACTCCATATTGTTTGATGAATTTTTGGTATAAATTTATGGAGTTCCCTATTGATAAAAATTAGTATATACAATTACTCGCCCAAATGGGGTTATTATGTATATTAATTTGGAAAATAGCATGAAAATTAATTCCCATATTTGAAAGATGGGAATGTATAATTGAAAAATATTTATCTACCCAAAGGGGATAAATGTTTTGAAAATTATATGTAATTCCCCTCTATATTGGTATTATGGAGATGTGTAATTTAAAGGATTTATCTGCCCAAAGGGAATGGATCTTTAACAATTATATGTAATTCTCCTTGTTGTTGCTTTTTATAAACTTCATGTTGTGAAAAATAATGGTTTCTGCCCAAAAGGGAGTTTATAATGTACTAATTATTTTTGCTGAATTGTTTATTTTATTGCATTATGTGTGACAAACAGTTACCTTTGCTGTAAATAACAATAATGCCACGGTTGAAATGTTAACTTGATCAAATATTATATTGTTAAGGACTTGGTAAAAAAGGGAGACATTGTGATCGAGAATATCAAAACTGAGTCCATGTTAGCTGATCATTTAACAAAAGGCTTACGACCCATTTTGTTTAAAGAACATGTAAAAAAAATATGTGTTATAGATTCTTTTAATTTCTTTTGTTAGTGGGAGCTATATAATTTGTATTTCTGGATATTATAGTTATATATAGATTGATTAGGCTTTTATGATATCTATTAAAGCATTTATTTTCAATGATCATTATTATTTATTTTATTGTTATCCTTTCTCCTATTGACTGAGAAATGGAAGTATAAAACAACATCTTTAAACAAATTTTAGTTTAAAGATGACTGGATGTCACTGATTATGAGATCTTATGTTGGATTGTGACATAGTCGTGCAATTTTGTGTTATTTAGAAATTGTGTTAATGCAGTTTCATGTCGTTGAGAAATTGTGTTAATGCAGTTTCATGTCGTTGAGAAATTGCATTGAAGACCGATAAGAAATAGTGTATATTTTGATCACATGTTGGCACTATTTCTTACTACACTACTAGGCCCATGATCCATGAAAATATAATACTTACAATATGTCATTATGGAAGGTCATGTGTTGTGACATTTTCTTAACACATTGATCTCTATAGTCCTATACTGAGGTTATATAGGATTGGATTGGTTTTGAGATGCTATTATTGGAATATTTTTTTTTTTTAAAGTTGTGGCTATATAAAACAAAATTTTCAGTTATTAACCCGATAGTGTCATTTTCAATATAAAATCTTTTTAAAAATAAATTAAGTTAATTAATGTAGCCCAAGTTGGAGAATGTTGGAAATTTTCTATAATATGAGTTTGCATTAATTAATCAATTTTATATTTTAAATAATCGGGTTAATAGATATTCAAATATTTGATGAACCCTATAATGATCTGATTGAATTGGGTTTTGACATCTATTAAAAACGGGCCTAGTTTAGCAGCAAAATGTAAGTAATTGTGTTTAACTGAAGCCCGTAATGAGAAGGGCTTAGTTGACACGCTGTTAATTAGAGTTTGCTAAGTCCCCTCTCTAGTGGGTTATACCTATCAATTACTGGAATCCCATTGAAAGCTGCTATATTGAAATAGGTCATAGAGAGGAAGATTTAACATTTCAATAGATCTCTCATTATCAAAGTGATTTATTTTTATTCAAGTAAAGCAATGGCTTAAACATGTACATTTTTTTCCGTTGTGTTTATCGATCTCGGTGTTTTATAGTCATTTATGGATATGATGCTTCTTGATTAATAATTTGTTTATGTGAATTCTACAGATTATTGATGCAAATGTCATACTGCGCTCTTTGATATTTCGACTAAGTCAAGCCGAACTTTGGTACAGGAAGTACATGTACACTTTGCCCCCTCCAAACTAACATGACTTTAGCATTGCGAATATGGTTAACATAACTCGTGTAATACTAATTATATGCTCCATTGAATTAATGCTACAATTTACCAAGGGTTTTTTCTTTCCAATGGATTGTAAACAGGCATGGAGAAACTGGAGAGACGGGACACCATTGGAAATTCTGGATCCGGCCATCCTAGACTTGCATTCAAGAGATGAAGTGCTGAGGTGCCTACACATCAGCTTACTTTGTGTTCAGGAAGATATGGTTGATAGACCCACCATGGCGACAGTGCTTCACATGCTCAGCAGCCAGCCCGTCACCATGCCGCAACCTCAACGTCCGGCCTTCTTCCCTCAAAGCACAGACCAATCCATTAGTAGATCAACACAGCAATCGATCAACGGAGTGACAATTACGGAATCATACCCTCGATGATACAAGTAATTGTTTTATGTGATAGCTTTGCAGGCCTTGATATAATTGGCCTTCTGTGGATACCATTAGTGAACAATGAGCAACGTCTGTTTATTGGAGATCCTATGTATGACTTCCATTTCTCAACTTTGTGCTTTCATTGTTAAGTCAGCAGTCCCTTGAGTTGCTCAATCGCTGCTTAGCCTAGTGCTCATGACGATGCGCTACAGAACCCTCAATATGCCAAGGGACCAAGCATGGCATAGGAATTGACTTGGCGTCAGCAACTAACAGAGCCTAACTTAGAGTTGGCAGAGGTTTTCCAACAAGATATGAGATCTCATAAGGATGATGATAGGAGATCTCAGAAGGAGAAATATTATAATCTTTGAATGGAAGCACTGATTAATCAACGCACTAGCTCTAACTATCCAAAGGTAGCAAAATTTCTGCAACCTTCATGAATGGTGTTACAACTGCCCCGCTATTCACATTATCAAATCAATTTTTTTTTCAAATTTTTTTTTTCAAATAAAAATAAAAATACATTATTACTAAGGCTCTATTTGTTTCATGGAAAATGAATGATTTAGAAAATGTTTTCCTAAAAATGATCGCTTGTATTGATTACAAAAATGGAAGAACAAAAAATGGTTTCACAATTGATGAAAATGTTTTGGCAGTGAAAACATTTTTCATTTATTTCAAATGATACTAGCAATCATTTTCAATAAAATGTTTTTCGAATCATTCACTTTCATAAGACAAACAGAGCCTAATAGAAGGGAAAAGTGCCAAAAAAGTCATAAACCTATTGTATTTGTACCAATTTAGTCATAAACCTTTCAGTTGGACCAACTTAATCCTAAACCTTTTGATATTGGCATCAATTCAATTAATCTGGCCAATTTTGGCTAGGCGGCGTTGATGTAGATGCCAACTAGTGGCCGAACGCTAATATGACAATTTTTAAATTATTTTTATTTTCTATTTTCTATTTTTTTTTAAATCTTTTCTTTTTATTTTTTTCCTCCTTGGACTTTCCTCACAGTGGCCAACAAGGGTTGTGGCCCTTACCTAGCCTCGCCTAAGGCCACGGGCGAGATCTGGGCGAAGCCACCTTGCTCACGGTCCTGGACGAGGCTAGGCAAGGGTCGTGACCCTTGCTGATGGCTGGCGAAGGCTTCACGGCCCTCAACTCCACTGTGAGAAAAGTCCAAGGAGGAAGAAGAAGGAAAAAAAAAAAGGAAAAAAAAAAGAAAAGGAAAAGAAAAAAATTAATAAAAAATTTGAAAAAATTTAAAATTTAAAATTTAAAAATTGCCACGTCAGCGTCCGATCACCGACCGACGTCCACGTTAGAGCTAACTGGCTAAAATTGCCTAGATGAATTGAATTGGTATCAATGTGAAATGTTTATGATTAAATTGACCTAATGAAAGGTTTATGATTGAATTGGCACCAATCCAGTAGGTTTATAATTTTTTTGGTTTTTTCCCCCTAATAGAACATTATTTAAATTAGTTTCTTTTTTCACCTTTTGGCTATAGACCCAAACAATTACTTATATGATATAATCTTGGCCCAAATATGCCTACATGGTCATTTGATTATGAAGGCATGAAATTCAAATGTGGACTACTAGGTTCGAGTGGCCTAAATAAAACAGGAGGAGCAAAATCTGTGTTGTTTCCGCATAAAATAAAGATGAATGGGAAGCTCGGTTAGCTATTCATCTTTCTGTGACATGGCTTAACTATGAATTGTTTTATAATTCTAAAAGATCACGATAAATTTATTATCGAAAACTTGTAATAGTCTGAGTAGCTTCTTAATTTCCCTTCAATAAAGTGAAGATTGTTTAAGTTGTAAGAAAGTTTGTTGGTAGCAAATGGCTGTTATCGTTGCTTATAGATCCGAGTACCACCAAAGCCTCGTGACATGGACAAAACATGAGTGTTGTTACATGTCACAAATTATTGCAAGGAAACATAGGACATGACTTTTGTCATTCCATGTGGAAAATTATTGAATGAAATCTGTGTAGGACGAGATTATTGTGAGTACATGATAGTTTCACAAGGAAAATTCTGTGTTTTTAAAAATTAGTTAGAGCGATATATGAGTTAGGAAAGATGTCACAAATGGTCCCTAGATTTCTACTTAATGTGCAATCTCGTCCCTGAACTTTCGATTGGCTCAATTTGATCATTGAATTATCGATAATTGTTCAATCTAGTCCTTCTGCTCAAACCATTAAGTGATGACTGTTTTTCCTTCTTCTTTTTTTCTTTCTTCTTCTCTCTTCCTTCCGCCGGCCATGGCGGAGCCGATGGAAGGAAGTCGGCATCCGACAAGGGTCGCTCTCACCTGGGCTGGTTAGGGCCGCCTTCGCCTGACACGGCCCTCGCCTGCGTCGGGCGAGGACGGCCCTCACCCAACGCCGGTGAGGGCGGCCCTAGCCAACCCAGGCGAGGAAAACCCTCACCAAACGCCGGCTTCCCTTCGCCATGGCCGGCAAAGGGAAGAGAGAAGAAGAAGAAGAAAAAGACCAATTTCGTTAACTTTAACTAATGGAAGGACGAAATTGGACAATTTTCAAATAATCAGGGACTAGATCGGACATTTATCGATAGTTCAGAGACTAAATTGAGCAAATCGAAAGTTCATAGATGAGATTGCACATTAAGTAGAAGTTTGTGGACTATTTGTGACATTTTCCCAAATATTTTTGAAAATAAAAGAGAAATGTACCGAAAATGTATTAGATAAATCTAGCGTAATCAAGTCCCATAATCCATAATTTCTAGTTTGCAAGAGTAAAGTAAATTGTCTGATACTTTACTAGATTTCTAATTAACCCACCAAAAATAAATTAGTGGCAACTCCTATATGAAAATAAGTTGCATTTTAAATAACTTGAACCTTAAGTCACAAATTAGCATAGGCTTGAGAGAGACCGAGTCAAGTCTAAGTGTAAGTAGTCTATTAGTTGAATCCCTGAGTAGGTGCACCCATCTAAGGTAAGGTCACAGCGATGACTTATGTAACTCCCTGACACTTGAGATGTTAAATATTCTTGTAGATTTGGAGTGATGAGGGGTGGAGTCTCTGCTAACCTTTGTATTGTGGAGAGGTGCATGAATGATTGGTTTATTTTTTCAAATATTGAAGTGTTGTCTGCATATAAACTATTGTGCATGTTTAATTGCCTTTTCACTACAGTTTAGCACACATAACCTATCACCGGACCTAGGTAGCAGCAAGATACTTAGGATTGAGTTGGATACAACAACGACTTGAGGCCATGTAGTAGAGGTTGCCCAACTCAATCCTGAAATCTCATTTCTTAGTGTCAAGAATGTTTACCTTTGCCCGCGAGGCTGCATAGCATTGGAGTATCATTCCTAATTGAGCTGGAGTTAGGAGAACTTGATGTAAGCACATGAGGCTACAACCAGTCATCCCACTCTTTTAACTCTACTTTGATAAGCCTTCTTAGTTGGAATTCGAATTGCATGTATCATGTGCATGTCTATGTGTTTGCCATCGTCTTACTGGTGAAGTTAGTCTTCTATCTTTTGCTTCGCAATTTACTTATTCCACTGTACTTTTGGTCAGTCCATAACAATCTAGGTCAAACATTGATTTAATTCATTTGTCAATTAGAAATAAAATTAGGAAATTTTCATGGAGTGAATCATTTGAAAAAAAAAAATAGAGAATTTGCTTTCAATTCATGCCTTTATTATTCTTATTAGGAAGTCTCAAATTTTTGTTTTTCCTAGTTCATGTTTAGGAAATTTGATATCTCTATTTTCTAGTCCATGCTAGGGTGCCCTATGTCTTTATTTTTCTAATCTTGTTTTGGAAATTCCTTTCATGTATAGATTTTTCAAGAAAAAATGAAAAAAAAAAAAAAATTAGACCATTGTCATGGGCTAGTTCTTTATTTACTCCTTATGCTTACATGTTCTTATTCATTGAATTAGGTGATTACGGGTCATCCAACCCATTCTTACATGGTTGAGAACTCAAATGGTTGATCAAATTGAATTATAGGAGTGTGTTGCCAATATTAAGAATCTAATGAAGTAGTTTCGCTCTATAATGCAAGGATTTAAGGCATCCTGGATAAACCTAGCACCGATGCCCGTTCATTCGAATTCACTACAATCTCAGTCCAAAATTGGTGGTGCTATTTCTTCGAGTTGGCAAAGGGGGGAGGGATCTTACAAGGATTTGCCTTAAATTAAATAACGATAAGGGTAAGCGAGTTAGAATTTAGTCTACACATAATGTTGTAGCTGTAGTTGACAATAATTTGGAAAGTGCTAATTATGTCTTATCTGTCACTGTAGATTTGTGATATGGCAGATGGATCACGAATTCTGGTTGTTCTTTTTCATCCTACAACAGACAGGAACTAGTACTCATCGGTGCATTGATAATGGTAAAGTGCAATTGACGAACAATTCTAGATGTGATGCTATAAATGTTGGCTATATCGAAATCATAATGCAAGATAGTATCATGAAGATATTGACTAGAAAGAGACATGTTCCAAAATTGAAGAACCTGATTTCCTTAGGTGCTTTGGATTCAGATGGGTGTTAATGTACTTTAGAATGTGGAGTTTAGAAGATTGTTTGAAGGTGCCCTGCTGATAATAGGAAGAATTAAGTATAGTGGCCCGTAGGAGTTTCAGGGTGAGATAGTGATGAATTTTGCCTCAAAAGTATTAGATGTATTTGTTCAAGAGTTTAAATTGTGGCATATGTTGTTTAGGCACATTGGCCAGAGAAAATTGAAGATTTTAAGTGAGAGAAATATGTTGTTTGGCTGTGGGGCGAAGAAACTGTTTGTGTGCAAATACGGGAGAATTACCAAAAAAGTCCTAAACCTATTGCAATTGTGTCAATTCAGTTATAAACCTTTTTTTTTTGGGCCAATTTAGTCCATTAGGCCAAAATTGACCAGCCGGCGCTGACGTGGACGCCGGCTGGGGACAACAGGCCAGCGAAGGATTTTTAATATTTTTTAAATATTTTTTTCCCTTTTTTTTTCCTAACTTCTTCTTCCTCTAGCCGGCCAGAGGCAAGGGCCGACGAGGCTCACCCCCGCCAGCTACTAGCGAAGGCGAGCCTTGCCTAGCGACAGCGGCCTCGCCGTCGCCTAACCAAGGTGAGGCTCGGCCTCGCCCAGCCATGGCGAGGGCGAGCAGGCCGAGCCTCGCCAAATCTGGTGACGGCGGCCTCGCCCAGCCATGGCAAGGTCGAGCCTTGCCAGATCTGGCGACGGCAGCCTCACCGATTACTAGCGAGGCCGTCGTCGCTGGGCGAGGCTCGCTCCCGTCGACCACTGGCAAAGGTGAGCCTTGCCCAGCGACGACGCCCTCGCCGACCACTGGCGAGGCTGCCGTCGCCAAATCTGGTGAGGCTCGACCTCGCCATGGCTGGGCGAGGCTCGCCCCTGCCAGCCACTGGCGAAGGCGAGCCTCGCCCAGCGACGGCCAGGTTGCCGTCGCCATGGCTGGGCAAGGTCGAGCCTCGCCTTGGCTAGGTGACGGCGGCCTCGCCGTCGCTGGGCGAGGCTCGCCTTCGCCAATGGCCGGCGAGGGCGAGCCTTGCCAGTGGCCGGCAAGGCTGACCTCACTGGCCCTCACCTCTGGCCGGCGTCGGCCAGAGGAAGAAGAAGCTGGGGAAAAAATTCAAAAAATTCAAAAAAATTATTAAAAAATTCGAAAAAAATTTAAAAATATTAAAAAATCCTTCGCCGGCCCGCTGTCCCCAGCCGGCATCCACGTCAGCACCAGCCGGCCAATTTTGGCCGGATGGACTGAATTGGTACAATTGTAAAAGGTTTAAGACTAAATTGGTAAAAAAAAAGGTTTAGGACTGAATTGGCACAATTGCAATAGGTTTAAGACTTTTTTGGTAATTCTCCCGTGCAAATACTATGAACTAGATAAACTCGGAAAAGTATAGTACAATACAACTATTAAGAGTGACCCCTGAGATTTTAGAATTGATTCACTTGAATGTTCATAGATTGTCGTGGTTTCTTTCAAATAAGAATGTTAGATTTATACTAATAGTTATAGACAACTACTCGAACAAGACCTCAATGTTGTGTAGAGGCATACATATGATGTTGTTGATAGAATCGAGCAGCTAAAAGCCTTAATTGAAAAAAAAAATGGTATGATTATTGAGCATATGTGAATTGACAGTAGCATGAAGTTTTGCTTTAAGCGGTTAAATCAATTTCACAAGGATGAAGGCACAAGAAGAGATCGTACTAGCACTAGTGAACCACAATTTGCACATTTGATGAGAAAAAAATGGTCTCTAATGCTAGTATAGCTAAGAAATTCCTGATTGATATACTTAGTATGACATGCTACTTGATGAACAAATCTACATTAATTGCAATTGGATGTTTGACTCTTGAGAATGTATGATCAGGTAATGATGCTGATTATTCAATTTGCAGAATATTTTGTTGCTCATGCTATTTTCTAACGAATGATGGTAAACTCGAGGGGAGGGGGAAAAGTACATATTCTTAGGCTATGCACAAAGCAAATGAAGTTATCTTTGTGGTATTTGGAATTAAATTCACCCGTTATCAACAGAGATATTACATTTGATGAATCTTCAATAGTTCTTTTTAGGAGTGATTGTAGTAGTGTTTATACGAATCTAGGTAGTGTTCAACTCAAGGTGCAACTACAACTAGAAAATCCTGAGATAAGTGGGTGCTAACATGGTAATTGACAAATGCGGTACTTGTAGCAAGGTCAAGAATGTGAACCCAATTGTTGTTGTGGCTGTTGAGTTTCGTGTGTTCAATCTCTTAAGAAATTGGGATGCAACAGTGATTTTCTATATTTATGACGGGGGATGTTGTGTTTGCAAATTCTCATGGAGTCTTAAAGGTGTAGATGGAGTTGGTGTTTTGATGAGGTCCACGGTTTTGGTGAAGTTTAAGCGTGACTTGGACTTAAGAGATGTCCATGGCGATTGAGCCAATGAGAAGCCGTGGGAGAGTAGGAGCGAAGTTCGAATTTTCTATGAAAATTGAGAGATATCTATGATGGTTGAGCCCATGAAGGGCTGTGGGAGAGCAGAAGCGAAGTTCAAATTTTCAGCAAGGTGATTGCGACTTGGCTCTTACGTGGAGTCAAGATGGTTTGTCAAAAATATATCTAGAGTTTGAGCCTATCAAATAATACTCAGTCCAAGTTAAGTGGAGCATATGAACTTTTTGGCTGTAGAAATTAAAAAGAAAAAGATAAGAAAAGATCTCATAGATTAACTTTACACATTGAAATCAGCCAAGTATAGTAAAAGGAAGGTTGGACTTGGTCAAATAGGATTACGTGGTATATAATGTTTTCATGTTGAAGTCCGCTACTCCACTTCGCTCGGCTATATGTTCTGTTTGTGGGAGCTTTGTGTGCTATGGTTGATGCGAAGGCAAAGTTAGTCTTTGTGCCATCCATGCAGTAGACATTTTCTTCATGAAACTACACAAAATTTATGTGTTTGAAGCTGATTAAATCTTGCAAATAGGATTTGTATATTCATCTATGCAGCATTGAAGGATTATTTTGAAGGAATTGTGAGAGTTAAATACTATGTGAGTTATTTAGTGTAATTGGATATTTGGAACACTAAGAGTATTTGAGTAGCTTAAGTATGGTTGTAATTTCCATCTTATCGTTTAATTTATAGTGGAATTCTATGTTTTTTTTTTTTTTTTTTGTGTAAAACGTGGGTTTTGAGAAGTCAAAAAGTCAAAGGGAAAAGACAAATAAACGGGAAAAGTTGAAAAGTCAAAAGAAGCAAATAGTGGATGCCTGGCTCTTTTTAATAACCGAGAGCTCGCACGAGAAGGGGAGAAAAGGAGAAAATAAAGAAAAGGAAAGAAGAAGATGAAGAAAGAAGAGAAAGGAAAAAGAAAAGAGGGTTTTGTGCCATGAGATCTCGCCAAGCCGAGTTAACTCCAATTTGCGTTTGTCTATTAGGAGAAATTTTTATGATTAGAGCACAAATTTGAAATTTTGTGAAATTTGAACCGTGAATTCCAATTTAAGAGTTGTTGAGTTGAGAAATTATGGGGAAATGATAATTTAAGGTGTTGTGGAATCATAGTTCGTCCGAAATGAATTTTTAAAGTTTCTCACGCATGATAAATAGTGCATGTCCAGCGGCTTTCGGGCCAAATTTCATGGATTTTCGGCTAGATTTGGGTTGGTCAAGTTTTGGGTCTTTTAGTGTTCGAAAGATATTCCTTTAGATTGTAGGTTTGCTTGAAACAGGATTAAATGGAAAGAGTTAAAACGCAATTAGTTTCGCACTAAAGCTTCGCGATGCATATAACTTCGAATATCCGCTTCGGTAGAGAGTGTTGTTAATGTATAGGAGTCATCTTATTAGCATTTAAGATTATTATAGTCATTTCGTAGTTATTGTAATGCTTTACTTAGTTTTTATGTCGATTCTCATTTAATTTAAGGATTATGAGATTGTCGACTTGTTTAGCTATGTGTTTTTGTTAATGTATAGGAGTCATCTTATTAGCATTTAAGATTAGTATAGTCGTTTCGTAGTTATTCTAATGCTTTACTTAGTTTTTATGTCAATTCTCATTTAATTTAAAGATTATGAGATTGTCGACTTGTTCAGCTATGCGTTTTTGGCTTTTGGGTATTTCCCAAACGAATGGTACTTTTCTTCTTTGATTTTATAAACTCATATCTTCAAATGATAGAAATATACATATTATAAGTTATAAAGGCATTACATGTTTGATATTTCTTTGGAAATGAAAAGTGATGTTTAAAGACATTATTGTTGCATAACTTCGGATCAAGCATTTACTATCCTATTTGTTATTTGAAATGATTTAAAAAGTGTTTGTGAAATGAATGGCAAAAGGTATTTTGGTGGATGAGCTACACTACAAAAGATTGTAAGCTTTCTTCTGTAAATCGATTTGTGAAATTGATTTTGCATTTGGCTTTGAGGATTGTCGCGGATGTAGCTATGGATTCATGTCGATGCTCAGTGTTACTGTGGCCCATTGAGAGACTTATGGGTATGCATATTAGTTTAGGATATCATTATGGGCCAGTCACTGGCAATATAAGAGAAGACCTTCCCAATGGGGGAGCTTGGTCGCATTGTCACAAGAAGTTATATGATTGATAATGTGAGAATGAGTTTGTTCAATAAATGGACCATTGATATGTGATTCAAGATTCGTCAATGGAATAGACCATTGACTTATGATTTAACAAGATTGATCAATGGGCTAGATCATGACATTTGTTTTGATATTATGGATTGAAATAAATAATTCTACAAGGAATATATTACGTTGAAGTAATATATAACTTATTTGACCTTGAAGTTTGTTATATTTTGAATTTGGGTTAAATGAGTATGGTATGATGTTGTCAATGTGTATAATGATTACTCGATCTGCTTAGAAGAGATATACTATTTACTAGGCTATGGTTGTTCATTCCATTAATCTTTCATGTTTTTTTAGGTTCTTCAACTAGCGGCCAATTGTACGAGAGCACTATGATGGAGACTTTTGAGAGTTGAATTTTGGGTATGATTTAAGGGAGTTGTGTATTATGCTAAGTTTTAAGTTGTACATACTCTCTTTGGTAGATTATAGAAATTTTAATGTTGTAACCAGCTTACTGATTTATCATATATATAAATTGAGATATATATTTGGATAACGGGCTATAAGTTGTGTTTAAAGTTGTGTCATTATATGAAAGGACAGCCGTATCACTCCTTACTTTTGGTGGTTTTGGGGTGTGATGGTTTTATTAGCGCACGTAAGTCATACTAATCAAATCACATTAATTAGGTATTTGATTTATTTTCTTATTTTGTGTTCAACCGCTTGTTTATCGCAACACTTTTTTTCTAGATCTGTCTTGGATCCAATAGACCATTGTCATGACCTAACCCCTCACAAGGGAGAAAGAGTTGATTGTTAGGTTTAGGGTTATTGTCAACTTTGAGCCAATGGCCTTCAATTGACTTGGACTCTCTCAAGCCTATACCTTGTGCGACATTGAATATTCAATTTTTAATCAATTAAGCTTATGCAAATTTTAACTAAGGATTTGACATTAGCTTTTTTGGGATTGGTTAGAAGATATCTTACTATTTGTGCAACCAGAGATTTTGAACTTGGGGACTTGATTATGTTAGCCCTAAGACTAACGGCCTTTTAGTACCTATCTTAATCATGTGTTAACTAATGCCATAGTCGCCTATCAAGAAAATTCTAAGGTTTTTCCTAACCATTCTAAAACAAGGAAGTAACATCCAAATATTGAAAAGTGTAGTTAATTATAATTATAATAGAAAGTATGCAAGCATCCCAAAATTATCCTAAAAAAAAAAGAATAAATAAGTAAAGCAAAACAAAAAATCCCTATCGTAAAGCCCTAAAGGCTTGTCCAATTTTAGGGCTATAACATTTTTAAAGGGTTTTCCGATTTTTCTAAAATTTTCTTCTTCTTTTTTTGAAAATTTTCGAATTTTTTAATGGTTTTTCGAATTTTTTTATTGTCTGGGTTTTTTATTTTTAATGATTTTCTGGATTTTCTAGATTCTTATGAATTTTCTGATTTTCCAAAAGTTTTTAATATTTTTCGAATATTCTAATTTTTAATGACTTTCACAAACTTCTAATTTTCTATTGATTTTCGATATTTTTAAAATTTTATTATTTCCTAAGATCTTTTTTATTTTAAATTTTTTTTTAAAATCGAATTTTTAATTTTTTTTAATTCATTATTATATTCGGGGAACGGATTCGGAACGGGTTTACCCAATCCGAACCAAACCCGAATCCGACCAATCAGATTAAAAAAGAAAAAGAAATTTTTAAATTTTTTTAGTTTTAAATGATTTTTTATGTTACTTTCTTTTTCTCTTTTGTGTTTTTCTTATTTTGTCCTATTCCTGCACCTTCTTCTTCCTTGCGACGTTTTTCCACCTGAACAGCGTCCTTTCTACAGAACCACCAGTTGGCGAGCTCGATTGAACTTGACAACACGAGTCCATGCCGGAATCCCCACCGGTTCGACGTCAATAGCTGACGTCGCCGACCGTCACTAAATGTTTCCCCATCGGCCACTACTCCGACCAAGATCCAGCCATTCCAATGGGGAAATTTTGATCCCCAAAATCGCACAAAACAGCATAAGAATCGCACAAAAAGTATGCTAAAACAATGAAGAATGAACTGACTTGGCGGCCTCAAGCCACGGGCATTGCCAGTGACGAAAGTTGAGAATAGTGACTCCAAACTCGTGTGTCCATGGATGACCGGAACAAGGAATCGCAAGGGCACGACATAAACGAAAGGGAAAAAAACCGAGTCAGATTCAGTTCAACAATTAATGAAGTGGACATGAATCAACCCTGAGTCTAAACACCGTTGGACGACCGATTGTGCAAAAATTCGTTCCACATTTCTCTTGAGCAAATCATGGAACGGATGGTGTGCACTTTGATATGAGCTTCCGACTCAGGTTTAATGCAATTCTCCATCTAAACATAGTATATAAAACTCCAATTCATTATGAATGACCACAAATGAGGCTTGGTTCCGCAAGCTTTTATTCATTATTTCATTGATTAAGCCCAGCACTCCCGAACTCCGTAAAGCATGGCAGAACAGAACACTTGAGCTCGAAGTTTACCTGGTTTTTGAAGCGAGATGTAGTCGACTATCTCCGTGAAGGCTTGGGCTGGACTCGTCTTTTCTCAGTGACTTTGTTTTGTTGGGGAGAACTCGGGTACAATAATTCACTACGGCCAAACGTAATCCAAGATTAATTTCTCCCTCGAAACTAAATCAACTGAAATTATCTTAACCCCAACAACAACCAGCAATGTATAGCCTCACAATATGCAAATATAATGCCGAAATGATAAGTAAACAAAGTAAATAACGACACCAAGGATTTAGCGTGGAAAACCCGATGCGAGAAAAATCACGGACCGCCCAAAAACATCCACTAATCACCAAGAATAGTAGGATACACGAATTATTTTTCTCTAGTCACACACTAGAGGCTCAATATCAACATTATAATCATCTTTTTCTCACCACATTGGTAAATAAATAAGTTTGGAGCAAGAAAACCTTAACCGCAACTGGAGAATTCAGAGATGGTTCTCAACAAACAAAAACCATCAACTTGTAGCCCTCGGTCTCACGAACAACATACTGAAATTTGAGCCAATTTCGTCAATATTTGGCATTCGAATCGGAATCGTAAAGTTGCAACCCTCTTCATTTCTTATCTTCTCCCTTACTTCTGCAGTTTTTGTTTTCTCTCTCCTCTTCACTTTTGGAGGCACACCCGCACGACCCCCACTTCCACTTCTTTTTGTTCTTTTCTTTTATTTAATGCTAGCTGAGCCCCACATGAAGGTGGACCCAGACAACAGACTTGAGCCATTCACCGAGCGATGTTTTATGGTGGTGACGAGGGCAGATCGCAGAGTTAAAAAAGGGTCTCGGAAATGGTTGCCGCCGACCGCAAGTAGAGGTCTACGACGATGACGAGCGAGCGTATGAACAGTCAATAGCGAGAAGAGATCTGCCAGAGATCCTCGTAGAGGAACCAGAGCACTCTCCTCCAAAACCCCTTTCTCGGCCAATTGTCTCCCACCGTTTCTCTCTCCCTCCTTCGCTCCCTTCAAGCTTCTCAACTCCTCCAAAACCAATGAGCACGAGCATGGAGCGTCTTCTCTTCCTCCACCCTTCTCTAGTTCTTCTTCAGTGAAACTCTCTGCCGCTCTTCCTCTTCCTCAATGGTCAAAGTTTGCTCTCCTTCCTCCTCTTTCTGGTTCTCTCTTCCCCCTCGAAAATTAGCCCGCCGCTGTCATGCCTTCCTCGCCCCTCTCAATGAACGTCCAGCACGCTCTTCCCCATCGAAATCTTGCTATTAGGTGTCCTTATCCCTCACGCCAGGCCAGCAATTCTAGAAGGTGCCTGGATTAGCTCTCGTCACTCGCAGTTTCGTTCACAGGCACCCTCACAGATAGGGGTGAGCATCGGTTCAGGGTCAACCCTGGACCGACCCTGGACCGGCCCAACCCTACCGGTCCTGGTCCGGTTCCCAAGGAGACTAGGTCGGTCCTTGGTCCTAGAATTCGTGGACCAGTACTGTGCGGGTTAGTCCTCGGTCTTAAGAGTTATGGGTCGGTCCAATCCGAACTAACCCTAAATATATATATATATATAATCTAATATATTATTTATAAATTTTTTATATAGAGAAAACCTTAAAATAAACGGCGTCAACAACATTAAACAGCTCTTTAGTGAGGAGTTCAAGTAATTTTACATTGTTCTTTAATAACTTAGATTTTTAATGTTTTTTTATGGTGTCAATAGTCATAATTTACGAAGAAGGAAAATGTTTTTGTAAGGAGTCCTCACGGCATCCAAAAAAGTATAAACAACTCCTTATGGCATCCTCCTCTAGTATTCGTTCTCTTTTGTCTTATTTGTCCTCTTAGTCTTCAATTTGCCAAAATAAAAAAATAAAAACAACTTCTCTGCTCGCCACTAAACACTCGCTTCACTCGCTTAGGGTCACTCGTGCCACTCACCGCTTGATGCTCGCTTGGCTTGTTGCTCCCTACTTGACATTTAATGCTCATTCTGTTTGACACTCACCCCACTTGACCCTTACCGCTTGCCTTTCTTAGCTGACCTCGTTCATCATCGAACCTATTGGGTCGGTACGGTCCTCAATTGCCCTTTCAATGAGTACAAAAAATGAAATAAAAAATTATTGGTTAGTCCTAGGTTGGCCTTGAAACCGGACAGAATCCATTGAGTCAGTTCGGTCCTCAATCGCTTTTTTAAGGAGTATAAAAAATGAAATAAAAAATTATCAGTTGGTCCCGAGTTGACCTTAGAACCGGACCGAACCCATTGGGTCGGGCCGGTTCTCGGCCCCAAGCTCAATAGGGTTGGTCATCGGTCCCAAAAATTGAGAACCAGCATTGTGCGGGTTGGTCCTAAGGTTAGGAGGTGGATCGGCCCAACCGGACCATGCTCACCCCTACTCGCAGAGGCTGTTCACCGGCGCTTTCTTCTTCAGGCTTGGTCAGCACGAGTCTCCCTTGTCCCTCTAGCCGGACTTGCATAAAAGAAGGCTGATGGAAGTAAGGCTGGGCTTTTGCTTCCCTTTTTTAATCTTGAGTGGGCTTTGAAAACGTAGAAGAAATGGGCTGGAAAAAGGGATAAGGAGAGATAAAATTTTCCAAAAAAATCATAAACTTATTATATTTTTATCAATTCGGTTCTGAACTTTTATACATTTTGCTAATCGAGTCCATCCAGCTAATTTTGGCTGGAAATTACTGACGTTGAAATTTTAATAATATTTATTAAATTTTTGAATATTTTTATGTTTTTTTTTTTTAACTTCTTTTTAAGGGTTTGGAGAGAATGCCTGTGAGGGTGATCAACTCACCCTCGCCAGCCAAACGTGAGGGCTGCGACGCCTTCACCAAATTTGGCTAGGCAAGGGCTCCAAGCGAGGTCGCTACCCTCGCCTAGTGCAAGGTCACCTTCCTCACCTAGCCAAATTTAGCGAGGGCATTGTGGCCCTCGATGCGCCCTCACCTAAGGCTAGCGAGGGTCAGCCAGCGACCCTAACCGGCCTACTCTTCAAACCTCAAAAAAAAAAAAAAAAAAAAGCATAAAAATTCAAAAAAAATATATATATATATATATATTAAAAAATCATCAAATATTATTTAAAAATTGTCACGTCAGAATTTCTAGTTAAAATTGACCGAATGGATTCAATTGACAAAATGTGAAAAGATTTAGGATTCAATTGATAAAATCGAATGGTTTATAACTGAATTAGTAAAAATGCAATAAGTTGATGATTTTTTGGATAATTTTCCTGATAGAGATGGGCCAAAGGAATTAAAAGAAATGGGTTAGACTAATGGGTGGAGAGGGCTTAGAAGGTTGAAAACTTTACTAAGTGGCTAGCCCACATGATTTCATCATTTTTTTTCTCTTTTTTCATATTTTTTTACCCCCTTTTTATAATTTTTTTTTTTGCAAAATAAATGGATATTGAAATGTTGATTAAAAATTCAGCTGTCAATAACCATTCCGTGTACTCGACCAAATATTTATTTTGCGATGATCCCGTAAAAGTTGACGTGTGATATCAACTTTACCAGCTCGTGGGTCGCTGAGACTGAGCTTTGCGTGCGAAAAGCACCAGTCATATTCGGCCACATGAACTTTCGGAGTAATACGGCCAAGAAGACTGTCCAATATATTCCGTTGACCTTGAGGAGTGGAGAGGAGGTGCTTGAATAGAAAAATAATGTAAGATCCAGAATTCGATTCGACAGATCTCATGGACAGAGAAAAGAAAAAACAAATTTGAGGACCAAAAGTGGACTTTTACACAAAGCTTATAATGACTCAAAAGAAGAACCAACGAAAGCCAAGTGTAATATGTCCATCACAACATGAGCTCTACCTTCACCATCTTCCTCCCTTTCCTCTTCCCCATCAATTTGCTCATTAGCATCTCTCACATCAGTGAAGCGGCACCTGTTTTAATCGACAATTATTGCAACGACACCAAAACTTTCCTTCCTAATTCCACCTACCAAAATAACCTCAGTGAACTCCTCTCATCACTTTCCTCTGCCGCCGATTCAGCCGGCAACAGCGGCAGCAGCACTGGCGGGTTCTCCAATGCCACCGCTGGCGAATACCCACCAGACCAGACCTACGGATCTTCCTCTGCCGTGGCGACATCGACGCCCCGACATGCAGCAACTGCATAGCCACGGCAGCCCAAGATATTGGCCAGCGATGCCCCGGCAAAAGGATCTCCATCATCTGGTACGACATATGCATGCTGAGGTACTCGGATCAGCCCATTTACTCGGTCATGCAACCATTCCCTGTGGCGAAGCAGGAGAACGGTTACAACGTCACCGAGGACCCATCTCGGTTCTTTCAACTCCTGAATGAAACCATGGACGATGTACTGCGGAGGGCCCCGAGCAGTGGATCGGGGAAGAAAATGGCCGCCGCAGAGGCTGATCTCGTGGGCTCGCAACGGCTGTACACGCTCGCGGAGTGCACGCCCGACTTGACCGCATCGGACTGCGGCACATGCCTTCGGTCGGCGATAGCACGTCTCCCTCCGGAAACGCCAGGAGGAAACGTACTGACTCCGAGCTGCAACGTGAGGTTTGAGGTGTACTCCTTTTACAACCCCGACTTGGTGACTGTGGTGACGGTGGCAGCGCCACCACCGGTCCGGGATCTTTCTTCTCCT
This sequence comes from Eucalyptus guilfoylei, assembly GCA_016097605.1. Lineage (NCBI taxonomy): Eukaryota > Viridiplantae > Streptophyta > Magnoliopsida > Myrtales > Myrtaceae > Eucalyptus > Eucalyptus guilfoylei. The sequence goes on along the minus strand of CM027864.1, from coordinate 42,106,596 downwards.
GCTCCGTTGACTGAACCTAAAGGTCCCTTGTTTTGTTTTCTTTCGCTTTTTTATTATTATTTCCCTCTCTGTCCAGCAATATTAAAAAAAAATTTTTGTCGAACAGCAGTATCAGAAATTAAATAGCTGTTTTTTCTTGGGAATAAGCCAAATTTCTTATACAACTGGTGTTTGATCATTGGAATGTGTACTGCAGCTGAGTTTCCGCGATAATACAAATCTTGATGAATGTAATCATAGCCATTCAACGTGTAAATCTATTTACGGTGTTGACGGACTATATATTAATATTTTTCCAAAGAAAATGCCACATGAAAGTCAAGTGAGGAATGAGTGGATGCATACGTTTTCCGTAAACACGGGCATGAGGGGACCACGAGGGACTGGCAAGGGGATTCCACTTTTGACTTTTTCTTCTTCTTTTTTTGTCGGTATTCGACTTTTGACTTGCAAAAGCCCTTTTTAAAGTGGTTTTTGAACTCATTTTAAATAGAACGGACGGCAAATTAGACCTCACTAGTAAAGTAATTTACAAAGTAATTTTTTGGACTCATATTTGATACTTACATGTGATCTACTTATTTAGATACTTATATTATATTATTTACTAAATAAATGTTCTAAGTTTTTTCTGTAAATATATACTGCTTGAATTTATTCTGTCAAATTAAACCGTTTATGAGTCCAGTTATAATAAAACTCGTAAATCGTTTCTACGTTGTAAACCAATTTTACCCAGCAATAAATCAAATTGTCTTTGATTACCATCCATTTGATGCATTCATATTGGACTTAGAAGGATATAAATCAGTGTATCTTTATTCAGGACCAAAGAAACACTTCTCTCCCTTGGAAAATATCTGCAAAACATACGAAAGCTATCACCACAACTGAAAGTATGATCCTCCATATGCAGGAAGAAGCAATAAATCCACATTGATAATCGCTGCCATTGCAGTTCCCGTTGGCGTACTTGTAGTGTTTCTCTCTCTTGCTTCTTGTTTCGTTCGGAGGAAAGGGACCACGACCCATGAGCTCGTCCAAGAAGAAGCCGGTAGTTGACTAAGTTCTTGTTGAAAACATTGTGTCCGCGGCTTGGAAAAGTTATGTGCCTTCATTGAAATGACCAGTCTCGTCTTGTTTCGTCATGTAGGCATGAATAAAATTACAAACGAGGAACCCTCGCAATATGATTTAGCTACAATACAAGCTGCTACAAACAATTTCTCTCGTCAAAACAAGTTGGGTGAAGGTGGATTCGGTGAAGTTTTTCAGGTATGATTAGTTTTGATATATCAGGAACTGCTTATGTTTAGTTAAAAGACTATTCTCAAAAGATAAGATTTGGAAACAACTGAAACAATCATTTCAGGGGAGGCTTCCTAATGGGCAAGATATAGCAGTGAAGAGGTTATCTCGGAGCTCAAGACAAGGTGCTAAAGAATTTAAGAATGAAATTACGTTGGTAGCAAAGCTTCAACATCGAAACCTCGTGCGGCTACTCGGATATTGTTTGGAGGGAGAAGAAAAGCTACTTGTTTTTGAATTTGTGCCTCACAAAAGTCTAGATTACTTTTTGTATGGTAAGTTTAAGTTGAGTATGCAACTGTCTTCTCTAATATGCCATCCTCTTACTCATTATACGATGGAATTGTAGTTGAAAATAGGTATCTAATCTTAGCAAGTTAGATCGATTACTAAATTACAAGACGACTCTAATTGTGCAGAGAAAAATATACAATTGGATTGGTTAAAGCGTTATAGGATAGCTTGTGGAATAGCTCGAGGAATGCACTATCTACATGAAGATTCCTGACTTCGGATTATTCATCGTGACCTGAAAGCAAGCAATATCTTGTTAGACGATGACTGGAACCCAAAGATTTCAGATTTTGGCATGGCCAGGATCTTTGGAGTTGATCAAACTCATGCAAGCACTAATAAAATTGCAGGGACTCTGTAAGTTTCAAATTCTCTTTACATTGGTTGATCATTTGGTCATGTCAAGAGATGTGCTCTTGTTAGAGCACACTTAGATTGAATTGTTGTATCCTCTATTTTAGGCACATGTGTGTTGCAATCAATGTGGCTTTTCATTTGTAGGGGTTATATGCCTCCGGAGTATGTAAGGAATGGGAAATTCTCTGTTAAATCTGATGTCTATAGTTTTGGCGTCCTACTTCTAGAGATCATCACTGGAAAGAAGAATGATCATTTCTACCAATCAGATGAGGGCAAAGATCTGGCTAGCTATGTAAGTTGCCTATACTATTGTCACTAACTAGATTATCGATGTAAATGTCACACTACACTGTTTGATATTTCGACTGAGTCAGGCCGAACTTTGGTACAGGAAGTACATGTACACTTTGCCCCCTCCAAACTAACATGACTTCAGCATTGCCAATATTGTTAACATAACTTGTGTAATACTAATTATATGCTCCATTGAATTAATGCTACAATTTACCAAGGGTGTTTTCTTTCCAATGGATTGTAAACAGGCATGGAGAAACTGGAGAGACGGGACACCATTGGAAGTTCTGGATCCGGCCATCCTAGATTTGCTTTCAAGAGATGAAGTGCTGAGGTGCCTACACATCAGCTTACTTTGTGTTCAGGAAGATATGGTTGATAGACCCACCATGGCGACAGTGCTTCACATGCTCAGCAGCCAGCCCGTCACTATGCTGCAACCTCAACGTCCGGCCTTCTTCCCTCAAAGCACAGACCAATCCATTAGTAGATCAACACAACAATCGGTCAATGGAGTGACAATTACGGAATCATGCCCCCGATGATACAAGTAATTGTTTTATGTGATAGCTTTTGCAGGCCTTGATATAATTGGCCTTCCGTGGATACCATTAGTGAACAATGAGCAATGTCTGTTTACTGGAAATCCTATGTATGACTTCCATTTCTCAACTTTGTGCTTTCATCGTTAAGTCAGCAGTCCCTTTAGTTGCTCGATTGCCGCTTAGCCCAGTGCTCATGACGATGCGCTACAGAACCTTCAATATGCCAAGGGACCAAGCATGGCATAGGTAGCGGCATAGGAATTGACTTGGCATCAGCAAGTGACAGAGCCTAACTCAGATTTGGCAGAGGTTTTTTGACAAGATAGGAGATCTCATAAGGATAATGATAGGAGATCTCGGAAGGAGAAATATTATAAGCTTTGAATGGAAGCACTAATTAATCAATGCACTATCTCTAACTATCCTAAGGTAACAAAATTTCTGCAACCTACATGAATGGTGTTACGACTGCCCCGCTATTCACATTAGCAAATCAATTTTTTTTTTCAAATAAACAAAAATACGTTATTACTAAGGCTCCATTTGTTTCGTGGAAAATGAATGATTTAGAAAATATTTTCCTAAAAATGATCGCTTGTATTGATTACAAAAATGGATGAACAAAAAATGCTTTCACAATCTACGAAAATATTTTGGCAATGAAAACAATTTTCATTTATTTCAAACGATACTAGCAATCATTTTTAGTAAAATATTTTCGAATCATTCACTTTTCATACGACAAACAAAGCCTAATATAAGGAAAAAGTGCCAAAATAGTCATAAACCTATTACATTTGTACTAAGTCAGTTTTAAACCTTTCAATTGGACTAACTTAATCATAAACCTTTTGATATTGACATCAATTCAATTAATCTTGCCAATTTTGGCTAGGCGGCGCTGATGTAGATGCCAACCCATGGCCAAACGCTAATATGGCAATTTTTAAATTTTTATTTATTTTTTTCTATTTTTTTAAAATTTCTTTTCTTTTTCTTTTTTTTCCTTCTTTTTCCTCCTTGGACTTTCCTCACAGTGGACGGCGAGGGTTGTGGCCCTTACCTAGCCTCGCCTAAGGCCACGGGCGAGATCTAGGCAAAGCCACCTTGCCCACGGTCTTGGACGAGGCTAGGCAAGGGTCGTGACCCTCGCCGACGGCTAGTAAAGGCTTTGCAGCCCTCAACTCCATTGTGAGGAAAGTCCAAGGAGGAAGATGGAAAAGAAAATGAAAAAAAAAAAAGAGAAAAAGAAAAGAAAACAATTAATAAAAAATTCGACAAAAAAAAATTAAAATTACTACGTCAGCGTCCGATCACCGACCAACGTCCACGTTAGAGCTAACCAGCTAAAATTGACCAAATAGATTGAATTGATACCAATGTGAAAATGTTTACGATTAAATTGATCTAATGGAAAATTTAAGACTGAATTGGCACAAATACAATAGGTTTATAACATTTTTGGTTTTTTTCCCCCTAATAGAACATTATTTAAATTAGTTTCTTTTTTCACCTTTTGGCTAAAAACCGGACTCTAACCCAAAACAATTACTTATATGACATAATCTTGGCCCAAATATGCCTACATGGTCATTTGATTATGAAGGCATGAAATTCAAATGTGGACTGCTAGCTTCGAGTGGCCTAAATAAAACAGGAGGAGCAAAAACTGTGTTGTTTCCACATAAAATAAAGATGAATGGGAAACTCGGTTAGCTATTCGTCTTTCCGTGACATGGCTTAACTATGAATTGTTTTATAATTCTAAAAGATCACAATAAATTTATTATCGAAAACTTATAATAGTCTGAGTAGCTTCTTAATTTCCCTTCAATAAAGTGAAGATTGTTTAAGTTGTAAGAAAGTTTGTTGGAAGCAAATGGCCGTTACCATTGCTTATAGATTTGAGTACCACCAAAGCCTCGTGACATGGACAAAACAAGAGTGTTGTCACATGTCACAAATTATTGCAAGGAAACATAGGGCGCGACTTTTGTCATTCCATGTGGAAAATTATTGAATGAAATCTGCGTAGGATAAGATTATTGTGAGTACATGATAGTGTCACAAGGAAAATTCTGTGTTTTTAAAAATTAGTTAGAGCGATACCTGAGTTAAAAGCCCGAAAGAGATTCGCCTTACTTATCACCGAGTGCAAGTAATATCTTGCTTGTGCTACCCATTCTGGCTTTAGCTCGCATCTTTCTTGTCCCTCTCGCTGGACTTGCATAAAAGAAAGCTGATGGATTTAAGGCTGGGCTTTTGCTTCCCTTTTTTAGTCTCTAGTGGGCTTTGAAAACGTGGAAGAAATGGACTGGAAAAGGGATAAAGAGAGGAAAAATTGTTTAAAAACTCATAAACCTATTGTATTTTTGTCAATTCAGTTCTAAACTTTTTAATTTTGTCAATTGAGTCCTAAACCATTATACCTTCTATCAATTAAGTCCGTTCGGTCAATTTTAGTCTGAAATTGCTAACATGGATGGCTGGCGTTGACATGATAATTTTAGTAACATTTTATTAATTTTGTTGAATATTTTATGTTTTTTCCTTTTCTTTGTTTTTTTTTTAAAATTTTCTTTTAGGGTTTGGCAAGAAGGCTGGTGAGGCGAGGGCCGATGACCCTCGCTAGCCAAGGGCAAGGGCGTCGTGGCCCTTGCCGGCGAAAGGGAGGGCGCACGAGCCCTCACCCAGCACGGGTGAGAGCTGCGATGCCCTCGCCTAGGGCTGGCAAGGATCAATCGGCCACCCTCACCAACCTTTTCTTCAAACCCTAAAAAAAATAAAAATAAAATAAAAAAGCATAAAAAAGCATAAAAAAGGGTAAAAAAATTCAAAAAAATATTGTGGGTTTCGACTCCTACGCTATGCAAGGAGGCAGGGCAAAAGTCTGAGAGTAAGAGTTAGAGTAGAAATAGAATAAAACAAAAGCCCTTTTAAGGTGGCTTTTGAACTCATTTCTTTTTTAGAGCATTGCACGGGAAACTAAATCTCACTTATAAATTGATTTACAAAGTAATTTGTTGGACTCATATTTGATACTTAGATGTGATCTACTTATTTAGATACTTAGTATCATATCATTTACCAAATAAATATTGTAAGTTTTATCTGTAAATAGGCATTGCTTAAATTCATTTTATTAGATCTTCTCGTTTACTAATCCAATTATAATAAAATTTTCAAATCATTTCTATTTTGTAAAATGATTTTGGCCATCCGTCAATCAAATTTTCTTTGATTGCCCATCCATTTGATGCATTCATATAGGACTTAGAAGGATATAAATCAGTCTCTTCATGCAGAGCCAAAGAAGCACTTTTCTCCCTTGGAAAATATCTCCAAAACATACTAAAGGTATCACCACAGCTGAAAGCATTATCCTCCATATGCAGGAAGAAAATAAATCCACATTGATAGTCACTGCCATTGCAGTTCCTGTTGGCGTGTTTATTGTGTCTCTCTCTTGCTTGTTGTTTCGTTAGGAGGAAAGCGACCAAGACCCATGAGCTCGTCCAAGAAGAAGCCGGTAATTAACTAAGTTCGTGTTGAAAACATTGTGTCCGTGGCTTGGATAAGTTATATGCCTTCATTGAATGACCAGTCTCCTGTTGTTTCGTCATGTAGGTGTGCATGAAATTGTAAACGAAGGACCCTTGCAATACGATTTAGCTATAATACAAACTGCTACAAACAATTTCTCTCATCAAAACAAGTTGGGTGAAGGCGGATTCGGTGAAGTTTTCCAGGTATTATAGTTTCGATACATCAAGAACCACTTATATGTAGTTGGAAGACTATTTTCAAAAGAAAGGAAACAACCAAAATAATCATTTCAGGGGAGGCTTCCTAATGGGCAAGATATAGCTGTGAAGAGGTTATCTCAAAGGTCAAGACAAGGTGCTGAAGAATTTAAGAATGAAGTTATGTTGGTTGCAAAGCTTCAACATCGAAACCTCATGCGACTACTCGGATATTGTATGGAGGGAGAAGAAAAGCTACTTGTTTATGAATTTGTGCCTAACAGAAATCTAGACTACTTTTTGTATGGTAAGTTTAAGTTGAGTATGCTACACCCTTCTCTTGTAATGTCATCCTCTTGCTCACAATACGATGAAATTGCATTTGAAAAAAGTTATCCGATCTAGCAAGCTAGATCAATTACTAAATTGCAAGACAACTCTCTAATTTTGCAGATCCTGAGAAAAGTACGCAGTTGGATTGATCAAAACGTTATAAGATAGCATGGGGAATAGCTCGAGGAATGCATTATCTACATGAAGATTCCCGACTTCGGATTATTCATCGTGACTTGAAAGCAAGCAATATCTTGTTAGATAGTGACATGAACCCAAAGATTTCAGATTTTGGCACAGCCAAATTTTTTGGAGTTAATCAAACCCATGCAAGCACTGATAAAATCGTGGGGACTCTGTAAATATTAAAATTTCATTACATTGGCTGATCATTTGGTCATGCCAAGAGATGTGTTCTTGTTAAACCGGACTCCGTACATGGCATTGATTCAAGCACACTTAGATTGAATTGTTGCATCCTATGTATTAGGCACCTATGTGTTACAATCAGTATGGTTTTTCATTTGCAGGGTTACATGCCGCCGGAGTATGCAAGGAATGGGAAATTCTCCATTAAATCTGACATCTATAGTTTTGGCGTCCTACTTCAAGAGATCATTACTGGGAAGAAGAATGATCATTTTTGCCAATTGGATGGGGGCGAAGATCTAGCTAGCCATGTAAGTTGCCTGTACTATTGTCATTAACCAGGTTATGGATGCAAATGTCACACTGCACTCACTGGTATTTTGACTGAGTTGGGCCGAACTCCAATACAAGAAGTACATGTTCACTTTGCCCCCTCCAAACTAACATGAATTCAGTATTACGACTTTGGTTAACATTCCTTATATAATACTAATTATATATTTCATTGAATTAATGCTACAATTTACCAAGGGTGTTTTCTTTCGAGTGGATTGTAAACAGGCATGGAGGCATTGGAGAGACGGGACACCATTGGAAGTTTTGGACCCAGCCATCCTAGACTTGCGTTCAAGAAATGAAGTGCTGAGAAGCCTACACATTAGCTTACTTTGTGTTCAGGAAAATACAGTTGATAAACCAATCATGGCAACAGTGCTTCACATGCTCAGTAGCCGGCCTGTCACTATGCCGCAGCCTCAGCATCCTGCCTTCTTCCCTCGAAGTATAGGCCAATCCATTGGAAGATCAATATAGCAATCAGTCAACGGAGTGACAACTACAAAAGCATACCCTCAATAATACAAGTAACTGTTTTATGTAATAGCTTCACAGGCCTTGATATGTCTGGCCTTCTGTGGATACCATTAGTGAATAATGAGCAACTTCTATGTTTCTGGAGATCCTATGTATGACTTTTCATTTCTTAACTCTATGCTTTCATCGTTAAGTTAGTGGTTCCCTTGAGTAGTTCAACCGCCACTTAGCCTAGTGCTCATGACGACGCACTATAGAATCTTCAATATGCCGGAGGACCGTGTAGGACATAGCTAGCAGCAAAGGAACCGACTTGGCATCCGCAGTTGACAAAGCGCAACTTGGAGTTAAGTTTTTCCAACAAGATAGGAGATCTCATAAGGGAAGATGATTCAAGAAAAAAGCATTCCTTGCTAACATTTGCTCACTGGAAGGTCAGAAGGAGAAGTGTTATAAGCTTTGGATGGAAGCCCCGGTGTCACGACCTTCCCGAAGGTGAGTCACCTAAGAGAAAGCTAATGGTTTACTAAGCCTGAAGACTTAGCATATACCATCCCAAGTCCTATCAATCGCAACTTGACACTAAAAAATTGACCCATTTAAACATGCGATTTTACTCAATTTGGAGCCGCCACTAATCAATTAAGGCTGATTAGAAACTCGAGTAAATTATGGGAGAATACTTTACTTTTGCGAACCAGAGATTCAAAAGGTTCGGGGACATGATTACGCTAGATTAATCTAACGCCCTTTCGGTACCTTTTCATTTTAATTTCAAAAAATATTTTGCAAGCAGTCTTGATTAATTTTAACCTAAGCCACTAACATGCAAAGGGTGGTTATGCGAGTACACAATCAATAAAATAACATTCAATAAACCCAAGTCATAAATTGAAAGAATTGTCACTAACCTAAGCAAAACAAACTACGACTTTATTAAGGTTTATTTCTATAAAAAAAAAAAAAAACCTACAAAATATTAATTAAAAATGCATGCCCTAAACATGATTTCCAAATGAAATGACATCTAATTTTATTTTTTTAATGTTAATTATGTGCAATCTCAATCTAAATCTAATTGCATGATTTTTTTATAATGACGTGTGGGATGCAATTCATTATGACATAACTTGAACCATCACAATATGTGTGCAATCTGATTTATGTGATCCTAAATATGATGCATGATATGCAATGTGTACATAATGGTTAAGTATCAAATGACGCATCGAAATATATATCCTATTGATAATTCACTAGTACAACTCAATGGCATATTATCTTAATCAATTATGCAAAGCAATTCATAAATTTGCCATGAAAAGTCCAAATAATAAAAAATCTAATCCGACGTCTCATGGCTCAATATTCTTGATTATTATGACTTAATACGACAAATTTCCTAATAAAATAATAATTAAATATATCAAAACAAATCAAGTCAGAATCACAAACTAGGAAATTGAATATTTGAACTGAATTTAGTCTAAAGAGATTACCTAGCCCAGGACACAGCTTTCTCGAGGGGGCGGCGACAAGCCTTGCAAACAGATAAGTGAGGTACGACCGAGAATTCACTGGTGCTTGGTGAGTTACCGGTGATCATTGGTGGTCTAACAACGATTCCACCGCCGTGAGGCCCGGCCAATGAATCAAAAACTTGATTCACGATATTGAGCGAGTGACGTTTCTAAATTTGGATGGACGATGGATCACGGGAATCACTGTGAGGATGTCCGGTGATCGGTGCTGCTCACAGTGGTCTCGGCGAGGCAGGTGACCAACGGCGGTGATGACACCCAAGGTGGATCATGGTGGACCGCTTGGCTTGGCGCGAAGACGTTGGGGTGGCTCCATAGTGAGGAAGCTTTGACTATTTTTTGTATTATCACTTCTGCAGAGCCACGAAAACAATTTATCATGGAGAGCACTTCTTTTGAGTGGATTGCAAACAGGCATGGAGACACTGGAGAGACGAGACACCATTGGAAGTTTTGGATCCGGCCATCCTAGACTTGTGTTCAATAGATGAAGTGCTGAGATGCCTACACATTAGCTTACTTTGTGTTCAAGAAGAAACAGTTGATAGACCCACTGTGGCAGCAGTGGTTTGCATGCTCAGCATCCGACCCGTCACTATGCCGCAGCCTCGACGTCCGGCTTTCTTCCTCGAATTACAGGCCAATCCAATAGAAGATCAATTGGAAGATCAATACAGCAATCGGTCAATGGAGTGACGATTATAGAAGCATACCCCTGATGATACAAGTAATTGTTTTTTGAAATAACTTCACAAGCCTTGATATGTCTGGCCTTCCATGGCTACCATTAGTGAACGATAAGCAGCTTCTATGTATCTCGAGATCCGATGTATGACTTTTTATTTCTCGACTCTATGCTTCCATCTTTTAAGTCAATGGTTCCCTTGAGTTGCTCAACCGCCACTCAGCCCAGCAGTCATGGCAATGTGCTACAGAATCTTCAATATGTCGAGGGACCACGCAGGGCATAGCTAGTGGCATACAAACCGACTTGGCATCCGCGGTTGACAAAGCCCAACTTGGAGTTGGCAAAGGTTTTCTAACAGGATAGGAGATCTCATAAGGAAAAATGATTCAAGACAAGAGCATTCCCTACTAACACCTACCTACTAGAAGGTCGGAAGGAGAAGTGTTATAAGCTTTGAATTGAAGCCTTGGTAAATCAATGCACCAACTCTAACTCTCCTAAGGTAGAGAAATTCTCTATTGCATACATTGCAACCTACATGAATGGCGTAATGACTACCCTACTGTTCAAATTATTGGATCAATAATCTTATAAAAAAATCGTTATCAATAAGGCTCCATTCATTTAATAGAAAATGAAAGATTTAGAAAACATTTTCCTAAAAAAAATAGTTTGTATTGCTTGTAGAAATACATGAACGAAAAAATGTTCTCTCTATCCACGAAATTATTTAGATATAATTACTATTGATAATCAAAACATTTTCCATTTACTAATTATTTCAAGAAACACAAGAGATCATTTTATGGAATGTTCTCTAAATTATTTATTTTTCACAAAACAAATGAAGTCTACTAGAACATGGTTTATACGCATAAGTCAATTATGCAATATTGGTTTCAAGATCAATTTCCAGGAGAACATATGTTCTGGCACAAGCAAAGATTACTCACAATTCTTTACTGGGCACAAACATAGTAACATCTACCTTCTAGATGTAAAGTCCAACACTGTTCAATGCCTTGTTACTATCAAAGATGACTTAGACTTATGCCATAATTAGGGCATATTAGTATGAAATAGATATCCAAGGTTTATTCTAAAAAGCTTGTTCAAGGACTTCCTGATTTGAAATTCAAGAAATCTAAATTATGTATAGCTAGTACTTTGGGAAAATAGGTAAGAAGTTCTTTTAAATCCATAAATCATATTTCTACTAACCATGCATTGCAGCTTCCACACATGGATCTATTTGGACCAACTAGAAGTCAAACCATTAGTGATAAGAAGTATTGTTAGTAATTATTGATAACTATACTAGTTACATAGGAGTACTCTTTCTCACAGACAAAAATGAGACTTTTTTCTTATTTTTCAAAGTTTGCCAAAAAACTCTAGACAAAAAAGGATATGTTGTTTCCATCATCAAAAGTGATTATGGGGGAAAATTTGAATATCAAAGTTTTGTAGACTGTTTTGATGAAAATAGTTTTCAACAAATATTTTCTTTTCCTTACACTACAACAAAATGAAGTTGAAATGAAAAATTGCTCTTTACATGAAATGACCGGAACTATTTAGATTGAAGCAAATTCTTATTGATGGATTATAGAAATTCTGATGTTGTAACTAACTTGCTAGTTTATCACATATATATAAATTGAGATATATATTTCAATAATAGGCTATATGACAAATAAATAAATAAAAAGGCTCAAAGTTCCCTTATTGTCTCAAATAAGGGCCTAACGCGGTCATGTTAGTCTCAATGAAGGATATGTCCTCACTGGCTAGTCAAGGGCATTTTTATTCTTTACATTTTCTTATTTTCTTCCCTTTTTTTCCATAAAAATACAAGCTAAAAAAAAAATACTAAAACTTATAACAAAACAAAAAAATTAAAGCAAAAACCCAAGAGGGAGCTCCTCCATGGCTGCCACCCTATCTTCGATGGGGCATTGGCCATGCCTAGTTGCGTTGTCAGGCCTTAGTGAGAGTCGTAGCCTCTTCCAACCCTAGGAGAGGGGCCCTCTCCTAATTTTAGCGAGGATCAATTGCCCTTGCCTTTGGATGCCCCACCATTAACTAAAAATGTTGACATGGAATTTCTAAAGTGATTTATTTCTCCTAGTTGGCATTTTTTTTGTTGTTTTCTTTTTAAAATATTATTTAAATTAGTTTTAAAAAATTAAGAAAAGATAAAATTATAAAAAAAATTGAAGAAAAAAAGAGAAAAAAGAAGAAGGGCAAGGCATGGCCATGCCAGTGGGCGTTGCCACCATTACCAACCCTTGCAAGCTCTGGGCAAGGCCTCACCAGCCCCAAGCAAGGTCAGGCGACCATCGTCAGCGCAGGCGACACCATCCCTTACATGGGGCCGGCAACCATAGCCAACCTTAGGCAAGGGTCGAATACCCTCGCTAGGCTTGGGCGAGGCTTGCCATCCCTCGCTCGCTGGCCCCTAAAGATAGCTAGCGAGGCCTCGATCTAGGTACCCACCTATATCTATGTGATGTCAGCTATCATTTGGCGTCGACAAGCCTCGTCGATCCCAGGTAAGGGCCAACGACGTTCGCTAGGCCTGTGTGAGCACCGACATCACCTAGATTTAGGTGCCTGAGCTTGAGCCTAAGCCTAGTGAGGGTCGTCGGCCCCCGTTTGGGATCGGCGAGGCTTCACCCAGGATTGGCGAGGATCGACCGCCCTCGCCCAAGGTCAGTAGAGGTTGCTAGCCCCTCCAACGATGGGTGGTGACGATGACAACGACGCCGCCCATCAGCATGGCCTCGCCCGTCCTTGTCTCTCTTTTTTTTTTTTTCTTTTTTTTTTCCAATTTTGTTTTTAATAAAAATTTAGCCTTTTTTGTTTTCTTTTTTAAATATTTAAAAAAGAAAAAAATAAAATATGCCAATTGGGATGGAGGCATTAATTTAAAAATGTCACGTCGGCATTTTCCATTAACGGTGTTAATTTTAAGACTTGATTGGATTTATTCGACAAATTCTAGAATTTGATTGTACTTTTTGCAAATTTTAGGGTTATATTGTATTTTCGTAATAAGTTTTAGCACTTTTAGTGAACTTATTCCTTTTTATTTTTTATTTTTAAGTTCTAGCCTATTTTTTCTTTTTGAGTTTTTTTTTTGGGGGGGGGGAAGAAAAGGTAGAAAAAGAAAAAAATGAAAGAAAAAAAAGAAAAAAGTGAATGACGAGAATGTTCTTAACTAGCCAATGAGATCAAATCATTCTTTGAAATTAACATGCCTATTTCAAAACCTTATTTAAAATAAGGTCCATTTCATGCCCTTAATTAAGAAAATGAATGTACTTTAGACTATTATTTGAAATAATATTCACTTTATATTTTTATTTAAGAAATTGAGGGCAATTCAACCCTTATTTAGAATTTTCCTTAGGTCATAAATTGTGTTTGAGGCTACGTAATGATCATGTCTACCCATACTCTTGTTGGCAATTTTTTTTTGTGGACATATATCAAACCAATCAAATCACGTAGATTTGATGTCTCATTTATTTTCTTATTTTAAGTTAAATTGTTTGTTTTTTGCAACACTTTCTTTCTAGATCCATACAATTTATTAAACTTATTGACACCTAAATTTTGGCTAAATATTTAGATTTAAATCACACAAAAAATTAGGGATCAACTCAGTCATAACAAAAATGGATTTTCACATCGCATGGGCATTAATATTATTTGTATCAATTAATTTTTTTTTCATTTTCCTTTAATTTACTGCATTTCGAATAAATAGAAGAATTTTTTAAAAAAATCAAAAATTATTATTATTTATAAAAAAAAAAAAGCCCGTGAGGGCTGGGGCCTGGGGCGAAGCCCCCTTTTCCTCTTCTCTCCGCGCGCCAGGCCCAGGCCCATCTTACCCTCTCGCCTCAGCACGGCCCGGCTCGGCCCGGCCTCCCTTCCCCCTCTTTTCTTCCTCCTCCGCCGCACGCCACTGAGTACACTGGAATGCAGAGGGAGCAGCGGTGCGGCAGGCAAAGAGGAGCAGAGCAGCAACCGCAGTGAGGGCAGAGCAGTCGGACGTCGACAGACGTGACGAGTGATGTGACGCCGATTCGGCCGGGGGGGAGGCCGGTCGGCGGGCCAAGGACCGGCGGCCAAAGCGCCTCCGCCGACCGGCCTTCTTGGCCTATAAATAGAGGCCAGATCCGAGAGACGGGGGGAGCCCTTCAGAGAAGAGAAACGGTGAGCAAAGGGGGGATGTTTGGAGAAAGATAAAAACAGAGGGATCGGTGAGCGAGGAAAGAATCAGAGAGAGAGAGAAGGAGACGGAGGGAGATAGAACAGAGAGCGACTCCGGTGACCGCCGTGCCTACGTCGCGGCGGACTACCCACGGGTATCGCCCCTCTCCCCACGCCAAGCCTCGGTGGGTTCCGGTTCGCCGGTTTTCGTTTTGTCCGATCTGGGTTCTTTTTCCCGAGGATCCTGGCTCGGAGGCGCGTGAGGCGAGCGGACACAGCCCGATCTCCGAGCTCGTCCGTCGTCCAATGCTGCGAGCCGGGTAGGGACCCTTGGCCGAACTGCCCCTGTTTTTCGTTCCCTTTTATGCTCTGTTTTCTTTTTCTTGCCCGACCTACTGAACCAGGGCTTGTGGTCCCCGGTTCGCAGGCACTCCGGGCTTGCCGGCGCCGTTCTTCGTCCGCATGGAGCATTCTCTGCTGAATTTTGTCAAGCATGGGTCCGGTTTTCAGCCTCGTGCGCGGCCCCCTCCCATCTGGCGCGCCCTAAATGTTCGATATAATGCTCAAACCAGATCTCAAACTTTTCGTCGAGAAAATCCGTCCGAGTTTTTATCAATCGTTTTCTCGTCGTGCTGCTTCACCTATGGCTGTCCTGCTTCCTTTCTTTGATCGAGCCGGGCAAGCCCGGGGAGAGGCGCTCGGGTTGCATGAGAGAAAAGAAGAGAGAAGTTAAAAAAGAATAAAGGAGAGGGTAATGGAAAGAAATAAAAAGAAGAGAGAAGCATAGAATGCGACTCCCCCTCTCCTCTGCTTTTACTGCGTGTGCGGCAGAGAGGAGAGAGGAGAGTGGGACAAGACAAGAGAGGAGAAGAAAGAGTGAAAAAGATATAACAAGGAGAGAGAGAAGATTAAAATGGGAAAAAAAGGTATTTTATATATATTAATGTATGTAAAAAAGTTTTAAAAATATCTTCAAAAGATCTCTTTTTAGTGAAAAGCCTAAAATTGGTTTTAATTATTATTATTTTTTTGGTTAAGGTAAGAATATATTGAGGAATAACCGACTATACAAAAAATTGGTTTTAATTTTTTTTATTTTTTTTTGTAATCTAGGGAACCCCCGTGCGCCGCTTCGTGGTGGAATAAATCCTGGGGGGGAGTAGAGTGACCACAACCCTTGCATCCCCAGCTAAATCGTGAATTCCTTTCTCGCAAGGCATACGACACAGGAATTCGAACACTGGACCTCTCGTGAAAGGAATCAGCGCCCAACCACTATACCCCCACCACGGGTGGTATTGGTTTTAAGTATTTGTCTCTTGAAAATGCATAAAAAAAATACTTCAACAATTTCAAAAATTAGGGAAAGGCCTAAAGCAATTTTTGAATGTTTTTAATGCATGACAAATTCTTTCAAAAAATCATCAAATCTCAAGGTCTAGAGAAAATGAGGTGCCATAAAAGCATAAATTGAATAATTAATATAATTAAAGATTCAAATTCTAATTTTTCTGATTACGTAAAAATAAAATATTTTTCATAATATTTATTTGGATTTTTAATAGATGATTTATCAGAAATTGATTAAAAATCAATTAGTGATGACTTTTGAAAATAAAAATAACTCAAAAGTTAAAAACACAATAAGTCACAAATTAATGAATTTGAGGAAATTCGAACTAAATCTAGACTTGACCAGTTATTAACCTCCATGCTCACACAACTAGTTGAGCTTAACTTACACACACAACTAGTTGAGCTTAACTTACAGGTGAAAAGCCACCTATCATATTCGGCCACAAGAACTTTCGGAGTAATATGGCCAAGAAGATTGTCTAAGTTGATTGTGTTGACCTTGAGGAGCGGTACATAAGGGATGTATCTTAATAGAAAAATAAAGTAGGGTCAAGAATTTGATTAGACAAATCAAAAGTCTATAGATTAGACAAATAATCTTAACTCCCCATAAATCGAGGTAGTTTCCTACTTGCAAGGGCCACCAGCACGCCGGCAGATAGTTGGTAGGTGAATATTTTTCAGGTAGTTGGTAGGTGAATATTTTTCTTCGTCTAACTATATTTATTATTATAACATGTCGATACTCGCATGCCTTACACCTTTTGTTGATAGACGAATATTTTTCTTCGCCACCAATTAGGGAATATTGGAAGATAGACCGTCGAATGGGTGGGTTGAGATAGGTCGGGTGTGGGTCATGTCGAAAATAGTCCAACTATTTTTGATCCATTTAATCATTTTTTACCCATATTTATGTAATGTAACTCTAGTGATTCATACTTGATCCGACCCATACTTGACCCATATTTCCAAAAAAAGGGACGGTCACGTGTGGCTCGACGTTTCCTATGTCCCGCCGCGGCCTTGACATTCCGTATACTCCACCGACCCGGATCTCAACCAACCCTTCGCTGCCCGCACCAAGGGAATCCTACTCAACCCGACCCACAACATTTGGGCTCGAATCTATGTGCCTTGCCCATCACCCTCGCCTGATTAGAAGTTGTCGCTTGTTGTGTATTACCACGGCGGCAGTTCCCTATAATGCCCCCCGGCCAACTCAGCACATCACGTTTTCTGCTCCCTCATGGCAACCAAACTTTGACGCATCGTAATCTTGTTAGAAATTTCCTATAATACGGACTTACATTAATTAATTGATTTTTTATTTTAAATAATTGGGTTAATGGATATTCCAATATTTGTTAAACCCTAGAGTGATCTTATTGAATTGGGTATTGACATCTATTAATAATGGGCCTAGTTGAGCAGTAAGGTGTAAACAATTGTGTTTAACTGAATCCTGTAATGGGAATGGCCTAGTTGACATACTATTAATTAGAGTTTGTTAGGTCCCCTCTCTAGCCTATATAAGAGTAGGTTATACCTATCAGTTGTTTTAATCTCATTGAAAGCTGCTATATTGAAATAGATCATAAAGAGGAAAATCTAGCATTCCAATAAATCTCTGATTATTAGAGTGATTTATTTTTTTTCAAGTGAAGCAATGGCTCAAATAAGTACGTTTTATTCCGATGTGCTTATCGATTTCGGTGTTTTATAGTCATATATGAATCCGATTCTTCTTTATTAATAAGTTGTTTATGTAAATAATTTTCTACATGTGGTATCGAGTAAGTCATATATGATTATAGAACCCAATTTTATTTTATTTTTCATGAACAAAATTCGAAATTTTTTCTTTTTAAGCCAAATATGAGCTTTTGTTCTACATGTCAAGATCTTTCCAACCATATATAATTTGTATAATTTTGTTGAGAATTAACAGATAATTTGAAATTTGAAATTCTAGGGTTTATACATTAAAAAGTTCTAGAATTTTCAAATTACTTGCAATTGATTGATGTTCATTGTAAATTGTTACATGGTGTGTGTGTGTGTGTGTGTGTGTGTGTGTGTGTTTTAGCATCCTTTTGTTGCATTAAGGTAAGTTTTTAGGGCTTAAATTTAAGAAAATCGAATTTTGGCCATGGAAGGCTTAGATCCAAAATTTTGAAGCTTGTATGTGGAAGATTTACTCGTTTTTTCTTCGTTTAATTCATTCTAGTAAATTATATTAATGTTAGAAGCAAGAACCATGAAGAGATTTCATCGAAAATCAATTATTCTATGCTATTTTGGAGTTTTTGGTCGAAACCCGGTCGTGTGACTCTGTTTACAGTTTTTTTAGGACCCGACTGGAGGTTGAAGAAGACCTCCAGCCAGTCCAGGCCTTATTAAGGGCGTAAGCCCATTATTTTTTGTTTTATTTTGTTGCTGATTTTGGGCTCACACCCAAAATGCTTTTAAAGGGTCTGTAGGTCACGCGCTTGTAGCCCAGAGTCAGTCTATCGGGCCCAAGCAAGGAAACAGTATGGTATATCTTGGTCCCCCGTAGGCTCGGCCTGTTTCCAAGGAGCGAAAAGAAGGTTTATGACCGTGCTGGGTTTGGGCCTCGCCCGTCTAACCCATGCCCATGGTTCGATTTGGGTTGCTCGTGGGTCCTGGGCCCCGCGGGAGGGTCCGAAGTATTAAAATAATAATAAAATAAAATAAATAATATTTAAAAATATTTAAAAATAGAATTTTAAAAAAAAAATTGTGGCAAAAATTGTTGTTTAATAAATGCAATATGATCTTGGGAAACACATGTTGTAAAGTGCTTCATATTGTTTGATGAATTTTGAGTATAAATTTTTAGAGTTCCCTATTGATAAAAATTAGTATATATACTTTCTTAATTTTACCAAAAAAAAATTGTATATATACTTACTCGCCCAAAGTGGATTATTGTATATATTAATTTGAAAAATAGCATAAAGATTAATTCCAAAATTTAAAATATGGGGATGTATAATTGAAAAATATTCATCTACCCAAAGGAGATAAATGTTTTGAAAATTATATGTAATTCCCATCCATATTGATATTATGGAGATGTATAATTTAAATAATTTGTCTACCCAAAGAGGATGGATCCTTGACAATTATATATTATTCTCCTTGTTGTTGTTTTATAAACTTTATGCTATGGAAAATAATTGTGCATTATACACTCTGCCCACATTGGAGTTTATAATGTATTAATTATTTTTGTTGAATTGCTTATTGCCCATAATTGATCTTATTGTATTATGTGTGACAAACAATTACCTTTTGCTCTTTACCAAAAAAAAACAATTACCTTTTGCTATAAACAACAATAATACCACGGTTGAAATGTTAACTTGATCAAATATTATATTGTTAAGAACTTGGTCAAAATGGAAACATTGTGATTGAAAATATCATAATTGAGTCTATGTTTGTTGATCCTCTAACAAAAAACTTACGACCCATTTTGTTTAAAGAACATGTAAAAAATATGAGTGTTTTAGATTCTTTTGATTTCTTTTGTTAGTGGGAGCTATATAATTTGTATTTCTAAATATTATAGTTATATGCAAACTGATAATACTTTTATGATGTATATTAAAACATTTATTTTTCAATGATCATTAATGTTGATTCTATTGTTATCTTTTCTCCTATTGACTGAGAAATTGAAGTATAAAACAGTTTCTTTAAACAAATTTTAGTTAAAGATAATTGGATGTTACTGATTATGAGATCTCATGTTGGATTGTGACATAGTCGTGCAATTTCATGTTGTTTAGAAATTGCGTTAATGCAGTTTCATGTCGTTGAGAAATTGCATTGAGGACTGATAAGAAATAATGTATATTTTGATAACATGTTGGCACTATTTCTTACTACACTACTAGACCCATGATCCATGAAAAATATAATGCTTATTATATGTGATTATGAAAGATCATGTGTTGTAGTATTTTCTTAACACATTGATCTCCATAGTCCTATACTGAGATTATATAGGATTGTATTAGTTTTGAGATGCCGTTATTGAAAATAATATTTTTAAAGTTGTGGCTACATAAAACAAAATTTTTAGTTATTAACCCGATAATGCCGTTTCAATATAAAATATTTTTCAAAATAAAAATAAGTTAATTAATGTAGCACAAGTGGGAGAATGTTAGAAATTTCCTATAATATGGGCTTACATTAATTAATTAATTTTCTATTTTAAATAATCGGGTTAATGAATATTCCAATATTTGTTAAACCCTAGAGTGATCTTATTGAATTGGGTATTGGCAATTAATAACGGGTCTAGTTGAGCAGCAAGGTGTAGGTAATTGTATTTAGCTGAAGCTCATAATGGGAAGGGCCCAGTTAACACGCTATTGATTAGGGTTTGCTAGGTCCCCTCTCTAGCCTATATAAGGGTATATTATACCTATTGGTTACTTTAATCCTATTGAAAGTTGCTATACTGAAATAGGTCATAGAGAAGAAGATCTAGTATTCCAATAGATCTCTGATTATCAGAGTGATCTATTTTTCTTCAAGTGAAGTAATGGCTCAAACAGGTACGTTTTATTTCGTTGTGCTTATCGATTTCAATGTTTTATAGTCATTTATGAATTCGATTCTTCTTAATTAATAAATTGTTTATGTGAATAATTTTCTACACGTCTCCCCTAGTTATTGCCTTGGTCACCAGCTCCCCGCACCCTATGACGATGTCGCGGAGGCCTTCCGCTAGGTCAAGACCGCCAATGAGGACTGGCTTCGTGAAGGTGTCAACACTAACCGAAGCGACCCACAGCGCGATTGAGCGGAATAAGGTATCGAAAAAATGAAGGCAAGAAGAAGGTTGACACCTGAGGTTGGTCTTGGTCAGAGACTGGTCAATCGAGAGAGAGAGTGGATAGACCACACCTTTTAAGACCAACTCACCTAATGAGGAGGATAATGGGTTGACGTCAATCGAAGGAACAAGGGTGGGTGGCAAAGGCGTGCTGTGGAGGAGAGTGACAGAAGCAACACAAAGGCAAATGGCAAAGGTTGGCGACGAAGTGCTAAGGTCAATTGTATAAGTTGAGGAAGTTTTGTGTTAGGTCACCTACTTATTTTTAAATGGGTCAGATTCGACCCATTTAGAATAGCTTAAAAATTTTTTGACCCATTTTAATTAGGTCTTTATATATTTATAATCCACATGCAACCCACTTATACAAAAAATGAGTTGAAATATGGGTCATGGACCCATTTTGACACCTTTATTGGAGGGCAAGCAGGGTCTCCCACCTCATGGCAAATCTCCTGCTTGTTTCGTTCCTTGAGTTTTTTAAGGACCTACTCAAGTCTAAATCAAAAGTTCATGGACATATTAAAAGAAGATTACAAATTTAAGGACCACAAGTGGACTTTTATACAAGCTTATAATGACAAAAAAAAGAACCAATGAAAGCCAAATGCAATATATCCTTCACAAAGTGAGCTCTACCTTCACCATCTCCCCACCTCTCCTCCTCTAACATAGCCCAAGTTCGGCTACTGGAATAATAGGATTGGGAGAGTGATTTGTACGTACAAGAACTTAGTCACAAAATCGAGCATAAATTTCTATTTTGCGCAAGCTTGAACGATGGGCATAACTTTTGTTGATTCAAATTGGAATGACTTGATTCTCAAGCCAAAAGAACAGAGACTAAAAAATCTACAACTTTTCTGTTTTGAGTTTTATCATATGCACTGTTGGATTGTTGAATTTTGATGGAAATGGACAAAACAAGATTGGACAGAATGAAGAAGGATGGAACTTCAATGGTTACTCTTCTAGGCTTCCAAGGAAGTTGAAATGGCATCGATTCTTTGAGATCAATGGCTGCAACTCTTCAAGGATGCAGGCTTTAAAAGCCCCGACTCTTCAAAGATGGAGTGAAAACTCTTTTAAGTTTTCAAGGGGGTTTGAAGTTTTCAAGGTTCAAGGGAATTGCACAAAGCAAATTTTCATTAATCAAATTGTTCAGTCATTACAAAGATTCGATGATCTTTTATAGAAATACAAAAAAAAGAGCAAGAGTCTAAAGTCAAGTCTAGGAACTATAAGTTACATAGAAACTATGAGCTATTAAAATTTAAAAAAAAAAAAAAAACTTCCAATGCTTATGCTTGTCCCAAAGTGCCATGATGTAAGCTTTGAATGTTTGGAAAATGACTAAGTCTTTATGACAAAGTCAAAGATAAGACCTTCTTGATGAGAGCATTGTCAATCTTGAATAAGTGTAAATCTTCTTGGTCGAGTGAGTTGATCTTGAATACTGGCTGTATCATTCTCCATTAATTTGCCCATCATCATCTCTCACATCGATGAAGCGGTACCCGTTTTAATTGACAGCTATCGCCCTGACACAAAACCCTTTCTTCCTAATTCCTCCTACCAAAATAACATCAATGAACTCCTCTCATCACTTTCCTCTGCCGCCAATTTAGCCGGCAACAACGGCGGCAGCTGTGGTGGGTTCTCCAACGCTACTGCTGGCGAATACCCACCAGACCAGGCCTATGGGATCTTCCTGCCATGGCAACATGAGCTCTACCTTCACCATCTCCCTCCCTCTCCTCTTCTCCATCAATTTGCTCATCGGCATCTCTCACATCAGTGAAGCGGCACCTAATTTTATCGACAACTATTGCCCTGAGACCAAACCCTTCCTTCCTAATTCCACCTACCAAAATAACCTCAATGAACTCCTCTCATCACTTTCCTCCGCTGCCGATTCCGCCGATAACAGCGGCAGAAGCAGTGGCGGGTTCTCCAATGCCACCGCTGGCGAATACCCACCAGACCAGACCTACGGGATCTTCCTCTGCCGTGGTGACATCGACGCCCCGACATGCAGCAACTGCGTAGCCACCGCAGCCCAAGATATTGGCCGGCGATGCCCCGGCAAAAGAATCTCCATCATTTGGTACGACATATGCATGCTAAGGTACTCGGATCAGCCCATTTACTCGGTCATGCAACCATATCCTGTGGCGAAGCAGGGGAACGGTTGGAACGTCACAGAGGACCCATCTCGGTTCTTTCAACTCCTGAATGAAACCATGGACGATGTACTGCGGAGGGCCCCGAGCAGTGGATCGGGGAAGAAAGTGGCCTCCGCAGAGGCTGAGCTCGTGGGCTCGCAACGGCTGTACACGCTCGCGGAGTGCACGCCCGATTTGACCGCATCGGACTGCGGCACATGCCTTCGGTCGGCGATAGCACGTCTCCCTCCGGAAACGCCAGGAGGAAAGGTATTTACTCCGAGCTGCAACGTGAGGTTTGAGGTCTACTCCTTTTACGACCCCGACTTGGTGACTGTGGTGACGGTGGCAGCGCCACCACCGGTCCGGCTTCTTTCTGCTCCTGCTCAGGTGACTGAACCTAAAGGTACCTGGTTTTGTTTTCTCTGGCTTTTTTATTATTATTTCCCACTCTGTCCAGCAATATTAGAATTTTCTTTTTTTCGTCGAACAGCAATATTATAAATTAAATAGCTGTTTTTTGCTTGGGAATAAGCCAAATTTCTTATACAATTGGTGTTTGATTATTGGAATGTGTACTGCAGCTGAGTTTCCACGATAATACAATCTCGATGAATGTAATCATAGCCATTCAATGTGTTAATCTTTTGATGATGTTGACGGACTATATATTAATATTTTTCCAAAGAAAATGCCACCTTAAAGTCAAGTGAGGATTGAGTGGATGCATACGACTCCCGGTAAACACGGGCATGAGTGGACCACGAGGGACTGGCACGGGGATTCCACTTTGAGTTGCAAGAGCCCTTTTTAAAGTGGTTTTTGAACTCATTTTAAATAGAACGAACGGGGAATTAAAACTCACTAGTAAAGTGATTTACAAAGTAATTTTTTGGCCTCATATTTGATACTTACATGTGATCTACTTATTTAGATACTTATAT
The DNA here is from genome assembly GCA_016097605.1 of Eucalyptus guilfoylei. NCBI lineage: Eukaryota > Viridiplantae > Streptophyta > Magnoliopsida > Myrtales > Myrtaceae > Eucalyptus > Eucalyptus guilfoylei. The sequence continues at coordinate 42,082,743 of CM027864.1, read as the reverse complement.
TATATCATCTACTAAATAAATGTTGTAAGCTTTTTCTATAAATATGCACTGCTTGAATTTATTCTATCATATCAAACCGTTTATGAGTCTAGTTACAATAAAACTCGCAAATTGTTTCTATGTTGTAAACCAATTTTATCCAGCGGTAAATCAAATTGTCTTTAATTACCATTGATGCATTCATATTGGACTTAGAAGGATATAAATTGGCGTATCTTTATTCAGAACCAAAGAAACACTTCTCTCCCTTGGAAAATATCTGCAAAACATACGAAAGCTATCACCACAACTGAAAGTATGATCCTCCATATCCAGGAAGAAGCAATAAATCCACATTGATAATCACTGCCATTGCAGTTCCCGTTGGCGTACTTGTAGTGTTTCTCTCTCTTGCTTCTTGTTTCGTTTGGAGGAAAGGGACAACGACCCATGAGCTCGTCCAAGAAGAAGCCGGTAGTTGTCTAAATTCTTGTTGAAAACATTGTGTCTGCGGCTTGGAAAAGTTATGTGCCTTCATTGAAATGACCAGTCTCATGCGGTTTTGTCATGTAGGCACGAATAAAATTACAAATGAGGAACCCTCGCAATATGATTTAGCTACAATACAAGCTGCTACAAACAATTTCTCTCGTCAAAACAAGTTGGGTGAAGGTGGATTCGGTGAAGTTTTTCAGGTATTATTAGTTTTGATGCATCAGGAACTACTTATGTTTAGTTAAAAGACTATTGTCCAAAGAAAAGAAAAGGAAACAACTGAAATAATCATTTCAGGGGAGGCTTCCTAATGGGCAAGATATAGCGGTGAAGAGGCTATCTCGGAGCTCAAGACAAGGTGCTGAAGAATTTAAGAATGAAGTTACGTTGGTAGCAAATCTTCAACATCGAAACCTCGTGCGGCTACTTGGATATTGCTTGGAGGGAGAAGAAAAGCTACTTGTTTTTGAATTTGTGCCTCACAAAAGTCTAGACTACTTTTTGTATGGTAAGTTTAAGTTGAGTACACAACTGTCTTCTCTAATATGCCGGCCTCTTACTCATTATATGATGAAATTGTAATTGAAAATAGGTATCTAATCTTAGCAAGCTAGATCAATTACCAAATTACAAGATGACTCTCTAATTGTGCAGATCCTGAGAAAAATATGCAATTGGATTGGTTAAAGCGTTATAGGATAGCATGGGGAATAGCTCGAGGAATGCACTATCTACATGAAGATTCCCGACTTCGGATTATTAATCGTGACTTGAAAGCAAGCAATATCTTGTTAGATAGTGACTGGAACCCAAGGATTTCAGATTTTGGTACGGCCAGGATTTTTGGAGTTGATCAAACTCATGCAAGCACTAATAAAATCGCGGGGACTTTGTAAGTTTCAAATTCTCATTACATTGGATGATCATTTGGTCGTGTCAAGAGATGCGACTCCCTACATGGCATTGATTCGAGCATACTTGGATTGAATTGTTGTATCCTCTATTTTAGAAACATGTGTGTTGCAATCAATGTGGCTTTTCGTTTGTAGGGGTTATATGCCTCCGGAATATGTAAGGAATGGGAAATTTTCCGTTAAATCCGATGTCTATAGTTTCGGTGTCCTGCTTCTAGAGATCATCACTGGAAAGAAGAATGATCATTTCTGCCAATCAGATGGGGGCGAAGATCTAGCTAGCTATGTAAGTTGCCTATACTATTGTCACTGACTAGGTTATTGATGCAAATGTCATACTGCACTCTTTGATATTTCGACTAAGTCAGGCCGAACTTCGATACAAGAAGTACATGTACACTATGCTCCCTCCAAACTAACATGACTTTAGCATTGCGACTATGGTTAACATAACTTGTGTAATACTAATTATATGCTCCATTGAATTAATGCTACAATTTACCAAGGGTGTTTTCTTTCTAATGGATTGTAAACAGACATGGAGAAACTGGAGAGACGGGACACCAGCAGAAGTTATGGATCCGGCCATCCTAGACTTGCGTTCAAGAGATGAAGTGTTGAGGTGCCTACACATCAGCTTACTTTGTGTTCAGGAAGATACGGTTGATAGACCCACCATGGCAACAGTGCTTCGCATGCTTAGTAGCCAGCCCGTCACTATGCCGCAGCCTCAACGTCCGGCCTTCTTCCCTCAAAGTATAGACCAATCCATTAGTAGATCAATACAGCAATCGGTCAACGGAGTGACAATTACAGAATCATACCCCCGATGATATAAGTAATTGTTTTATGTGATAGCTTTGCAGGCCTTGATATAATTGGCCTTCCGTGGATACCATTAGTGAACAATGAGCAATGTTTGTTTACTTGAGATCCTATGTATGACTTTTATTTCTCAACTTTGTGCTTTCATCGTTAAGTCAGCAGTTCCCTTGAGTTGCTCAATTGCCGCTTAGCCTAGTGCTCATGACGATGCGCTACAGAACCTTAAATATGCCAAAGGACCAAGCACAGCATAGCTAGCAGAGAAAATATTGGCTGGGTCTTACACCCTACGTAAGCGTAGGGTAAGACCATTCAGCGATCGACACGTGGCTCCACGTAGGCGACGGCGTCAGAGGTTTAAAATTTACTCTCGCCGCTCCTGGGGCCCACCACTCTGACGCTCTCTCTCCTCTGCTCGCCTCTGCGACCTGTCGACTCGTCCTCTCTCTCCTCTCTCTCTCTCTCTCTCTCTTTCCCCATTCTCCGTTCCGTTGCAGGAGAACAAAAATCGCAGGTGCTTCTCTCCATATGCTCTTCCCCCTCCTCTGCTCTCTCTCCTCCGTTGGTTGCCCGCGACGCCGACACCAACGCCCTTTCCACTTCCGCCGACGCCTCTGCTCTCTCTCCTCCGTTGGTTGCCCACGACGCCGACGCCTCTGCTCTCTCTCCTCCGCTAGTAGCCCGCGACACCGACGCCGACGCCCTTTCCACCTCCGCCAATGTCGACGCTCTCTCTCCTTCGCTGGTTGCCCGCGACGCCGATGCCTACGCCCTTTCCACCTCCACTGGTTGCCCGCAACGCCGACGCCGACGCCCACCGACGCCGACGCCTCTGCTCTCTCTCCTCCGCTGGTTGCCAGTGACGCCGACGCCTATGCCCTTTCCACCTTCACCGACGCCGACGCCCCTCCGCGGGTTGCTTCCGTCGCCCCCGACTCCGACGCCCCTCAAGCTGGTTCCCTCTGTCACTCCCGACTCCGACGCCGATGCCCCTCCACCTCCGCTTTCGCCCTTGACGATTCTGCCTCCGCCGTCACCCCTAACTCCGACGCCCCTTCGCCTCCCTCTCGCGACCTCTGCTCTGCTCTCTCCCTCTTTCCTCTGCGGAGCGCCCTTGCTGGCAACCCCGACGCCGACGAACCCCTGCTCACGTTTTGGCCTCCCTCTCCGCGAACAAAGGTCGCTCTGCTCGCTCTCTTCCTCTCTCTTTCCTCCGCGAAGCGCCCCCTGCTCCTGAACACAGACGCTGCCGACGCTGTCGCCTCCCGCCATCGCCTTCCCAAGCCCCACCAATAGGCACATTGGTGACTCCCGTACATCCGAAGGTTCTTTTTTTTTTTTGGATTCCACTTAGTAGAATTTGGTGCGATGTTAATGTTTAAGTTTATAGATACATCTGTATTGCCCCTCTACTAAACCCAAAAGCATATTGAATGAAGAGCCTTATTTTTCTGCCGTCTCTGCTCAATGCGTGTGGGAGAGAGAAATGAACATGTGAAACTTTTCAGCTGACAAATTGTCTGAGAGATCAAATTCCCCTTTTTTGCCTTGCCCAGAATTTGTGTAGTTTGAGATAATCCTACCCAGGTGGTCCTTGAGAGACAAATATTTTGGGTTTTAATCCTTGAGAGAATGACTTCTAGATGGTTGGTCTGGACTAGTATTTAGTTCTTGCATATTTTGGTCACGGCTCGAGTTATCGATCACTTGATCTTGCAAAATCTTTCTTTACTAGAACATGCCTATGCAAAACGTGGATTACTGATAAATTTTTGCCTGCTACATTGCAGGTGGATGGCAGCGACCTTGGTTGACTACTACATCAACGTTGTTCCGCTTGCAATATGAACAAATTATTTGTCTTGGCTATTACAGATCACACCTCTTTACGCAACTTCATCAATTGATAAGTTTGAAAACCATCTTAACTATAACACCATATAAGAAAGCTGCAAGTGTTTTGGGACTGCCAGGCTAATGGGAAGGGCCTCAGCTACAATTGAATCAAAATTAAAAGCTTGTAAAAGCCCACTTGTTGCTGGCACTCTTACTAAAACTCTGGCTGCCACCTCTCGGTGGGGGAATGAAATAAGTAGCAAAGATGTTGAGCAAATGCGTAGAGATGAATCACTCAATAAGCACGCTGCACTCTTGAAATATCTTGCGAAGAAACTTGCTCTTGTAAGTTACGAGATTGAACAAACTTATGCTGTAAAATTCTGCTCCATTTCCTTAATTATTTATCACATTTCCAACTATTTTTTCCTCTTCTTTCCAGGCTAAAGGGAAGGTCAAAAGGGCTGAGAAAGCTCTAGCAAAAGTGCAGGAGAAGCTTAGACCAGCAGACCTTCCAGTTGATCTGGAAACCATAAGTGATGAGGAGAGATCTTTACTACGTAAGATTGGTCTGAGTATGAAGCCCTTCCTGCTTATCGGTAAGAATAGCTGGAAGTCATGAGTTTATGAGGTCTTGGTTCTTGTCATTGAGCCCTTTCGGGGCAGATGAATTGAGGGTTTGTTTTTTATTGATACGGATTTATGATGACTTAAGCGTTAAGCTGCAAAGCTGCCCTTTTCATCACCTGGCAAATGGTTGAGAAACTGAGATGTTTTGATACTTGAATTTGGTTGATTTCTGTCCGAATTCAGCAATTATATCTTTGCCATCAAAGAACTATACTCGTGTCTCGTCCGTGCCCAATGGGAAATCTGAATACTAAGAAGCATGCGGTAGATCTAATGATTTTCATAGGTGTTCAAGAGCGTATGAGAATTACTAAATCAAATTTTTATTCTTTCTGTGGGTAGGTCAAACTCTTTCGGGTGCAGGGCATTCATGTTTTTGCAGGCCTTGTGATTGTTATACCCTTCAAATGCCAACTGTCTCATCCTTTTTTTCCTATTCCTATTAGTTTATTGTTCTTTGAAATTCTCTTGAATATGCAAAATTTACGTCGGAATCTGACCTTGTTGATGTGCACAGGTTATGCTTTTGAATTGGCTTTCTGTTTTGGCTTATTCTTTGGCTTTTGTATTTTGTATCATCCCAAGGGTGTAATAGAATAAAACAATAAGTGGATTGGAAGATTTTCTTGTCCTTTTTATCATCTAGTGGTGTTGTAACTCATTATTTTTGTTACAATTGAAGTTTTAAAATGTAAGACTGCCAGCTACTTGTTTATGAACTTGATGCACGAGGTCCCTGTGAAGAAGCAAGATCTTCCAACATATGGACCTTCATAAAAGATCAAGCAAATTTTTGTTTTGGCTTGATGCTGGGAACTTTGGCTCTGCTGCTGTTAATATAAGATCAGCATATGCCCGTAATATATGGGCTACTACTAAATGGTCAACGTGATTTCCATGTCTTTTTGATTGTTTATGTCATTTTTCATTCAAGTACTTTTTCTTGAAGATTATATGGTGGGAATTTAGTAATTATTGGGAGATTTAGGGCCTTAAACCGAAGAATTTGATCTTGGCTGCACATGTTATGTTTTTTCCCCTTTGGAAAGCAACAGACGTTTTCTTGTTATTCTTTCTTAGACAACAAGGTTAATTGTGGATCATAGTAATGACTATTTGTAAAGTTACTCGATAACTGTTGAAATAATGCCTCGTTATTCTTAATAATCGAAGGACAGTTACAAGAAAATGCATGTTCTTGATGATTCTGCTTCTGAATCAATTTGATTCATAAACTGAGTGATCTGATTCTTGATCGTCTTGTCTTATGCAGAATGACGACAACCAAAGAGAGACTTCTGCGACAATGCTCAAAGCAGGACAGGGCGCTCGTTTTGCGACGATGCTATAACTAGAATCTCTTTTCTGCATGATGCACCTCACCGGAATGCCTGGCTATGTGCTTCTGGTTTTTACTGAAGATGGCATGATTACACACATAAAATCCATCGTTTGGAGGTAAATAATCCACATGGAATACATTACACCTATTTCGGAATCCCGTGTTCTTGTACTATACTTCCGTTCTCTTAGTCGGAAGGCAATAACATCGAGCTATGTACGAGCTTATGCTGAACTAGAAAGCCCATGAAGATATGGGTTTCAATTTACATTACATGTATGCACGAGTGACTCTCAGGAGTTTCATCCGAATATTAGATGTAATACATACTTATATTTTGCTCGCTTAGGGATGGCAGTCCTGAATATGCAGAACTAGTAGAGATTGCCAATCACATTTCTATGAGGCAATCCCAACATGGTTAAAGCCAACGGACAGAACTATGTAAACTTTTCTTTCATTCCTTGCGCAAATTTTGGTGCAGAATAGTACAACCATGACTTCCTACTCAATGCGGAGTAGGGGGACCCTTTCGTGGGTAATGCCATGCACATGCAAGGAAGGAGTAGGTAGATAATTGATCAAGAAGCTGTCGCCTCAAAAGAGTGCTATGTATTTCTTCCACCATGTTTGAGTCCATCATTCCGCACTCACTGTTCGAACCGGCTCATGCCCTTAGGGACTCTGCATGCACCGAACTTTGAGAGTTTCTTACATTTCCAAGTCCAATTCACGCAACAATGACGCCTTAAGGAGTTGTTACCCTGAAATTCTATCGCAGAGAACGTTTAAGCAAGTTCTAAACCAAACACGATAACAAGATCTGCCAAACAAAATCATTTACACACTGCTGTCAGCACAAAATATCGGACTCCTTTCATATCATAAGCCTTATGGATACAATAATAGAAGTAACAATTTAGAAGCACTATATCCATTAACATATCACACACCCCTCATCTTTCTATGGCACTAGTACAAAATGGAGTTCACTTCGATGTCGCAGAAGCTTAGTCCACTTCCTCCATTTTGCTCTCCTCAGCACCATCCTCTTCCAAGGCAGGCATGTCAACATCATCACCAGCACTCTCATCCTCGTCAATGCTCAGACCCAGCTTCAGCATCCTGTGAATCCTCACTGCGAAAGTGTTGGGGTCATCAAGACTGAACCCGAATGTTAAAAGAGCAGTCTCAAACAGCAACATCACCAAGTCCTTCACGGACTTGTCGTTCTTATCAGCCTCAGCTCCTCCATGATGCCATTATCAGGGTTGATCTCCATTGTCTTCTTGCTTGACATGTAAGAGCTCATGCTGTTGTCCCTCAGAGCTTGAGCCTTCATAATCCTTTCCATATTTGCAGACCATCCATATTCTCCCGTCACCAAACAGCAGGGAGAGTCCACAATTCTGTCCGATACCACCACTTTTTCAATTTTGTCTACCAAAATGTCCTTCATTGTCTTGCACAAGTTCTCAAAAGACTTCTTTTTCTCCTCCTTTTTCTTCTTCTCTTCCTCGCTTTCATCATCAAGTTTCAGGCCCCCTTTGGTTGCAGAGACCAACTTCTTTCCATCGTACTCCTTCAATTGTCCTACAGCATACTCATCAATTGCGTCCACCATGAAAAGCACCTCATAGCCTTTTTCTTGAGCCGCTCCAAGAACAGAGAGTTCTCTACAGCCTTCTTGCTTTCACCAGTGATATAGTAGATATCCTTCTGACCCTCCTTCATCCTTGTGACATAATCCTTCAGACTTGTCATTTCGTCCCCACTCTTTGTCGAGTGGTACCGGAGGAGGTCTGCAACTTTACCTCTATTCTGGCTGTCTTGATGGATACCCAATTTCAAGTTCTTCGAGAAGGCCTCATAGAACTTGTTGTAGTCCTCCTTGTTCTCTGCAATCTCATTGAACATCTCAATGCACTTCTTGACAAGATTTTTCCTGATGACCTTCAGAATCTTGTTCTGTTGCAACATCTCACGAGAAATGTTGAGGGGCAAGTCATCAGAATCAACAACTCCTTTCACGAATCTAAGATACTCTGGAATGAGCTCCTCGCAGTTGTCCATAATGAAAACCCTCCTAACATAGAGCTTGATGTTGTTCATCTTCTTGCGAGTATCAAAGAGGTCGAACGGAGCACGTTTTGGGACGAACAAAATAGCCTTGAATTCAAGCTGCCCCTCAACAGAGACGTGCTTCACGGCAAGATGGTCTTCCCAATCATTGGTCAAGCTCTTGTAGAAGGAAGCATACTCCTCCTTGGTGATCTCCTCTGGCTTTCACAGCCAGATGGGTTTCAGTTTGTTGATGAGCTGCCACTCATGAGAAACCTCCTTAATCTTCTTCTTCTTCTTGGACTTCTTTTCTTCCTTCTCGTTGACATCCTCAACATCTCCTTCCTCTTCCTTCTTGGGCTCATCGTCCTCATCATCACTTATCTCTTTCTCGGTTGTCTTCTCAGTCCTTCTTTAGATGGGGTAGCTAATGGACTCGGAGTGCTTCTTCACAAGGTCCTTAATCCTTCTTTCTTCCAAGTACTCCAGTTGAGGAAAACAGAGCGTCATTTAGCATCATGTATCATCCAAAACCAATGCAAATCTTCTCCACCAATTCATAAAAGCAACCATAAATGAACTCACCTGGTCCTCCTTAAGGAAGAGGGTGATCTTGGTCCCTCTGCCAAGTTGCTCCCCACTCACATCTCTCGTAATGGTGAAGGAACCACCGGCCTGGGACTCCCAGATGTACTGCTCATCATCATTGTGCTTAGTAGTCACAATGACTTTCTCAGCCACCAAATAAGCAGAGTAGAAACCGACACCAAATTGACCGATCATGCTCACATCAGCTCCCGCCTGCAATGCCTCCATGAATTCTTTCATCCCCAGACTTGCAATCGTACCCAAGTTGTTCACAAGATCTGTCCAATTCATCTCAGACGTTAATATCTACCAATAGTCTCACAACTTAAATGAACTCAGCGTAACAGTTACCGTTATCGCGTAGGAACATAGCCATAGCCAAAAGACGTGAGCAAGAAAATTGATCAATCTCTATCAGCCAATTACATTACCTGCTTTAGTCATGCCAACGCCGCTGTCAATGATCGAAAGGGTCTTGTTAGCCTTGTCCGGCACCAGCCTAATGAACGGCTCGAGCTGCGCATCGAGCTTGCTCTTGTCCGTGAGGCTCTCGTATCTAATCTTATCCAACGCCTAAAGCACACACAAACCGATCACAGATCAGAATCAATATATCGCCTTCAACATCACAATATCACATTTCGATCACAATTATTTCTCAACAATGCCTAAGGCAGAGCCATCCAATCAACTAAAAATAACACTCTTAAGTCTTCACCAGGCATTGAGCAACTACTTCAAGCAAACATAAATCTCTCTGATCTTCAAGCCTACAAGCCATTACTAACACCTAACAGACAAAAGACATTGAACAAGGCAACCTAGTACTTCAAAGCAAGGTAGAGGAGACGTACATCGGAGGAGTTGCTGATGAGCTCGCGGAGGAAGATCTCCTTGTTGCTGTAGAAGGTGTTGATGATCAGGCTCAGGAGCTGGTTTATCTCTGCCTGGAACGCGAACGTCTCCGCTTCCGCCATTTTTTAATCAACCTTGGATACACAGGAGTAACAGGTTTCCACAGCATCAGTGGAAAGCGGGGATGAGTTTTGTAGTTATAGTTTCTGCCCCTAAAAAGGTATATTACCCCACCAGATTAAGGAAAAGGGTCACTCTCTCCATTGACCCATTTTCCTCAAAGTCACGTTCAGAAAATTGTGCGGTTTCCATGTTCACTCCCATGGCTGCAAATACTATGGCAAAATTGTCCTCTTCCTCATCCTACATAAATTTGCAGCACATCTTCAGAAATGATATTGAAAGAGAGTGTTTGGAATATTAGAGCAAGATGAAGACTTAGAGCATCGATTCTCAAAGAAAAGAAACAAATAAAATAAGATCATGAATCTTCACAAAGAATGCATTTAGCAATTGAGAAGTCTAGCGGATAATAGCAGAGCTAGTACATTTTAGGTGAATTCTGAACCTTCACTCCAAAACCGTAGGAAAATTCTGTGAAACTAATGGTAGTTCATTAAATTATCGAGGCAACAAAACTCTGCTCAAATCTGTGGACGTCGCTGATCGTCAACGACTCGCTTGCCGATTCCCACAATCCCAGAAGTCCTCGAGCTGGCGGCCATACAAAAGCTGTCTCTTCTCTGTGTGCTGAAGATGAAGAAAAAGGCGATGGTTAGAAGAGGGGGAGACGAGAGATCAGTCTGATATCCAAATGAGGAAGTGGCCCCGCGAGTTATATAGAGGGATCGCAGAGAAGCTCAGAGAAAAGCCAACCGCCAAACTAGGTGGCCAGGTACACCTACCCAGTCCCCGTAGTACGGCTATGTATTCAATAGTCGTCCGCTTTTCCTTTCCCTCGCCGCCGTCACTTTAACGGCGAACAAATGTGAAAAAAGAACTAAAAGACACGGATTCAATTTTCGGGGCTATTCATTTAAAAAGAATTACATGGAGAGTGATTTCTTCCGTTTTGAGAATATGAACGCGACCACCCAATATTTAAACAAAGTTTAGAAAAGCATAGTTTACCCCTTCAACAATCTGTGGATGTCCACCTTCAGGATTGGCAGCATTATTTTGATTTATACCCAAACCAGTAGCAGGTGTCCTTGCAACATCTTCGATGTCTCTGATTATTGACTTCAAAAGAGCAACGTGTAGTTCGCCCAACAATCTTGAATCCTGCCATGAAGTAGAATGTGTAGATGGGCATAAAAATTAATAAAAGGAAATCTTATGAGAAACAAGGATATCCAATTACAGGGAACATTGCTTACATAGTCGTGAAAAGCTTGACCTGGTAGAGTGCAAACGGATAATGCAACACCCATCGTCCCAACCATTTTTGATGCACGCTTCGCCTCTGCTGCAACATCCTTAAGTGAGACCCTAGCTGCGGCTGCAGCTCCGGTGACCTTATATTGACAAATGAAAGCAAAGAATCATATCAGTATTCTTCACTTTCACTACTCATAAACGTAGGCAAGAAGTGTGGAGTCTCTCAACAACAATGAACCATAGATATTGCCAGATGCATGAAAAGTTCAGAAGAATAATCTGAAAGGGATGTCCTTCTGACTTTCTTAATTAAAAATTCAAAAACTTTCTACAAATTGATTTGCCAAAACAGGAGCTTCCTATGTTAAAGATCTATTACAACAAGAAAATACGAGAGTTTTTAAAGTTGACATAGTCACTCGAATAGATGAAAGTGATGGTGGCAAAAATTAAGGATACAAGCGTGGACCATGAGAAGTGGGGAAGGAAAAGATTCTTGTTTAGTGCCAAAAGGGACATTTAAAGCACAACCTTTCAGAGAGAAAGAGACCACAAACCTTGTGAACTAGAATAGTCCCCACCAATCCTCTCCTCCCGACTATGCCTCGAGGGGGAGGTAAAGCACAATCATCTCCGACAATCACCATCTGCAATAAGGCATAACCTTTTGACACCAGTCTCCAGCATATGTTAAAATCACAATCACATCTAGAAGTAATTACAGGGGAAGTACCTCAACCATGTAACCTTCAGATTTAGCCAGCTCAGCAGCCAATCCAAAGTTCAAGCGATCACCTGTATAATTCTGCAAAAGGGAGATTGTAATCCTTCTTCTGTTAGATCTTCTGTTTTGGACAGATGTCATAGCACAGGGAAATAAGTACTTGTGGTCTATGTGGCTGCTAGAACTGCATAAACTTCCGGAATTTCCGTGGCAATGAAAGTGCCATTTACAAAATTTTTAGTTTTTCCCTTGTATACACAAGTTTACATGTATGCCAAAATACTCTATAAGGTGGTAGGATAAAGTAAAGGAAGTACCTTGACAATAAGTAGACACCCCATTGGATCAGTTACAGCTCGGATGCCCTGAAATATATACAATAGAGCAAAATGAATCTCATAGACAAGGAGACAAAACATAAAGCCTCACTGAAACTGAGCTGTTGGAGATGGGAATTTATTCTCACCTTCCTTAACTAACCAACACAAAACTAATCAAATATGAGATACCATTGTTACCTTAGCAGAGAGACAAGACAACCAAGTCTTCTAAATATTATTTCCATGGAAGTCCAAAAAGACAAAATGCTGACCACAAGAAAAGACTCCAACCAGATAATGTACAATCGCAATTAATTTTCCTTTTATTCCACAACTTGAGTCAAAAGCAGCAAAACTCAGAGAGGATGAAGGTACCAATATTCCTTGCAATTATGCTCAAGCATATTAGTCTCAATGAACAATGATTAGATAAACGAAGTAGCTTTTCCACCAAAAGCATCCATGCTCGAGCTCCCAAAGAAAAGTTACAACCGGCATCGAAAAAGAATCCGAGATTTGCGGTTAATGTATTTCAAATCCTTTCAGCTTAAGAATCAATCCGATGGAAGAGATGCTCTACAATTGCTGAGAGAGACCCCATGTAAAAGCATCCACAATGAAGAATACAAATCAGAATACCTAATTAGTTAAAGGGTGAACAAGATGCTCGAAAAAAGTGACCACATAATAAAATTAGCAAGGGCACGCATCAATTTGTAAACCCAATTATTCATACACTAAGTTGACATTTTTGTTGTTAGATAAAATTGATTCATTATGCCAACCTATTCTAAACGGTCTCTACATTCCAAATACCCCCTCGATATCTTTTCTTGTAGCATTTTTATCTCTTTCATTAATAATAACTTCCCAAAGCATCCCTTCAGATGCATAAATCTTCACTAGAACATTACGAATATTTTCTCGGTGCGCATATCAAATAGCTTCGGGAGAACAATGAAATAATCAGTACAAATCTCTATTAAACCACAAACCCCCCCCCCCCCCCCACCCTAAAAAAAATAATAATAAGAACACCAACCACCACCACCACCAATACCGCAAAATGTAATTTCGGCGAACAAGCGGCGGTGACCTTGCAAAACTCAAGTTGTTGATCAAATACGACGTAGACCATCATTGCAAACTTACTACTGTTGGATTATCGCCCAAATAGAAAAAAATAACATGATCACAAAAAGGTAAGAAAAATGCAATATGTGAACCTCTCAAGTGAAGTAACCAATCGTGAGTATTAATATATTCAGGCAATATTGACAAATATCCATTCAAGCACCAAACTGACTAAAATGTTAAGCATCTCCAGCTTCAAACAAACTTTTCGTGCATGTGTGCACATTTGGACCGAGAGAGAGAGAGAGAGAGAGAGAGAGAGAGAGAGAGAGAGAGAGAAGCACTTAATATCTTTGTAGCTCTGCAATTAGATGATGCATTTAATTAGACTTAAGACATCATTATACATGAAGACAGCTTTATTATAATAGCACTTTAGCAAACATAAGTATATGAGATTTTTTTCTCCTATGAAATTGTCAAATGTGATTGTCAAGATGGAATATCCAATTTATTAAAAAGTTCTAAGAAAACTAAACTTACAATATTTAGCCCATCTTGTTTGACACCTACACTAATTAACTATATATTCTAAGGGAATAAAATATCCCAATCATTATCGTTTATGAGTAAAATGACATAATCCTACTACTAATATGCATGGGCTAATAATGAGAGACATTGGGACAAAATTCCACGTCAAAAACAAACGGTCACTGAATAAAACTAGATGAACAAATGCCTCCACCTTTGTCACCAACCATCTCTACCTATTACTCATGCTACATCAGGCGAAGAGGGATCAGAGAAATGTATGATAAGCAAATGAATTACAACAAATCACAAGGCAAGGTGAATCTTAGGTTATAACAATATAAAGCAAAGAGGTTTATCAAAATGATACAAAGCAAAGAAAATCTTCCTTCACAATCGGAAACTTGCTTTCAAAGAACCATCTATCTACAAGAGCATGTTTACCATGGAGGTGTAGAAAATCCTAATGCAAATGTGCTCCATCCTTATCCGACTATAAACCTTAACATGAATTCTACTAAGTGGAATCCAAAAAAAAAAAAAAAAAATGAACCTTCGGACGTACGGGAGTCGCCAATGTGCCTATCGGTGGGGCTTGGGAAGGCAATGGCGGGAGGCGCCGTGTCCGCGTTCAGGAGCAAGGGGCACTTCGCGAAGGAAAGAGAGAGGGAGAGAGCGAGCAGAGTGACCTTTGTTCGCGGAGAGGGAGGCCAAAACGCGAGTAGGGGTTCGTCGGCGTCGGGGTTGCCAGCAAGGGTGCTCCGTAGAGGAAAGAGGGAGAGAGCAGAGCAGAGGTCGCAAGAGGGAGGCGAAGGGGTGTCGGTGACGGCGTCGGAGTCGGGGGCGACGGCGGAGGCAGAAGCGTCAGGGGTGAAGGCGGAGGCGGAGGGGCATCGACGTCAGAGTCGGGAGCGACGGAGGGAACCGGCTTGAGGGGCGTCGGAGTCGGGGGCGACGGAGGCAACCGGCAGAGGGGCGTCGGCGTCGGGGGCGACGGAGGCAACTGGCAGAGGGGCGTCGGCGTCGGCAGAGGTGGAAAGGGCGTAGGCGTCGGCGTCGGCGTCGCGGGCAACCAGCGAAGGTGGAAAGGGCATAGGCGTCGGCGTCGCGGGCAACCAGCGGAGGAGAGAGAGCGTCGGCGTCGGTGGAGGTGGAAAGGGCATCGGCATCGGCATCGCGGGCAACCAGCAGAGGAGAGAGAGCAGAGGAGGGGGAAGAACATATGGAGAGAAGCACCTACGATTTTTGTTCTCCCGCAACGGAACGGAGAACGGGGAAAGAGAGAGAGAGAGAGAGAGGACGAGTCGACAGGTCATAGAGGCGAGCAGAGGAGAGAGAGCATCAGAGTGGTGGGCCCCAGGAGCGGCGCTCGCAAATTTTAAACCTCTGACGCCGTCGCCTACGTGGAGCCACATGTCGATTGCTGAATGGTCTTACCCTACGCCTACGTGGAGTGTAAGACCTAGCCAATATTTCTCCTAGCTAGCGGCATAGGAACCGACTTGGCGTCAGTAGCTGAGAGAGCCTAACTCAGAGTTGGCAGAGGTTTTCTGACAAGATAGGAGATCTCATAAGGATGATGATAGGAGATCTCTAAAGGAGAAGTATTACAAGCTTTGAATGGAAGCGCCAATTAATCAACGGACTAGCTCTAACTATCCTAAGGTAGCAAAATTTCCCGTTGCGTTCATTGCAACCTACATGAATGGTGTTACGGCTGCCCCGCTATTCACATTGTCAAATCAAAAATATTTTTCAAATAAAGCAAAAAAAAAAAAAAAAAAAAACCATATCACTAAGGCTTCATTTGTTTCGTGGAAAATAAATAATTTAGAAAATATTTTCCTAAAAATGATCGCTTATATCAATTACAAAAATGGATGAACAAAAAATTCTTTCACAATCTATGAAAATATTTGGCATTAATTGTTATTGATAATGAAAACATTTTTCATTTATTTCAAACGATACCGGCAATCATTTCAATAAAAAAAAAAATTCAAATCATTCATTTTTCGCAAGACAAGCGAAGCCTAATAGAAGGGAAAAGTGCAAAAAAAGTCATAAACCTATTACATTTATACTAATTTAATCATAAATCTTTCAATTGAACCAATTTAATCCTAAACTTTTTCATATTGGCATCGATTCATTCCATCTAGCGAATTTTGGCTGGGCGGCGCTGATGTGGACTCCAGTCAATGGCCGGACGCTAATATGACAATTTTAAAATAATTCGTTTATTTATTTTTATTCTTTTATTCTTTTATTTCATTTTTCTTTTCATTTTTTCTTTTCTTTTCCTTGTAGTGGCTGGCCGGCAAGGGTTGCAGCCCTTACCTAGCCTCGCCTGTGGCAAGGCCAAGGTGAGGCTGGCCTTGCCTAGATTTGGGCGAAGCCACCTTGCCTGCGATCTTGGACGAGGGCTATGACCCCCGCTGACGGCTAGCAAAGACTTCACAGCCCTCAACCCCACTGCAAGGAAAGTCCAAGGAGGAAGAAGAAGGAAAATAAAATGAAAAAAGAAAAGAAAAGAAAAGAAAAAAATTAATACAAAATTAAAAAAAATAATAAATAAAAATTGTCTTGTTAGTGTCCGGTCACCGATCAACGTTCACGTCAGCACCGGCCAGCTAAAATTTGCCAGATAGACTGAATTGGTACCAATGTGAAAATGATTATGATTAAATTGGTTCAATTGAAGGTTTATGACTGAATTAGTACTAATGCAATAGGTTTATAACATTTTTGTTTTTGTTTTTCCCCCTAATAGAATATTATTTAAACTAGTTTCTTTTTTCATCTTTTGTCTAAAAACCAGACTCTAAAGCCCAAACAATTACTGATATGACATAATCTTGGCACAAATATGCCTACATGGTCATTTGATTATGAAGGCATGAAATTCAAATGTGGATTGCTAGCAACGAGTGGCCTAAATAAAACAGGAGGAGCAAAAACTGTGTTGTTTCCGCATAAAATAAAGATGAGTGGGAAGCTCGGTCAGCTATTCGTCTTTCTGTGACATGGCTTAACTAAGAATTGTTTTATTATTCTAAAAGATCACAATAAATTTATTATCGAAAACTTGTAATAGTCTGAGTAGAGTCTTAATTTGCCTTCAATAAAGTGAAGATTATTTAAGTTCTAGGAAAGTTTGTTGGTAGAAAATGGCTGTTATCGTTGCTCATAGATCCGAGTACCACCAAAGCCTCGTGACATGGACAAAACAAGAGTGGCGTTACATGTCACAAATTATTGTAAGGAAACATAAGATGCAACTTTTGTCATTCCATGTGGCAAATTATTAAATGAAATCTGTGCAGGACAAGACTATTGTGAGTACATGATGGTGTCACAAGGAAAATTCTGTGTTATTAAAAAAATTAGTTAGAGCGATACGTGAGTTAAAAGCCTGAAAGAGATTCGCCTTACTTATCACCGAGTGCAAGTAATATCTTGATTGTGCTACCCATTCTGGCTTTAGACACTATTTCACGAGAAAAGAGAGAAGGAATGGGCTGTGGTCCATCTATTTTATAAAGCTTTGTTGAAACAGACCTGTTCACCTTACCAATATTGCATTAAAGTAGTCCGTAATATTTTTCACCACGTGGTGCAGGGATCCAATTGCAACATGGTATATTGTCTTTCACGATATTATAAGTTTGAGCCATGCTGTCGGTGAATCTCTTGCCAGTTTGTAGATTAAACATTTTGCTACAACGTTGAGGTTTTGGAGGTTGGAAAATTGGTGCCGCGACTTTATTCTGTTAGTATATGCAATAAATGTTTTCGGAATATCTTCTGTGTATGTGTCTCGGTTCCTTTCTTTGCATGCTATTGGAAAGTATCCTTGTTGTTACTTGGGCACATGGAGCAGGAATTCAAGTATTTACCGATTTTTGTTGATAGAAGATTCAGATTATTTTTAAATATTTAAAAAAAACAATAAAATATGCCAATTGGGATGGAGACATTAATTTAAAAATGTCACATCAACATTTTCCATTGAAGGTGTTAATTTTAAGACTTGATTGGATTTATTCGACAAATTCTAGAATTTGATTGTACTTTTTGCAAATTTTAGGGTTATATCGTATTTTCGTAATAAGTTTTAGCACTTTTAGTGAACTTATTCCTTCTTATTTTTTAATTTTAAGTTCTAGCCTCTTTTTTTCTTTTTGAGTTTTTTTTGGGGGGGGGGGAAGAAAAGGTAGAAAAAGAAAAAAAATGAAAGAAAATAAGAAAAAAGTGAATGACGAAAATGTTCTTAACCAGCCAATGAGATCAAATCATTCTTTGAAATTAACATGCCTATTTCAAAACCTTATTTAAAATAAGGTCCATTTCATGCCCTTAATTAAGAAAATGAATGTACTTTAGATTGTTATTTGAAATAATATTCACTTTATATTTTTATTTAAGAAATTGAGGGCAATTCAACCCTTATTTAGAATTTTCCTTAGGGTATAAATTGTGTTTGAGGCTACGTAATGATCATGTCTACCCGTACTCTTGTTGGCAATTTTTTTATGTGGACATATATCAAACCAATCAAATCACGTAGATTTGATATCTCATTTATTTTCTTATTTTAAGTTAAATTGTTTGTTTTTTGCAACACTTTCTTTCTAGATCCATACAATTTATTACACTTATTGACACTTAAATTTTGACTAAATATTTAGATTTAAATTACACAAAAAATTAGGGATCAACTCAGTCATAACAAAAATGGATTTTCACATCGCATGGGCATTAATATTATTTGTATCAATAATATTTATTTTATTTTCCTTTAATTTACTGCATTTCAAATAAATAGAAAAAAAATTTAAAAATTATTATTATTATTATTATTATTTTAAAAAAAAAGCCCGCGAGGGCTGGGGGCTGGGGCGAAGCCCCCTTTTCCTTTTCTCTCTGCGCGCCAGGCCCAGACCCAGGCCCATCTTACCCTCTCGCTTCAGCACGGCCCGGCTCGGCCCGGCCTCCCTTCCCCCTCTTTTCTTCCTCCTCTGCCGCACGCCACCGAGTACACTGGAATGCAGAGGAGCAGCGGTGCGGCAGGGCAAAGAGAAGCAGAGCGGCAACCGCACTGAGGGCAGACCAGTCGGACGGCGACGGACATGACGAGTGATGTGACGCCAGTTCGGCCGGGGGCGGAGGCCGGTCGGCGCGCCAAGTACCGGCGGCCAAAGCGCCTCTGCCGACCGGCCTTCTTGGCCTATCAATTGAGGCCAGATCCGAGAGACGGGGGGAGCCCTTCAGAGAAGAGAAACGGTGAGCAAAGCGGGAATGTTTGGAGAAAGAAAAAAACAGAGGGATCGGTGAGCGAGGAAAGAATCGGAGAGAGAGAGGGAAACGGAGGGAGATAGAACAGAGAGCGACTCCGGTGACCGCCGTGCCTACGTCGCGGCCGACTACCCACGGGTATCGCCCTTCTCCTCGCGCCAAGCCTCGGTGGGTTTCGGTTCGCCGGTTTTCGTTTTGTCGGAGCTGGGGTCTTTTTCCCGAGAATCCCAGCTCGGAGGCGCGTGAGGCTAGCGGACGCAGCCCGATCTTCGAGCTCGTCCATCGTCCAATGCCGCGAGCCGGGTAGGGAACCGTGGTCCCGGTTCGCAGGCACTCCGGGCTTGCCGGCGTCGTTCTTCGTCCGCATGGAGCATTCTCTGCTGATTTTTGTCAAGCATGGGTCCGGTTTTCAGCCTCGTACGCGGCCGCCTCCCATCTGGCGCGCCCTAAATGTTCGATATAATGCTCAAACCAGCTCTGAAACTTTATGTCGGGAAAATCCATCCGAGTTTGATCAATCGTTTTCTCGTCGTGCTGCTTCCCATATGGCTGTCCCTGCCCCCGCTTTCTTTGATCGAGCCGGGCAAGCTCGGGGAGAGGCGCTCGGGTTGCATGAGAGAAAAGAAGAGAGAAGTTAAAAAAGAATCAACGAAAGGGTAATGGAAAAAAATAAAAAGAAGAGAGAAGCATAGAATGCGACTCCCCCTCTCTTCTGCTTTTACTGCGTGTGCAGCAGAGAGGAGAGTGGGACAAGACGAGAGGAGAAGAACGAGTGAAAAAGACATAACAAGGAGAGAGAGAAGATTAAAATGGGGGAAAAAGGTATTTTATATATATATTAATGTATGTAAAAAAGTTTTAAAAATATCTTAGAAAGATATCTTTTTAGTGAAAAGCCTAAAATTGGTTTTAATTATTTGTCTCTTGAAAATGCATAAAAAAATACTTCAACAATTTCGGAAATTAGGGAAAGGCCTAAAGCAATTTTTGAATGTTTTTAATGCATGAAAAATTCTTTCAAAAAATCATCAAATCTCAAGGTTTAGAGAATGAGGTACCATAAAAGCATAAATTGAATAATTAATATAATTAAATATTCAAATCCTATTTTTCTAGTTATGTAAAAATAAAATAATTTTCATAATATTTATTTGGATTTTTAATAGATGATTTATCAAAATTTGATTAAAAATCAATTAGTGATGACTTTTGAAAATGAAAAAAAAACTCAAAAGTTAAAACTTGAATAATAAGTGACGAAATTCGGACTAAATATAGCCTTGGCTAGTTATTAACATCCGCATGCTCGCACAACTAGTTGAGCTTAACTTACAAGTGAAAGGCATCTATCATATTCGGCCACAAGAACTTTTGGAATAATATGGCTAAGTAGATTGTCTAAGTTGATTGTGTTGACCTGGAGGAGTGGTACATAGGGGATGTATTTGAATAGAAAAATAAAGTAGGGTCAAGAATTTGATTAGACAATTCTTTTGCTTGTCCCAAGGTGCCGTGATGTAAGCTTTGATGTTTTCAAGGATCAAGGGAATTGCACAAAGCAAATTTTTATTAATTAAATTGTTCCGTCATTACAAAGATTTGATGATCTTTTATAGAAATACAAAAGAAGAGCAATAGTCTAAAGTCAAGTCTAGGAACTATAAGTTACATAGAAACTATGAGCTATTAAAATTAAAAAAAAAAAAATACTTCCAATGCTTCTACTTGTCCCAAAGTGCCATGATGTAAGCTTCAATGTTTTCAAGGTTCAAGGGAATTGCACAAAGCAAATTTTCATTAATCAAATTGTTCTGTCATTACAAAGATTCATTGATCTTTTATAGAAATACAAAGGAAGAGCAAGAGTCTAAAGTCAAGTCTAGGAACTATAAGTTATATAGAAACTATGAGCTATTAAAATTAAAAAAAAAAAAAATACTTCCAATGCTTCTGCTTGTCTCAAAGTGCCATGATGTAAGCTTGGATGTTTGAAAAATGACCAAGTCTTTATGACAAAGTCGAAGATGAGACCTTATTGATGAGAGCATTGTCGATCTTGAATAAGTGTAAATCTTCTTAGTCCAGAGAGTTGATCTTGAATATGGGCTGTATTATTCTCCATTAATTTGCTCCTCATCATCTCTCACATCAATGAAGCGGTACCCACTCTAATTGACAACTATCGCCCTGACACCAAACCCTTCCTTCCTAATTCCACCTACCAAAATAACATCAATGAACTCCTCTCATCACTTTCCTCTGCCGCCAATTTCGCCGGCAACAACGGCAGCGGCTTTGGTGGGTTCTCCAACGCCAGTGCTGGCGAATACCCACCAGACCAGGCCTATGGGATCTTCCTGCCATGGCAACATTGACGCCCCGATATGCAGCAACTGCGTAGTTACGCAGCCCAAGATATTGGCCGGCGATGCCCCGGAAAAAGAACCTCCGTCATCTGGTACGACGTATGCATGCCGAGGTACTCAAATCAGCCCATTTACTTGGTCCTGCAAAACACATGGATATTATCTCTTGCACACAAAAACAAGACTTTTTCTTCTTCTTTTTTTTTATTTGTTTCAAAGTTTGCCAAAAGGGTCCGGACAAAAAAGGATATGTTGTTTCCAACATCAAAACTGATTGTGGGATGAGAATTTGAAAATCTAAGTACTGTAGACTTTTCTAATGAAAATGGTTTTTAATATATTTTTTCTTTTTCTTACACTCCATGACAAAATGGAATCGTTAAAAGGAAAAATCGTTAAATACAAAAAATGACCAGAATTCTTTTGATTAAAGCAAATTCTTTTTAGTGGATTATAGAAATTGTGATGTTGTAACTAATTTGCTGGTTTATTATATATATATTGATAATGGGCTATAGGGAAAATTCAAAATAAGGGCTTAAAGTTCTTTTATTTTCTCAAATAAGAGTCTAAAGTGGTAATGTCAGTCTTAAATAAGGATATTGTCCTCACCAGCTAACGAAGGGCATTTTTGTCCTTTACATTTTATTATTTTCTCCCTTTTTTCATTTTTTTGTATTTTCCATTATTAATATAAACTAAAAGAAGAAGAAAAAAAGACAAAAACTTATAAGAAAACAATTTTTTTTAAATAAAAAAAAAAACCCCAAGCAATCCTTATGGCTGATGGGGTCACCGGCCTTGGCAAGGGCTGCAGCCTCCCCCAACCTTGGGAGAGGGCCTTTTCTTGATTTTGGCGAGGGCCTTTTGCCCTTGCCTCTAGTTAGTAGGGTCACTGGCCCTTCGATGACCTCGTCACCTATGGCCAACGTCCCACCAGTGATGGGGTAGTGGCCACAAGCGAGAGAGGGCTAGCAGCCCTCCCCCTTGTACGTTTTTTATTTTATAATTTTTTTGAAAAAAAAAGGAAAAAATGAAGGAAAATAAGCAAAAAAAAGTAAATGGTGAAAATGCCCTTAATTGGCCGGATAGGTCATATCTTTCTTTAAAACTAATATGACCATTTCGAACCTTATTTCAAATAAGATCCACTTTAGTCTCTTAATTGAGAAAATACAAACATTTTAGGCTCCTATTTGAAATAATATTCACTTCAAGTATTTATTTGAGAAATTAAAAGTACTTCGAGCCCTTATTTATAATTTTCCTTAGGCTATAAGTTGTGTTAGAGGTTGGGTCCTTCATATAAAAGGACGACCGTGTCTACCCTTACATTTGTTGGTTTTGGGGTGTGACAATTTTATTCGTGGACGTAGGTCAAACCAATCGAATTATGTAAATCTTATGTCTCGTTTATTTTCTTATTTTAAGTTAAATCGTCTGTTCTTCACAACACTTTCTTTCCGGATCCGTCTAGGTCCAGGATACCATTCCTTGTACTCACTTGACCAAATGTTTATTTTGCGATCCCATAAAAGTCCACGTGGCATACCAACTGTCCCGGCTTGTAACTAGTTGGGTCCAACTTACAGGTGAAGTGCACCATCATGTTCGGCCACGAGAACTTTAGGAGAAATACCGCCAAGAAGATTGTCCAAGTTGACCCTGTTGACCTTGAGGAGTGGTACTTTGGGGAGGTACTTTAGTAGAAAAATAATGTAAGATCAAGAATTTGTTTAGATAAATGAAAAGTTGATGGACATTATTGAAAGAAACATACAAATTTAAGGACCAAAAGTTGACTTTTATACAAGCCTATAATGACTAAAAAGAAGAACCAACAGAAGCCAAATGTAATATATCCATCGCAACATGAGCTCTACCTTCACCATCTCCCTCCCTCTTCTCTTCTCCATCAATTTGCTCATCGGCATCTCTCACATCAGTGAAGCGGCACCTGTTTTAATCGACAACTATTGCCCTGACACCAAACCCTTCCTTCCTAATTCCACCTACCAAAATAACCTCAGTGAACTCCTCTCATCACTTTCGGAGTAATACGGCCAAGAAGACTGTCCAATATATTCCGTTGACCTTGAGGAGTGGAGAGGAGGTGCTTGAATAGAAAAATAATGTAAGATCCAGAATTCGATTCGACAGATCTCATGGACAGAGAAAAGAAAAAACAAATTTGAGGACCAAAAGTGGACTTTTACACAAAGCTTATAATGACTCAAAAGAAGAACCAACGAAAGCCAAGTGTAATATGTCCATCACAACATGAGCTCTACCTTCACCATCTTCCTCCCTTTCCTCTTCTCCATCAATTTGCTCATTAGCATCTCTCACATCAGTGAAGCGGCACCTGTTTTAATCGACAATTATTGCAACGACACCAAAACTTTCCTTCCTAATTCCACCTACCAAAATAACCTCAGTGAACTCCTCTCATCACTTTCCTCTGCCGCCGATTCAGCCGGCAACAGCGGCAGCAGCACTGGCGGGTTCTCCAATGCCACCGCTGGCGAATACCCACCAGACCAGACCTACGGGATCTTCCTCTGCCGTGGCGACATCGACGCCCCGACATGCAGCAACTGCATAGCCACGGCAGCCCAAGATATTGGCCAGCGATGCCCCGGCAAAAGGATCTCCATCATCTGGTACGACATATGCATGCTGAGGTACTCGGATCAGCCCATTTACTCGGTCATGCAACCATTCCCTGTGGCGAAGCAGGAGAACGGTTACAACGTCACCGAGGACCCATCTCGGTTCTTTCAACTCCTGAATGAAACCATGGACGATGTACTGCGGAGGGCCCCGAGCAGTGGATCGGGGAAGAAAATGGCCGCCGCAGAGGCTGATCTCGTGGGCTCGCAACGGCTGTACACGCTCGCGGAGTGCACGCCCGACTTGACCGCATCGGACTGCGGCACATGCCTTCGGTCGGCGATAGCACGTCTCCCTCCGGAAACGCCAGGAGGAAACGTACTGACTCCGAGCTGCAACGTGAGGTTTGAGGTGTACTCCTTTTACAACCCCGACTTGGTGACTGTGGTGACGGTGGCAGCGCCACCACCGGTCCGGGATCTTTCTTCTCCTGCTCCGTTGACTGAACCTAAAGGTCCCTTGTTTTGTTTTCTTTCGCTTTTTTATTATTATTTCCCTCTCTGTCCAGCAATATTAAAAAAAAATTTTTGTCGAACAGCAGTATCAGAAATTAAATAGCTGTTTTTTCTTGGGAATAAGCCAAATTTCTTATACAACTGGTGTTTGATCATTGGAAGGTGTACTGCAGCTGAGTTTCCGCGATAATACAAATCTTGATGAATGTAATCATAGCCATTCAACGTGTAAATCTATTTACGGTGTTGACGGACTATATATTAATATTTTTCCAAAGAAAATGCCACATGAAAGTCAAGTGAGGAATGAGTGGATGCATACGTTTTCCGTAAACACGGGCATGAGGGGACCACGAGGGACTGGCAAGGGGATTCCACTTTTGACTTTTTCTTCTTCTTTTTTTGTCGGTATTCCACTTTTGACTTGCAAAAGCCCTTTTTAAAGTGGTTTTTGAACTCATTTTAAATAGAACGGACGGCAAATTAGACCTCACTAGTAAAGTAATTTACAAAGTAATTTTTTGGACTCATATTTGATACTTACATGTGATCTACTTATTTAGATACTTATATTATATTATTTACTAAATAAATGATGTAAGTTTTTTTGTGTAAATATATACTACTTAAATTTATTCCGTCAAATCAAACCGTTTACGAGTCTAGTTACAATAAAACTCGCAAATCATTTCTATGTTGTAAACCAATTTTACCCAGCAATAAATCAAATTGTCTTTGATTACCATCCATTTGATGCATTCATATTGGACTTAGAAGGATATAAATCAATGTATCTTTATTTAGGACCAAAGAAACACTTCTCTCCCTTGGAAAATATCTGCAAAACATACGAAAGCTATCACCACAACTGAAAGTATGATCCTCCATGTGCAGGAAGAAGCAATAAATCCACATTGATAATCGCTGCCATTGCAGTTCCCGTTGGCATACTTGTAGTGTTTCTCTCTCTTGCTTCTTGTTTCGTTCGGAGGAAAGGGACCACGACCCATGAGCTCGTCCAAGAAGAAGCCGGTAGTTGACTAAGTTCTTGTTGAAAACATTGTGTCCGCGGCTTGGAAAAGTTATGTGCCTTCATTGAAATGACCAGTCTCGTGTTGTTTCGTCATGTAGGCATGAATAAAATTACAAACGAGGAACCCTCACAATATGATTTAGCTACAATACAAGCTGCTACAAATAATTTCTCTCATCAAAACAAGTTGGGTGAAGGTGGATTCGGTGAAGTTTTTCAGGTATTATTAGTTTTGATATATCAGGAACTGCTTATGTTTAGTTAAAAAACTATTCTCCATAGATAAGATTTGGAAACAACTGAAACAATCATTTCAGGGGAGGCTTCCTAATGGGCAAGATATAGCAGTGAAGAGGTTATCTCGGAGCTCAAGACAAGGTGCTGAAGAATTTAAGAATGAAATTACGTTGGTAGCAAAGCTTCAACATCGAAACCTCGTGCGGCTACTCGGATATTGTTTGGAGGGAGAAGAAAAGCTACTTGTTTTTGAATTTGTGCCTCACAAAAGTCTAGATTACTTTTTGTATGGTAAGTTTAAGTTGAGTATGCAACTGTCTTCTCTAATATGCCATCCTCTTACTCATTATACGATGGAATTGAAGTTGAAAATAGGTATATAATCTTAGCAAGCTACATCAATTACTAAATTACAACACGACTCTAATTGTGCAGATACTGAGAAAAATATGCAATTGGATTGGTTAAAGCGTTATAGGATAGCATGTGGAATAGCTCGAGGAATGCACTATCTACATGAAGATTCCCGACTTCGGATTATTCATCGTGACCTAAAAGCAAGCAATATCTTGTTGGACAATGATTGGAACCCAAAGATTTCAGATTTTGGCACGGCTAGGATCTTTGGAGTTGATCAAACTCATGCAAGCACTAATAAAATTGCGGGGACTCTGTAAGTTTCGAATTCTCGTTACATTGGCTGATCATTTGGTCGTGTCAAGAGATGTGCTCTTGTTAGAGCACACTTAGATTAAATTGTTGTATCCTCTATTTTCGGCACATGTGTGTTGCAATCAATGTGGCTTTTCATTTGTAGGGGTTATATGCCTCCGGAGTATGTAAGGAATGGGAAATTCTCTGTTAAATCTGATGTCTATAGTTTCGGCGTCCTACTTCTAGAGATCATCACTGGAAAGAAGAACGATCATTTCTGCCAATCAGATGGGGGCGAAGATCTGGTTAGCTATGTAAGTTGCCTATACTATTGTCACTAACTAGATTATCGATGCAAATGTCACACTGCACTCTTTGATATTTCAACTGAGTCAGGCCGAACTTTGGTACAGGAAGTACATGTACAATTTGCCCCCTCCAAACTAACATGACTTTAGCATTGCGAATATGGTTAACATAACTTGTGTAATACTAATCATATGCTCCATTGAATTAATGCTACAATTTACCAAGGGTGTTTTCTTTCCAATGGATTGTAAACAGGCATGGAGAAACTGGAGAGACGGGACACCATTGGAAGTTCTGGATCCGGCCATCCTAGACTTGCGTTCAAGAGATGAAGTGCTGAGGTGCCTACACATCAGCTTACTTTGTGTTCAGGAAGATATGGTTGATAGACCCACCATGGCGACAGTGCTTCACATGCTCAGCAGCCAGCCCGTCACTATGCTGCAACCTCAACGTCCGGCCTTCTTCCCTCAAAGCACAGACCAATCCATTAGTAGATCAACACAACAATCGGTCAATGGAGTGACAATTACGAAATCATGCCCTCGATGATACAAGTAATTGTTTTATGTGATAGCTTTGCAGGCCTTGATATAATTGGCCTTCCGTGGATACCATTAGTGAACAATGAGCAATGTCTGTTTACTGGAGATCCTATGTATGACTTCCATTTCTCAATTTTGTGCTTTCATCGTTAAGTCAGCAATCCCTGCCGCTTAGCCCAGTGCTCATGATGATGTGCTACAGAACCTTCAATATGCCAAGGGACCAAGCATGGCATAGGTAGCGGCACAGGAATTGACTTGGCGTCAGCAAGTGACAGAGCCTAACTCAGAGTTGGCAGAGGTTTTCCGACAAGATAAGAGATCTCATAAGGATGATGATAGGAGATCTCGGAAGGAGAAATATTATAAGCTTTGAATGGAAGCACTAATTAATCAATGCTCTAGCTCTAACTATCCTAAGGTAGCAAAATTTCTGCAACCTGTACATGAATGGTGTTATGACTGCCCCGCTATTCACATTATCAAATCAATTTTTTTTTCAAATAAAAAACAAAAACGTTATTACTAAGGCTCATTTATTTCCTGGAAAATGAATGATTTAGAAAACATTTTCCTAAAAATGATCACTTGTATTGATTACAAAAATGGATAAACAAAAACTGCTTTCACAATCTACAAAAATATTTTGGCAATGAAAACATTTTTCATTTATTTCAAACGATACCGGCAATCATTTTCAATAAAAAAAATTTCAAATCATTCACTTTTTCATAAGACAAACGGAGCCTAATAGAAGGAAAAAGTGCCAAAAAAGTCATAAACCTATTACATTTGTATTAATTTAGTCATAAACCTTTCAATTGGATCAACTTAATCCTAAAACCTTTTGATATTGGCATCAATTCAATTAATCTAGCTAATTTTGGATAGGCGGCGCTGATGTAGATGGCAACCAGTGGCCGAACGCTAATATGGCAATTTTTAAATTTTATTTTATTTTATTTTTTCGTTTTTTTAAAATTCTTTTGTTTTTCTTTTTTTCCTTTTCTTTTCCTTCTTTTTCCTCCGTGTACTTTCCTCACAGTGGCCGGCGAGGGTTGTGGCCCTTACCAATTCTCGTCTAAGGCCACGGGTGAGATCTAGGCGAAGCCACCCTGCCCGCGGTCCTGGACGAGACCAAGCAAGGGTCGTGACCCTCGACAACGGCTGGCGAAGGCTTCGCAGCCCTCAACTCCACTGCGAGGAAAGTCCAAGGAGGAAGAAGAAGGAAAAGAAAAGGAAAAAAGGAAAAAGAAAAAATTAATAAAAAATTCGAAAAAATAACAAAAAATATTTTAAAATTGCCACGTTAGCATCTGATTACCGACCGACGTCCACGTCAAAGCTAACTAGCTAAACTTGGCCGATGAACTGAATTGATACCAATGTGAAAATATTTATGATTAAATTGATCTAATGAAAGGTTTAGAACTAAATTAGCACAAATGCAATAGGTTTATAACTTTTTTGGTTTTTTCCCCCTAATAGAAAATTATTTAAATTAGTTTCTTTTTTCACCTTCTGGCTGAAAACCGGACTCTAAGCCCAAACAATTACTTATATGACATAATATTGGCCCAAATATGCCTACATGGTCATTTGAATATGAAGGCATGAAATTTAAATGTGGACTGCTAGCTTCGAGTGGCCTAAATAAAACAGGAGGAGCAAAAACTGTGTTGTTTCCGCATAAAATAAAGATGAATGGGAAGCTCGGTTAGCTATTCGTCTTTCCGTGTGACATGGCTTAACTATGAATTGTTTTATAATTCTAAAAGATCACAATAAATTTATTATCGAAAACTTGTAATAGTCTGAGTAGCTTCTTAATTTCCCTTCAATAAAATGAAGATTGTTTAAGTTGTAAGAAAGTTTATTGGTAGCAAATCGCTGTTATCTTTGCTTATAGATCCGAGTACCACCAAAGCCTTGTAACATGGACAAAACAAGAGTGTCGTTACATGTCACAAATTATTGCAAGGAAACATAGGATGCGACTTGTCATTTCATGTGGAAAATTATCGAATGAAATCTGTGTAGGACGAGATTATTGTGAGTAGGTGATAGTGTCACAACGAAAATTCTGTGTTTTTAAAAATTAGTTAGAGCGATACGTGAGTTAAAAGCACGAAAGAGATTCGCCTTACTTATCACCGAGCGCAAGTAATATCTGGCTTTAGCTCGCATCTCATATGACTTATGGGATTAGACACTATTTCACGAAAAAAGAGAAAAGGAGTGGCCTGTGATCCATCTATTTTATAAAGCTTTGTTGAAACAGACCTATTCACCTTACCGATATTGCATAGTGCGAGGATCCAATTGCAACATGGTATACTGCCTTTTACGATATTAGAAGTTTGAGCCATGTTGTTGATGAATCTCTTACCAGTACTCTCCCACCGTTTTTCTCTCTCCCTCCGTCGCTCCCTTCAGGCTTCTCTTCTCCTCCAAAACCAGTGAGCACGAGCATGGAGCGTCTTCTCTTCCTCCACCCTTCTCTGGTTCTTCTTCTCTTTTCTTCTTCAGTGAAACTCTCCGCCGCTCTTCCTCTTCCTCAATGGCCAAAGTTTGCTCTCCTTCCTCCTCTTTCTGGTTCTCTCGTCCCTCGCGAAAATTAGCCCGCCGTAGTCATGCCTTCCTCGCCCCTCTCAATGAACGTCCAGCACGCTCTTCCCCATCGGAATCTTGCTGTTGGGCGTCCTTATCCCTCACGCCAGGCCAGCAATCCTAGAAGGTGCCTGGATTAGCTCTCGTCACTCGCGGTTTCGTTCACGGGCACCCTCACAGAGGCAGTTCACCGGCGCTTTCTTCTTCAGGCTTGGTCACCGCGTCTCCCTTGTCCCTCTCTCTGGACTTGCATAAAAGAAAGCTGATGGATTTAAGGCTGGGCTTTTGCTTCCCTTTTTAATCTCTAGTGGGCTTTGAAAACGTGGAAGAAATGGACTGGAAAAGGGATAAAGAGAGGAAAAATTGTTTAAAAACTCCTAAACCTATTTGTATTTTTGTCAATTCAGCTAAACTTTTCAATTTTGTCAATTGAGTTCTAAACCGTTATACCTTCTATCAATTAAGTCCGTTCGCCCAATTTTAGTTTGAAATTGCTAACATGGATGGCTGGTGTTGACATGATAATTTTAGTAACACTTTATTAATTTTTTTGAATATTTTATGTTCTTTTTTCCTTTTCTTTGTTTTTTTTTTTTGAATTTTCTTTTAGGGTTTGGCAAGAAGGCCGGTGAGGCGAGGACCGATGACCCTCGCTAGCTAAAGGCAAGGGCATCGTGGCCCTTGCCGGCGAAAGGGAGGGCGCACGAGCCCTCACCCAGCACGGGTGAGAGCTACGATATCCTCGCCTAGGGCTGGCAAGGGTCAGTTGGCCACCCTCGCCGACCTTTTCTTCAAACCTTAAAAAAAAGAATAATAAAAAAAAAAGAAAAAAAAAAGAAAAAGACATAAAAAAAATTCAAAAAATTATTGAAATATCGTTAAACATTATTTAAAATTATCACGTTAGCATTAACCATCCAGGTCAGTAATTTCTAATCGAATTCTTGATCTTACATTATTTTTCTATTCAAGCCCCTCCCTTTAGTAGCGATGCTCAGGGTCAACGGAGTCAATTCTTGGACAATCTTCTTAGCCGTATTTCTCTGAACGTTCTTGTGGCCAAATATGACGGATGCTTTTCACACGCAAGTTCATCTCAACTAGTCACGAGCTGATACAGTTGATATCATACGTCGACTTTTATGGGACCATCGCAGTCAAGTGCGTCGACAAAAATTTAGGTGCAACAATCATTTTGTTTGCTCACTTGACCAAATGTTTATCTTGCGATGGTCCCATAAAAGTCGACGTATGATATCAATTGTATCAGCTCGTGACTAGTTGAGATGAACTTGCAATTGTATCAGCTTGTGACTAGTTGAGATGAACTTGCGTGTGAAAAGCACCCGTCATATTTGGCCACAAGAACTTTCAGAGAAATACGGCTAAGAAGATTGTCCAAGTTGACTCCGTTGACCCTGAGCATCGCTACTAAAGGGAGGGGCTTGAATAGAAAAATAATGTAAGATCAAGAATTCGATTAGACAAATCAAAATTTCGTGGACTTGATTGAAAGAAAGAAACAAATTTAAGGAGCAAAAGTGGACTTTTATACTAGCTTATCATGACTAAAGAGATAGACTACAAGAAAATCTCGAGAACCAATGAATACCAGAGGTAATTTACCCATCACAACGTGAACTCTTCCTTCACCATCTCCCTCCCTCTACTCTTCTCCATCAACTTGCTCATCCGCATCTTGTTGTTTTAATCTACTACCCTGGTCTGTGAATTACTATGCGCTTAGAAAAGGACCGTAATGGCCGGGAACTACTTTGCAATGAAGTGATTCTATGTCTCTCAGAGTAGGGTGTCCGAGACCTGTAAACGTCTATTCAATCATTACATGCTAATTGCTGCCTGCTGGGTAATTAACACAAAAACTTTGTGTGGTAGTTTCTTGTTATGATTTTTTTCCCCGAACTGAACAAATTAGTTCACGTCCTTAGCTCAATTGACATTGCAAGCATGTCCATTGGCATTGGAAGTGACAATCCTACAACTTGTCCAATACAAATCACCTCGAAAAAGTGTTAGAAAAGTCATAAACTTATTGTATTAATATCAATTTAGTCCTAAGCTTTTTAATAGTACGAATTCAATCTTAAATATTTTGACTTAAAGCTAATTCAATCATTTTGGCTAATTTTGATCAAATAATGCCTACGTGCACACCAGCCAGCCAATATGGCGATTAACGTTGATGTAGATATTTTTTAATAATATTTTAATAATTTATGATTTTTTTCTATTTTTACTTTTATCTTTCTTTTATTTTCTCTCTTTTTTCCCTCATCTTTCCTCTAGTGGCTAGCACGGCCATGGCCAACGAGAGCTGGCCTCGCTTGAGCAAGAGTGGCCCTCACCAACACAGGTGGGCGTAAATATTATTCACTTGTGTCCTCCCGAGAGTATTTGTTATTGGATTTAATCTTGATTTTGAGAAGTGTAAAGGTGTAAGCAATGCTTGTATATTGATAATGGGATCTATCAGCTTTGAGTAGAATCTGTACGTGCTTCATTGTAATTGCTCACACAATTACTAATGGATTCTAGCATATTGGTGGCTATTAATTTGGGAGCGTGGGCAAAATTTGACCTAAGTCAAATCACCATAAAGATCTACGTCCATCGTTTTCTATCTCTTTACTTATTTTATTATTTACATGATAGAAGTAGTTTGCACTTGATCTTATCAATCTAGTTTTGCATCTATCAAACTGTTCCTACATCTATCAAACTCATTCTTTTTCTCTCACTAATACCCTAGTTTTACATCTATTTCTAAATACATAACAAACGTTCTTAGGTCATAATACATTCTTTTTGTTTTCCCTCACTAGCATTCGAACAACATATTAACTCAATCCCTTTAAATTGCTTCCGTTCTTCTCTCTCATAATTATTTAGATCCTTTCTTTCCTATTGAATTACTCCTACCAAAGTGAGATTATTCCTTCTAAGAAATACTCTTCCCTTTGCAGTTCAAGGTGAAAATAAGCAAGTCGCAACAAGCCACGAATTTAAATTATGGGAATTGCTATTAATAATTCGTGAAAACGAGAAAATCACATTAAAAAAAAAAAAAAACCTGGGAACATACACCACACAATCAAACCCTGGACAAGCAACTTCTTTGTGGATGCAATGAACACACCAATGCGCCATCTCGAAGAAAAGTCGACGGGAAAAGGAATTGGCGTTATTCAAGTTTGTGACGGAAGATGCAGACTGCTATAAATTGGGGAATAAGACTCGCGCTTGTGTCCGAATGATATCTTTGCCCTGGAGCAAGAGATGATGCTGGTAGTGGGATGTGACTACTACCCGCACATGGCAACAATGGTAACGATTTCTCGTCACGTCCTTTTCCAAGCGGGGCGAATTAGTTCACACCATTAACTCCATCGACGTTGCCAGTATTACCATTGGCATTGGGAGGGGATTATCGGTCCAAGTTCTCCCGCACGTGATGCGATAGTCAAGGAAGTTGATGCGGAATTATCAACATTAACATCGGAACCATTACTGCAGGTTATGTTATCATTGGCGGATAACCACCCAAATCTTGACCGAGTGCATAACCTGAGATAATTATCGGTCCAAGTTCTCCTGCAATACAAATTCACTCTAGGTCTAAAAAATTTCCATCCTTTTCCAGGTTCTACATTTTTTGCCTAAAAAATTTCTTTCTTTTCTAGGTTCTACATTTTTTTTCCATATTTATTAGAAATAGAAATTATCTTTTCATATTATAAATTCTCATCCTCGCAGGTTGTTCCAAAAAGAACCTTTCTGCCACTCTCCAAAAAAATTCCAATTACTTTGAACTTTCTATTTTTGGAATGGAATATTTATGGAATCTTTATGGATCAGATCAAATCTTATTCTGTTGGTATTAACATGAGATTCATCTTTCTTATTCTTAAGCAAGCCCTCAAGAGGACTTAGTTGATCCACTCTTTTTAGTCTTTATGGGCTCGAGGCTCTTGATGTGGATGGGTTGGCAATTGCGTCGCGTGATGCGCTAATCAAGCAAGTTGATGCGAAATAATCAACGTTAACATCGGAGACATTACTGCAGGTTATGATAGAATGCATCGGCCGCTAACCCATCCAAATCTTGACCAATTCAAGTGACAATGAATACAAAACAAAAGAGTTGGCTTAACCCAACTCTATGCCACTCCTTTCGATCCTGGTAATTTTCCTTCCATTTCCACGATTTTCTTTTTTAAACGACGAAAAAGTTCATTTTAATTGTGCCAACCTCATGGTTTTTACTCTAAAAATTACTGAATTTATTAAGCCGCATTCATATTATCAGTTTATTAAATGATATGTCGAGCCATTATTGACTTTTAAATATGACCCAATTACGTCAAGGGTCACCGAAAATGTAAACTAACTTTATTAAATCTAGCTACTTGGTTTAAGGTTTTTAAATTGTCAACATCTACTACTTTTCTCTTCTTTACCACTTGCAAGTGAATTCCACTACACAAACCAGAACCATAAGCTCTGAAATATATAGCCTGACAATCGCCGACTCTGCATCAAGCAAAACCATCCAAAGCACCAAAAACACCAAACCCTAAGATGACTCACTCATCATCCACTCTTTATTTTCTCATTTTTCTGGCTGTTCTGATCCGAGCCTCCGCACATCATGCAGAATTCTGTAACTACACCAGGAACTTCACGTCGAACAGCGCCTATGTGAAGAACCGCGACACCATCCTCAGCTCGCTCTCTGAAAACGTGGCTGCACATGATAGGTTCTGGAACACGAGCACGGGCCAGAACCCAGACACCATCTACGCTCTCGCTTTCTGCCGAGGCGATACGTCGGCAAATCTCTGCGAGAACTGTGTGGGCACTGCGCTCCACGATTTAGTGGAGAGGTGCCCCGACCAGAAGGGGGCTTTCTCCTGGGGAACTGGAGGCCAGCCATGCTTTGTCCGATACTCGGACACTCCGATCTACGGCATACTGCAAATGGAACCTACCCTTTTGATTGATAGCGTCGACATCATCACCATGAGCCCAGCAGTATGGTGGAACTTGACGTTAGGAGTGATGAACCAAGCTGTGGACAGCCCTTCGAAACTAAAGTTCGCAACGGGGCAGGCCACCTTGCCGGACAACCGTACGATCTACTCATTGTT
Organism: Eucalyptus guilfoylei; assembly: GCA_016097605.1. Lineage (NCBI taxonomy): Eukaryota > Viridiplantae > Streptophyta > Magnoliopsida > Myrtales > Myrtaceae > Eucalyptus > Eucalyptus guilfoylei. The sequence goes on along the minus strand of CM027864.1, from coordinate 42,047,838 downwards.
GCAGTGCAGTCCTGACTTGTCGGCAAACAATTGCAGGAGTTGCTTGAACGAAGCCATTGACTATGATGATAAGCACGGCCGCGGAAAGCAAGACAGCGGTGTTTATAAGCCAAGCTGTATTTTCCGGTGGGATCTGTACCCGTTTGTGGAGTCAAGCCTCAGTCAACCGCCCCCTCCGGCTGCTCATGGTGGAACTTTCAGCAAAGGTACGTTGCGTTGAGGCTCGTGGAAAAAGTGACATAACTTAATTTGACCGAGACTATTCATTTTTTTTTTTTTTAAAATTCTAGAGTACCTAGCATTTTGAATTTTCGTTCTTAAAAAATTGCACTTTAAGAATAAAATATTGCATCCTCCTACTCTACCACGCGTATTTACTCCTGAACTGCGACACATGCACTCTAGTAGAAAACCTAAACTTATTGTTATTAGGCCAATTCAGTACTACATTTTGTTTTTTGTCAATTGAGTCATAAGTCTCTTATAATTGTACAAGTTCAGTCAGTCAAGTCAATTTTGATAAATAAAAAAAAAAATTACATGGATACTGAACGTCCTACATATGTAATTTTTTAAATTTTTTTATTTTTTTATTTTTTCCATTTTCTTTCTCTTTCTTTTATCTTTCCCTCCCCTTCCCTCCCTCCTTTAGCCAGCAAGGGCAAAGGAAGAAAGGAAGAAAGGAAGAAAAGAAAAAGAGAAACAAAAGAAAAAAGGAAAAATAGATTACTAAGATAAATTAAATTTCAAAAAAATATAAAAATATTATTTAATATTGTTCGCATTAAAGCCAATTAAGCAACAAAGGATGTCCGGCTTCCATGTCAAAATCTTAACGCAAGAGCTCCATAGCTTCAAACTCTCGAGGACGTAATTTACAAAGAATATGCATGTCACTTCTCATATATAATTAACAATTGGATCTAAAATAGGAAATCTCTTTTAGGAAGCCTAGTCAAATTAGGAATCCCACTTGTATAGGAAAGTTACCTTTTTTTTTTAATGTCAAATTCAAAAGACATGTTTTCAACAATCTCCACCTCAACTCAACATTTGAGCCAAGTTACAATCACTTCGCTAGAATATGATCTTTGTTGCTACTTAGTTACCACAAACTTCTTCCACGTCTAAGTTGCGATTGGACTTCACCACAACCATGAAGCTTAAGGAGATACCAACTCCACTAATGCCTTTAACTACTTCACAAGGATTTTTAGGCTCAACCTCATCAATCACAAATAAACCAAAACCACCATTGCATTAATATTTATCAAGAGATTGATCACGCATCTTGTATAACTCAGCAGTTATAGCAACTTTTGTTTTTAGACGCTTCACCTCATTATTAACACCATTTATGTTGATTACTCTGTCATATTCGCCATCTTAGGAGTTTTTGGTTGCAACTCCATCTTGAGTTGAACATCATCCAGATATATATAAACAATCGTCAAATGGAACTTCTTTACTAATAACATGCAAATTTGATATTATGCACCATAATTAATAGCCTTCCCTCTCCTTTTGCATATTTTAGGAATATACACTTTCTTGCTCTCTCATCAAGCTTGCTATCACTCACTCGATCATAACATGTGCAATCAAATATTCTAAGAATTGAATAATCAACAACGTTACTTGACTATACTTTCTCAGGAGTCTAACATCCAATTATAATCGATCATAATTTATTCACTAGGTAACTCGTTGTACTAAGCGCATCCATTATAAATTTTCTAACCATACTAGAACTAGAGAGCATTTCATTAGCCGTCTATAATATAATATTGTTCATCAACTCTATAAACTATTGTAGTTCACTGGCACTAGTGCAAAGTCTCACTTTGTCTTCCTTCAAGTAGAATTTGTTTATCAAGCTCGTAAAACACACATGAATGGTTTTATCAACCTCAAAATAGTATACGAGGTTTTCTCAACACTAACAACCACATTGAATTCATTAATATGACCGATGCATCTTCGCTCATCTCATTGTATCAAATCAACTTTGTTGCTCATAGAGGACTTCTCATACATGTCCAATAGGGCCTTGATCATGCCCACAATTATCTTCTCTTTCACAATATTAAGCACAACATTACGAGCTAAAGCCAACCAAATAACACACAATGCTTATCTATCTAGCAATTCTCAATTTGCTTGCTTCATCAACTCTGACTTCTTCGTGCCAATTCCTCTAGTGTAAATGATCCTCAAATTGTACCTTTCGAAGATCAAAATCTTTCCCATCAAATCTATCAACTTTCACTTTTCCTCCTATCGTTATTGATTAAGTTTGACTCAGCCAAGTTTGGCTTTTATATCAATTGTTGCGGAAAGTAAGTGATCGAATAAAAATATAAACAAAATAAGGAAATAAACTAGACACCATGTTTACGTGGTTCAAACGTGCAAAATTTTGACTTCTGATTCCAACGAATGATCCTACATCTATAGGGAGAGTAACATAAAATTCCACTATAGACCAAGTGATATAATGAAAATTATGACAACGCTTGAGTTAGTCAAGCACTTTCAAAGTTTCCCAACCCCAATTATAACAACTTACACGATGTTTAGCCTCGCAATTTCTTGTAAAAAAATCTTTTAATTTTACAAAGGAACTAAATAAAATCTTAACCCATGATTTTCGTGGCTTCAAACACTAGAGGATGTAATTCATGAAGAAGACACCTCTTTGATACTCTTCACAAAGACACTTCTCATATATAAATAAGAGTTGGATCCAAAACAGGAAATGTCTTTAAGGAAATCTAGTCAAACTAGGAAACCTACTTGAAAATGAAATTTTCCTTCAAATTCGACACACATTTTCAACATAAAAGTTGGTATGTCTAGGACATTTTCTATTAGGGAAAATAACAATTAGTAAAATGATAAGAACATTTGAAGGGAAATTGTCCAAGAATTCTTAAATTGATTATACAACTACAAATTCAGTCCTAAACTTTCCAATTTGGTCAATGTAATCCTAAATTTTTTGATAATTTTTTAATATAGTCCACTCGACCAATTTAAGTTGGAAATCATTAACATGGTGATTTCATTAGCGCCGGCCATCCTACATGGCACAATTGTCGTCTGATGTGGACAATCTTAGATGAAACGACGTAGTTTTGAGTTTTTTTTCTCATTTTTCATTTTTTCATTTTGTCATTTTTTTCCTATTATTTCCTTCTCTACTCTGTTCATCTTCTTTCCCTCCACCAAGGCCGGTAGTGGTGGCCAAAGCCTCAGCTAGGATCATGACCCTTGCCCAAATTCGAGCAAGGGCTTGCAAGCCCTCGCTAGTGAAGAGAAACTTTGATGGACACCCAACACTTTGGCCTTCAAGTGTGTACCCCTGAACTGAAAGCGGTCAAGCGTGTGCGTTGATGTTCTCCTGCGTGCGTCACTTGCTTCTTGTCCCTCTTAAAGATCACCGAATGCTCAGATTTTTCTTCGACTGAGCAAGACAAAATCTTCGCTTCATAGTCTGCTTGCTTGGTCCTCTTCCTTTAACGTTTTTTAAATTCTGTTCCCCAAGATCACCGCTTGTCCAGATCTTGTCCCCTTAAAAATCTCCCAAACCCTGTCTTTTTTAAAGAGCTGTTGGTATGCGCTCTTTCTTCCTCAACGCTATTGCTTTTCTTGGACGGTCAACCAAGCTCTTTCCCACCGAATGCCCTGTGAACGTATGATGTGCCCCAGAGAACGTGTCTCTCGTGGCCATCGCCAAGGCCCCGGCGGAGGAAAGAATAGGGAAAAAAAGCAAAAAGAGAGAAAAAAAAAAAAGAGAAAAAAATGATCAAATAAAGTTAAAACTACATTGTTTCATATAAGATCATCCACATGTATTGACTGTGCCATGTAGGTGGTCAGGGCTGACTGGACTGCCAAATCAGCACTTTCTGGCCTAAATTGGCTAAATGGACTATATTCAAAAATCGAAATGTTTATGATTACAATGGCCAAATTGAAAAATTTAGGATAGAATTGACAGTCATACAATAATTTTAGGATTTTTTGGATAATTTTCCTGAATAATCGGAAATTTGCAACCTCAGAAAAATAGTTGATAATTTCATAGTAACGTTGGTAAGTTATCAATAAGTCACCGGAAGATCATGTGAATGGTAAATTCCTTTTGCCCCCAACAATTTTTTTATACTTACCAACTCTTTTAGAAATTTATCAGTACAAAAGAAAAGTCCTTTCTTGTACACAATAGTAGAATCGTCCTATCTATATGTGCTACTACGGGTAATATGTGCATCGCAAGCAAGGGTGATTGGTTATTGGTCCGGTCTAGTTCCATCTAGGAACCGGGAATTAGATTGGAGGAACCAATTCTTAGTTTTGGAATCAAGGACCAGACCAAAGGTGCTTTGAACCGGACTGGTCTGATTCTCGAGCAGTCTTGTGGAACTGATCTTGAGGCACCACCACTAGTACTTGAAGTCGTCAATGGTGTGGAGGGTCTGGGTGATGGAGACATAAAGAGAAGAGGGGGGCTAGGGAGATCGGGGCCTAGCATGGCGACACTAGTGGTGGGACGACAGCTGGGAGAAGGCATTGAAGAGGAGGGTGAGGAAGATGAAGAAGAGAAGGAAGAGGCGGTGGAGCACTGGAGCTCGTTCTTCTGCTAGTTGATAGCACGCTTCTTCTAGAGGACCTTCTCGAAGTGTAGCTGGATTTTGTGTTAAGGGGGTGGGGAAGGGCGCAAATCTCCGAGTGATGAAAAGAAGTGAAATCAAATGGGATAAAAAGTTGGCAAGTGAAGTGAAGTGACTTGACGAAGACTTTTGAGGACAATACAACTACTTCCTTATGATAATCTCAGGGGATGAGGCTTATTGCAGGCTTGGCTTAGGTTAGGATTATTAGGTTTACCTTTAAGAAATTAAAAAAAAAAAAAAGAAGTAAAAAGCAACCGCTCCAGTTCAGTCCGGTTCCTCCCTTGGAACTGGGAACAGGAGACTCCCGGGAGCTGGACCAAACCGGCCGACTTGGTCTGGTTTGGGTGGCCGGCCAATTTGGGCGGTTCCTGGTTCGGGCAATTTCCATTGCACACCCCTAACCTCAAGGCCAAAAGTGTGAGAACCTAAGTGGAATTTGAAGTATAAGGGTCAAAAGTTAATGTAAACCTTCAAGGGTTTATGTGAGTAGAGAGTAACAGCCAATGGTTTTTGTTAAAATAACGCATTATTGTTTTGGAAATGGTATCGATCCCTATTAGGTATCTGGGCACCCGCTCTTTTATGATTGCAACTAACTGATGGTTTTAGATATGCTGAGAAAAACCCTTTTTCTGATCAGGTACCTTGGTTGCAACTATCGTTTCAGTCGCTGTTTTTGTAACGCTTCTCTTCATCGGTTGTTGTTGGCTTCGGAGGAGGCGAGCACAGAAGAAATATGAAGCGGCAAAAGAAGAATATGGTAATAAATATAGAAAAAACAAATAGATTGAAGCTTTCAATTGAGAAACTTAACGATTGTGAGGCTATGACCGTAAGACATGAAAAACAAGTACAAATCTAAACGACTTTGTTGTTTGCTCATGAAGGTGTAACCGAGATCCCATCCTTAAAGTCCTTGCAATTTGATTGGGATACTTTACTTTCAGCAACGAACAACTTTTCTCAAGAAAACAAGCTTGGCGTAGGTGGATTCGGGGAGGTTTACCAGGTACATTAGTGATCATTAACATTGTAAAATGCTTTTGAAAATCGCTTGATGCTCAGTTTGGATTTGAAACTGAAAAGATTGATGATATATAATATCTCCTTGAATTTTATTTCGATTCAGTGGGGTACCTGAAATTTTTTGAAAGTGCTTTTTTCGCATAATAGAGAGCTAGATGCAGCGTGCTTTTACTTATGTATTTTGACAGTCAAATAAGTTTTTGCTTAAGCTATTATATGACAGTGTTATTTAATATTTAAACATTCTATCACTCCCTCTCATAAGCGTAAAAAAATCTTAGGGAGAAAAATAGAGTTATGAAAATTTTGAATTTAAGATCTCTTACTCTGATATTATGTGAGATTTATGAGATCTTGCCAACTATTTCAAAATCTTACTTTATAGATGAATGTGTGATTTGATATTTAAATATTCTAACATCAACCACTCTTGAACCAATCCCATGTCATGAACTTTCAGGTCACTTACATCGCAATGGACGTTAAATGAGCTATATCATCCCTTTATTTCCAAGAATTTTCACAATAAAAAGGTTTCTAAATTTCTCTCTCTAGTCATAAGAATGACTCGTGGTCAATGTCTACTTATGATTGGTGTAGATGTTATAATAGCGTGAAGATGTGACCAAACAATTTTAAATCTTTGAGAACCCAATTGAATCAAAACATAGTTTAAAAAATAACATTGCATACCAGTTAAAACTTCAGAGTCGTTATCCTAAAATCAAAAAAAGAAAGTGAAGAGTTCTCAAGATCTTGTCACCTTTCACAAATTTTTACAGGGTCGGCTTCCCAATGGACAAGATATAGCGGTGAAGAAGCTATCCCATACTTCAGGACAAGGCGGGGAAGAATTTAAGAATGAGATTGTGCTGGTAGCGAAGCTTCAACACCGGAATTTAGTGAGATTGCTCGGATTTTGCTTGGAAGGAGGGGAAAAGCTACTCGTATATGAGTTTGTGCCTAACAAAAGTCTGGACTACTTATTGTTCGGTTTGTTCTACTTCATTGGCTTTAAGTTAATGTACAACATAGACGATTGAGCAAATAATCGTATACTCATTTACTCGATCATTTGTAACATTTTTAATCTAACTCATATGCTTCCTAGATGATACTCTCGTTTAAATCATTACAGACCCCATGAAAAGCAAACAATTGGACTGGCCAATACGTTACAAGATAATATCAGGCATCGCTCGAGGGATGCTCTATCTTCATGAAGATTCTCGGCTTCGAGTCATTCACCGGGATTTAAAAGCTAGCAACGTCCTACTGGACAATGATATGAGCCCAAAGATTTCAGATTTCGGCATGGCGAGGATTTTCAGAGTTGATCAAAGTAACGCAAGCACTAATAGAATTGTAGGAACCTAGTAAGTATTGCATTCTTCAAAGTTTACTCTAAGTTAGCTTCTAGTTAAGAATTGATGACGTAATTAGTATAATGAAAGGCATCCCAACATGTATAGTTGTGGTGGTGGTTTTCAGCGGTTACATGTCCCCGGAATATGCTATGCACGGACAATTCTCTCAAAAGTCAGATGTTTATAGCTTCGGTGTACTCCTTCTCGAGATCATTTGTGGCAAGAGGAATAACTACTACAACCAATCTAATAGAGGCGAGGATCTCACAAGCTATGTAAGTTTTCTTATATGATTTAATTGTTCTTCGCGCTCTCGATCAATGATATTGTCAAGTGGTTCACTTGTTGTGTCCAATTGAGCTGCTCTAGGCTTGGAAACATTGGAGAGGCGACGCGCCTTTGGATATAATGGACCCGGCATTGGGAGAATCTTATTCTAGAAGCCAAGTGCTCAAATGCATACATATCAGCTTCCTATGCGTCCAGGAAGATCCAGCTCATAGACCGACCATGGCAAACATAGTTCTTGCGCTGAGCGGCCAAACTCTTAGTCTGCCAGTGCCACGAGAACCCGCCTTTTTCCTCCAAACAGAAATGCCAAATGACTTCATGGGGAAAGACCAGGGATATGATCAAATTACCAGCAGCTCTGTGCCATTGTCGAATAATGAAGCGCCGGTCACCGAAGTCTACCCTCGATGAAGCACATGAACATCTATTCTCGCCATGATTTCATCTGCTTCTCGAGCTAATAATGTAAATGTTGTGGCCAGAAGAACCATTTACTTCTACATGAATAGTTTGATGAGTGCGCTTGTATAGTCACCGATAAACTTGTAGTGATGCGACTATTTCCTTTTCTCTTTGTAGAGGTTAGAAGTATAAGGGAAGACTCTGAAGGTTAAAAGTATATTGCCAGATTCTGATTATCAATCTAATTCTGAGTATCTTTTGGATCATAATATAATTCTGAATATGTCTTAGATTATTATCTCGTTATTCTGATTGATTATAATTTCTATTGTAATGTTATGTTACTATAGATAGTTATCATGTAAAGCTTATAAATAGGCTCATATATAATTTAATGAAAAGTACAAAAAATTCCATCACTTTATTTTCCACTTTACACTTATCAGGCATCAAAGCTATTATAGATTGAGAAACACCCATTGAGTCTATCACAAGTTGGTGGCTGCAACAACATTATTAGCTGCCCGATACTCGTATTTGGTTATATCCACCACTGTTCAGAGCCGCACCACCACTTTCTATTGCTTGTTTTGCAAAATCGACACCACCATTCAACTCATCGCCCTAAAAAAAAGCCAAACTTTTAAATTTCATCGCCATTAGCCATCAGACAAGTTCTTACGCTCCGCCACGCGCTGCCACCTCTTGGAGGCAGCGACCCCGACAAATTCCGGTGCTGTTCAGACACTTCAATAAGATAATTCACCCAACCAAAACCACCATCCGCCTCTACATTGCCCGAGGATTCAGGACCTATGAAGATTGTTGCCGTACAACACCTCACGCGTCGCCGGAAGCTTCTACGAGTGGCCCTCACTCACCCCGTGGATCTCACTTGATCCGCCGTGCTTGCTGACAAGTGACATCATTGCCACGTCATCTGTCACATGTACGCCACATCAGCCTCTGACCTTAACTGTTGACCATCGTTGACTTCCGTTGACTGGCGTTGACCTGCATTGACCAGAAAAGTTCACTTACCTTTCCTGCATTGACCAGAAAAGTTTACTTACCTTTCCGACCGGTTCTTCATGTTTTTTGATCAAATGATGAGTCCTGAATCTATTTGTGTTCTTATTTTCGGCATATTAGTACTGGAAGTACTATTTTTCTTTGAACTCAGTATATAAACTACTAGGTTTATACCAGTCTATTGGATATCATGAAAAAATTAGAAGTTTTAGTAACCATTCAAACCATTATTCCAATTATATTTTATGGGCTCAGGAAATATCCAATTTTTTTTAGAGAAAGCCGACTCTGGCGTTATATCAATGGTGATATTTGTGCACCTACTTAGATTACTAATGAAACTTGGGATAAATTTACTAACACTTGAGGATTGAGATAGTTAAAACCAAGATCCTTACATGGTTTTGCAATACTTCAATTCCCTCTATCACACTTCAATTTGGTCGTCTTAATATGGCCAAGGAAGCATGGGATTTACTTGCTAGCCGATATTCCACTTCAAATATTACCCATCAGTGTTAGTTATTGGGGAAATTTGCATTGCATGCATCAGGAGGTAGGTCAATTTATTAAATTTTTTTTTTTATCACCAATGCATGTTATTTGGAATCAACTAGCATTATTTGAAGCACGATGAGACACATACTCTGATGCTCGCAAGTTTGCTGAATATCTCGATTGCATGCGTGTTGTGCAACTTTTCGTGGCATTTAATGATGAATTTGAATCTATGCGAGCTTCACTTCTACATGGAGACCCACCACCTCGTCTTGAGGCAGTTGTCTCAGAGTCGTTGATTGAGGAGACTAGACTTGCTACCTTGAAGGTCCAATATCCAATGCCGGCATGTTCTGTTGTCACATTGTCTGTGGAGCCATGTTGTTCAAGAAAACGCCCATCAAGTTTCTTTTGTAATAACGCTAGCTACATTGGCCACGTTTCTCCTAAGTTTTCATAACAGCGCTAACAACACTAGCTGTGTTATTGTCCTCAAATGAACACCATCACCAGACTCATCACAAATCCTGAAACTTCGTAGCAATGGTGGCCACCTACCATAACAACAACTTCCGATCCACAACAACACACAATAGCCATGTAAGCGGCCACATTAAAACGTCAGCCAATTTGCTTTTCATCACATCAAACCGCTTCAGTAATCCATTTAAGCCCCTTTTAGATTTTATATTCAAACTCAAGTCAATATTTTCTATGCATCTTGAGCTTGAGATGTTAAAGATTTTGCTCTAGAATATTTTCTTAAGTTAGAGATCAAATAGGATATTTCTCTTGATTCTTTGTATCTTTCAAGAATTCACATTTATCTTCTTTTAATTGTGAATATCCTTGATTGATATGTTAACTTAGATAATCATCAAATAAAGATGTCAGATTTTGGAAAACCATTGTAAATTGTTCTAAAAGTAAACTTTTAGATTGAGCTTTCTAATATAGTATCGGAAACAGTGCTATCACTTTTATGTATATGCATCCACCTCCATCATTTCATTTGCTGCTCCTAGTTTGGCTTACACGTGAGAAGAGATGTTGAAATATTGTCCCACATTGATCGACAACATGTCCAATATGCTCATTATATTCATATGGTCACTCTCCATCTATAAACTTAAGTTTTTAGAACCTTGGCAGTTGGGAAAAGTGTCGAAAAAGTTCTAAACATATTGCATTGGTACCAATTTAGTTATAAACTTTTTAATTGTGTCAATATAGTCTTAAACATTTTAGCCTAGAGCTAATTCAATCATTTTAGCTAATTTTTCCTGAATATTATCAGTGCATGTGACACGGCTAATGCTATCATAGATAATTTTTTATAATATTTTAATATTTTAATTATTTTTCCTCTTTTTTTTATTTGCCTTTCTTCCTTCTTTTGCCAGTGACTGGCCACGGGCCACAAGCCATGGCTATGTGGGTTGGCTTCACCTGGCAAGGGTTGTTGCCGCCCACCACAAGTGAGGCCCAACCAGGCTAGGGTGAGCCCCGACAAGGGCTCCCCTCACTAGATCTAGCCTAAGTAAGGCTGACCCTCGTTAGGGCTCGTCCTCGCCCTCACCCATTAGGGCCTCACTTGTGGTAACGATGGTGACACCCTTGCTTAGGTTAGGCCAGCCTGCCGAGCCATCACCTACAATTGGTGGCCAATCACGGAAAAAAGGGAAAAAGAGAAAGAAAAAAAATAAAAATTTGAAAAATATTAAAATATTATTAAAAATTACTCACATCAGCTGTTGTCGTGCCATGTAGGTCGGTCAACATACATGTTAGTAATTTTCTTACCAAAATTAATTGAAATAACTAAATTGGCAATAGATAAAAATGTTTAGAACTAAATTGGCATAATTAGAATATTTATGACCAAACTGGTACAAATATAATAGGTTTAGGACTCTTCTGACACTCCTCTTAGTAATAGTCTCATAAAATCTCACAGTTATGTTGTCATAGTATCCATTAACTTAATGAGCTATCTTTTCCTTGATTTCCAGAAAAAGACCACCTTAGACCTTGGCTCTTGAAGACTTTCTTTCAAGACCCATGCCTGCTCCTATGTATACCATTCCTTTACTCATTTGACAAAATAAGTATTTAAGTATTAAAAATCACATTTTTATCAACTACCTTAACTTTCTAAATAGTTATAGGTGATCTCACAATCTTATGCGGTATCAAATTAGAAGGTCTTAAATTCAAGTCTTTTGGGCCCCTTAGTTGCTTCCTTCTAAATTATGATTTCTACCCTCATTCTTAGGCCAAATGTAGCCACGTGAGGTGAAGTATATAAGTTCTTAGATGTTAAGTTTAAACTTTTAGAACTGACAATGGTACCATAAAATTCCAAGCAAAATGTTGGATATAAACAGAAACGCAGTGTATATCCGATGGTTCTACAAATGGGGACAAGAGATGGACACTTGCGGGTGGCGAAGGCCTCTCTCCACATTCTAAATGTCCGATTTATGAAACTGTTGTGGATATTAACACCGACCCAATATGTGGTGAAATCACATATAGGGATGGCAAATGGGTGGGTGGGATCGGGATTAGGAGGATTAAATATAAAGAAGGATCACATTGACCCATTTAAGTCATATTCACCTATTTTCATCTTATATAATTGAATGACTTATGGATCACTCGACATGTATAACTCAAATAATCCGTATCTTGAATGCATTAACAAAGTGATCGATGCCATTACTCAGCCATCATCATTGCCACCATCAGCACATAGGAAACTTTGTAACTTAAAAAATAGTAAATTTGAAAAAAAAAATGGAATTAAGAAAATATCTTAAATGTTTTTTCCACCGAAAGATCTCCAAGTATTGACCAACAATTATTAAAGTAAAAAAGTAAAAACAAAGTTCAAGATTTCAAACTCCCCTATACATGTGCAATGATCCATGTAATTTGCCGGTGGACAAACCAAAGATCGTTTGATTGTCTCTCTCTCTCCCCACCAAAAGATCGATCCGTGTATATTGTTGAGGATATGGACCCCGTGGAGAAGCTAAAAGATGGTTCCATTCTAGGGGGCGGCCTCTCTCTTTCTCTTCCTCGTGACTGAGGATGGTGACAACACGCGCTTGACGATGGCCTCTAAGCTGTGGCCGGAGAAGGCAACGAAAGTGGTCCTTTCGATCAAAGACGCAGCCGTTGCTAAGGGTGTCACCTTTAGACGACAACCACCATGCTTGAGACGGCAATTGGAAGGCCGCCGTGCTCACGCGACAATGCAGGGTAATAGAATAATCTCTCCTCTTGTGCAAATCTAATAGGAACCGATATAGTAGAGCAAAATAAATATCCAGCACGCAAACATAAGGCGATTTTTTTACATGGAAAACCTCCTCGGTGTGAGAAGATAAAAAACCACGGGACCGGAGTCCACCCAAAAAACTTTGCTATCAAAAACATCGAGTGAACAAAGTTCTTTTCTAGTAAATACTAGAGATACATAGTAGCAAAAAAACGTAAGTTTTTCGCAATATGCAAAAATTTCACAAGAGATCAAAGATAAATATAACAAAAAACGTAAGTTTTGATCAAACCTCGAAAAAACTGGTGTAGGGAGCTTCAAACAAAAATCAAACTATCCAAATTCGATAAGAGTGCCACGAATAGGCTGACAAAATTTCAGCTCAATCGGACCATGAATCGACCTCCAATGCAAGCTTGATGTAAATCAGACTCATCCCTAAACCCTAGATTTTCTGCCTTTTCTTTTTCTCTTGTTACTATGTCTTTGCTAACTTATTTGCAACTACCACTTAAAAAATAGTGATAAACCCTATTTCTTCATGTGACTTATCATATGGGCTCAAGTCCTTTTAAGCTTGCTATTCATTAGGCTTCCTCCACATGGGAGTGAACCCAGCTAACAAATCTCACCCTCACGACGATTGGAAGGATTCATCATCCCTGCTATCAATCGACAATGTTCAAGCTTCTCTCTTGGTAGAGTTTTCGTCAGTCTATCGGAACCATTATAGTCCGTATGAATTTTCTCAAGTTCCAATAACAACTAGATCTAGAACATCTCTTATCCAATGATATCTAACATCAATATTATCCAATGATATCTAACATCAATATTATCCAATGATATCTAACATCAATATGTTTCGATTTAAAATGAAAAGATGAATTCTTACCAAGATGAATCGCGCTTTGAAAGTCGCAAAATAATGCATACCTCTTTTGCTTGAACTCGAGTTCTTCCAAGAACTTCTTCAACTATAGCATCTCTTTACTAGCTTCGGTCACCGCAATGAATTCAGCTTCCGTCGTAGAAAGTGCAACACACTTCTACGATCTTGGCTTCCATGATATAGCCCCACCGGCAAAAGAAATGGAATAACCAGAAGTAGATTTACGAGTATCAATATCTCCTGCCAAGTCAGAAGCTATGTATTCAAATAACTCAAGTTTCCCGATCCCGAAACTGAGTTTCAAACTAGAAGTTCCCCGAAGATACCTCATGATCCATTTTACTGCATTCTAGTGCTCTCTACATGGATTTGACAAATAACGACTAACAATGCCAACTGCATGTGTTAAGTCCAAATGTGTACATACCATCACATATATCAAGCTTCCTACAACTAAAGCATATGGAACACTTTCCATGTTTTTCTTCTTTTTATTAGTCATAGGATTTTGCTTTGTATTTAACTTAAAGTGGGCAGCAAGTAACTACTTTAGCCTTGTCCATGTAAAATTTCTAAAGGATCTTCTCAGTATGCTTCTCTTGCGGCAAAAACAACTTCTTAGCATCTTTGTCTTGGGTAATTATAATGCTTAGAATTTGTTTTGTTGTTCCCAAATCTTTCATGGCAAAAGACTTGCTCAATTATTTCTTCAATGATTCAATTCGTGAAGTATTACTGCCAACAATTAGCATATCATCAATATAAAGTAAGAGAATAATAAAATCATCATCAGAAAATTTTTAGACAAGCACACAGTTATCTGACAAAGTCTTCTTATAATCCTATTCCGTCATAACTGATATAAAATTTTAGTTCTACCGTCCTGGTACTTGCTCTAGGCCATAGAGACTTTTCTTCAGTTTGCACACAAAGTCCTCTTTTCCTTTCACTTTAAAACCCTTTGGTTATTCCATATATATCTCTTCCTCCGAGTCACCATGTAGGAAGGCTGTCTTGACATCCTTTTGCTCAATCTCCAAGTCTAGGCTAGTTGCCAAGCCTAGTACCACACAAATAGAAGACATTATCACCACTAGAGAAAATACATCATCAAAATCAATACCCTTTCTCTAACCAAATCCTTTAACAACAAATCTAGCTTTGTATCATGGTTGTAAAGTATGTTCATCTTGCGTCAACCAGTATATCCACTTGTTCTTTAGAGCTCTTTTGCCTTTAGGCAACTTCACCAGTTCAAAAGTATGATTATCATAAAGAAACTGCATTTCATCCTTCATAGCATCAAGCCATTTGCTTTTGCACTCATCTTCTATTACTTTTGCGAAGCACTCTGGTTCACATGTATTAGTCAATAATACATACTTACATTCAGAATATCTGGTGGAAGCTCGATCTCTAATGGATCTCTAGATTGGAATATCCGATTGAGCATCTAATGAAGCTTCTTGTCAGGAACAATATCATTTGTTTCAACATGTTCAAAAACATGTTCATTATCATGAACATTAACACAAGAACATTCACTTCTTGTTACTCCTCATCAACCTCTATAGGAATATGTGTGAAAGGAACTAGATCCAAGTCAACCAAATCATCACTAACCTATGGCGTTGAAATCATCTCTGATTTCTCAATATCTTGTATTGTCTAATCTTCTATAAACACAACATCTCTGCTTTTTATAATTTTCTTCTCAACTAGATCATAGAACTTGTAATTAAACATATCATGTCCATAGCTAATAAATTTGCATTGTCGTGTTTTTATGTCAAGTTTAGACCTCTCATCTTTAGGAATATGCATAAATGCCTTGCACCCAAAGATATGCATGCAAATAATGATAAGAAACATCTTTGCTTGTCCAAACTTTCTTAGGAACATCAAACTCTAGAAGAGGGCATGGAGTGAGATTTAATACATGTGTAACTGTACTTAAAGCCTCACCCCAAAAGGATCCCGATAATTTTGACTGTGAAAGTAAACATCTTATCCTTTCAACCAGTGTCCTATTCATTCTCTTAGTTAAGTCATTTAACTGAGGCTTCTTGGGAGGTGTCTTTTGAGATCAAATACCCTGTTGTTTGTAATATTCATCAAAATGTCCAATACACTTTCCCCCGTTATCGATTCTAATATATTTCAACTTCTTTCTAGTTTGTCTCTCTACTAAAGCCTGAAATTGCTTAAAAACATCTAATACTTGGTCTTTAGTTTTCAAGGTATAAACCCATATTTTCCTTGAATAATTATCTATGAAAATAACAAAATAAAGAGAGCCACCAAGTGATTTTATCTTCATATGACCACAAACAACAAAATGCACTAAATCAAGTATACCTGATTTTCTTGAAGGAAGAAAACTTTTGAATACAACTCTATTTTGCTTTCCTACTAAATAGTGAGCATACTTCTTCAACGCTGAACTTTTCATACCTGAAAGAAGTTTCTTCTTTGCCAATATTGACAATCCATTCTCACTAATGTGACTGAACCTCTTGTATCATAACTCAGCTTTCTCTTTGTTGTCTACTACATTAATTTTGTTCGTGAACAACTTTGCCTGCATTATGTATAACGAGGAATTACCTCTAGCCACAACCAGAGAACCTTCGGTGAGCTTCTATCGACCATCACCGACTATAATACCCCTCATCATCCAGCTCGCCTGTGAAAATCAAATTCAAACAGATATCAGGTATATGCCTAACATTATTCAATACCAACCTTGCGTTATTGTTGGTTTCTAGACATACATCACCAATGCCTACAACTTTAGCCAGCCCATTGTTTCCCACTTTTACATATCTAAAGTCACCTAACCTGTATGATATAAAGAAATCTCTACGAGATGGAGCATGAATAGATGCACCACTATCAATTACACAACTGGTTTCATGACATACAAGATTCACCACATCATCATCAAAGACAATAAAAAAAGTCTTTTTTAAGTCAAGCAATATGATTGTCACTACTGTCATTATCATTTCTTTCTCTTTATCTTTTTCTTTCTATTTCTCCTTTTTGAACTAACAGCAAAACCTTTGGATATGTCCATTTTGATGGCAATAATGGCACTCAACATTAGCAAATCTACTGTATTTGCCTCCGCTTTTATCTCTATTTCTCGGATCTCAAGACTCACTTATTCCCCTTTTTTTCTCAACAATCAAAGCATTAGAATGTGAAGAGGATGATCCTTGTATCTTTCTTCTCATCTCTTTATTTAAAACACCACTCTTGGCTAAATCCATGATAATTGTACCATCTGGGGTAGAATTAGATAAAGACGTTCGAAATGTCTCCCACGAGTCTGACAAAGTACTAAGCAACCATAATGCTTGTATCTCATCATCAAACTTGATTCCCATCATAGCTAACTGATTATAATTCCTTGAAAAGAATTTAAATGATCAGTCAAACAAGTACCATCTTGATATCTCAAAACCATAATCTATTTCATCATAAATAACTTATTATTCTCAGTTTTTCGAGCATATAACTGTTCGAGCTTATTCCACAAACTGTGTGCATTTGTTTCCTTAATGATATGGTTCAAAACATTATCATTCACCCACTATCTAATATAACCACACACTTGATGATGAAATATAGACCATTTAGCATCAGTTTTATTCTCTGGTTTCTCTTCAGCGAATACAAGTAGATAATAATCCTTCACAAATAAAAGGTCTTCCATATTTTCAAATATGATAATTCGAATCATTCAATGTAACCATTCTACTTGTATTCATTTCCATTGTTTAACACAAGGTAAAAATATCAAGTAATAACCAAAGCTCTGATACCACTTTGATGGCAGAACAATAACAACACGAACAATATCGGATTAACGCAGCATAATAAAATAATCTCTCATCTTGTGCAAGCCTAATAGGAATTGATATAGTAGAGCGAAATAAATATCAAGCACGCAAACACAAGGCGATTTTTTTACATGGAAAACCTCCTCGGTGTGAGGAGATAAAAAACAACGGGCCCGGAGTCCACCCAAAAATCTTCACTATCAATAAAATCGGGTGAACAAAGTTCTATTCTACTAAATACTAAAGGTACATAGCAACAAAGACCTCAAGAACATCATTCTTGGCAATATGTATAAATTTCATAAGAGATCAAGGATAAATCTGACAAAAAACGCAAATTTTGTTCAACCCACGAAAAAATTGGTGTAGGGAGCTTCAAATGAAAATCAAACCATCCAAATTTGAGAAAAGTGTGCCACGAACACACTGACAAAATTTCAGCTTAATTGAATCACGAATCGACCTCTAATGCTAGCTTGATATAAATCAGACTAATCTCCAAACTCCAGATTTTCTGCTTTCTCTTTTTCTCTTATTACCGCTCTCTGCTAACTTCTTTGCGGCTATCACTTAAAAAATAGTGAGAAACTCTATTTCTCCATATGAATTATCATATGGGCTCAAGTCTTTTTGGGCTTGCTATTCATTAGGCTTTCTCCACATGAGAGTGAACTCAGCTAACAATCCTATCTTTAGCCACCGCCTCTCTCTCTCTCTCTCTCTCTCTCTCTCTCTCTCTCTCTCTCTCTCTCTCTCTCTCTCTCTCTCTCTCTATTAGTGTATTTGCATTAGCTTTTTCCAGTTTTCAAACTTGTTTCTTCTTTTTCAATTTTCCCATTTGATTAACATTGGTTGCAAGTGGGTATAGCATCGTCTCATGAGCGTGCAGTGTTATGTTGTATGTGTGCATGGCAACCACCGAAGATATTTCACAAAGAAGTTTTCGGCAGCTTGTAGTCATGGGAGACCAGATGAGACAAGCTATTTGGCCACAGGTGTAAGAGTTTTTTTGATTTGACATGGATTACATTAATTGATATTATAATTTACTATTTTGTGGGATTGGTCCAATAAGATGATATATAAAGATTCTTAATTGGTTTAATATGAGGCGGGTTAGTGTGAAACCCGGCCTGTGATGAGAGGGTCTCTGATTTAAAACTCTATAAATAGTGCTCAAGTCTATCTTTTAACTCTGATACACAAATAACCTCACATAAGGAGTATTTACTGAATGCTAATGGTGGGAAACAGTCTCATTAAGCCAATGATATAAAGGGTAATATAAGAGAAGCACTTGAGCTATGGATCATCGCTATTTCACATAAAAAACGAATGATCTCAAATCAAGTGCGCAAATCACTTTTCTTCATTAATGCTTTCTAGATTTTAGCTATGGAGATTTTAGGTGCCATATTCACGACTAACAATAGGAACTTTGGTCCAAAAGTTATTGAGAACTAGGGCTAAGAAAATCGTCCAAGTTGACTCCATCGACCTTTTCTAACGGTCGACTCCATTTTCTTCACAATATTTTTGCCAATACATGTTCAGAAAATACAACATTGCAAACCAAGGTATTGTGATGTAGTCCTCGTAGTCTTAAGTCGCACGAATTCAGTCACGCACACCCCCAGTACTGAATAAATTATAATTATGGAACGCTAGAAAATTCTGGGATTGGCAAGAATATATCGCCTATATTCATTGAAGGAAGTATAGTAGTGACCATGCACAAAGAGCAATTTCTTCATAGAGAAAAAGATTTATTCAGTAAATGAGTATGCCTTGTATCTCATTCTGCAGTCTTTGAGTTGGAGCTGAGCCCCGACTCCCGAGCACCGTGTAAGGAGCACGTCATGAGCATACTCCAAGCACCTAGTACAGTCATAATCAGCAAGGGCGCCGTTGCAAGCCGCATGACCATAGCACTGAAATCTGAAAACCGTGTTATGTCCACAGTAGTTATATCCAGATTCTGCGGTATTGATCCGTAGATCTAACAGTAATAGTAATCATCTCCCTCGTTGTATTTGACTCCATTGCATATTTCCTGCACCACGGTTTCGTCCGGCATGGCTTTCGCAATCTGGCAGATATAGTGAAGACCGATCATGGCAGTAGCCACGATTCTCTTAATAGAAGCCATTTTCGTTTCTCTATACCTTCGTTTCTCTCTCTGACTTCCTGTTTTCTTTGCTGGAATGCCCCAGGCCTTTAAAATGCTGAGCTCGGTTGCAGCATTAATTGTCACGCCCTCCCTTTTCGTAGTGATGTCTACGATGACGTGCTTCACCTAAAACTCATCGCTTGTCCTTGCGTGATCGGTGATTACCATGCTCGGTTCTTGCTGGATTAGAATCTTGAAGCTGAAACTTATTCACTTGGTGTGCAGCCGAAGAGTTCATGATGCTCTTGTCGTATCCTAGTTTTACATCTTTCTCTAAATACATAATAAAGGTATTCGTGTCGCAATGCATTCTTTTCCTTTCTTTTCTCTCAGTAGCATCCAAACAAAATATTAACTCAATCTCCACAAACCCTATCTCTTTTCTTCTCTCGTAATTATTTAGATCCCTTCTTTCCTTTCGAATTCTTCCGGCCAAAGGATATTGTTCTTCACGGGAAATACTCTTCCCTTTGTGATTCAAGGCGAAATGAGAGAGTGGCACCATGCGGACACTATTTATATTATGTCAATTGCTATTACTAATTCATGGAAAAGAGAAAAATCACAATAAAAGAAAATAAAATGAAACCCTGGAACATACACACCCACAATGAAACCGACAAGCAACGTTGGTATTAATTTCTCGTTAAGAATTATTCTGCGGATGCAATAATCACTTGGCAGATGCTTGCAGGGTAAATTAAGGAATTTGAGAATCGGACTGATTCCCATTGTTTGGTTCTACCGGTTCTAAGTTTTAGGATATGTAAAGTGAGTTTCAAGTTTCAAAAATTGGGAAATTTTTTTCTGACAATAGGTTATAAGTTTGAAGTCCACCTAGAATTTAAAATAAGTCCTTATGTTTTTCTTGATCTATATCTTCATGCAATCTTGCAGCATTCCATAGCATTCAATGATGAATATGTAATATAAAACTTTTAGTCTGAACTTCCATTTGCAGCAATTTCAATGAATAAGACTTTTACTTTGTTAATATTTCATAATTTTCATATGTCTAAATATGAGTTATGATCAATGGATAGTTGGAAATGATGGTCATTGAAGGTAATAATTTATTGTAGTTGTTCAATTAAGAGTACATGTGGAACTTAGTTAGACTCTTGAACCGACCTTGGAATTTGTGACAAAATAGGTTCAAGTTCCAAAAATTAGGAAATCTGTTCCGACGAGTAGGTTCCAAATTTCAAGTGGAATCTAAAACCGTTCATCCCTAGTAATCACACCAATGTGTTGACAGCTTTTTCACTTAAGAATTGATTTATTTGAAAAGCGGATATAATTGAGAGGAAATAATACATTTGTATTGAAAAGACATTAGTAAAATCGGTACTAACTTGTTGTTACGTCCTTTTCTGAGCCAAATGAACTAGTTCACACCCTTAACTCAATTGATGTTGCTAGTATTTCCATTGGCATTGGGTGGTCATTCCCTGCACAATTTTTTGGCGATCATTTCATATGAATCACTTATATACACATGAACGTGTTACGTAATGTGATAGTCATGTGCGTTGATGCGACATTGTCCCTTGCAAGTGACAATAACGTCTAATCCATATGAACAAACCAAAATTCTAAACTGTTAAGCTAATAACATGGCTTTTTGTTTTGGTCTAAACTTATTGAGTCTGATTTATATAATCAATTTATTAAATGATATGTTAGGCTATTATTGACTTTTAAATATGACCAAATTTTGTCAAGGATCACCGACAATCTGAAATAAGTTATTTTTGGCAATGTGTATTTCCCAGGGGCTGCAGCTCTTTTCGCGGACCACTTCCTAAGAAAGGTTATGCACAAATACAAAAGAATAGACCTATGGAAGTTCTGTGCTTTGTGCAGTAACAAGTAAACTTCAAACATCAAATATGTATGTATGTATAAACACACAAGAAAACAATGCGCATGAAAAGTTATATTCTAATCTTTCTATTATATAAGAAGATTCAAAAGGAGGCCGGATCCGTAGCTTTTTCTCAATTATAACTTGATTATATATATATTGCAAGACTAATCATAATCACATGATACTAACGATGGATAAAATTGTAATTCCATCGTAGTTAATAAAACAGGAATGCAATTTCTGATTAAATTAAAGTTTGGTTTTATCTTATGATGATTTAAATTACTGCTTCCTTAATAGATCGAAATCTTTAAATATAATCTCTTTCTTAATATTTATTTCGATCTTTTCCCTTTTTTGCCGATTTAATGTAAATGGAAGAATCAGTTCCCCTCGTTCCTATGACCTAGTCATTGAAAAGAATTGGTCTATATCTAATTTAATTCCCTCTATGCTAACACCTTTTTAGATAAGGTAATCTTTTGGGCACCTTAAGTCAAAGCGATCACGAAAAGAGTGTATGTGCTTTTTACGCAACTTCTTTCCCTTTTATTTGCAAACCTAATCCTATCAGAGTTGTATAATTTTTAAATAAGGTAGACTATAATTGAAATGTGTATCGAGAAGCAATTTTGAGAGTGAAATGCTCGTGACCCTACTTTTCCGCTTGTGCAATAATCACACCAACGGGCCATCTGGTGGTCAAGCCAACGGAAAAAATGAACTGATGTTGCTTAAGTCATTGGAGGGAGGCGCAGACTTCCAAGTGGAGTCAAGTCACGAATGGGACAAGGCTCGTCAACTCCCGTGTGGAAGGGAAGTCTTCTTTTCTTTTGGTTTTTTCGGTGGAGGGAAATCTTTCACAAAGACCTAGCCTTAGCAAAGACTATAGTTGAAATGTGTATCGAGAAGCAATTTTGAGAGTGAAATGTGAGAGGCTAGTATTAACACTTAGAGGGGGGTGAATAGATGTTTGAAAGACATTTTCACAAGACTTAAAAATTGCTATTAGAAGATAATAAACTAGGAACGCAATCAACTTTAAATAGTTATATAAAGCTATGAATTGAAATAAAGAGTTTAGGGAAAGAGCATAGAAACACAATATTTATAGTGGTTTGGCTTAGATCAAGTTTACGTCCACTCTCCTGTGCTGACAGCCCACTTGCTGGATTTTATTATGGATCAAAAGAGATTTTACAGTCTCACATCCTTGACTTTACAGTGTACAGACTCTACTACACTTTTTCATAGTCTCACAAGTGTTTGCTCTCTTTTCTTAGTACAAATAAAGCTCAACGATTGAAATAGCAAAGAACTAGGAAGCTTCAAACTTTGAAAATTTTCTTTCACACACTACTTTTTCGAACAACTGAAGAGTCGCCCTTAAATACTCCTCCATGCCTTTACGACCGTTAGCACTTTCCAAAGAAGTTCTTCCAATCTAACCGTTGGACAAAATCAATTAAGGTGATCTTCGAGTCGTTGAATGATTTGTGATGAAACTCCATCAATCATGTTCGCCCATACAATCAAGATCTTTAGTTTCCATAAGTAGAACCTTCCAAGTATACATCGCATTCCAAAAGATCTTCATATCGGACAAGATCCAATGATCAATCAAGTAAATGTTATATCTAGCCAAGGTCTTCCAAATCATACGAACCGAAACCTTGAACATAATCCTTTATCTGGATAAGTCTTCATTCTTCGGTTTGGAAACTGTCAGTGAGGGCAGACTTTATAGTTAAAGTCTAACGGTTTTCAAACTTTGACAGTAGAGTCTGGAGTTCTTCAGATTATAACACTTGAGTCTGTAAGTCTTCAGATTAGACTTTTTGGAAAGGTTTTGTCAGCTTCAAAACAATAAAGGAGTTTTCTCTAACAATCTCCCAATTTTTTATGGTAACAAAACTTTCTTGTAGATTTGAAAATTTTTGACCTGCAAAACAATACTTAAACAAAACGTGATATCTTATAAAAATAAGATGATTAGGTCCTGGATGACTTTGATTTTGCAACCACAGAAAACATGTTAAACCTGCAAAGTAAATAACTTATCCAGCCACAATATATATCATGAAGTTAAATACTGCAAGCATAAAAAAGATTCACAATCTAACAATAGTCCACAATCCAAAAGTCCAAAAGTAAACCAATCCTAAGTCAAAAGTCCAAAACCAAACAAATCAAACAAAATGTCATCAGAAGTATCAAGCCAAATCTGCACAACTCTCCCCATTTTTGTCAACAGCAAAAAGTGGAGAAAAATGTGAAAAAGAGATTGATAAAATTAGGGCTGTTTGGGGATGCGAATGATTTGGAAATCCCCCATAGATTTGACAGTCTCCTCAAGATTTTTCAAAGCTTCCTTCAGCTGTTGAATGTCCTCAACCTTTGCATTCTCCTGCACTTGAGTCTTCAGGGCTTGTAGCTTCTCTTGTAAAGAGTCTGAAGTTAATTTGAAAACTGTCATCATGTTTTTCATCTCCAACTCAAAACCGTATTGCTGACCCTTTAAATCCAAAATAAGATCTAGCAACCTTTGAAAGTCAGTCGTTGGTTCTGATGTGGTACTGGGTCTAGCCAAATCAATTCCAAGAGTTTTGAGATGTGAGGGAACATCACCCGTTCAATCACCAGGACTAGGAGAGGATACCTCAAGATCTGCTTCAGGATATTGAGAGGCATACACATCCTCTGGATCTATGGGAGATCTACTAACATCACTAGTGAAGATAGGTGAAGAAATACCTCGTTTATCAGCAGCTCCCTATGTTTTTGTGCCTTCAAGTGGAGAAAGTATTCTTATTCTTGTTCTTGGTCTTCTTCAGCACTAAGGTGATGTTGTCCCCTTCCTTCTCTTACAGTTCCTATTCCTGTCTCTTTCGAGACCTCAGCAAAAGTGGGCTCAAGAGAATCATCTTGACCCTCTTCTTGTTCTTGTTCTTTTCCTCTCTCTCCTTCCTTTGTTCTTTCATCCTCTTCCTTTTCTTCGTCTCTCTACTCTATCTCTTCTTTGTGCTCTTGGTTCTCTCTCTTTTGAAAGCTGACATAACTCTATAAATTTCTTAAAGCAAAGACGGAGAGAGTGATGTCATCCTCATCTTCTTCGTCTTGCAAGATGAGTGCTCTCATTTTCTTGATTGGTTCGCTTATGGGCTCTTTGCCTTTTCTTTTTGCTACTGCAGAGTCTTGTTTTGCCTTCACAAGGGACTTCTCCTTAATGCTCTCCAAAACTTTGTTAAGCTCCTTCAGACGCATCTTAGTAATCATTTTCTATCCAACCACCATTGGAACAATGGTTCTAACACAAAGAATATTGGGAAGATGAATCTTGAAGTGTCTGAAGAGTTGAGTGATAAGAGCTAAATAAGGAAGTTGTCCCTTGTCCTTCACCATTGTCCTATACATATGCATTATGATAGTGTGTGGTAGAGAGAACTTGTAGCCAATGTTGATACCATACATCAACTTTGCTTCCGAGTGAGAGACATCAGTCTTCGATGTTGATTTGGGTCTGATGCAGTTAATCACGATCTTGTGCAGCAAGATATTTGAGGCAGTCATTCTAGAATAAGAAATTTTGCCTTCAGCAAGTATATCTGGAACCAGTTCCAGGGTAGCATGAGCAACCGACACACTGATTGGTTGGAAACACCCTCTTTCCACCACAATCACATCAGCTAGAGTGTCTACATTAACCACAAATTGTTTGTCCCTAACCATAAACGAAAATCTATTCACATCTAGAAATGATAGATTTGAATAGAAGTAAGCAGTAAGTTCTGGATAGGCGTCAGTCGTTTCAGAGCAGAAATGTTCGAGTTGAAGGAGTGCAAACTTCTCCCTCAGTTTTACTTTCAACAAGTCAAGAAAATCGAAGTCCACACTTCTAGGGTTCATCACCCCTCGCTTCAGCAGTTTCAAATAAGTCCTCTTGTGGTCTTTAGAACGAAAAAGGTCCATCCTTTCACCGCGAATATTTGCAGCAATGCCCATCCTAGGCTGAAAGTTTGTGTATATCCTTTCATCGTCATCTTTCCCTTCAGGTTGATTAAAGGATCCAAACCTTGGATCACTTGGAAAATTTTCAAAAGTCCTTGCAGCCAAACCAACAGGCGCAATCCCCATGCAATCTCCTTCTGACGGTAAACCTGGCAATTCTTTTGGAAAGACGTCTGGAAATTCATGTACCACAACTATGTCTTCCATCTTCAACTCCACAATTGTTGTATCCACGACAGTTGCTAGGTAACCTTGACAACTCTCGTCTAACAGACGAGTTGTCTCTTGCGATGAGATCAGGACAATCGAGGGTCCTCCTCGATTCCCGACAAACTTGAAGCTCTTACCCCCTAACGGGTCAAACTGAATCGCTTTACGATAGCAGTCCATTACAGCTCGTTGCTTGGTGAGCCAGTGCATGCCAATTATCAAATCAAAGTCATACATGGCTAGAACTAACAAGTCTATTTTCCCCTCTCGCTCACTAATCACTAACTTGCAACTAGAACAACCCAAAACAGCAATCACTTTATCCTTCAACGGTGTAGATATGCAAACTGCTGACTCCAGTAATATAGGACTCAACCCTAACAACTTAACATACTGCTCGGTAATAAAAGAATGGGTTGCTCTCGAATCAAACAAAGCATAAGTAGGTTGGTCGTTGAGCAAAACCATACCTGTGATCATGTCAGGCGTAGCTTTTGCCTAACCCTGTGTAATCGCATAAATGGTGCCCTAAACTGGAGGTCTCTGCCGTCTTCCTTGAGTCGCATTCTGAGGGGCATACCCTCTTATCTGCCTCATCGGCGATAGCAGCAGCAATTAAGGTTGCCCTCTTTGCTTCCTCGGACAATTCCTTGCGATGTGACCCTGTTGGCCACATTCGAAACATGCTCCTGACCTGGCGCGACACAGAGCTGACCCGTGTCGTCTTCCACAAAAGCGACACATTTCAGTCCTGATGTGCATTGACCTACCAAATCCACCCTTCTTGCTGGGTGGGCCTTGGAATCTATTTCCAAGCATAGGCCTCTTTCCTTAGCGGATGCTTTCTCGATGAGAGCCAAACCTCGATCCAGATGAGGCAGCTCTCTCATTCAGATCCTTCTCGATTTTCTGGGCTCTCCGATATATGTCATTGTAAGTCCTCGAATCCAAAAGGACTAAGGTGCTTCTCAAGTCCGGTCTGAATCCATCCCTAAACCTTCTCGCTCGGTAGCTCAAGGGCATATCGCGAAAGTTCAACGAACTTCGCCTCATACTCATCAACAGTTAGGGAACCCAGGCAAAGACGTTGAAATTCGACCTTCTTCACCTCCCTAGCGGTCTCGGAGAAATACTTATCATTGAAGGCTTCAAGGAAAATGTTCCACTCCTAAACAACGCCTTCTTGAAAGATCGCTTCTTGAGTACTCATCCACCAAGTATTCGCAACTCCCTCCAGCTGGTAAGTTACTTAGACTACTTTCTCTGTCTCGTTGCACATCAGTAGTGCAAACGCTTTCTCGAGCTTCTAAACCCACAAGGCAGCGGCTTCGGGATCTCTTGTCCTGGTGAACTGAGGTGGGTGCAATTTCAAGAATTGCTCCACCAGCTTGTGGATTGGTCTTCCAGCGACCACAACTCCTGGCAGACCTTCAACAGGTACGGCGACAGGTGCAACAGCAGGGGCGACTCCGACAGCAGCGGCGACAGTGGCTTAAGCGGTGACTTCAACAGCGGCGGCTTGGTTCTGAGCCTGTTGATCCATTCTGTTACCCAAGGCTTCAAGTACACACATGATCTCGTCGAACCTGGGATCATCAAGGACTACTACCCCGGCACCAATGGAAGATGATGCTTTGCCACTAAAGCTAGCCACAGCTGGCGCTTTACCACGGCCTCCTCGAGCATCGACCCTAGTCGATGTTCTGCCCCGAGTCACGGCCCTACCGACCCTCGTAGCAAAAGTTCTCAGCTCGTAATCGCTCATGGTGTAGCTTTAATCAACTAACACCTGCTTCCAATTCAACATCGAATTAGAAACAGAGCGATTCAAACGACAAAGAATACTAGCATCCAGCTAACACAGACATGCACTAGCATGAATTTAAAGGCCTTTCTTACTACTATCCCAAGACCCATCGCTCATTATCACTCAAATTTTGAACTATGCTCTGATACCACTTAAACGGGATGTTACGCCCCAATCCTGGATCGTGTGCCCATCCCTCACCTGGTCGATTAATAGTAACGTCCCAGGACGCGTCACCGACCCTTTTCTTTTTCATAAGCATATACGGAAGCAGATAATAATCCCCAGATAATAAAACATTAGAATAGAAAAATAGGCCATAATTTTCACAACATGAAAACACATAACCACACTTTTAGTCAAGGCAAACTATAGTATAATACAATACTATTCATAAGTCTGATCTAATATATATACGATCAAAACCAAAGTTTGCAAAACAGGATGAGATCTCATTACTCATCCGGGTCGTACTCAGGATCATCCTCAAGGTCATCCTCCTCCAACTCCTCTTCACTAAGCTCGTTTCTTCCAGCTCCTCTTCTTCTTCCCGTTCGTCCTTGAGCTCTTCTTCTTCAAAATTCACCTCTGGCTCGTCCTCAGCTTCCTCTGCTACACGCTCCACCTTTGGCCATTCCCACTCCTAATCCTCCTCCTGTCCCTCCACTTGCTCGACTATCTCCCCTTCTTCTAGCATGCTCCAGTTGGATCCCACTGCTGAGTATACAAGTCACTTAGTATTGCTTTCGAGTTTCGGGTCCTTTGCATCCACTACCAACCCATCCTTGTGATCGGCTGTCTCTTTCCTGAATGCCTCCTCCAAGACAAACATAGGCACATTAGTCTCAAGCATGGGACCCTCCTTTCGCCCATCATGGTACTCGCGATACCACGATCAATACTTATGGGGTCTTAAAGCATCTTTTCCCACGTCAACCCAAACGGTCGACTGAATCAGGACATACTCTAGTCCTTCAAGATGAGGATGAATCGGGAAGTGGGTTTCCATCTCTGTGACTTCCACTGGAACACCAAAATGCCTAGGAGGACGAGGAGATGGAGGTGCTGCCATCTAGGGGCCTGAAATGGTTATACAATAACCATTGAGACCATATCTCAGCAAGTTCTACCCCCTTAAGACTCGATTACTAAACCAATATGCTAACTGGGCTGCCTAAGCACGCATGAGTCAAAGGACTTACCTTGGCCTCAGATTCCAACTGCATATTAGCACAGTTCAATAGGCACCCAAGCAATCACATCACAGATCGATATCTCGATCAATCGACCTAGTCAATTACATGTCATTCGGACCATTCCCCGTCATTTCAATGAATACTATATATTCCCCACTCCACGACAAAACATCTAGTTGTCGAGCCTACGTGCATTCTCCAGGATGACATACCAAATCTCCGAGCCCACATACATTTTCCAAAGCAACCTATTCGCCAAAATGACATACTTAAACATTGGGACTACGTGCATTCTCTAAGGTACTAGTTCACCAAGGTGATGCATCAAGTCACCGAGCCCACATGCCCTTTTTACGATGCCATACTGAAACATTGGGCCCATGTGCATTCTCTTAAGCACTAAATTCGCCAAAGTGACACATCAGATCACCGAGCTCACATGCATTCTTCCAGGTGATAGATCAACTCACCGAGCCCACGTGCCTTCTCTAAGGCGCCGTTTTCGCCAAGGTGATATGAACAATTTATGTGCATGCTCTCGGGCGTCGTTTTCACCAGGGTGATATACTTCATCACAGAGCCATGCACTAACTATTTCTTTTCCATCTTTACCATACCGATATTAACGTATCCGAATAGTCTTAGCCAAGAGTATAATCAGTTCACTCTCACAATCTTCTTCCCTTAATAGCTCATCAAAGCATTATTGGCACTAAACAATCATACTCGGCCATCTACCAATCAATTACTCAATTTCAATCAATTTAGGAATAATTCCTCAAATTACACAATCAATTCAATTCAACACAACGTAGAGCTCAAATAAATAAACGTACTTTACCACGACAATCAACATAAAATTTCGGTCGTTGGCTATCCCAGCCTTATTTCCGAAAAATAATTAATTAATTAAATTAATTTCGAAAATTAATAATTAAATACTAAAAATCCAATTTATGCCTGTAATGCCTAATTGAAGCCCGAGATGGGTCAGGAAAAATCCCAAGATGCATTCAATAAATAATATAAGCTATCATCTAGCTAATTACACTAGTCAAATGCCTAACATGCATCATAATTAATTAACAATCACTAATCTACTCTAATCTAACCACCATTAACACTAATCAACCCTTAAGCATAATTAGCAAACTAAGCAAGGATTATTGAGCTAAACTCACTGGAATAACGCGCAAGTTGGATCAAACCAACGGGAACGGCGTGAGGAACACTCCAAAATGGGCCTAGGAACCGAGGCCCACAAGCACCTCAAAATGAGCCAAAGAGGTGGCTGGAAACCCACTTCGAAACTTGCTGATCTTTGCTGGAAATTGAAGAAAAACCACTCGATTTAGGCGGGACTTGCTCAGGAATGAAAGAATAGACCAAACCGGGCCTTGGCGGAGCTTTACCGGTGAAGAAATGATGAAAGGCAACTCCGGTTGAGCTTCCATAGACCAAAAACAACAGCTGTTGGGCGAGAGGAGGCGGCCAAGGGCAACGGCGTGCGAGGCTGGCAGCGCGTGCACGGACGGCGCGTGGTGGAGCAGACGGCGATCCGGCGTGGCTGCGGTGTCCATGCGGCTGCAGCTTCTTCCTCTAGTGCTGCTGGTTGGTGTTGCACGAACATGGTGTTGCACGAACAAGAGGGAGAGGAGAGAGAGATTGTGGCCGGTTGAAGGGAGAGGAAAAGAGCGATAGGGATAAGAGAGAGATGGAGGGCCCCCTTGGCCAAGCTTTTCCACATTTTTGTCCCCTCTTTGCTTGCCCATGAAGTCTTCATCCCTTGGATGAGGATTGGCCACCAACACATTCCATACAACCTCTCAAATGGTCCAATTTTGCTAGGGTATGGGGGAGCTACGAAATTGGCATTCATCTCTCTCAATTGGACACCATTCTTCACTTGTTTCAATCTCATTTGGCCTTCAAAAATTCAATCGACACCTCAATGCCTCCATTGATAATTTTCCTTCCCTAAGAATCCATCATGCTTTCAAAATCAAAAACAATTTCCAGCCTTTTCTGCACAAAACGATCCTAAACCGACTTTTTCCCAAAAAGTCTCAGTTGTCAGAAAAATCATCTGAGACTGAGTCGTGGGTCCTAGAATTTATTGTGACATGACAGAATTTTCAATTTCTGAAATTGAACTTGAATTGGCGGTTAATTTCCACTTGGCGCGTTTTTAGCATGACCTAGACTATCGGGTAGTTTTTAGAACTTTTTAGGGTAAATGACCCGTGATCGATTTTCTTCAAGCCACTATGAACCCACTCGACTCAATGGCGACTCTCGATTGTCGTGAAAATCTCGAGGGTTCAATTACGGACATAGGGTACCAAAACGATAGTAAAATCAAATTAGTGTCGGTCGACGAGAATTTTCCAATTTAGTGGAGTCACCCGCGATCGGCCACACATCTTAGTCGAACAGACCTATATCTGATCTCAAATCGATTTTTAACTGTATCGTAATGGCCTCTAAAGATAAGCACAGTCGAGAAGCCAATTCCTAGTCGAATTCTCAAGTTTATTTGCTCTAAAGTCCTTAATAACTTCCCTAGATTGTCTAGTTATCTCGAGAGTGATCAGCTCTGAGAACAACCCTATAGACGCGTCAATGAAATGCCCGATTAATTCAGTAGAAAACAAGGTTGAAAAACTGGGATATCACACTCTTGTTGTGAGGAGTGACGCTGTTGAGAATGTTATTGTTGATTTTGCCAATACTGTTGAAGAGAGTCTTCTTCTTCGGTCAGATCAAAGTGCATAGGACCCTCACGCATACTCTGTGGTCCCCTGCTCGCGATTCTAGAAGACTTTCTATGTGAAGACATTGTCACTTTCTTTGGGAGATTCCTCGAACTCGATCGCGGAAAAAGGTGAAATCTTTTTGGATTAAACTAGAGAAAAGATGTGAGAAAGTGAGGTTTTGTATTCTAGGGTTTGAGAGTGAAAATGAAGAAGAGGAAGAAACTTAACAGTATATAAGGAAAACGAAACGGGTATACGAATCGTCACAAAGGAAAAAGTAAAAACTGCATTTTTGAAAATGAAAACTGCCATAAATTCAAAAACTCGGAAAATACAATTTCTAAAAATACAACAAACACTTAGCAATTAAAAAGTAAACGTACCTTTTCAAAAGCTTCATCCGCAAATAAAATTACTTGTATTGAAAAGAGTTAACTTACAGTTGTAATTTTTGGTTGCTCTAAGTCTAATCACCTTCAAACTTTAACCAAAAGAAGATATAATATTCAGTCTGGTACGAATAAACTCAAATACGCTTTTCTCCAGTGGCTTTGTAAATATGTCTGCCAACTGATTTTTTGAGTCAATGAACTGAATCTTAACTTCTCCATTTTAAAGATGATCTCTAATGAAATGATATCGAATTTCTATGTGCTTTACTCTTGAATGAAGAATTGGATTCTTTGTGAGATTGATGGCACTGGTGTTGTCGCATTTGATCTCGGTGCAAGATTCTTCAATTCCCAAGTCTCTTAACTGTTGCCTTATCCAAAATATTTGAGAACAACAACTCCCAAAAGCCACATATTCTGCTTCAGCTGTTGAAAGAGCTACTGTACTCTGCTTTCTTGAGAACCATGAAACCAGCTTGTTGCTTAGCAGTTGACAAGTACCAAAAGTACTCTTTCTATCAACTCTGCACCCTGCTAAATCTGCATCTAAATATCCAAGGAGAGTAAAGTCTTCTTCTTTGGGATACCACAGACCTAGCTTTGAAGTAGTTGCAACGTATTTGATTATGCGTTTTGCAGCACTTAAATAAGATTCTTTGGGATCCGATTGGAATCTAGCACAAATGCAAACACTAAACAAATATCAGGTCTAGAAGTAGTAAGATACAGAAGTGAACCAATGATACTCCTGTAAAGCTTCTGATCAACTTTCTTTCCTCCTTCATCTTTGTCCAACTTTGAAGAACTTGACATAGGTATCTCAATCTTTTTGCGATTCTCCAAACTAAACTTCTTGATGAGATCTTTTGCATATTTTTCTTGGTGAATGAAAATTCATTTCTTTAATTGTTTAACTTGTAATCCGAGAAAGAATGTCAACTCACCCATCATGCTCATTTCGAATTCATCCTGTATAGACTTAGAAAACTTCTTGCATAAAATTTCATTAGGTGATCCAAAAATAATATCATCAACATAAATTTGAACAAGTAGAAAATCTTTACCTTCTCTTTTAATAAATAAAGTAGTATCTATTTTTCCTTTAACAAAACCATTTTGAGTTAGGAATTTACTTAACATGTTATACCAAGCTCAAGGTGCTTGCTTTAATCCATAAAGAGCATTTTTCAATCTGAAGACTGAGTATGGTTTTCTTGGATCTTCAAATCCAGGAGGTTGTTCTACATAAACTTCTTCTTGGATGAATCCGTTTAGGAATGCACTCTTTACATTCATTTGGAATAACCTGAAATCTTTGTAACAAGCAAAAGCAAATAATAATCTAATTGTTTCTAACCTCGCTACTGGTGCATAAGTCTCATCATAGTCTATCCCTTCTTCTTGCGTATATCCTTTAGCTATGAGTCTTGCTTTGTTTCTGATCACTTTTCCTTTCTTGTCCATCTTGTTCCTGAAAACTCATTTAGTTCCAATAATAGACTTACCTTTGGGTTTAGGAATTAGTTTCCAAATATCGTTGATGCTGAACTATCTGAGTTCTTTTTGCATAGCTTCAATCCAGCTTTCATCAACCAAGGCTTCTTCTACACTTTTGGGTTCAATTTCATAAACAAGTGCTAAAGACTAGACTCTTCTCGCCTTTTGGATCTAATGAGAATTCTTTTATAAATGTTGCCAATGATGAGTTCCTTAGGATGACTAGACTTATGCTTCCAGTTGCTGGTTGATCTTGAAGTCTGTTGATCTTCTGTTTCTGTTGAAGCTTCTGGTTCTTGTTGTTGTTTATCTTTGGAAGTCTGAATCACTTCAGGAGAAGTAGACTTTGTAGGATTTGGAGTAGGTTCAGATTCTCCAAGATGAGTCTGATCTAGTTGATTTTGCATAGATTCTTGAAACTTGACGTTCATCGATTCTTCCACAAACTGAGTCTTCTTGTTAAAGACTCTATAGGCTTTGCTTGAAGTTGAGTAGTCAAGGAAAATTCATTTGTCTAATTTTTCTTCAAACTTACCGGTTCGATCATTTGTATTTTTCAAAACAAAACACTTACAACCAAACACATGAAAGTAAGAAACATTTGGCATTTTCCCTTTAAACACCTCATAAGGAGTTTTCTCTAGAATAGGCCTTAAAAACACTCTGTTTATGATATAACAAGCTGTAGAAACTGCTTCAACCCAAAAATAAGATGAGATATTACTTTCAATTAAAAGGGTTATTGCCATCTCCTGCAAAGATCTATTCTTTCTTTCCACAACCCCATTTTGCTCTGGAGTATAAGGAGAAGAGAAGACATGCTGGAAATCAGATTCATCACAAAATTTTGCAAAGTCTTGATTTTCAAACTCACCTCCATGATCTGTCCGAATACTTGAAATAACATATCTTTTTTCATTCTGAACTTTCTTTGCAAATTTTGAGAAATAAGAAAATATTTCAGACTTACTTGCCAATGAGTATACCCATGTAAAGTGAGAGTAATCATCTACGATTACTAGGCAATATCTTTTTCCACCAATACTTTGAATTTTGATTGGTCCAAGAAGATCCAAATGCAGAAGCTGCAAAACTCGATTAGTAGAAACTTTGTTTATAGGTTTGAAAGAACTTCTAATATGTTTTCCCAAAACACATGGTGTGCAAAAGTTAGACTTTTGGTAAGTCAGGTTGGAAAGTCCACGAACAAGCTTCTTGGAGAAAATCTTAGCAATTTGCTTCATGTTAGCATGACCAAGCTTTCTATGCCAAAGATTTGAATGGATATTAGATACTGAGAGCTTTCTGGTTTTATAACCAGAAGATAAATATTCCCATGTCTTCGTCCATTGAAAGATTGAGACAAATCCTTACTAGTTTTCGAACAAATGCCTTCTTGGAAATTAATTTTGAATCCAATGTCACACAATTGACTGATGCTGAGTAGATTGTAATTCAATCCTTCCACCAAAGAGACATTGTTGACTATAAGACTTCTAATCTTTATAATTCCATATCCAACAATTATTCCTTTGTTGTTTCCACTAAAAGAAACTTTTCCACCATTTATTTGCATGAGCTTTATAAAAGAACTTGAGTTTCCTATCATGTGTCTCAAGCAGCCACTATCCAAATACCACTTGATCTTTTTCTTGATAGTGACCTGCAATTATAAAAAGAACTCAAGCTTTCTTTGGTACCCATATTTTCTTGAGTCTAGGGGAGTTAGTACAAAATACAGTCTTTGCCCATTCCTTCTTAGCGGGTCTCCAAACCTTGGGACATTCTTTCTCGAAATGTTCTGAGCTACTACACTTTGAACATTTGAAAGTATTTCGGCGAACAGGTTTTACAAAAAATTTTGAAAATGATTTCTGTAAACTGTTTTTGTTGGTCTTTGTTTGATTCTTCCCTTTACTTATGGAAAATCAATAAGAGGAATGGTTTCTGAAGTCATCCCCAAACCAGATTTATTAAAATAAGGTTTTTGTACATAAAGAATCTTTTCCAACTTCTCAAAGCCTATTGAAAACCTTTTTGAGATATTTGTAATGTCATTTTTCAAAAATGTATTTTCCTTTGAAAGAGAGTCTGCATTTTCTTTTAAAACAACAAAACTTTTGTCAAGATTTTCAAACTTTTATTTCCAAGAAATTTCCTGTTGCTTCAGTTTAGAATTCTCCATTTTTAGCTCGGAAATCTTTTTAAGAAGGTTTTAAGATTAAGATAAAGTTCATCTATGTATTTTAAGACTTTAGCAGGAATTTTAAAATTACTAACCTCAATTTCTTTATCTGAGTCTGAGTCTAAATCTGTTTCAAAGTCTGAGTCTGATTATGAGTTTGCCATTAGACATATGTTGGCATACTTTTCATCGCTTTCCTCACATTCTGTATCACTCCATGTTTCTGCTTTGAGAGCCTTCTTGAATTTCTCAGTTCTTCCTTTCTTTTTCTTCAACAAAGGGCAGTTGGGTCTGATATGTCATTTTTTCTTGCATTCAAAGCAGACCACATTTTTGTTGACTTCAGCATCCTGAGTTGATTTGTTCTGGAATTTTTGAGTGCCTTGCTTCTTCCAGTTAAATCTTCTTTCCTTTCTGTTTAGTTTCCCGAACCTCCTTATCATGAGTGCGAGCTCTTCATCGTCCATGTCACCTTTAGAATCTGTATCATTAGAATCATCGTTAGATTTTAAAGTAATTGACTTCTTACCTTTTGGATCTTCTTCCTCATTAATTTACTCCACTTCATATGACTGAAGTGTGCCTAAAAGTTCATCAACTGTAAGAGGCATTATCCTTTGGGTTTCTCCTATTGAAGTCTTCATGTGATTCTAGTCTTTGGAAAGTCCACATAGCAGTTTATTAACCTTCATCGGTCCTGAGATTGGATGTCCCTGATATGCTAGACCGTTTACAATTTCTGTGAAACGACTAAACTTGTCAGTGATGGATTCTCCTGGCTTCATCTTGAAGGCTTCATACTGTCCGAGTAAGATATTGATTTTTGTTTCTTTAACTCGATCAGTTCTTTCATAGGTAACATGCAACATATCCCAGACTTCTTTGGCTGTTTCACAAG
Source organism: Eucalyptus guilfoylei (assembly GCA_016097605.1). Lineage (NCBI taxonomy): Eukaryota > Viridiplantae > Streptophyta > Magnoliopsida > Myrtales > Myrtaceae > Eucalyptus > Eucalyptus guilfoylei. The sequence continues at coordinate 42,011,528 of CM027864.1, read as the reverse complement.
ATGAAATTCTGTTATACTTAGTAGGAGATAAAGCACAATACAAAGAATAGATGGCTTTAGCATCAAGAGCTTGTCTCTTGGTTATTTATTCCTGAGCCATTTTGCCAACGTCTACAACTTCTTTTCCTCTTTCTAAGACTGATGTAGCTTTGGGAATGATTCATTTTTCTACTACATCCCATTCCAGAGGATCTTTCAATCTTAGGAATGCATTCATCTTGTTTTTCCATACGTTGTATTCCTTTCAATCGAAATAGGGAGGTCTGGTGTTACTTTGACCTTCAACCAAACCTGGAGCCAAAATACTAGCTATAGATCTTTAGCTCAGAAGTAAAAAATACTTCAATAAAATGAGCACACAAGCTCCGATACCAATTGAGAGGGCTAGTACTAACACCTAGAGGGGGTGAATAGGTGTTTGAAAGAAATTTTCGCAAGACTTAAAAATTGCTGTTAGAAGTTAATAAACTAGGAACGCAATCAGCTTTAAATAGTTATATAAAGCTATGAATTGAAATAAGGAGTTTAGGGAAAGAGAATATAAATACAATGTTTATAGTGGTTCGGCTTAGATCAAGCCTACATCCACTCTCCCGCGCTGACAGCCCATTGGCTGGATTTCACTATGGATCAAAAGAGATTTTACAGTCTCACGTCCTTGACTTTACAATGTAGAGACTTTACTACACTTCTTCAAAGTCTCACAAGTGTTTGCTCTTTCTTTTGAGTACAAATAAAGCTCAATGATTGAAATAGCAAAGAACTAGGAAGCTTCAGACTTTGAAAATTTTCTTTCACAAACTGCTTTTTCGAACAACTAAAGAGTCGCCCTTAAATACTCCTTCATGCCTTTACGACCATTGGCACTTTCCAAAAGAGTTCTTCCAATCTACCCATTGAACAAAATCAATTAAGGTGATCTTCGAGTCGTTGAATGATTTGTGATGAAAGCCCATACAATGAGGATCTTTAGTTTCCATAAGTAGAACCTTCCAAGTGTACTTCGCATTCCAAAATATCTTCATATTAGACAAGATCCAATGATCAATCAAGTAAATGCTATATCCAGCCAAGGTCTTCCAAATCATATGAATCGAAACCTTGAACATAATCCTTTATCTGGATAAGTCTTTATTCTTTGGTTTGAAAACTGTCAGTAATGGCAGACTTTATAATTAAAGTCTAACGGTCTTCAGACTTTAACAGTAGAGTCTGGAGTTCTTCATACTATAACACTTGAGTCTATAAGTCTTCAGATTAGATTTTTTGGAAAGGTTTTGTCAGCTTCAAAACAATAAATGAGTTTTCTCTAACAAAATGCTCGTTACCCTACTTTTCCGCTTGTGCAATAATCTATGTAGCACTGACATGAACACGCGACACGTGACACGATACGACACGACACAACATGCCGACACGTCATTTTTCAAAAAATAGAGAATTCCAACACGTTCCAACACGTTATATATTAAATATATATTTTTATATATAAATACAAAAATAAATAATAAAAAGAGCATAGAATTAATTTATACTAAAAGTTATTAATTCAACATTTGTTAATATCATTTATTGTTTTAATTTGATAGAGATTGAATAAGAAATTCAAAAATTGCAAACACAAAAGAGTAAATTTGAAGGTATATGTCATGTTTTCTTGTACTTGTCGGAATTTAGTGAGATTTCTTATAATCCCAGACAGAGTTCAGAGTTCATGATATATACTGGCTTGGAGCTCCTCTACAAAACAAAGTTTGAGAAAAATGAAAATCTAAGACAAGAACTCCCCCAAAGGAAAAGGAAATAACTAAATTCGCCATGAAAAATGTAAGAGATAACTCACAAATTAATGACATAAACCAAAAAATATAACTTATAGGCAACGCTTGCGAGAGGCGGAAAGAAGCAAAAAAAAGAAAATCACAACTTTAAGTCTGCGGGGGTGGCGGAGCGACACCGGCGAGAAGAGAGGCGTTCCATCGTCACTCATGGGAATGTCAAAACTTATAAGTAAGAAACTTGAGAATGAGAATTTTCTTCTTTCCCTTTTAGTTTTGTTATTTTCATTATTTTTTCATATATTTATATTTTGACCTCTCAAGTATTGAAAATTTTTAAAATTAACCCCGTGCGTGTCAAAATTGCATGTCAGATCGGAGCGTGTCAAGAAGAGTTGACTGTATGTCGAAATGTGTCGGACACAACACGAAGGCTTCCGGATAACATGGTGCTTTTTAGGCAATAATAACACCAGCGGGCCATATGGTGGTCAAGTCAACAGAAAAAATGAACCGATGTTACTCAAGTCCTTGGAGGGAGGTGCGGACTTCCAAGTGGAGTCAAGTCACTGCGCCTCGAATGGGACAAGGCTCGTCAACTCCCGCGTAGGACGAAAGTCTTCTTTTCTTTTGTATTTTTCGGTGGAGGGAAGTCTTTCACAAAGACCTAGCCTTAGCAAGCCCCCACAGTATGTATAAAATAAAAGGCCAAAAATCATCAACAGTTCTCGAATTATACCGTTATGATATATTTATCCTAATTTTTTTTATAACATGAAATATTCTAAATTTGTATTTGAGTGACATATTTACCATCCGTCGATAAGGACCGCTAAAAATTTTCCTACATTGATGCCGGAAAACAAACATTATTAGTATGATGCTCATGTAATTTAAAGAAATACAATCAATGTTATTTTAATTGAAAAATCATCTGACAAAACCTTTTGAGGAGGGTAAATGTTTTACATAACTACAAATTTATGATAAATGCATCATAATGAGCATAGTTTGGCGTTTTTGATATCACAAGCCGAAAAATAAAACAATAAAAAGGCTAGAAAAAAAAAGTTAAGAATTGATTTATTTGAAAATAAAATGAAATTGAGAGGAAACACTATATCTATATCGAAAAGATATTAGCATTGGGACATGACTATCCATACAACATAATAACATCGGTAGTAATTTTTCGTTACATCCTTTTTTGAGCCGAACAAATTACTTCATATCCTTAACTCAATCAATCTCGCTAGCATTTTCATCGGCATCAGGAGGTAATTAACTGTACAAGTTCTTGGGCGATCATTTCGCATGATTGAATGCGTTACTTGATGTGATGGTCATGCGCGTTGATGTGACATCGTCGCTTGCAAGCCACGGTAACATTGGAACCATTGTTGCACTTTATTTTAGACGGTGGGACTGGGTCAATTGGCCAACCATGCTGCCCGATCCAACGGTCATCCAAACCCTTGGTAGCCTTGCCCTCGATTGGCGGGCTTGAGTGAGTCAAAGTGATTATCAATACAAGACGGCGGTATTGCATTTCCCCAACTGCACGCAACATCTTTTGATCCGGATAATACATGTTATGGTAGACATAATTTAAAGTTTTTGATATCACAAAAAAATTCAAAGTAAATATATAAGAGTAAGATTTGAATTTTTTTATGATTTTTTCTCAAAAATAAATAATAAAAGGCTTGAGAAAAAAGTGAAAAAAGTTAATAATTGATTTATTGAAATGAGGAAGAAAATGAGGGGAAAGAAAACACTTGTATGTAAAAGATATTAGTATTGGGATGTGACTACCTACACAACATAGTAACATCAGTAATAATTTCTCATATAGTTTTTTTTTTTTTTTTCTAACCGAATGAACCAGTTCACGCCCTAATTCAATCAAAGTTGCTAGTGTTTCCATCGGCATCGGGAGCGACTCCCCATGCAAGTGCTTCAGCGATCATTTCACACAAATCACTTATGGGAAAATGTCACAAATGGTCCTTATATTATTACTTAATGTGCAATTTGGTCCCTGAACTTTCGATCGGCTCAATTTGGTCCCTAAACTATTGATAAATGTCCGATTTGGTCCCTGAACTTTCGATCGGCTCAATTTGATCCATGAACTATTGATAAATGTCAAATTTAGTCATTCGTTACTGTTTTTCTTTTTTCTTTTTTCTTTTTTTTTTCCTTTTTTATTCTTTTTTTTTTATTCTTCTCTCTTCCCTCCGCCGGAGTCGGTGGAGGGAAGCCAGCGTCCGGCAAGGCGAGCCGGCGGTGGGAAGAGAGAAGAAGCAAAAAAAAAATAGTAACGAATGACTAAATTGGACATTTATCAATAGTTCAGGGACCAAATTGAGCCGATTGAAAGTTTAGGGACTAAATTGAGCCGATCGAAAGTTCAGGGACCAAATCGAACATTTATCAATAGTTCAGGGACCAAATTGAGCTGATCGAAAGTTCATGGACCAAATTGTACATTAAGTAATAGTATAGGGACCATTTGTGACATTTTCCCATCACTTATATACACAAGAAGACATTATGTAATACGGCAATGACATCGTCACTTGCAACTAATAGTAACTTTAGAACCATTAATACCTATTAGGATTGATATTACAAAAAATCATAAAATGGTATACTTGTAATAAATTTACTCTAAATAAATTATTTTACCACAAAAACTCCAAATTAGCATTTTTATAACAAATTTACCCTATAATAGTTTTCGTTAAATTGAATTATTACCAACAAAAACTACAAAGTCGTAAACCCAAACTAATACATTTGTCAATTGTAATGTGTTATTCAATTCAACAATTCAACAATAAAATTCAACGGAAATTAACAAAGGGTAAATGACATAACAATTTGAGATTTTTGGTTATAAAAAAATTAATTTGGGATAAATTTTTTATTTATATATCATTTTGAAGTTTTTTGTGATATTAATCGTGTACATTACTTTCAAGTAGTTACTCGATCAATTGGGCAAGCATGTTACCCGATTTGTCGGTCATCCAAACCCCAGACAACCTTGCTCTCGTTTGGGGGCGCCGGGCGAGCATTCTCGTTATTCTAGACTGAGTCCAAGTGAGGTGACCAATGCAAGACGATGGCATTGGCTTCCCCCAACTGCACGCCACACCTTTTGATCCTGAGACTGTTCTTTCTGTTGAGATATCTCCCTTTTCTAATGACGAAAAAAGTCCGGTTTTACTTATCTGAATGATAATCCGTGCGAGGAATCGAATTTGTTGCGTGCGTCTAATCCATACGGACAAACCAAAATTCAAAATTGTTAAGCCAGCATCATGGGTTTTTTTCCTGGGCTAACCTTATTAAGACTGCTCTATATAATCAATTTATTCAATGACACGTCGGGTTATTAAGGGTATGACTAAATTATGTCAAGGATCACCAACAATCTAATATATCTATTGGTAAATCGTCTTGTAAAGTAGTTTTTATTAAATCAAGCTATTTTGTTTAAGGTTTTGACTTGTCGACATGTAGTACTTTCCTCTCTTCTTCTTTTTTTACCCCTCACCTTTTCCCCTTACAAGTGAATTCCACTGCACAAACACCAACCACGTAACCTCTGCAGTATTTAGCCTGACAATCTCCGACCCTGCATCAAGCAAAACCATCCTAAGCACCACCAGCACCAAAACCGTAACATGGCTCACTCATCATCCACCCTTTATTTCCTTATTTCTTTGAGTGTTTTGATCCGAACCTACCCATCCCATGCACTTTACTGCAACAACACCATTGGAAACTTCACGTCGAGCAGCCCCTACGCAAAGAACCGCGATGCCGTCCTCAGTTCTCTAGCCTCTAATGTGGCTGCACATGATGGGTTCTACGACACGAGCACGGGCGAGAACCCAAACACCATCTATGCCATCGCTTTTTGCCGAGGGGATTCATCGGCAGATACCTGCGAGAGCTGCGTGAGCTCCGCAGTCCGAGATTTGGTCATGAAGTGCCCTTACCAGAAGGCGGTTTTCTCCTGGGGAAACGGAGATCCGCCATGCTTTATCCGATACTCGGACACTCCAATCTATGGGATACTGCAAACGAGTCCTATCTATATGACGTACAACGCTGGCAACCCGCATCACCATGAACCAAGACCAGTTCGATGAGGTATGGCGGAACTTGACGGGAAGACTAGTGAACAAAGCCGCAGACGGCACTTCAAGGCTCAAGTACGCCACGGGACAGGCCAAGTTGCCGGACAACAAGGCGATCTACTCATTGTTACAGTGTAGTCCCGACTTGTTGCCAAACGATTGCGGGCGTTGCTTGAGGGAAGCCATTGATGATTACTATGAGTGTTGCCACGGATGGCAAGGAGGTTATGTTTACAAGCCGAGCTGTAATTTCCGATGGGAATTGTTCAAGTTTTTCGAGTCAAGCCCCAGTCCATATTCGTCTCCTCCACCACCTCCATCTTCTCCATCACGTCCAGCTACTCCGCCGGCTCCCAGAGAAAATATTGCCAAAGGTACGGCGTTTAAGCTCATGGAAAAAATAATATCCTCCTATGTTCATGTGCTACTAGGGGCAATTTGTGCATTGCAAGGGCAAAAGTATGAGAACCTAAATGAAATTTTTTATGTATAAAGGTCAAAAGTGTATGTAAACCTTCATCAATTTATTTGAGTGGGGTAATAGCTAATGGATTTTGCTAAAGAATGCCTTCAAGGCACTTGTTAACAAGCCATTTAAAGTAACTACGAAGTTTACTATACAATATTTTTCTCTTTTTTAAGTGTAATCAACACTTTTTGGAAATCATAATGTTCCCTGTTAGGTGTGCTGGGCACTCACTCTTTCAGGATTCAATTTAATAGATGGTTTTAGTTATGCTGACAAAAACAGTCATCTGATCAGGCTCCTTGGCTGCTATTATCTCTTCAGTCGCTGTTTTTGTAATGCTTCTCTCCATCAGTTGTTGTTACCTTCGGAGGAGGCCAGCAGAGAAGAAATATGAAGCTGTACAAGAAGAAAGTGGTAATGATTGTCCTTTTATAAAAATGAACACAAGAATGATACTTTCAAATGAGAAACTCAAAAGATTTTGAAGCTATGACCGGAAGACACGAAAAACAAGTCCAAGTCTAAACGACTTTGTTGTTCACTCATGAAGGTGTAAGCGAGATCACATCCTTGAAGTCCTTGCAATTCGATTGGGATACTTTGCTTGCCGCCACAAACAATTTTTCTCAAGAAAACAAGCTTGGCCAAGGTGGATTCGGGGAGGTTTACCAGGTATATTAGTGATTATGAAAGACGTCAAATACTTTCAGAAGTCACTCGATGCTCGGTTTGGAATTGAAATTGAAATTACGGTGATATAATATCGTCCGTGAACTTTATTTTGGCTCAGTAGGGTACCTGAAATTTTTTTAGAAGTGCTTCTTCGCTGAATAGTGCTAGATGTAGTTTATTTTTACCGTGTACATTGACAACTCAACCATTATTGAACCAAACCCATGTCATGAACTTTCAGCTCACTTAATTCGCAATGGACGTTAAGTGGGCTATATCATTCTCTTTTTATGAAGAATTTATTCCAATTTTGTCTCTTCAGCTTACGAATGACTGTGGTCAGCGACTCTTATTATCATAAGAGATGTCCATGGCCCTATCGTGTGAACGACGTAAACAAACAATTTTACAAGATGAAAAAAGAGGTGGAGAGTTCATGAGATCTTATCCCCTTTCACAAATTTCTTTTCAGGGTAGGCTTCCCAACGGGCAAGAAATAGCTGTGAAGAGGCTATCCCAAAGCTCAGGGCAAGGCGTCCAAGAATTTAAGAATGAGATTGTGTTGGTGGCGAAGCTTCAGCACCGAAATCTAGTGAGATTGCTCGGATTTTGCTTGGAAGGAGAGGAAAAGCTACTCGTATACGAGTTTGTGCCCAACAAAAGTCTCGACTACTTCGTGTTCGGTTAGTTCCACTTACACTGGCTTTATTTTCATCTATTAGGTATAGATGATTGAGCAAATACTTCTTTATTATATCATATATCATCTTTTGAATCTAACTCCTAGACTTCCAAGATTATACTTACTCTCATTCACATCCTTAAATCACTACATAGACCCTGAGAAAAGCAAACAATTGGATTGGCCAAGACGTTACAACATAATATCAGGCATCGCTCGAGGGATGCTCTATCTTCATGAAGATTCTCGGCTTCGAATCATTCACCGTGATTTAAAAGCTAGCAACGTTTTGCTAGACAATGATATGAACCCAAAGGTTTCGGATTTTGGCATGGCGAGGATTTTTAGAGTCAATCAAACTAAGGCAAACACTAGAAGAATCGTAGGAACCTAGTAAGTTTTTCATTTCTTGGAGTTTAATATTAGGTAGCTTCTGCTTAAGAATTGATAAGGGTACTAATATAGACAATGGGCATCCCAACATGTATGGTTCTGGTGGTGGTTTTCAGCGGGTACATGTCCCCAGAATATGCAATGCATGGTCAATTCTCTCAAAAGTCTGATGTTTACAGCTTCGGCATCCTCCTCCTTGAGATCATTTGCGGCAAGAGGAATGACTACTACTACCAATCTGATGGAGGTGAAACTCTCGCAAGCTATGTAAGTTGTTGTTGTTGTTGTTGTTGTTGTTGTTGTTGTTGTTGTTATTGTTATTGTTATTGTTATTGTTATTGTTATTGTTATTGTTATTGTTATTGTTATTATTATTATTATTATTATTATTATTATTATTATTATTATTATTATTATTATTATTATTTAATTGTTTTGCGCTCTCAAGCAACAATATTATTCCGTGGTTCACTTGTGTCCAAATGAACTGCTCTAGGCTTGGAAACATTGGAGAGACGATGTGCCTTCGGAAATTTTGGACCCGGCACTGGGAGAATCTTATTCCAGAAGCCAAGTGCTAAGATGCATACACATTGGCTTTCTATGTGTTCAAGAAGAGCCGGCTAATAGACCGACAATGGCAAGCATAGTTCTTGCGCTGAGCAGCCAAACTCTTAGTCTGCCAGTGCCACGAGGACCCGCCTTTTTCCTCCGAAGCTGGACAGAACAGCCGAATAACATCGTAGCAAATGACCAGGGACATGATCAAAATAGCAACCGCTCTGCACCTTTGTCGGTCAATGGAGTGTCGATCACTGAAGTCTACCCCCGATGAAGCACATGAACATCTATTCACGACATGATGTCATCTGCTTCTCGAGCTAATTATGTGGATGTTGCGTCCAGAAGTGCTATTTTTTTTTTGGTCGAAAAGTGCTATTTAGTTTTACATGAACTGTTTGATGAGTGCGCTTGTCGTCACTACTAATAAACCGGTAGCGATGCGGTTGTTTCCTTTTCTCTTTCTATTAGAAAAGCCACCTTTTTTCTGATTGGATCGTGTTCTAAATTTTTTCTTTTAAGTAAAAAATATCATCCAACATGGACAAAGTGGCACCAAGAAAAGAACAAACATTGGTGAGGTTGGGCCCCAATTCCGTCACATTCCGGAAGCAGCTTGGCATTGTATTGGTCTCGTCGGGCATGCCTCTAATTACCTGGCGCACATAGCCCAAAAGTGGTAGCTACATTCTCTCAAAAGCAGCCACGTCTTGTCTTTATCTTTGTTTCTCTCTATTATTGTCTTTTTTCGTTCTATTGAACAATCTAAGTGATATTTATATCCACGGACGTAGGGGCGTCAATAGTTCGAACCCGACCTTAAATGAAAGCACGCCAAACCCGACCCCACCGAAAACCACATACACCCCAAGTTGTCAGGTCGGTTTAGACCGGCTCGGGCTTTCGAGGATTTTTTTCTCCTTTGTATTTTAGTATTTTAGTATTTTTTTTCCCAAAAAAATAGTGAAAAAATGATCTTTTATTTTCTCCACACGATTTATCCCACTTTAACAACAAGGAAAATGATATTGTATGTTAGCATCAGCAACAATGGTAGCAAATATATATACACCACGAAATCCCTTAATGAATGGGATTCTACAACAAAATTGTAAGGAAATCAAAATATGATGAAAATAAAAGATTACCTAATATTACAATCTTGCAACTATGTAAAGAGAATATTTACGACAACTAAAATATCTCTAGGTCAATGTTTGCAGATCATTCACTCTCCTAACAGGATCAATCTTGGTACTTCACCCGTCCGTATGGATAATGACAGTGACATCAACTCCCCAACATGATGTGGACAAGTTTTCTATCATTCACTCTCCAAAAAGGATCGATGTTGGCTTGAAATGTTTTTGCGGTGTTAAATCTTCACATGATTCTTCAAGTTATATAGAAATGCGAAAAGGATTGTCTTCCGTTTTATTTCTTCACATGATTCTTCAAGTTATATAAAAATGCGAAAAGAATTGTCTTCCGTTTTACTTATTCATTTATTGGGTGATGTATGAAGTCAGAATGCTCTCAACTTCGGTTTCACTCTCTTGGAAATGCCAGAGTACCTTGAAACAGATAAATTTTCCCTAATGATTAATTTTGGGAGTATCTTGCATTTTTTCTTTAATCTCATTGTCCTTAAGCTAAGATCATGTAAAGTTTCTTATTTTCAATCTTATTTTTGCCATTTTTGGATTGAATCCTTAAAAATTCTGTTTTGATGAATTATAGTACTCTTCGAGAATTCTTGGGAACAAAAGTGAGAAGACAAAAAAAAAAAAAAAAAAAAAAGCCTAACCGAAGAATTACCCGAAATCCTTTACTTGTTATGCGAATTGAACCGACTTGAAATTTTTGGGTCTTTTCGGTCAAGTTGGGCAGGGAATTTTTGTCCATGTACTTTTATAACATACTTAACTTGTTTGCGACATGGATTCTGTCCTTTACTTTATGTTTATTTTTTTCACCTAATAATTACCGCTTATTCATGAGCTTTTGGGATTATTACCTTGCTTAGTTCATGTCATTTTAGAATCTTATGACAGAACTTAGATTCTTTAAATGTGCGGCTAAAAAAACTTATAACAACTATCTCATTGTATCCTCACCGATTCCACATCTCTATTATGAACAACTTTTTCATCTTAAAAAAACATTTTTTAGTCATAATAAACTATTTGTCCTCTCTTTCTTTAACTCTCTTACCCTTTGTTTTATGCTCCAATATACTAAATGATGCTTAAGTTTGGTTCACTTGTTAACAAAGACCGCTAAAACAAGAAACAGCTAGGTAGGTGTATCACGTGGATGGTAGGTAAACATTTCCCGCCCTTGAAGATCGAGCTGAAAAGTGGTTTTCCAAGTTGAAGTATCAAAAGGTTCTTTTTTGTTGGCTTTCTTTTTAAATTATCTGAGAGCCATTAATGCAAAGATCCGGTCATCTAAAAACCCATGGAGCACTTTATTAGACCCATGAAAATAGTAAAGTGTAGGGATAAGCATGGCATGATTTGTTTAGGCTTTTAACGTCAAACCAAACCACATCGTATATATACAATTTAAAGAAAAATGAAACCAAACCAAACCAAACGTTGTGGTTAAGAACTGAATTGAACCATTTTTCGGGCTTAGTTCAGTTTGAAATAGAAATCGAACTGGTTTCTCTTCTTTCATTTTTTCTCTTTTCATTTTTTTTAATTTCATGAGATTAAACCCACTAAAGTGGCCTTGAAGAAGCATTAATTTCGAGGGAAAAAACCAAAGTGTACACCCACAACATCTAAAAAATTCAAAGAAAATGAAAATCAAATCAATTTCAAACTTAAAAACAAAACAGGCTACTCCATGCATATATTATATTATAAGAATCTAAACAGCCTATTAAAATATGAAGCCTAGAGGCGCTAAAAAAAAAGGCGACATAATGAACCAGAGCTGACAAATTTCAATTTACTTCACTGCGGGAGGTTCTATTTTTATATTATGGGTATTGGTTTATATGTTTCCAACGAATCAACATTAAATTTGGAAACATTAGCTAATCAATCCTATCCGGTGGCACTGGAAATAATACTCTATATTGGATTTTGTCACCTTAGGGTGAACCAGTTTGTCACCTTTTACCGTGCCCTTAGGAGATAAAAATGAAGTTTGCTCACCTTAAATAAAACTTAAGCCACTCGCTATTAATTCAATCAAAGAGGGGACTTTTTGAATCTACAATGAAAAACATGAAATTTCTTGCCTTTGGTCAGATTAAAGGCAACATAAAAATGTGACCAAAGGCCACAAACTACTGTTTTTGTGGCCTTACGTATCCTCTTGATTGGATTGGTTATAAAGATTTTCTTTGAAGATGAGAGAAAATAGCATCAAATTTTCAATATATAGTCAAAAACGAGCATAAAAACTCCTAAGTGATAAATGAAACTTGTCCCTCTTGATGTATAATGGCTGAATTTATTACGTATACAACAAGTGAGTTAACATTTAAACCATTTAATTCCAAAAGCACAGTATTGAGGGAATTATAGTCTTCTAATTAATATTCTAAAAGAGCCCTGGGTTCTAGATTAGCAAATTGAATATAAAGTTGGCACTTCTGTGGAAGGAATTATTCGACGAGCAATTCGACGGAGTTCTCTACCCTATATCTCTGAAAGTTTGATGCCGGAGCATCCGGAGGCAACATCAATTCAACGAAAGTGTTACCGATCGCATAGTTACCAATACTTCAGTAACCACACCAATACTTTGGTAATCGCGTGTTTTGAAGGGTGTCCACAGGAATCAAGCAAGTCTTGGATACCTACACCCACTAATATATATATATATATATATATATATATATATATATATATATATATATATATATATATATATATATTTTACTAATGTTTATTTCTTATATTTTCAAGGTTTAGTAAATGTGTTTAAAGTTTCTAGAGTTTTTATTTATGAGTCATTTGTCTTCCCAAAGAGTCTTATTAATTACTCATACTTGGAGGGTTGTTCCAAGTTCGTCTATATAAACACACTAGAATGAATAAGAATGCAGATTTGTTATGAGTGATAAGTCATTTAGCCCTTGGCTTGAGAACAAGAAGTATTTCTTGTTATGCTCTTATCTTTTAGGTGGATTCCTACGAGCGGCGAGCGATCTATCCAATCTAGTTTTCACTTGTGTTAGCTCCTACTTCTCTACACTTTGTACAGCATCAAATTGATATCAGAGCTTTTGTTCAATGGCTGGTCGTCATCGACATGGACCAAAAGTTGTGTCTTCTATAGCTTGGGAAAGAGACCTATGAGACATGGAGGTGGATGATTTAAGGAGACAAATGCAGCAACTGTAGGAGCGTTTGCAACGTTCAGATGAGTCATGTCATGATTGAAAAGATGTTCCCTTTGATGAAGAGGACGTCAACCCCTTTGTGGGTGCTCGAAGTCATTCTTCAAGTGAGGAAGAACTTCCTCGACGTCAATATCGAAGTTTTTATGGAATAGAGCAAGATTCCTATGTAAAGGTTGATATTCCTGAATTCAGGGGGAAGATGCAACCGCAAGAATTTATGGATTGGCTGCATGCTGTAGAAAGAGTCTTTGACTACAAAGACATTTCGAATGATTGAAAGGTGAAGCTAATTGCTATCAAACTTAAAAAGCATGCTTCTATTTGGTGGGAGCTCTTGAAGAAACAAAGAGCTTGTGAAGGAAGAAGTCGTATCGTAACATGGGAGAAGATGAGGCAAGAATTGAAGAAGAAGTTTTTACTACCAAACTATCATCAAGATACTTTCCTTCAATTCCACAATTTTAAACAAAAGGAACTATCCGCAGAAGAACATACTGCGGAATCTGATCACCTCATGATGGTTTGTGATGTTCCCGAAGGAGAGGAGCAAACTACTGCCCATTACCTTGGTGGACTTTGATTTAAAATCAGTAATGTTATCCAACTTCAATCTTATTGGACTGACAATGATGTTTGTCAACTTGCATTTCAGGTGGCGACAACTTAAAGAGGCTCGTGGTCGTACCTCTCGATATCAGAATAAAGAAGACTCTTCTAAGCGTGAGAGAGCATCTACTTCTATGATTAGGGCGACTGCTTCAAAGTTGACTCCTAAGAATGATGAAGCGTCAAGTTCCAAGCACCCTAATTCTACTCGGTGTTTCAAATGTCAAGGGTTTGGACATATTACATCCAAATGTCCAAATCACAAGATCACCTCTCTAATAGAAGAAGAGCTTGAGGAAGAGCAATGTGAAGATTCCCTCGGTACAGACGAAACATCTGAGGAGAAAGATGAAGTTATCTATGGAGATCAAGGAGAGTTTCTAATTCTTCATCGGGTCTTGAATGTCACTCCTAGTGAGGACGGTATGTGGCTTCGCAATAATATTTTTCATACTCGATGCACTTCTAATGGAAAAGGTGTGTGATGTCATCATTGATGGAGGAAATTGCATGGTGGACAAGTTGCACCTCAAGATGGAAGAGCACCCACAACCTTACAAGCTCTCTTGGCTTCACAAAGGGAACGGGGTAAGGGTTGATGAGTGATGTCTTGTTCAATTTTCCATCGGAAAAACATATAAAGATGAAATGTGGTACGATATTGTTCCCATGGATGCTTGTCATTTGCTTATTGGGGAGACCATGGCAATTTGATAGAAAAACTAAGTATGATGGGTTCAAGAATACTTACGCTTCTAAGAAAAATGGAGTCAAAATCACCTTGGGTCCTTCTAAAATGAAGAGCACTCCTAAACCATCTAATGGGGAAAGGAAATAATTTACTCTCTAAATCTAAAGTTGATAAGGCTTTGGAAGAATCCTTAGAGGTGTATGCTCTTGTGGTGTTAGAAGAGAATGAAGAACACCTGATATCCATTCTCAAGTAGAACCTCTTCTTCAAGAGTTTAAGGATGTTGTTCCGAAAGAGATTCCGCCCGATCTTCCACCCATAAGAGAAATTCAGTATTGTATTGATTTTGTTTTGGGAGCCGCCATTCCAAACAAGACAGCACATCGAATGAGCCCTAAAAAGCATTAAGAGCTTCAATGACAAGTGGATGAACTCATGGCTAAAGAAATGGTGAGAGAAAGCATGAGTCCATGTGCGATCCCTACTCTTCTTGTGCCAAAGAAGGATGGGTCGTGGCGTATGTGTATTGATAGTCGAGCAGTAAACAAGATAACCATCAAGTACCGTTATCCTATTCCTCGACTCGATGATCTTCTCAAACAACTCCATGGTGCAACTATCATTTCTAAGATTGATCTTCGAAGTGGATATCATCAAATTCGAATGAGATCTAAAGATGAATGGAAAATTGCCTTCAGAACAAGAGATGGCCTCTATGAGTGGATGGTCATGCCTTTCGTCCTCTCTAATGCTCCTAGTACATTTATGCGCCTTATGAATCATATCTTCAAAGCATTCATTGGCAGCTTTGTTGTTTATTTTGATGACATTCTTGTTTATAGCTCTATTCATGAGCAACACTTGCAACATCTTTTCCAAGTTTTTAGGGTTCTTCGGGAGCAAAAGTTATATGCCAATTGAAAGAAGTGTCACTTCTTTACCGATAACCTTGTCTTCCTAGGCTATGTTATTTCTAAGTAGGGCATCAAGATGGATTCTAGCAAGGTGAAGGTGATCATAAGTTGACACATTCCAACCTCTATTCATGATATTCGAAGTTTCCATGGTTTGGCATCTTTTTATCGCCGCTTTATCAAGCATTTCAATATCATTATTTCTCCTATCACTGAATGCTTGAAGGGAGGAAGTTTCAAGTGGACTAAAGAGGCACAACAAAGCTGCAAACTCCTTAAAAGAAAGGTAACTGAGACTCCAATTCTTGCGTTTCCAGATTTTAATAAAGTCTTTGAAATTGATTGTGATGCTTCTAATGTGGGAGTTGGTGCAATTCTTAGTCAAGAAGGAAAGCCTATCGCATTTTTTAGTGAGAAGTTGAATAATTCCCACAAGAATTACTGTACTTATGATAAAGAATTTTATGCTATTTTTAGAGCTTTAGATCTTTGGAAATAAGATTATGCGAGCTGCTGTTAAGATAAGTTTATGCTTTTGAAAGGCTTAAACTGGTAAGTTATTAGAAAATTAATCGGAGAATATGCGGTAGAAAGGTGAAAAATAGAGTGGAAGCTCTTATTTATTTTTATAAACAGAGGGTATAAACTCATACCCATTTATTTGAAAATTCATGAAACACCATGCAAGGTACACGAACAGATAAATATTTAAATTCAAGCTTTTGATAGATGCAATTTGCTTTGAAGAGTCAATTTTTTGAAGAAAATATGTCAGGATGCAAATATTACTTCATCATCTAACATGATGTACAAAACAAGCTATTCAAGTAATTTATTAGCTTCTCTCTCCTTATAACTTGTATCGATTTAATATAATCTCCGAAAGACATTTTTGTTGTTGCTTCACACTACATAACGATATTATGTCTTAATATCTTCTTTCAATGGAATATAGGGAAATAGTGAAATGTAGAAAGCAAAGTTGATTTTCTTATTTCAGAGGGGTGGCATCCTCCACCCGCCTTTGCCGGATGGCCTTCACTAACGACCTATGGAGAGCTGGCCCCCCTCTCGAGTGACTCGCGTTAATGCTGCTGCTCGACCACATTCAATCATTCATGAAACTTCTAATGTCAACATAACATGAAAAGCAAACTCAAACAAGTAAAAAGAAACACACTGATGCGCCAATTTCTAGCCAAAACGAGAAAAACCCACAAAACAGCCCTTTGAGCTCTCTCACTCTCTCTCCCCTCACAACTCTGCCGCCTCTCACCACTCGGGTGATGTGTATCTCGTGGCTTTTGCCGTCGATATCGCTGTCGATGTATCATAGAGAAGGCAACAAAGAACTTCTATCATTAGTGGTTAATAGCCATCTGTAAATCGAAATTTGGGGTCAAGGCTATGCTTAGGAGTTCAATATACGGTTGATCCGTTCAATTTGCAAGTCATTTCCTTCTTATATGAGAAGTCTTCTACGTCGAATCATTGCTCCAGAGACTTTGCGGTCGTCC
Source organism: Eucalyptus guilfoylei (assembly GCA_016097605.1). NCBI lineage: Eukaryota > Viridiplantae > Streptophyta > Magnoliopsida > Myrtales > Myrtaceae > Eucalyptus > Eucalyptus guilfoylei. The sequence continues at coordinate 41,994,728 of CM027864.1, read as the reverse complement.
TTCTACCGTATCGTACTGTCCCATTCCATTCCCATCGGCATTGCCCACTAATCTTCTTTGTGCACGGTCAATACGTCAAAATTAGAAATAGTTTCAACTTTCTTTTTCTTTTTTTGTTTACTCCCAGCAATAATGATGTAATAATCGTACATATTCTTTTCGGAAGAATAGACTTTTGAGCTGATGAGAAACATATTGACCATCCTAAAGATCATCCTCCGATGTAGAAGGTACTTTTTTTTGACCCGTTGAAATTAAAATGTTATAAAAAAATTTTAAAAAATATTAGAATATTATATGAACGAATTTATATGCCAACTAGTATATTCTATTCAAATTTCATAGCTTTAGAGTTAGAAAAAATTAAAGTGTGAACCTAACAAGATTAAGAGTAAGGATAAGTAAATTCCAATCCAAATGTTTATAACTTAATTGGGAAAAGTACCAAAAAATTCATAAATTTAATGCATTAGTGTCAATTTAGTCTTAAACATTTTAATTGAATTAATTTATTCATAAACTAATTTATATTTGTACTAATTTAATCCATCTAGTTAATTTAGGTAGAAAGTCACTAATGTGAATGCTAACTGTCTTATATGACACACCAGTTGCTGATGTAGATATTTTCAATAATAATTTAATAATTCTTTGAGTTTTCTTTATAATTTCCTTTTTTCATTTTATTTTTCCTTTCTATTTTTTTCTTCATTTTGGTCAGCAAGGCTCACCAACAATCCTCACCGGCCATTGGGAGATGGCTGGCAAGCTCTCGCTAGCCACTAGTAAGGGTCGCGGCCCTTGTCAAATCTAGATGTGGGCCAACTCACCAATCAAAATGAAGGAAAAAAAAAAAAAGAAAAAATATAAAAAATAGAACAGAAAATGATAAAAATTCAAAAATTATTGACATACCATCAAAAATATTTTTTTGTACTTTTTTCATCATAATTTAATATTCTGTAAAGAAAACGAAGCACTCACAGTTCAGTCACGTCATGCAAAAGGACTTCGACCTGGTCCATAGGAACCTATGTTGGAAAAGATCAACGTTGAATATTCTACCATGTACTTTTCGTTGCTGTCCTTTTTTACCCCAATCTCTAGCATGGGGTATGACATTTTTTGAACCTTCGTACCAAAGTGATTAAAGTACTTATGAAACTGGGTTCGACAAAGATTTATCACGAAAGTCAAGGTCAACGATTGTGACAAAATCAATTATGTCCAAGACAACAGTCTTACGTACGCGGGCACGACGGTTCATGTGACAAGAAAAATTATTAACAATTCAAGAGGAGCAAAAAAGTTTATATTCAACAGAACAAATCATGCGTAAGTAATCATTCACTTACGAGCCTCACTCTAATGCTGTAGCTTTTGATAACTGTTCACCATAAATGTCAAAAATCCAACATGAGATGTCACTCAAGTGATAAATTTTAAAATTACGGCATTGAAGGGAATATTTTTAAAAGTAATGGCATTCATGTAATCAATTAAAAGATATAGCATTCTAATGAGTATTGTATATGAGTTATGGCACTTGTTATATTTTCATCCCTATAATTGAATTTCCACATAATTTTATGGGCAAGTATTCAAAATCTTGGTTAGTACGAGATTGAGAATATTATTTTAATAAAAGAAACCGTTTTTCATTTGTTGTTAGGTGATAAGTTGAAAAGTTCTCTAAACTCATTGAACGTTTCAAGTTAATCATTGAGAAAGAGTAATGCTAGATGTACTAATTAATATAATAAATATCAGTGAAGCTACCTCTTGTTCATGTAATTCATTTAACGCTATGGCCATGGGATAATTATTTTGTTTTCCAAATAAAAAAATTATTAACTTAGGGAGAGCGGGTGCAAGAGTCGAATTCATCCGGAGGGATTGGATTTGAGCTGACATAAGTTGCATAGAGGTGAGCAACTATTGGAGTTGGTCTTCTATCGTGGAGATACGATCGCGCATTTTAGTTTGGTCGGCCATTTTAGCTCTCGATCGAGTGATAATGGGCGAACGTGGCGACTCCGTTGTCACCTAAGATAATAAAAGTAATGTAAGAACCGATAACAAGATAGGAAAATGGCCCATGACAATGGTCTAATCGCCTCATTTTATTCAAAATTTATTTGAAATTTGAACCAAGTTCCCTAACAATGAACTAAGAATTGAAATCAATGTCCCTAAACATTGAACTAAAAATTTTAAACATTGAACTAGAACTTGAAATCAAGGTCCCTAAACATTGAACTAAGAAATGACATTCAAAACATCTCATTTTACATGCTTTCGGGATCCCAACGCCTTTCAAAGTTTCTTATTTTCAGCTTCAATAATTTCCACTTTCCGTTTAAGATGCTCAATTTGTGCCAGGTGAGTGGGCTTCTCAGTCACATCAGGGACCACTAGACGCAAGGCAGCAGGAATCCGGTGTCATTGGATGTAGAATGCTGACAAATGGTGAATCTCCTCTCGCCTTTCAGTCTCTTGGGCACCAAAATCTTCTCTAGATAGCATTCGTTCCATGCAGCAATGATCATCTGGATCTCGTTGAAGTAGTCATAGTCCGTACGAATAAAACGAAATTGGAACAACTCTATCTTGAGAGGCGGAGGAACTTCTTGAAGAGCTTTGTACTGACGGGCCACCCTATATGGGTGATAAGAAGTAGCACCGGAAAGGCCCAGCAACAAGATTAGCTCATCATACTTGTGAGAGAAATGAGCCTCATCAACATAAAACCATTTAGTATGCCATAGGAACGTCTTAGGATTAGGATCTTTCAAAAAATTAATCCAACGGGCATACTGTTTATTTGGGGAAAAACATTCCAGGACCATAAATTTTTGTATGGGGTGCCTAAAATCGTCAATCTTAAATTGTTTTATATGGTGCCTAAACCCTCTTATGTGAGAGAAAAATCATATTTGCAAAAGTTCAGGGAGGGCATGCATGGTCCTTTCTTCATTTTGTTTGAAACGAGTTAATGACAAAAATGTTTTAGCTAAAACCATATTGACATAATTCAACCCATCACAAACTCGACTAACCACCCATGAAATTGAAGGATAATGGCATTTTTTCGATAATGAAAAACAATTAGCCCAAAAAATGTTAAAATAAAGATCCTAACCTTTGAAATCATTGATTGATTTGCAAAACACTTTGCCAAAAATGAAAATAGGCATGCAAAACAATTGGCTTCGACAACCTTCCTTACCATTTCGGCTTCAATTTTTAAAAACTGTGATAATTCAGAACTAGAATCTATACCAATAGGCGACCTAACAAGTTCCTTTTCAAGAGGCATTCCAATGGCAATACTATATTCCTCTAGTGTTGGAGTCAGCTCGTACTCACCAAATATGAAGGTGGAAGTTTGTGGACACCAGAATTGGGGCAGCGCCTATATAACATTAGAGTGGATGTTGATCTCTAACAATGGGAGAAGTCGGGCGATCCTAGCTTTCACATATCTCTGGCCGTCCTAATCTAACTAGTCCAACCATATTTTGAGCTCTTTTTTGGGAGTGGAAATGAATTGTACATCAGTTTTCCCCATCACATATAAACAAGACTGATGACAAAACCTATTGTCATAGACCGACAAAACCTATTGTCATAGAGTAAGTAAATTGCAAAGTGAAAATTCAAACAACTTACTTTCATCGGGAATGGATGACAATCACATAAACACACACATGAAGTGTGAGGCTTGATTTCTATCTAGATGGCTTAACAAAGTGGAGCTAAAAGGATGATCTAACTACCGCAGTCTTGCGTTCAACGTGTCAGGTCCTCTTAACTTTGGCTCAGTCGAATGGTCTCGCGGATATGGACAAATACATTCAACACCATGAAAAACTTTCGGGGAAGAGAATGTCAAGCTCTACATAGCAGTCTCGCTTTCAATGAAGTATCCTTCTCAACACCATCTTAAAAATCCTATCGCAACCTAGGTCCGGCAGCAGGTTGTGTATGCAATAGTGTAGTGCTAAAAGTAATAAAATATGCACAACACTTTAAATGCAAACAACACTTTTAATTAGGGAAAAATAAATCATTAATTGCAACACATCCCTGCAAGACAAGGGTTAGCAAAGACTGCTCTCCCTTATATCTCCCATCTACAAGAATATTTAACACTTGATATTAGAGACGTACATGATATCCTTACTGCCAAACAAAAACATTTTTTTTTTAAAAGAAAAATTGGCCTAAGTCCACTAAGAGTTTTAACAGCTTGTCCCCAGTGGAGTCGCCAAGCTGTCACGATCTCCCCGAAGCAAGTCAGACTACCTAAGGGTTCGATTAATGGACTATTAAGTTTAGACTTAGCTCGGGCTCTCCCAAGCTCATATCGATTCGCGACTTAGGTTTGAGTTTTTAGTATGCAAATGAATTTTAACTAGGAGTCGTCACTAATCAGTTTACGGTAGATTGATTAGACACCTAAGTAAAATAATGAGAGAATTATTTTACTCCTACGAATCAGAGACTTTGCGTATGAAGACTTGGTTATACTAGATTTCTCTAATGCCCTTTCGGTACCATTTCTTTTTATTTTTCAAAAATGTTTTTACAGGCAATTTGAATTTATTTTAACCTAAATCACTATCATGCAATGGGGTGATCACATAAATATTCAACTATTAGTAAACAATCAAAAGACTTCTACTAAAAATAAAAAACCACACAAAGCAAGCAATTTTTTTGGGTTTTCTTTTATTTTGAAATCGGAATTTTACTATATAACATGCACTTTATGACATAACTTTATTAACTAGCAATTTCTAATCAAATGAAGCTATCATGCAAACTATTTGACACGCACCTAATATTTTTGTACCTTTTTTATTAAAATTAGGAATTAATAAAAAAACCTAATTAAACTATTTAAAATGAGTCATTTTCTAATTTATTTTAGGGATTAATTTGACTTAAACCCTATCTTATCTTAGAAAACTATTTTTTAAGAAAAATGAGATTATTAAAATATGCAAACATTATCTAAGACCTTATCTAAAAAAAATAAAAAAATAGATCCAATCCTAATCTATTCCAAAAAAAATTACATAAACGAGCAATTTAAAAATGCAATCCTAATTTATGAAACCAACATATTCCGATGCAAGATTTGATTTTTAATTTTTTGATTTTTTTAGTGATTTTTCAAGACAATCAGTTATCGGATAAACGTTATATCTAAGCTAATCAAGATATTCATCAAAGAAATGATTAAAACAATTGAAAAATAATCATTCATCTCACGGATTAAATTACCGATTATTTTAACCTTAAACATTACAACATATGAGAAAATTCAAAATAATTAAAAATTTGATTCGAATTCTTATGGACCAAATTAATAATTATAATGATTTAATAATCAAAAAACTATCAAAATGCCCCAAAAATTAATATAATTAAAAAAATGATTCGAAGTTTTACGGATCAAATTAATAGTTATAATAATTTTGAGCAAAATTCTATAGATAATGCCTAAAATATTCATAAATTGAACATCGACATCTGTCCATGTTCCAATTTAAAAAATAATAACTAAACTTAAAAAAAAAAAAAAAAAAACTACCTAAGGGACTCAACACGACAGGCTTCGGCACGGTGGTGATGCCGGTGGAGCAGCGGTGGCACAGGCGCTCAGACGGAGGGCGAAGCGATGGCGAGTAGCGCCGGGCAGAGGGAGGCGTCGGCAGCGAGTGTCGGCGACGGGCAGAGGCGCAACAGCAGGGGTGAGCGTCGGCGACGAGCGCGGCAGCAGGGGCGAGGACGTCGGATGCCGAGCGGAGCTGCTGTGGTGGCAGGTGAGCGGGGGCGGCGGTGTCGCTGGCTGCAGGCGCGGTCGTTAGGGCTGCGAGAGCGGGTGAGGCGCGACAGCGTCGGGCTCTGAGCGGAAGGGACAGGCGGAGTCGGGCACGGGGTCGTGGGTTGCTGGGCTGAGCAAAGGTCGACCACCTGCGAAGGCAGTGGTGGCGTTGGACTCTAGGTCGTAGGTTGCAGAGGCGCGGCGGTGTTGAGTTCCGAGCGGATGCGTAGGCGGAGACCGAGGGGTTCCGGTAGCTGCTGCGGGCGAGCGACAGCAGGAGGGAAGCAGCAACGGCGGCGGGCTGAGGTGCAGGCGTTGGCTGGCAGCACTCGGCGTCAGGCGTCGGGTGAAGGCTACAGCGGCAGGCTTTGTAAGAATTATTGTGACCCACACGATATGATTTATTATATGGTTTAATAATTATTGAAATGCTATAAAATAAATAATTTTTGGTTACGAGAAGCTGCGACTCTAATAAAATGAAAAGGTATATTGCTTTGATGGAAGGCACTTTTTCAACGAACGTACAAATAGAGTCCGGTCCTCTCTCCATCCACAATGAACAACAATAACAGAAAGGAATTGGGTATTCTCTCCTCCATCGATATAATACATTAAACTATAGTGGGTTAAGGGAGAGAAATCAGATTTCTTTCTTTGGTTCGAGATTGTTCGGTTTTCTACAACGATCATCATCAAGTGTAACACTATGGATAAATGTATGTCTTTCATCTATTTGTGAAAATCATGAAGATCAAAAGATCATTGTTTACCTTGAATTTCCACATCAAGTATTATATGGTATAGTTTAACAGTTGGTATCAAAGCGTGGTTTATGACCTCATGATTTTTCCGTTTAAAGAAATATTATGATTTATGTATGATGATTTGTTGAATAATCCTGTTCATAGTATTTGTTGTTGTTGAAATGTTTTGGAGGGTTCTGTCGTTGAAACCCGAATGATGGAGTGTTTAAAAAAAAAATCCGAATGAAAAAGGACAAAAATGGAGGAATTCGGAATTTTAAGGGCAAGATAGAAACTCTCCGATTCCGGGCAAAATCCGGCGACCCACCGCTTGGTTTCGGACCCATACGGTCGCACTGCCATGAGGAACATTAGCCATGAGTTTTTCTGATATATTGGCGTTCGCCGGAGGCTAATCGAGCGGCGGAAGTCGCGGTGGTGGAGTTTTTGTGTTCTGAGAAATTTTGGTTTGATTTGAGGCCAATTTCTTGGTCATTTTATCCGAAACTTGAACCCATGTGGTCGTGCCGGCATGCTCTTCAAAACCCATTATTTATTTGTGTCTGGGATGGGCTGCCGGAGAAGAAATGCCGGCGAAACTGCGGCGGAAAATGGCGAAAACCGGCGGAAATCGTTTCTGGGCGCAAGGAAGAAGGCGCGTGGGCCTCACGTGCTCGCTGCAGTTGCAAGCGCGTGTAACCCATGCGCCATGCGCTCTCACGCTCGCTCAACCGCTACGCGCGTTGGACTCGCGCGTGTGCGGCACGCGCCCGCGGCGAATGCAGTCGCATGCCGAGCACGTGCCTGACGTACCGCGGTGCCGTTTTTAATTTTATTTTATTTTATTTTATTTTTCTGCCCCAGTTTATTTATAATTACGATTCTGCCCTTGCTGATTATTTACCATTTTGCCCCTGGATTATAAATTTATGATTTTGCCTTAATGGAATTATGTTTTTACTATTTTGCCCTAATGCTTTGATTACGTTTTATCCTTGTGTGCAATTTGGTAAATATTTATATTTTGCAATATTAAAAATTCATATTATGAATGGTTTGTTAGTCACCAAAGTGGCCAAACCTTGAAGTCTTTTGAATTTTTTGATATTGTAAATTGTTTTATTCAATTACCCATGATTAATTGATGCTATATATGAAATTGATATGTTTTATATCATTATTGGAGTTATGGGTATATTGAAGTTCATTTATTATAAGAACTTAGGGATTAACCCAAAGGTTAATTATTTTCTTATAATTCATGAACATGATGGTTGATAATTAATATGACTTGTTAAATTTGTTTGTATATCTAAGATATATTTACAATTATCAAATAAAAGTTATTAGCATCATTATGGTATATATATATATATATTTGTATATCATAGGATTGCCCAAAGGAGAACTATGATGTATATGTGTTGTTTAGTTTGAATCTGATTAGGTGATATTCTCAAAGCATTAATGTATGAGTATTTTCTTGCACATTTGCAGTATCTGTACCTGTTTCATTCCATTCGCACGCCTCATCTGTTCCCTTATTCAATGGGATAAATTTTCCTGATTGGAGTGAACAAGTCCAGTTTCACTTAGGTGTCCTGGATCTTGATTTAGCGCTTCAAGCTGAGAAACCAGCTGCTATTACTGATGAAAGTAGCGATGATGAAAAGTCTTTCCATAAAGTTTGGGAAAGATCGAACAGACTGAGCTTAATGTTCATGCGAATGACAGTTGCAAACAACTTAAAGACTTCTCTTCCCAAGACTAACAATGCTAAGGAATTTATGAAACTTGTGGAAGAGCGTTCTCAAACTGCTGATAAGTCACTTGCTGGTACATTGATGAGCACACTAACCATCATGAAATATGATGGTTCGCGTACCATGCATAAGCATATACTTGAGATGACGAATTTAGCAGCAAAGTTAAGGACTTTGGGAATGAATGTGGATGAGTACTTTTTAGTACAATTTATACTTAATTCCTTGCCTCATGAGCAATATGGGCAATTTCAAATGAATTACAACACTATAAAGGATAAGTGGAATGTAAATGAATTGACCAGTATGCTAGTTCAAGAGGAAACAAGGATAAAGAATCAAAAGGCTCATTCTGTTCATCTTTCAAGTTATCAAGAAGTTCGAAAGAATTTCAAGAGGAAAGGTGGAAGGAGTAAGAAGAAAGGACTACACGTCCTGAATGACTTTTCAAAGGCTTCTCAAATCCACAAGAAGGAATACAATCTTATTAAGTGTCATTTTGCAATAAAATTGGACACTTGAAGAAAGATTGTCTGAAATGTAAGGCTTGGTTCGAAAAGAAAGGTAAGCCTTGTGCTTTAGTATGTTTTGAATCAAACTTTACTGAAGTTCCTCATAATACTTGGTGGATTGATTCTGGTGCCACCACTCATGTGTCAAATACGATGCAGGGATTTCTTACGATCCAAACCATAAAGCCCAATGAAAGTTATGTGATTACGGGGAACAGAAACAAAGCTCCAGTTGAAGGCATTGGCACTTATCATTTGATCTTAGATACTGGGCATTATTTGGATTTGTTTCGAACCCTTTATGTACCTACATTTTCTCGCAATTTAGTTTCTTTACCAAGACTTGATGTAGCGGGATTTTATTGTAAGTTTGGATTTGAATCTTTCAGTCTATTTAAGAGTGATACTCTTATTGGAACTGGAACTTTATGTGATGGTCTCTACAAATTTAGACTCGATTATACTTTTGTTGAGACATTAATGACCTTGCACCATAATGTTGGCACTGAACGAAGTTTGGTGAATGAAAATTCTGCTTACTTGTGGCATAAACGTTTGGGTCATATATCCAAGGAAAGAATGCAAAGATTAGTGAAGAATGAAATTCTTCCAAATTTGGATTTTACTGACCTTGGAGTGTTTATTGATTGTATTAAAGGTAAACAAACAAAGCACACTAAGAAAAGTGACACAAGAAGCACAAAGCTTCTTGAGATTATACATACTGACATATGTGGTCCTTTCGATGTTCCATCTTTTGGTAAGGAAAGCTATTTCATAACCTTTATTGATGATTTTTCACGTTATGGTTACATTTATCTATTGCATGATAAGTCTCAATCAGTGAATGCACTTGAAGTGTATATTAAAGAGGTTGAGAGGCAATTAGATAGAAAGGTGAAAAAAGTAAGATCGGATAGATGCGGTGAATATTATGGAAAGTATGATGAATCGGGATAATGTCCAGGTCCATTTGCTAAATTCCTTGAAAGACATGGCATTTGTGCTCAATACACAATGCCAGGTACACCACAACAAAATGGTGTAGCAGAAAGGCGTAACCGTACTTTAATGAAAATGGTTAGGAGTATGATGAGCCATTCATTTTTACCCTTGTCTTTGTGGATGTATGCTTTAAAGACTTCTATGTACTTATTAAACATAGTTCCTAGTAACGCAGTTCCAAAGACTCTTTTTGAACTATGGACAGGAAGGAAACCTAGTTTACGACACCTGCATGTTTGGGGTTGTCAAGCAGAAGTAAGAATTTACAATCCACATGAAAGGAAATTGGATTCAAGAATGGCAAGTGGTTATTTCATTGGTTATGCAGAGAAATCCAAAGGGTATAAATTTTATTGTCATAATCATTGTACAAGAATTGTTGAATCTGGAAATGCTAGGTTCATTGAGAATGGTGACATCAGCGGGAGTGAAAGAATGTGTGATGCTTGCATTCAAGAAGTAAGGGTAGAAGTTCCTGTACCCAAAGCTTCTAAAGTTGTTGTTCCTAATATTATAGTGCAATCTAACAATAATCGAGAACAACAAATTAATGAACAAACACTCCATAATGGAGATGTCAATATTGAACCTCCAATAGCTAAGTCACAAGAAATAGCATTAAGAAGATCTTAAAGAGAAAGGAGATCGGCTATTTCTGATGACTACATGGTTTATCTACAAAAGTCAAAAATTGACATAAGAATTGGAAATGATCTAGATTCATTTTCCCAAGTCATGGAATGTAAAGACTCTAATGAATGGTTTAATGCCATGGAAGAAGAGTTAAAATCCATGCATCAAAATCAAGTTTGGAATATTGTTGAATTGCCTAAAGGATGTAAAAAGGTCGGGTGTAAATGGGTCTTTAAGACCAAGCGCGACTCAAAAGGCAATATTGAACGACATAAAGCCAGACTTGTTGCAAAGGGTTTTACGCAAAAAGAAGGCATTGACTATAAAGAGACATTTTCACCAGTCTCTAAGAAGAACTCACTTAGAATCATTATAGCTTTGGTGGCTCATTATGACTTGGAGTTACACCAAATGGATGTAAAAACCGCATTTCTTAATGGAATTTAGAAGAAGAGGTTTATATGGACCAACCCGAAGGCTTTTTAATTAAAGGAAAGGAACACATGGTATGTAAATTAAAGAAGTCAATATATGGACTTAAATAAGCTTCCCGACAATGGTATCTTAAGTTTCACGATACCATAACTTCATTTGGATTTAAGGAAAACACCGTTGATCGGTGTATATATATGAAGATTAGTGGGGGCAAGTTTATTTTTCTAGTTCTGTATGTTGATGATATTTTGCTTGCTGCTAATGATCTTAGTTTGTTACATGAAACCAAGAAGTTTCTCTCTAAGAATTTAGAAATGAAGGATATGGGAGAGGCAACATATGTGATAGGAATAGAAATATTCTGTGATAGATCACAAGGATTATTAGGATTGTCTCAGAAAGCCTACATTGAGAAAATTTTAGAGAGATTTAATATGAGTAAATGTTCAGCAGGAATAGTTCCAATTTAGAAAGGTGATAAATTTAGCCTTATACAATGTCCAAAAAGTGAATTGGAACGAGAACAAATGAAAAATATTCCTTATGCATCTGTTGTGGGGAGCTTAATGTATGCACAAACTTGTACCAGACCAGACATCAGTTTTGCTGTCGGAATGCTAGGCAGGTATCAAAGTAATCTTGGAATGGATCATTGGAAAGCTGCAAAGAAAGTTCTTAGATACTTACAAGGAACGAAGAATCATATGATCACTTATAAAAGATTCGATCATCTTGAGGTGATTGGATATTTAGATTTAGACTTAGCCGGATGTGTCGATACAAGAAAATCAACGTTTGGTTACTTGTTTCTTCTAGCTCGAGGGGTAATTTCATGAAAGAGTGCGAAGCAGTCAGTTATTGCTGCATCCACTATGGAAGCTGAATTTGTGGCATGCTTTGAGGCCTCAATTCATGGATTATGGCTGCGGAATTTTATTTCAGGGCTTGTGATTGTCGACAACATTGCCAAGCCGCTGAAAATTTATTGTGATAACTTTGCAGCAGTTTTCTTCTCTAAGAATGACAAGTATTCTAAGGGTGCTAAGCATATGGAGATCAAATACTTGTCTGTCAAAGAAGAAGTTCATAAACAAAGAGTGTCAATTGAGCACATTAGCACCAATCTTATGATAGCAGATCCCTTAACAAAAGGATTGCCGCCCAAAACATTTAATGAGCATGTTGAAAAGATGGGCATTATTGGATGTCATCAATGTTTGTATTATGATTGTATTAAGTTTATGTATTCGACACTTTGAGCTCACTTATATGTTTCTGATATTTCCTATTTTCTATTTAGTATACATTATGTAAATAGATGAATGTTAAACAAGATAATTTCTAAAGAAACATTATGGTTGGACTATTGCTGTACTTCTCATTTATGGATCATGTTAAGTAAAGTGTTATAGTTGTAGTACATAGAAGGAACTATGTCGATTAATGACATACAACCGCGATGACTCATATTAGTTTTCTTTACTTAATTGTGATTATTATGTGATTGCCAATTTAATGAAATTTTATAGCATAATGTTATTGTGCACATTATAGTCTTTATTAAACCATGAAAGGAAAATCATATGGGCTAAGTGAGAGAATGTAAGAATTATTGTGACCCACATGATATGATTTATTATATAGTTTAATAATTATTGAAATGCTATAAAATAAATAATTATTGGTTACAAGAAGTTGCGACTCTAATAAAATGAAAGGGTATATCGCTTTGATGGAAGGCACATTTTCAACGAACGTACAAATAGAGTCCGGTCCTCTCTCCATCCACAATGAACAACAATAATATAAAGGAATTAGGTATTCTCTCCTCCATCGATAGAATACATTAAAGTATAGTTCTTTGGTTCGAGATTCTTCGGTTTTCTACAACAATCATCATCAAGTGTAACACTATGGATAAATGTATGTCTTTCATCTATTTGTGAAAATCATGAAGATCAAAAGATCATTGTTTACCTTGAATTTCCGCATCAAATATTATATGGTATAGTTTAACAGGCTTCGGCGGTGGGGCTGCATGTCGCGGGTGAGACCAGCGGAGTGGCGGTGGCGGCGGCGTGGTGGTGGCCGGCGGAGGCGGTGCCGACGCAGTGGCCAGGCCGACGCAGACAAGCAGTCGGCCTCCCGAAGAAGATGAACAGTTGATGTCCTTTTCTTTTTTCTTTCTCTCTCTCCTGTCTATTCGCACGTCCTCTCTCTGCCCCCTTTCTGTACTTTCTTTTGAAAATCAAAACCCCTACTTTTCTTCGGTTGACCTTGACCCTAGAGAAAACGAAAGTAAAAACAGTAAAAAACCCTACGGAAGGGACCAAAAGAGAGCCCCCTTTCTCACGAATTCTCTCCTCAGCACGAATTTTTTTCCGCACGAATTTCTCGAACTTTTTTGGTCCTCCCATTACCGTACGCGCACGACACATTTTATAAGAGAGAAAATTAGATTTTGATGGAATATTTTATTTCCAATTTTACTTATACATAATCCTTTGAATATATCGTTGAAATATATGCACCCCGTGCAATATTTCATTTTGTATTTTCAAATATTTCATTCGAAACCTTCATTTTTACCCAAAACATGTTATTCGATGTATATTACATGAATATGTGAAAAATCTCACATCGTATAAAAAAAATCAACGTTCACCGTCGGTCTAATGCAAAAATGGAATAAAATAAAATAAATGCTCCTAAGATTATATAATATGCAATTTTAATTCTATTTTTTTGGGTAAAAATTAACTCATTTTTTAATGTAAAATTTAGACGTGAATACCATTAAAAATATTTATTTGTACTTTTTTCATCATAATTTAATATTCTGTAAAGAAAACAAAGCACTCATGATTCTGTCATGTCACGCAAAAGCACTTCGACCTGGTCCATAGGAGCTTGTGTTGGAAAAGATCAACTTTAAATATTCCACCATGTACTTTTCGTTGCTGTCCTTTTGTACCCCAATCTCTAGCATGGACTATGAAGCACGGACACGCTCGGGAACCTTCCGTGTCGTGTCGGACACGTGTCGGCGTGTCCGACACGCTCCGACACGCTCGGACACGCTCGGACACGCGGTCAACACGTGTCGGATTTTCCGACACGTGGTCAACTCTTCTCGACACGCGAGTCGGAGCGTGTCCGAGCAAGAGGCTGGGTTTCTGGAGCGGATCTGCAAGCGTGAAGGGAGAGTGAATCATTGGCGATGGAGGGTGAAGACGAGGCGAGGGAGAGGAAGCAAGGCTACGGAGGCGAGGCAGCAGCAGTGAGGCCGCGACGGTGAGGCCGCGACGGTGAGAGAAGGCTGGAGGAAGAGAGAACCAGGCGACCGAGATGGCCGCGACAGAGGACCGGAGACAAGGCTACGACCGCAAAAGAGAGAGGATCAGAAGCAAGGCAGCGAGCAGCTGCAACGAGATGACCAAGAGAGAGTAGGGATTGAGAGGAAGAGGATCGTACAATGGAGGAGGGAGCGGCCGTTTTCCAAGAGTTTTCAAGGCTCCTCTTGAAGGGTTTCTAAAAGATAAAGAATGGGTGCCGTGCAGGGAGGATGAGCACAGAAGGAGGAGGAGGCTACGATTTAGTTTTCCAAGGAGGGGGGTGCCGTAAACGAGGAGTCAAAGGAGGATGAGGCAACCAGATTTGGGTTTCCAAAGAGTGCATAAAAAAATTTAAAAATGAGGTACCGTGCAAGGAGGATACACCTAGGAGGAATAGGTAGCTAGTGTTTGGATTTTTAAGGAAGAGCAGGAAAAATAAAAGTAAAAAATAATGGTGCCATGAAGAGCCAAAAAAAAAAATTAAAATGGGATGCTCGTCCTGGGCGGGATTTGTCCCTTTTTTCTTTTCTTTTTTGGAGGGAGAGGGTGGAGGGTGATTTCAAAAAGAAAAAAAGATGGATAATGTTGAATAATAATAAATTATGATCATCATGAAAAATTATAAATTTATTTAAATAAATTGACTCTACTTTTTATTTTTGAAATAATCATATGTATATATAAAAATATTTATTTAATATTTAACGTGTCGGAACGTGTCGGAATTCTCTACTTTTTTAGAAATGACGTGTCGCGTGTCGTGTCGTGTCGTGTCGCGTGTCGCGTGTCGCGTGTCGGTGCTACATAGAGCATGGATTATGACATTCTCTCAAACTTCGTACCAAAGTGATTAAAGTACTTACGAAACTGGGTTCGACAAAGATTTATCACAAAAGTCAAGGTCAACGATTGTGACAAAATCAATTATGACGAGAAAAATTATTAACAATTCAAGAGGAGCCAAAATGTTCATATTCAACAAAACAAATCATGCATAAGTAGTCATTCACTTCCGAGCCTCACTGTAATGCCATAGCTTTTGATAACTGTTCACCGTAAATGTCAAAAATCCAACATGAGATGTCAATAAAGTGGTAAATTCAAAAATTATGGCATTCAAGTAAATGTTTTTAAGAGTAACGGCATTCTTGTAATCAATTAAAAGATATAGCACTATAATGAATATCTATGTAGCACCGACACGCGACACGACACGAGTGTCCGACACGACACGACACGTCGACACTTCATTTCTAAAAAATAGAGAATTCCGACACGTTGCGACACGTTGAATATTAAATGAATATTTTTATTTTTAATTAATTTGATTCAAATTCATAAATAATTAATTAATTAAAAAGCCTATAATAAATTTACACTAATAATATTAATAAATCAATTCATTTGAAATTCGAAAGTTATATTCATAATTAATGCGAAACATGTTTTTAATTTTAACAAAAATTATTGATAAAACTAATAATTAATAAGAAATTAGAATCAATTTATTTAAATAAATTCATGATTTTTTAGAATGAT
This sequence comes from Eucalyptus guilfoylei, assembly GCA_016097605.1. Lineage (NCBI taxonomy): Eukaryota > Viridiplantae > Streptophyta > Magnoliopsida > Myrtales > Myrtaceae > Eucalyptus > Eucalyptus guilfoylei. Next base: position 41,978,924 of record CM027864.1, on the reverse strand, counting down.
CAAAATTTATCATTATTTAAAATTCAATACTTTTACTTTTCGAAATTATTTTTCAATTTCATTTATTTAATTTTTCTATAAAAAAAAAATTCCAAATCTACTCTTTCTTTCCTTTGTCGATTTCCCTCCACCCCAAACTTATTTTACTTTTTTCCTCCCAAAACCACTGACAGACAGCTGTCAACCTCACTTCCCCTCCCCCAAAACTCAAAAGACACGCCATCTCCCCCTCTTTTTATTATTTTTTATTCCCTTATCACAAACCCTAGTGACCCTCTTTTTCCTCCTCCTTCTACCGCTCGCACAAAAAACACCGGACCAAGACAAATACGCAGATAGCAGACCTCGCTCCCCTCTGTCGCACCTGGTATCGTTTCTCAGCTTTCGGCGATGGAGCGGACGCGACGCCGAGGAGGAGGAGATGCCGTCGCCGCCGCCGACGCTGCCGCTGCCGCCGCTCGGCGCCCCCTCGGGCCCCGATCCCTTCCTCTTCTCTTCCTCTCTCTCGCCGTCTCTCGCCGTCGCTCGCGGCCTCTGCTCCCTCCTCCTCCCTCGCCTCCACCCGGAGTCTTCCGGACACGCGTCGACACGCGTGTCGAGAAAAGTTGACCGCGTGTCCGACCGTGTCCGAGCGTGTCGACGTGTCCGACACTCTCCGACACGTGTCGAACACGACACGGAAGCACGGGCAACGTGTCCGTGCTTCATAGATGAATATCATATATGAGTTATGGCACTTGTTATATTTTCATCCCTATAATTGAATTTCCAAGTATTCAAAATCTAAATTAGTATGAGATTGTGAATATTATTTTAATAAAAGAAAACGATTTTCAGTTGTTGTTAGGTGATAAGTTGAAAAGTTCTCTAAACTCATTGAACGTTTCAAGTTAATCGTTGAGAAAGAGTAATGCTAGATGTACTAATTAATATAATAAATATCAGTGAAGCTACCTCTGGTACATGTAATTCATTTAACGCTATGGCCATGAGATAATTATTTTGTTTTCAAAAAAAAAATTTATTTAGAGAGAGAATTTAAGAATATGTAACTCTACTGTATATCTGTGATTTATCATAGCTTGGATTCTTTACTTATAATGCACCATGCGATCCTATCAAATCATTTCTTGACGTGGTTCGACAAAGCAAATTAACTGCATTCTTGCAGCCCCGACTGCAAGTGCCAAAGTTCCAAACTCATCCGCGTAAAGCTAGATGCACGCGTTGCTCCTATGACCAACTTTGGCCTCGATGAGAGTGACCCCGCGTTTGCGGTTAGCTTGGAAAATGGATGGTCAATCCTCAGCCACACATCTTGGATGAAAGAGACGGAGACTTGTGTCTTGCTCGGAAACTTCCTAGTGCTTGTGTTTGAGACGGAAAACAGTCTTTGACCGTCACACCGTGTGAGACGGTGATGCTAGCACCACTCTTTGTGGAAAGAATAGTATCCCGCGCCATTTAAGCCGCCATATTTGACCACCCCCTGTGGAGGGAAAAATCTACCAACGAAAGTTGAAGATCTTGTGATGGTCTATTTCCTTTATTTTCTCACCCACTTCAATCTCTATCAACTACTTTTTTTCTTTTTTGGCTCCATGCACTACTAAAATCCAACCATGACCTCCACAGAGGACGGCTCATACGTCTCATCTTCAACAATGGAGCTGAAGCAGCCAGCATCCACCATGTCTGCACAGCCTCCTTCAATCAGTCCTTTTCTTCTTCATCTTCCTTCTGTCCTCTGTCTTCTCATCCTAATGTTCGACCTCTCAAACGCTCAATACTGCTACGACACGGGCAACTTCACGGCCGCCAGCACCTACGCCAAGAACCGGGAGCTTGTCCTCTCTTCTCTCCCTAGCGATGTGGCTTCAAACGGCGGGTTCTACTCTGGGAACGTAGGGAACGGCTCGGACGTTGTTTACGTGCTCAGTTTCTGCAGAGGCGACTCTTCAAATGACAGTTGCTTCAAGTGCATAAACTCTACTGCTGAAGATTTGAGGATCAAGTGTCCAAACCAAAAAGCTGCGGTCACCTGGGGGACAGGAGATCCTCCTTGCATCATCCGTTACGCTGATAGTCCGATGTACGGCGAGAAGCAGGCATTTCCGACACTACCGTATTATAACACAGGCAACATCACGATGGATCAGGATCAGTTCGATCGGACATGGAGGAATTTTACAGAGGAGCTGGCAACAAGGGCTTCAATGGGGACGTCAGAGCTCAAGTTCATAGGAGGGAGAACGGTGTTGCCGAACACCCAGACCATGTTCGCGCTGTTGCAGTGCAGCCCTGATTTGTCTCAGATTGATTGTCGGGTTTGCTTGTGGGAATGCATAAATGATTATCAAGATTGTTGCCATGGAAGACGAGGCGGGGGTGTTAACAAGCCGAGCTGCATTTTCCGATGGGACTTGTACCCGTTTTTCCAGTCTGATCCCATCAATCTGCTGCCATCTCCGCCACCACCAACTGCAGTCACCAAGGCCGACCCTGCTGCTCCTCCACCTGCAAATGCACAAGTCACCAATGGTTGGTTGAATTTCAATGTTACTGCTGATTTTAAATTCATGAATCGCAACTCTCATTCAAAGTCCGTACCTGCTATGTGGGATAAAGTTTTATCCGAGACAGATGAAGTTGCCTATCCATGTATCAATCAATGGGGATTAGTCGAGTTGAATGTTTGGATGTTTATGCTATATAAAGAATCATTTTTAATCTGAAGTGTCAACAATCATGAATTTCGATTTCAAATTGGATTAAACGCATTGCTTGATGTTGGCAGGTACAATCTCGAAGTCATTACGCATTGTGGTTGCTGTGATAGGTTCAGCAGCTCTCTTTGTTGTGGTAATTGTCTCCGTTTGTTGCTTGATTAGAAGGAGAAGAAGTAATCCATTGATGGTCTCATCTGGTTAGTGGATTTATTAATAGTTTTGTGTTATTCATCTTAGTTCTGTTTGACTGACTTCTTATCAAGCTTAGCATAAGGATTAAGTAGTGTGGGAAGGAGAACTGCGTGATTTTGATTTATATTCGCCTTCTGAGAGATGGTACGGGATCTAAAACCAATCCTACGTTTTTGTTAAATAATTACGAAAACCCAAATGGCATGTTAAGAACAATAAAATGTTAACATTTTTTTTTTCTGATCGGATTCTGGAGATCTCATGTTGATTGCTCTGCATTTTCTTCAGCAAAAGACGAGGTCAAAACTGCTGAAAGCTTACAATTCAAACTAAGCGAGATCAGGGCTGCCACAGATTCCTTTTCAGAAGGCAATAAGCTTGGAGAAGGGGGATTCGGGAAAGTGTATCGGGTATAAGAAGTTGGCTGTATCTTTCTCTTTTTCTAAAGAATTTTAATGATAAATTTTCTAATTTTGTCTCTCTAGCTATAAGAATGACTCTGGTCAGCGCTTACTTGTTATCATTAAAGGTGTCCTCGGCACTCTTGTGTGGACGACGTAAACAAACATTAAATATCGCTTAAAAGTTCAGGAAGTCATTAACCTTAAATAACAAATAAAGGACATGACTTGAAGAGTTCGTGAGATCTTGTCACCATTCACAATTTTTTTCAGGGTAGGCTTCCCAACGGGCAAGAAATAGCTGTGAAGAGGCTATCCCAAAGCTCAGAGCAAGGCCTCCAAGAATTTAAGAATGAGATTGTGTTGGTCGCGAAGCTTCAACACCGGAATCTAGTGAGACTGCTTGGATTTTGCTTCGAAGAAGGGGAAAAGCTACTGGTATATGAGTTTATGCCCAACAAAAGCCTCGACTACTTCGTGTTCGGTTAGTTCCACTTCACTGGCTTCATGCTGAGCTCTTAAGTTAATGTCCGATATAGATGATTGAGCGAATACTTGTTTACCATATCTTATATGTCATTTCAAATCTAACTCCTAGACTTCCTATATTATACTTGCTCTCGTTCACATCCTTAAATCACTACTTAGACCTTGAGAAAAGCAAACAATTGGACTGGCCAAGACGTTATAACATAATATCAGGCATCGCTCGAGGGATGCTCTATCTTCATGAAGATTCTCGGCTTCGAATCATTCACCGTGATTTAAAAGCTAGCAACGTCTTGCTGGACAACAATATGAACCCAAAGATTTCGGATTTTGGCATGGCAAGGATTTTCGGAGTTGATCAAACTAACGCAAACACTAGAAGAATCGTAGGAACCTAGTAAGTTTTGCATTTTTCCAAGTTTACTACTAGGTTCTTCTGGTTAAGAATTGATAAGGGTATTAGTTTAGATGACTGTTATCCATACATTTATGGTTTTGGTGGTGGTTTTCAGCGGTTACATGTCCCCGGAATATGCGATGCATGGGCAATTCTCTCAAAAGTCCGATGTTTACAGCTTCGGCGTCCTCCTCCTTGAGATCATTTGCGGCAAGAGGAATGACTACTACTACCAATCTGATGGAGGTGAAGCTCTTGCAAGCTATGTAAGTTTTTTTTTTTTTTTTTTTTTAAATGATTTAATTGTTTTGTGCTCACAAGCAACGATATTGTTCTGTGGTTCACTTGTTGTGTCCAATTGAACTGCTCTAGGCTTGGAAACATTGGAGAGACAATGTGCCTTGGGAAATCTTGGACCCGGTATTGGGAGAATCTTATTCCAGAAGCCAAGTGCTAAGATGCATACACATTGGCTTTCTATGTGTTCAGGAAGATCCGGCTGATAGACCGACCATGGCAAGCATAGTTCTTGCGCTGAGCAGCCAAACTCTTAGTCTGCCAGTGCCACGGGAACCTGCCTTTTTCCTCCGAAGCTGGACGGAACCACCAAAGAACATCATAGCAAATGACCAAGGACATGATCAAAATACCAGCGGCTCCACACCTTTGTCGGTCAATGAAGTGTCGATCACTGAACTCTCCGCTCGATGAAGCACATGAACATCTATTTATGACATGATTTCATCTGCTTCTGAAGCTAATTATGTGGATGTTCCGTCCAGAAGTACTATTTAGTTTTACATGAACTGTTTGATGAGTGCGGTTGTAGTCACTAATAAACTGGTAGTAAAGCGGTTGTTTCCTTTTCTCTTTGTATTATGAACAACTTTTGTCTCTTAGAAAAAAAATTTTAGTCATGATAATATATTTATGCTCTCTTTCTCCAACTCTTTTGCCCGTTTCTTATTCTCGAGTTCGCACCAGATTCATTTCTGGTACGAACTTGGACGTTCAGATTTGTTGCTTGCATTTCGCTGATAGTTAGTGTATCGACTGGAGAGATTTGTGCATGAAACCATTTGAGCTTCATACATTTCTTCTAGCTACCCCTTGCCCAATGTTGCCCCCGCCACGCTGAAGCACCATCTTTGGCATTGGCATAACCCGGTCAATGGAGTGTCGATCACTGAAGTCTCCCCCCGCCATGCTGAAGCCCCGATGTTGCCCCCGCCATTCTTTTTTTGGAGATAGGAAGGTTAGAATTGGAGTGGGCGTGGTTGGTGGGAGAGAGAGATCGACATGGTGATGACGGCGATTGAGATGGTGACGACCAATGGGAGTATTGGGCTGTGTGGATTTCATGTACCGGTGTTTGTTTTGGGTCACTGTTAGTGTAAGTGTTTTTTCTTCGTGAGATATATGATGTGTACATTTAGCTGACCAGTAACTTCATGGATGCTCGACAATTGTCCGAGCAGTAGTGGTACGGCTAAATCTTCCTTTTGCTAATTTACCACCTAATTGGCATCATATCAACCTCAAGTGTAACTGAAAAATTAGAAAGGCAGTGTTACATTTTTCGATCATATAAAATGGATGGAATTAATTGAAGCACCCGATTATACTTATTGGATAAATTTGTGATCAAGATTAATTGCGTAATTTCATTTTATAGCTTAGCAAATTGAAGATCGTAAACTCTAAGGGTATAAATAATATTCAAACCGAATTGAATTGAAAATTTTGGATATTTCCAATTCTATTGTCATTCCAATTTGGGTAGTCAGCAAAAAAATATGTACCTTGACAATTCGGTTTGATTCAATTCAGGTACAACACCCGCGTCGACCCGAACCGCATTAAAGAAATCCTAAAAAATTAAACAACTCAAGATGAAGAATGCATTAATCCAAAATGAAAGCTCAGATTATGAAAAGCAGAGTGCAAATGGCATCTTTGATCTCACCAAAGTCTCCAACCTAAACTGTATCAATCTCTCTATCTTCTATTGCGACCAACCTTTCCTGTCTAGAGGGGAAATGACATAAGTTTAGAGGTATGCTTAAATGATGACCTTAAGGCATTTGATGAATTGCGAACTCTCCCAAAACCTTACCTCACGTGACGTTGGGGCATATGATATTAAGTTAAATTAACGCTGTAAGGGTTTTCAAATGATGAGTTGCCATAAGCTTATTGTGGCTAGCTAAAAATCAAGTGAGGTATGGAAGTATACCTTACTTCCTACAAAACTAGAGAATTTAAGGCCAAAGACTTAATTACATTAGTCAGTCAACTAGTGCCCATTCGATACATAATTTTATTTAATTATCAACTAAAATGTTTAGGCAACCTCTTGTAATTATCGAACATAAGTTTTTATCCCTTACCATGCTAAAATGAAGTGGCGATCAATATGTTGAAGCAGTTGCCTCTAAGACTATTCAAAGCCTATTGTAAAACCTTAACAACTTGTTTAATTTTGAGCACAATTTTTTTTTATTAAGGATTTTCACACATTTTAAGATAAAAGTACTAAAAAAACCACTTTTAAAGCTTTTTTTTTTTCCTATTTTTTAGAAAAAAAAATATTTTTTAAATTCTTAAATTTTTAAATTTTTAAAAATATTTTCTAAATGAATTAATTTTGTAATCCGAAAATAGGGCCCAGTCAGAACATGGGCTGAACTTAAGACTTAGGGTCTAGGCTAAGGGGCGCAATTGAGCTCATCCTCAAGCCCACTCCAATTCTAACCTTCCTAAGCCCACAAAGCTCACTACTCGTCTTGGCCGCTCACCGCACTCACTCCGAGCCACTAAAATAACCTGAAAACCAAATCGTACTCTTCATGCGACCAGAGACAAGAGGCCATGAGCCGGCCTGTCTCCGGCCTTCACTCCGTCGTCGGTCCCCCTGCCGGCCTTCACTCCGTCGTCGGTCCCCCTGCCGGCCTCGTCCATTAGGCTAGTTTCGTTGGCCACGTCCCAGCCCCTATTTTCATCACCGTCCACCACGAAGACACGCGACACGCAAAAGATATAGCACGCCACTCCGCGGATGGCAGCAATGGAAGTCCACACACATGTCAAACGACCGACAAATGCCGGAGGCTTGGCGCGGAACAAGGGCAAATTTCGTGAGTCATCGGCGGAGGCTCAAGCGTGTCCGTCGCCAAAGGCCACTCGTTCACTCTCCGTCTCACCCTCTCTCTCCTTTTAAAGCCACCAGCACGCATGGCAGCTGCCGCTGCCGGCGTGGCCCCCGACCAGACACTCTCGCTGGCTCGACCGCCTCTGCTCTGCCTTGTCTCCTATGCCTCCGTCCTTTGCTAGCGTCGTCTTTTCTTCAGCTAGCGTCCAAGACAAAGAGGAAGGGAGGAAGAGAGAAAAGGAGAGCGCCGGGCTAGGGAAAAGGGATGATGGGTTCGTCCACCTTTTTTTTTTAATTAATAATAAATTTTTTAAATTTTATTATAATTAACTTTTTAAATAAATGTAATGCAAATGCTCCATATACTTATACAAATTAATGATTTTTTTTTTTTTGCTAAGGTGTTGACACCTAAATTTTGCCGATCCGATTATTTATTTAGGTGCATAAAAAATTAGGGGTTAATTTTATCCCCGAAAAAATATTAATTGTATAAAGCGTATAGATTTAGGTGCATTTATTTTAATTTACATTTTTTTTACATTTTATTGGACCAAGTGGTGGATGGGTTCAAATTTATGTTTTTGATTTCTAGTTAGTTGAGCTAAAGCCCACAAAAGAGCAAATTAGCCAAATCCGTTGCTTTTTAATTAATTAATTATCTTATGAGAAATTGAGATTTGATGCGATATTACGGTGATTTTTCGGCATTTAAAAAAATCATATTGCAATCTCATCTTTAGTATTTTGGTGATAAAATCGTTGGGAATATTAAGGAGGATAATGAATAATCTAAAATATTTTGTTGCAGATGGAGATTTCGAAAGATTTTAGAGTTGGATAATGGAGCTTTATATTTAATGGTTGAGTCAATTATCTGGAAAATCTTCACAAAAATGTTAGATTATCTTCAATCGCTGAGTCAATATATGAAATCTTCGTGGCTGAACAGATTGATTGGTTTTGTTTTACCTATAAAAGGGAGGCTTCTTCGGTTTTTCGGAAAGGAGGAAGGAAAAAAAAAAAAAAGCGAAGGAAAGAGAGAGAAAAAGGGGGGTTTTTCGGTTCTTAGAAAGAAAAAAAAAGCAGAAAGAAGAAAAGAAGGCAGAGGAGAAAGTACAAGGGGGCAGAGGGGACGACTGTTCATCGTCTCCCTCGCCGCTCACCCCCCCTTTTGCAGCGTCCGTCCGCGAACACCGCCTCATCGCGCGCCCGAGCCACCCCCGGACGAGCCCACTCCAGTCGTAGCAGCCGTCTCCCCCACGGCGACCCAGGCGCCGATCGCTCCCGACTCGCGCCGCTTGCCGCCCCGAAGCCAGTCGCGACCGCCGCGTCGCCCCGAGCCCCCGACACCGGAGCTCTGCTGCTCCCGATCCGCGCAATTTGACGCCTTGCTGCTCCACCGACGCCTTCACTCGCCGGTCACTGCTCGATCTGCAACAGCAGTGACCCGACGACTCTGTAATTTCGTTTTCAGCCGAGATCCGACGACACCGGAGCCCTGTTGCTCCCGATCCGCGCAATCCGACGCTGGCGACCCACGAGTACCGTCCCGACGCCACCGAACCGCACGCCGCCCGAGTCCTCCGTCCCCGCACCCGCTCGGAGCCCGACTTGCTGCCGACTCGTGACGCCAAGATCAGGTCCAAGCTCCCACACGCCCGAGTGACGACCGCCCGCGCTCACATCTCCGCCCGACGGCCTGCTCCTCTGCCTAGCTCCGGCTGCGACGCCTCTACCCGCCAGTCTGCTCGCCGCCGATTCCCCTCGCCAGACCTTCGCCGGAGCTCCGACCGCGACGCCCTCCGACGATCGGAACCCGTTGCCCGAAGACCAGCCGCACGAGCAAGCCGTGTTTGGGAAGGAAAAGAAGAAAGGAAAAAGAAAAAGAAAAAGAAATTAGGTAGTTTTATTTTCTTTTTCTATTTACTTTATTTTATTTATTTCTTTTAAGTTTAGTTGTTATCATGTAAATTTGAAGTGATCTTCATTTCATGAATTTTGTAGGCATTATCCGCAAGGTCTTTCCCAAAATTATTGTAATTACTAATTTGATCCGTAAGATGTCGGATCATTTTTTTTTAATTATATTAATTTTTGGTGTTTGTTAATAGTATTTTAATTGCTGAATCAATATGATTATTAATTTGATCCGTAAGATTTCGGATCAGATTTTTAGTTATTTTGAACCATTTTTCGTGATGTTTAGGGTTAGATAATCGTTAATTTGACCTGTGAGACAACAGGTTATTTTTCGATTATTTTAATACTTTATTTGTTGAAATAATATGGCATGAACTAGGATTCGATTTGTTTTTGGGAATATTTCTTGTTATCATGCATATCTAGAATAGGGATTTTATTTCGAATTTAGAAAAATATAAAAACAAAAAGTGCATTCATTTAGGTTGTTAGTTTTTTTTTTTATTTGAATTGCATGTTTAATTATTAGGTAATTTTAATTTCGAATTTCATAAAAAGAAAGCACAAAAAATATCATGCATGTGTCACCTAAAATTAGGTCATCCTTTGCACATCATTTAGTTATTGCATATTTAGGATCATTTAAATGTGTGACATACTAGGATAGTTGCATTAATATTTGCTCATCATTAGCTTGAGTCACGTGAGTAACATTACATGATATATAATTTGCCTATTAGATTGCACGTTGCATGTTGTGTTAGTATAGATATATTTTTATACATCATTGCACTACATTGCGCATAAATTAGGTTTCATTAAAAAAACAAAACATTGTTTGCTTTGTGCATTTAACTCTTTTGATGCAAATTGTTTGATTCATTGAGTGTTTAATAATGATTGAGCACCCATGTGATCACCCTTCTGCATGATAGTTTTTAGGTTAAATTTAATCCAAGCTGCTTGCAAAAACATTTTTGAAAATAAAAAGAATGGTACCGAAAGGGCATTAGAGAAATCTAGTGTAACCAAGTCCCCGTACCCTTAATCTCTGGTTCGTAGGAGTAAAATAATCCTCCCATTATTTTACTTAGGTGTCTAATCGACCTACTGAAAACTGATTAGTGGCGACTCCTAGAAAATAATCATTTGCATGTTAAAACTTTAAGTTGCGATTTGGTATGGGCTTGGGAGAGCTCGAGCTAAGCTTAAAGACTTAGCAATCCATTAGCCTAAACTTAGGTGATGCACCCGAAAATTTAGGTCGCGACATAAGGTTTAAAAATTAATCCTCAATTTTCTATGTAATTAGTGAATAATTAAACAAGTTGCCGAAGGTCCTCCTCAATCGCTCTTTTTTTTTCTTATTCTTCTTCCTCACTTTTTTTGCTTTAGGTTTGAATTTCTGGGTGAGGCACAATAACGATTTCGCTTTCTCCATTTATTCCGAGTACAATATTGTTCTTGCGTGCTTGGATTGCAGTTTCTTCTACGTGATAAACCGCAGAATTAGCCATGAGTTCACGGATGAGGTTTTCGAGCAGAGCAAGCGGTTTTTTTATTTGCCGATGAGAGCCGTCGACTCGTGATCAATCTCTGAAAATGGAGACAATATATGGTCAATGCTTGATCAGCGGCGTTTTGGCTCTGTTAAAGGGGACTGTTCTGTTGTACAGGAGGCTTGGGAAGGAAAAAAGGAGGCTGTCGAAGAGAGGGTTGGAGACATGAAAATATCATCACAGAACTCCATTGAAAATTAATTTCATCGTTCCAACCTCTAAAGCTGCTCAAGAACACTTCCTAATTGGTCTTTGATGATGAAGACCATGACAACGACTGCAGCGATGACGGAGGGCGGCAGAGGTGGCAGGGGCGGCGGCGGCGGCGGAGGTGGGGGCCAGGACGCAGGCGGAGGCAGTGGCGAAGAGACTAACCATGTAAAATGGAGAAAGGCGAACTCTATCAAAAGTTGCCACTTCATTTTAGATAAATCAGGAAAGAGACGCACAACCACGTTTTCCTGATAAGGAATGCGAGCCTCTGTGGCCCCCCTCTTCCTCCTTGTTTCCAAAATGTTCAAACCCTAAAAACAATAGCAGAACTAGAATTTCGTCCCATCAACTCTAGCCACCGTCTCTCACTGTCAAGCTCCCCCACGCTACTTCAGCTGCTGTCGCCGCCGCCAACAACTGAGCCTCCTCTCTCTCGACCACCTACAGCTATAAAACTCGGCAGCACAGCAGCACCCCTGTGGAGGCTTCACGTCCAGATCTCGAAGCTCGAAAACCAGATATCCGGCAGATCTGGACGCGACGGCTCCTCCAAGGTCATTGAGGACGGAAGGCGTGGCCGAGGCCCAGTGGGAATGGAGGACCCGTCGAGCTTGGTGGCGATGCAGCAAATCGAGTACAGAGAGACAGAGAGACAGAGAGAGAGAGAGAGAGAGAGAGAGAGATGACAGGGGCCTAAGGGGTTGGGAGAGGGGACGGGAGCGAGATCGGCCGGGGTCGGAGCCCATGGGGAGGCGGCCGAAGCTAGAGGCGACTCCGTGGGGGTGGTGGGGCGGGGACGGGAAGAGGTCGAACGAGGAAGGCTGAGGAGCGGAACCCGGGGATAGGAGTGAGGAGAAAAGAGCCGGAAATTTCGGGTCGGGTTTCGGATAGGGTACATTGCTTGGTTTTGACTCTCTTATTTATTAATGGTGGTTTCAGGCCCAAGGTCGATGGAAGCACCGATATCATTGTTGGGAAGCACCGAAGCTACACTTCAAAGGGATGAATTTTTTTTTTTTTTGGTAACCGAGGATCCGCCCGAGCTCCCTTTCGCTTACACTAATCAGGTTCACACGACCCACCACTGCCCGGTGGCATTGTCGAGCCTCGCCACAAGCCGCTATTTATTCAAAGGGATGAAATTTGTCATTGAAATTTTCAAAATGAAGGAAAACTGAAAACCTAAACCAAACCGAATCTTGTTATGGGTTAGGATAGGGGTGACAAATGGGTAAATTAGGTCAGGTCGAAACTAGTCCGACGCATATTGACCCAATTTCATGTAATACAATTTCGACAATCCATACTCGACTTGATCCTGACCCAACCCATACCTAACCAAACTCATATTAGTAAAACACATCCAAACTTAACCCTAATTATGAAATAAATACCAACTCATTTAACCCATAAACTCTTCATGTTAATATGTTATTTGGATAAAATTTTATATCAAATTAAAAGAGGAAATGGCTGCATTTCTATACTATTAAGTAAGTAAAATAGCTAAAACAAAATCTATCTTAAGTCCCATTACTTATTCTATTGGATCTTACGGAGCCTGTTCATGTACGATATAGTAAAATAACAAAATATGAAGATGTAAGTTAATTAAATGAAAATTGTAAAATCAAAAGAAAACCAAAAAAAAAAAAAAAAAAATCAAAGAGACTGAAGGTGACAACACTGTTTTATTTTATTTTACTTTATTTAAAAATCTATTTTTTAATTATTTTTTATTTTTTTCTTCTATGCCCAGTCGTCGGCCTAGCCGGCAACTAGCTAGAACCGAGCTCAAGCCTCGACAAAGGCAAGCAAGCTCGAGTCTAAGGTTGGAGCCACGCCAAAGATCTATGAGGCTTCGATCTCGCCAAATTGGTGAGCTCAAGCTTGCCCGAGGTCGATGACCTCAAGCATCGCCGACCTCCAGCGTGCTTGTCCCTCGCATGTGGCTAGCCACCGATGGGAAGAAAAAAAGAAAAAGAAAAACGGAAAGACAAAAAAAAAGAAAAAGAGAAATAAAGAGAAATAAAGAGAAATAAAAAAACATTAAAAACATAAAAATGACCTATTTGTAATTAACTTAAAACTTGTTAGGTAGCCTATTTAGCCTAAGACCTATTTATTATGTGGGTCGAACGTGGTCTATCTCACATCCACTTAGATCAATTTGTTTCAACCTTTTTTCTTTTTACAACCTATTTTTAACCCATATTTTCACTATTGAGTTGACTCATTTATAATTCACTATAATAAATATGAGTTAAAATATGGATCCGTGATCCAGTTTGACAGCTCAAGATTCGGGTCAGATGCTGTTGAGGTCTCAGTTCGGGTTGCGGCAAATGCATACCCAAAATGTTTTCCGTTTGGTCCGATTACGGATCCGGCACCGAAAGGTTCGTCTTGCATGAAAATGCATGGTAAAGGACACGTGGCTCATTTGCAAGCTGACGCATTTGCTAGTGGACGCGCGTTGTATGACCAAGCTTATCTTGAGAGACTTAAGAGAGATTGGTCCATGTGCTATGATTCATCCGACGATAAGAGTGAATTAATTCTAAACTTTTGGATCATTTACTAATTCGGTCATTTTATCTAATTTTAATAGAAAATTACTGACGACATGGCGTGATATGTGCTAAGCAAACAATTTATGCATTTTTTTAAAAATATTTACTGAATATTTCCTTTTTTTTTTTTTGCTCGAATTTGGTTGTGTGAATTGATTACTCGGAGTCACTCTTTTTTTAATATATATTTTTATTTTCATATACATATATTTATTTATATGCACATTTGATTTGTAGACTAAAATTCGCGTAAGGACCGGAAAAGCACACGGCCCAAGCTGGTCACGCAAAAGCAAATTGACCCGGGCCACAAGAGTTACGTGTTGGAAAAGATCAACTTCCAATATTCTATAGTTTCCTTTCGTTATAGTCCTTATTTTCCTCCAATCATGTTTATACGATAATATTATGTAATATATACTCTGAACCTTCGAATCAATTGCTTAATGTAAATATGAAATCGTAATTGGTTGGTCTTAGACAAAGATCAACGTCTCATCGCAGCAATGAAGATGAACGATTGTGACAAGCTTAATAATATCTAAGACGGTAGAATTCCACTTTAAGGTGCTTAATTATAGTCACTATAACATTATAGCACTCCGACAACATCCAGGGTTTCTCAAATAATATAATATCTTACGCCTGGTAGTATTATCAATCCCGGAATCATACTAGTTGGAACACGGAGGGTCGAGATGAGCTGCTTCTTGGTGACTCAATATAGCTTCACACATTCGTAATTTGCCTCAACCCATGAACCGCTTCTTGGTGACCCAATACAGCTTCGCACATTCGTAATTTGCCTCAACCCATTTTCATCTCTCATCAAGTCGCTGAGAACCACAAAAGCAAGAAGATGTCAGTTATTATGGTCATTCCAGCTCACGGATTATCGTATCTCATGGCTTATAATATCGAATGGAATGAATGTACGTATAAAAAGAGTAGTAATGACAGCAATCTCCGTATAGTAATCCTTAGTGCCTCAAAGGGACGAATCACGAATCTCAAGATACACATGCATCGTCAAATAAGAAATGGACAGAGAAAACGATGAGGGTGGCCATGTGTATCGTAATGGGTTATGCTCTCTCCCCCTGATTGTGCCCCCGAGAAGTTGACGTGAAGGGTAGTGACGAACAGCAACAACGCAGCAGCGAGCAGTAGCAAGCAGCAGCAGACAGTAGCAACGAACAGCAGCCAACAGCGGTAAAGCAGCGACGAACAGCAGCCAACAACGATGAACAGCAACAATGCAGCAGCGAACAGCAGTAAACCGCCACAAACCGCGATGAACAACAGCGAATAGCAGCGACGCAACATGTTGCGCTGTCATTAAGTTCTCAACTCACTTTCCAAGGCCATGGAGAAATCTATCTTAAATGCCTACGTTTTCAGAATGGACGTGACCAAAGAAATTTTGGAATTTATCATTACAATCATTGAAAGATCAATGAGAAAAAATAAGAAGCTTCTAAGCAAAACGAGAGATCTCGAACTGTCTGAAGGAGATTGAATTCAAGGAGGAGAGTACGAGGAATGGAAAAATAAAATAACTCAATGCCCGTCTTTTGTACAGACAAGATGACAAGGCTAGGTTGGTAGATAATCCGAAAAAAGCTATATGCTTTGCTGGACATACGAGGAAATATGAATGGAAGGATCCTTGCCTTTCCCATCAAAATCTAATAAAACTTCGGTCGATCGCTAAGCCATTTTCAAGCCTGGATTTCTGGAGGTGCAGTTCATGACCTCAATTTTTAATACACGAGACAGAAATAAAGCGTCGCGGATTATGTAAGGACGGATATATCTCGTCATATATCTTGAAAAGAGGTAGACAAGAAAGAACTTATATCCCTCAATCCGATAATACCACATACAAATATTTTAAGTATATGAACAGCCTTCCATGTCTAGTGGACCAAAACATATTAGTCCGAAGGAAAGACACTTCGTACTTTTATAGGTAATAGGCGTTTAATCATTGTCCGTCAGTGATCTCACCGGAATGCCAAGGATCCTTTTACATCACCGTCTGCTAGGCCTTAAGCTCGGCGACCGCCATCTCATTAGCCGATGATGTCGTAGAAGACCGGTTGTTGGGGCAGTTCAAGAGCAACGGGGCCGCTCAACTCATGGACTATGGCCGCCATCGTGGCTCTAAGACTTGGATCTTCCTGAGCGCACGCCAAACCAATTTTGAGGCATCTACGAACTTCGTCCTCTGAATACGTCTCACCGATGGCTTGATCTAACACTGCCAGTGGCGCACTGCCACTCCAATTTTCCGAGGCCTAGAAACAATACATCGAAAAGGATTTATCAATGTCAAATTTGCTTAGTTTACCAATTTTCGTTTGAGTTATAGAGTCGATTTATACAACTTACATGGATAACAATACCCCTGCCCCCCTCTTGGTAGAAACAACCATTCTTCTCACCGATAACGAGCTCGAGAAGTAGGATACCGAAACTATAGACATCAGACTTCGGGGAGAATTGATGATGCACTGCATACTCAGGTGCGATGTAACCACTGCAATCCATGACACATTAGCAATATAACCATACATAAGCATAAAAAGGTTGAGAACAAGGCATGACAATACTTACGGAGTCCCCACAACTTGATTGGTGTTTGCCCGTGATTGATCGTCTCGGAAAATCCTTGTCAAGCTAAAATCTGAAATCTTCGGATTCATTTCACTGTCCAACAAGATATTACTTACTTTTAGATCACGATGGATGATCCGAAGTGGAGAGTCCTCATGTAGATAGAGCATTCCTCTAGCAATTCCACATGCTATTTTGTAACGTGTCGGCCAATTTAATTGCTTGCTCCTTTCGTGATCTGCACATATGCATAATCGAGATGCGAGTATCTTCAATTGATAAATCCTCTTAAATGGATCTCAAGCAAAGAACTATCTTTAGATTCCAAAAGATAGTGAAATACTCAACATGATTCAAGGCTAATCACATATTTGTCTCGACATGGAAAGTGATAGCTTAGGAATATATTGAAGTGCGACATACCAAATAAAAAGTAGTCAAGACTTCCATTCGGCATAAACTCATAGACAAGCAGTTTTTCTTCACCCTCCGAGCAGTACCCGAGTAGTGGCACGAAGTTTCGATGTTGAAGCTTCGGCAGCACTTCCACTTCGTTCTTAAATTCTTTGGCACCTTGTTTCGAGCCTCGAGATAGTCTCTTCACGGCTATTTGTTGTCCATCAGGAAGCGTACCCTGAAAGATTAGTGTTTTGGTGTTTTCATACCCGTGAATAGCTTCTGATAACAACTCTCCAAACTACCAAATCAAAGATGCACTAGAGACCTTTCGAGTATAATAACAAACAGCACCTTGAAAACTTTACCAAATCCACCCTCGCCCAATTTATTTTGAGGAGAGAAATCTTCTGTGGCGGCTCGTAAGGTGGCAAAATCGTACCGCGGGGGCTTGGCTGTCATTTGAATTTGGCCTACACAATGAAATAAATACGAGATGGTCATTTCACCAAAAGTCTAGCATAGTACATCCACCAGACATACGGTTTCATCATTCTCTCCAAGTATACGGCACAGGTACGTATTTCGTACCGCTTTGGTCTCCTTGGATAACCGCGTGCATCTTGGTCGCTTTCCTCCGGCAGAAACAGCAAGCAAGGGAGAGAAGCAACACGCCTTCGCTAACAGGAACTGCGACGGTGATCATTATCACCCTAAATTTATTGCTTTTGCCTACATACGTGCAAATCATCTGAAATCACTCTGTGTTTATGATTGTATGAGCTTTTTAGAAACTGGAATTGCTACCATAGGCTAGAGCAAATGTAAAATATAGAATAAAACAGGAGTACTCTTAAAGAGCAACTGTCCTGAAGAAATGAAGCTGTAATTTATACATATACAGGGGAGTAGCCATTAATCAATTAAAATCGAACCTTAAACAATTGTTATGTAAATCATCTATTGCCATGACTCGGTATTATTAATCCACCCTAAAAAAATTATTTACCTATCAGGACTTGACTCAACAGGACCAACAAACAATGTAATCTAAGACCAGAAAAATGTAATCTATATCTTTTTCTTTTGTAAAATTAATAAATATTTACGCTAATTAATGTTCCAAGGTCAACATCTTGATTCAAAATTGAAAGAGGAGAATTAGGAAAGAAATCCAAATCCAATTAAGCTGGACTCCACGATCTGTCCATCATGCAAAAATCCAATTCTTCTCCTAAATTCCTAAGAGAGTGCACCGATTTTGTTTATTGGGAATTAACCATTAATCGAATTTTTTTTTTTGTCGGTAACCATTAATCAATTAAAAAGCTAATCTTTTAACAAAATGTTGCAGCATAAAACCGGAGTCACCTCATATCTTCAATCAGCCAATCAAGTCTTTTTCTTTGAAGAAAAATAATATGAATAATAATGGTTGATGCTCCATGACTAACCCAGTGGATAGGAATCATCGATACGTCCTGAATCAAGATCTTGATCTAAAATAAAGCGAAAAGAGTTGAGGAAAAAGATCATAGGTTTAACTCGAGAAGTTATTATGCTTGAAATAAAGAGCAGTAAATTAAAGACAAACATGTACAGAAGCAAAACCATTTTCTTCGGAGCGACATGGAAAATTTTCCAAGACTCTGAAAAAAACTCCTCGAATACTGCAGCAAATCTCACTTACCCGCTTGAATACCACAAAATAAATGCTCGAAATCAAAATTCACCAAATTCATCATAATTTCCGTGATTATCCGCTTGTTCATCTCACGGTAAAGGATCACAAATACTTCACAGGCTATTATTGTGAAATTAAGAAAAAAATAAAGCTTGTATAATCAGCGTAATGAAAATTACACACAATCGGCCTTATCCATCTTTAATTTGAGTCATAACTACTTACACTCTCAGATCAATGATGTGTAAAGCAATTAATGTAAAATAAAAACATTTTTCACACTAACGGCGTATACTATATTTAATCAAAAGAGTTTAATCCTAAAGCCCTAGTCGGAGAGATACTTCTTTTGTAGAGGTTAGGTAAACCTGAGTATAGATTATTGGCGCACTGGACTAAAATTGTTAAAAAAAATTTAGATGTGCGCGTGCGGAAGCATAATTTTGATATTAGTTATAATTTTTGGTTAGTGACGTGTGCAAGTATATGGTATATTTTATAAAGGATGGACAAAGAACAAGATAGAATAATTTGATAATATAAGACATGAGATATGAGGAAAAATAATTTCATTAATTGATGAAAGTACGGTGGGGGATTCACCCCCACACACAAGGTGGAGGGTTTATCCTTCACGCACTCTCCAATGATCAAGTACTATCCTATTTATAGACGTGAATTCACCGCCATACACAACCGACATTGTACAAAAACTAATATAAAATTACAAACTTGCTTCTTTATCTCCTGCTCGTGCGGCTTCTTCGGATCTTCTGGTGGCTTCTCCATTTTTCTTCATTTTTCTAATCTCAGCAGCTTTTGTTGACTTTTCTTTCAAGATTTTCCATGCACAAATTTCCATGCACTAGACTTCTCTAGTTTGTTCTCCTTCAGCCGCTATTCTCCATTTTTTTATTGTTGCGGCTGCCCATCACTTTTGACTTTAGTTTGCTTCTTATTTGCTTGACTTCTTGCTGCCCACGTAGTCTTGCTGTCCACGTAGTACCAGAAGCTTCTTCGACATTTGAGAGTCTTCAATTTTATTCTCCTTTAAGCTAGTAGTTTCTAGATTTTATTGAAAATGGATCACCAATTTCCAACAAAAATACACGTCCTCGATCTGATAAAAAAGGAGAGTAAGGACGGAGGAAGAGAAGCAATGCAAACCCACCTGTTCCTTTAAGTCCGGTCGCCAGAGCGGGAGGCGGAGGCACCGGCGCCCCCTGGGCTGCGGTGTCGTAAAAGGGGTGGAGCTCGTACCTCATGTTGCAGCTCGGAGTGAGCGATATCCACCCCTGCTTCCCCTGAGGCAGATTAGCCATCACGAACTGGAGGCACGCGCGACAGTCTGATGCCGTCAGGTCCGGCATTCACTGTGCGAGTCCGTACAGCTTCTGCAAGCTCGTGAACTTCACCTCCGCCATAGTGACCTTCTTCCCCGACACACCAGCTGAAGCCCTCGTGGCGACGTCATTCATGGTTTCTCCTAGGAGCTACATGAACCGGGTTGGTTCGGTGACGTTCCCGGAGCTGTAGAAGCTCCTATTCGGCGATGGACCGGTTCGAGCACCGCAACATGCACTGGTCGTACCAGATTGCAGAGACTCGCCGGTTGGGGCATCTTTGTAGGATATCCTGTTATCCAGCGGCCACGCAGCCACTACACGCGGCGGTGAAGACGTCGCCATGGCAGAGGAAGAGCCCATAGGCCCAGTCAAGAGGGTTTTGGCCAGCGGTGGCGTTGGCAAAGCCATCGGTGCTGTTGCCGGCTGCCGCAGAGGAAAGGGAAGAGAGGAGGGCGTCGGGGTTTGACTGGTAGGTGGAGGTGGGAGTGAAGAGGGTGGCGTTTGGGCAATCATGAAACAGATATTCGGGTGCAGCTTCAGTACTGAAAATTTGGATGAAGAAGAAGGAGGAGGAGGTGGAGGAGAGAAAGAGGGAGAGGGTGGAGCAAGAATTCATTGCTAATAGGTTGAAGAATCGTTTGGACTCACATGTCGTCTCCTTCCCTTTCTTATTTATGGGGAAAAGGAGCAGCGTGAAGCTTTCCGAGATTAGTCTATGGGGACCATTCGCAAGATACTTTTTTGACTTACAGTCAAGAAACATGCCAATGTCTTCACGATACTGAAAATTTGAAAAATTTCAATCGTGTTAAGGTCGCTGGATTATAGAGCTTACCTTTGACAGGTAAAAGACGACCGCATAGGGGAAAGGACATGCGCACTACTGACGAGTCTCTTCACGACGATTACCCTTTTTTTCCACTTTAAATAAATTTTTTGACGGAAACCAAAGATTCTTCGCCTCTCGTGTGAGCAATGGTACCTTTTCATGAAGATTGCAACCCTTCTTTTCCAACTATTTTGTCGAATACTCTGATGGCTTAGAGTCTCTCTTACCTTGTTCAGCCAATTATGTTGCTTTCTTGGACCTTATTACGTTCTTAAACAGCTGCCCTCGACAACCTTTGGATGTAAAATAACAAGAGGTATTCCCTCCTTTTGGGGAAGAAAAATATAGAGGGGGAATTAAGGAGGGGCTGGGCATCCGTAAAAATAAGGAATGCGTGTTTTCTATCATGGAATCTGTTTACTTGTGCACTTTTGCCCTTTTTGATCTCCCTGGTGGACGTTGTCACTTTAACGCATCGTTTTCATCATGATGCACCGGCCATAAACAAACAACGTAGAAAAAGTCCGTAAAAATATAGGCCTTATTCTTATAAGTGGTCTTATTTAACCGACATACTGTTATCTAGAAGAACGTAGAAAAAAGTTCGCAAAATATAGGCCTCATTCTTATAAGTTGCCTTATTTAACGGGCCCATACTGTTATATTGATAATCTCTACAAATTATTATTTTATCATAAATTTTTTAGTTTAATTATATATTACAATTTGATATAATCATAATCATAAATAACTAGGTTAATCAAGTATAATATATATATAATAAACAGACCCTAATAACTTTGATGTACTTTAAAAAGATTAAACTGTTGAAAGTGCAAAGCATTTTTGAAATGTGAAATTTGAAGCTGCTTCTGGCTACATAAATAGCTCTTACTCCCCTCCCACCTAGGGGTGATCGGTTCCCAAAATTGCGAACCGTGGACCGGACCGTTTGGTCCTAGGACCGAGAACCGGACCGGACCATTGGTTTCGGTCCATCGGTTCCGGTCCGGTCCAGTCCGGTCCAACAAAATCGGCTTTACTTTTTTGCACTAAAGAATGATCGCCCTTTGAACCGATCAATCTAATTCGGTTCTCAGGCGACTCAACAAAACTAATCACACATGTTTCCACATGAAAAATATTCAAACTTCACTTGTGTGATTCACACTTCGTATATTTCACACTTAACTTTAATCATGAAGGCCATGAACAATTTGGCTAAAGGTTGTGCTTGGCTTAGATTTTATAGACAATCTCTCTTCTGCTCTTTGAATGTTTAGTCGATGTAGGACTCTTGGAGGCTTGAAGTGCCTTTTGGGTCTCTTGGAGCCTTAGTCTCACATCAAGTAGAAGATGAAACTAACAATGAGATTTTTTCTATAAATAAAAGAGTAACAAAAGGGGTTTTAATGGTCTCTTGGCCACATAAGAGGTTTCTACCTCAAATTGCAATTTTGGTTGCAATAAGTTATCATGTTTATATATTTTATTAATTCTATGTATATAAATTATATATAAAAAAATTTGTTCGGTCCGGTCGGTCCGGTTCGGTCCGTTCCCACCTTGGAACCGGGAACCGGACCAACCGGCCACTAGTTCTAAGATTAGGAACCGGGAATCGGACCGCTGACCGCGGGAACCGCCCAAAACTGGCCGGTTCGGTCCGGTCCAGCCGGTTCCCGGTTCGGGCGGTTCCCGTTGCACACCCCTACTCCCCCCTCACCCCTAAAAAAAGAAGAAGAAGAAGGAATACTATTCCTGATCGCAAGAGAATCGTTACTTTTAATCTATTTTTGAACAAAATGAAGGAATGATTGCTTCATCAGAATAGATATTCCTAAGAACCAAATGTAGCAAGCTTTCAGAAGCATAAAAAAACGTCTCTTATGCATAGGAAGTCAAGAAGAAATACAGAAAGTTCATGGATTTCCACATGTCAGTTTCTCCAAAACAGAAGTTTTAGTTTTGTTATTGTAATGCAGAATGTTGTACAAGATTTAATGGATACTCATGGGTGAACACATAATAATTTGGGAAGGAATTAGATCTCAACACCCAAAGGGAATCCAAGAGAAGAGTAACTAGGAAAAAGAAAGAAGAAAGAAGGAAGAAATCTTCAACAGAAGTAATCTACTCAGATTAATCATTTCCCCCATAAACTTTCCTCTTGAAATATCAAGATACCCTGTCTATCTTCAAGATTTCTCTGTGTGTTGTTTTACATTTTTCACCATCAAAACTCGATAGCTAGAGTTTGGCCAAATCCCAAAAATAAGCCCAACCGTTTGTACTCGTGACAAAAGTAACAAAACCTTTTAGACATCTCTAAAGCCTAACCTTCAACACCTACGACAAAAATAACATAACCTTTAACAAAAATAGCTCAACTATTTACCGTAGAACAAAGTTGACAACTGTTATAAATTTCATCCATTATCATCTTTAAATTGCCATGGGTACCCTTCATTGCACCCTGTGCTAACGTATACAGTGAGCGATTTCAACCCTCACCAAAAAAAAGTCATGTTCTATTTTATAATCTTGTTAACAAACTTTGTTTATAATCTTTCTTGCAAAATTTCTGACTTTCTGTTTAGAGAAAAGAAGAAGAAGAAGAAGTCATTTGTGGTCATGATTAACGGGGTTCATTGGGCATGTTCGCACAATGAGCTATGTAGGATGACCCAGGGCAATTTTAAGTGAGAATAGGAAGAATTGATCGCGGGTGTCATTGTTGTCCCATGAGTGAAAAGATGAGTTTGAAAGGTAACGTTATTTTGGTCCCATATGCAAAAGGCAGGGCTTATTTTATGATAGTACCATTAATGAAGAGCGAAATGGAGTCATGCGAAAGTACTGAAATAATTATATAAAAATGTGCCCTTTTTAGTTGTAAAATTTAGCTATACCATTTTATTTGTATATAAAATATACAGAATATTCGTTTTTCTTTTGGTTAGTTTCGTTTATTTACTCATGCAGTACGAAAGACATAATAAATGGACATTGGCTTTGAATTTGTAAACATATGAACTGGCTCTTGAGATCATACATGAGTCGCACGTTGAGATTGCAAATAAGTGATAAGTCTTTTGAGCAAAAACTTGAGTCAAACCAAATGATGGATTAAAAGTAGTAGAGTCAAAATTATGATTAATTTGCAAATGCAAATACAATTACACACTTAATTATACAAAATAGAATTTGAGTATTTATCTCTTGGATTTTTATGAAGAAAAAGTAAAGCATTTCTCTTTTTAATGGTCATATGTTATATATATTTGTACATATATATATGCACACATATATATTATATATAAGGAATTTATGTTCCTATCATATTCGGCAAGTTTTACATCAGTCCTTGTCCTATGAATATTGGTAAATGCGGTTCCTACTGTAATATTATACAAAAAACATCCCTTCCATTCTCCATTATGGAATATGACTAAAATTTCATGAGAAATGCGAGCATTGTTAGCCCTTTTATATTAATTTTAACATCTAGCGATTATGATTTACATATCCTAAGTAGTTATGGTTTACAGTAGTATAGTCAAGTTTTTTATTGCATGTCTTGAAGACGTAAATGAAGCAATTATTGAAATTCAAGATCTTTCCAATATTGAATACCCCTATCAATTATCTAAAAAAAATTGAAATAATGTCATTATTGGATATAATTTCATATTATACACTTTACGAAAAATCTCATATAACACTACAATACTTACTAAGAGAGAGCAACTTCCCTACTTTCCATTCACGTCAATGAAACATTCGAGGGCAATAACAGTAAAAGGTCCTCTGTTCACTAGAGCAAGCACTAAGTAGTTGACCAACATTACTTTAATGGTAGAACACGAACTAAGTGAGAAAAAGAAACAAAACGGCTACCTTTTTTTCCTTTAGCACTTTTTGGACTTCCTCAGAGTCCCATGACCTACTACGGTATTGAGGCTGCCACCGATTTTCCTCGCAAACAATATCCCTACCAAGATCTCTCAACTGGTCATGCATTCGGAGCTTATGATCATCTCCAACTTTTAGTAATGACATGAATCTCAATACTTCAATTCCTTCCCCAGGGAATAAGCCACAAGCATGCCACATGTAGTATGGGATTCTTTTGTCAGCGCAATGAAAAAGCAAGCAATATCCAAAAATATTTGTTTTTGTCTATCGTTTAATGCTTCATAACTTATCCTTAACTTTTCTTTCACTTTCCCATGAGGGACTCTTTTTAACTTGGCTATTGTACTTCTCCAGAATTCTGGCTTTTTTCCGCACAAATGTGAACCTAATATCTCAAGAGATAAGGGAAGCCCTCCAGTGGTAGCTATAACATCACGAGCAAGGTCCTCAAATTCACTTGGAGGAGAGCTCTTTCGAAATGCGTGTCTACTAAACAAAACCATGGAACAATCCTTGTCCATTTCCTTATGTTCATATTTGTAGTCCACCCTTACACTGTCAAGAATACTGATGTTTCTAGTGGTAATAAGGATCCTACTTCCAGAAGAAAACCAATTATGGTTTCCAGCCAAAGCCTTCAACTGATCATGATCATCCACATCGTCAAGAAGAATGAGGACTTTCTTATTGTGGAATGTGGATGAGATGAACTTAATCCTGTCATCGTTATTCGTAACTTCAATTTTTTCTTGTGATATATCAGAGATTAATTGATTCTGCAAGTACTTAAGTCCATTACGCTGACTTGATTCCCTAATATCTACAATGAAGCTACGATACTTAAACTGATCGGAGAGCTTATAGTAGATGGTTTTTGCAAGAGTTGTCTTTCCAATGCCTCCCATTCCATGGATTCCAACAAATAGGGTAGCATTAGAATGATTATATACATCTTTCATAACCTTCTTCACATGACCATCTATTCCGACCAAATAACCAGGAATAACTGACTCAAATTCTTTCTTCAACTCGCTCAACAGTCTTTGGACAACCGATTTCACCGATGCTCCTTCATACATATCAAATGTGATGAGTTCAGACATGTGGCAACAGTAATTTTGCGTTATTTGTCTAATGAGAACATAATAATAAACAAATTTGGGGATAAATTGAAAAACTTTTTTAAAAAATTGCTTTTGTCACGCCTCCATGGATTATGTTATTGCTAAGAATAAAGTGGGAATGTCGGTGGTTGCTTCACATGGCGTGCCCTAATCCATTATTACTCTGACACAATTTATTGAGCCGGAAGAAACTTGACGATAGTGCTAATGAATTTTGAATTGAAAACGTCATGAATTTGAATCGAAATTTAAACTCGCTGTCTGTTAAAGCTATCAAGGACGATGAGGATGACAGGTTGTGACTTCGAAAACTTTCTAGAGCATTTGAATAAGTAAAAGTCCAATAAGCCATCCCTGCACGAGAGTCCAACCATCTTTCATTATATATGACATGACTTTCGATGCAAGAGAAATTTGTGTCTTGTATTATCAATATGGAGAGTTGTTCGAAGTGCTATATAGTGAACTACCTGAATACAATCTCCATTTTGTGCAACTCTATATGTTTGCAAGTTTCTATGTGTGTTGTGAATTCAGAATTATTCTAGATTTGTGCTCTCAACTGTCATTGCGTCAACGGATAATAACAAACTGCTTTATTTTCCTTTTGAGTATCCATTTTCTATGAAATTAATTAACCTAACATTGATTTTATTGAGAAGTAGAAGAATGATTTTTCCCCAAAGAAAGAACATTGCCTCGATTTATGCAAGTGTATGCGATAGAAATTATGCATTGAAGATAGGAAAATTGCATTGAAAATTATTTAAACAACCATATAATAACGATAATCTTGTGACATCCCGATTTTCCAATTCTATTTTCAGTAAAATGAGACGGGCATTTCATCTGCACGTGTATAGTTCTTTTCTCTGAGTTGATCACTCACGAGAAGACTAGTCTATTAGGTGAAGTCGTTAAGGGATTCTAATGCATCAGACTCGAGAATTTGACCAGGAAGCGACCTTTCGACCGAGTTAATCTGCAAGGGTCAGTACGGCACAGTTAAAAATCGATTAGAGACCGGAGATAGGTCGACTCGACAAAGGCATGCGATCGAATGTGGGTGATTCCACCAGATTGCACAATTCTTGTCGATCGGCATTGGACCGACTTTTCTGTCGTTTTGGTACCCTGTGTTCGTATCTGAAACCTTGAGATTTCCACGATAATCGAGAGTCGCCAATGTGTCGAAGATGTACATTGTGGCTTGAAAATGATCGACCACAAGTCAAATGCACGAAAATTCCTAAAAGCTACCCGGTAGATTAGGACGCGCTAGTATCGTGCCAGAGTGAAATTAACCGTGAAATTGAAATCGAATTTTGAAATTGGAAGTTTTGTTGTGTTATAAATCATTTTAGGAACGTTAACTCATTTTCGGAAGATTTTTCATGCAATCCGAGTTTTTCGGCAAATAATCAAAGTATGGTTAATTTGGTTCGGAAAATTAGTAGGCCCGCTTTTGGTCGTACTTTTGGGACTCAAGATGGTTCTATGGTCAAGTGAACATGTGAATTAAAGTGTGGTGGCATTGGATTAATTTTATGGACTTCAATTTGGCTCAATTGGAAGTGGATTGAATGAAATTGAAGAATTTGATGTACAACTTTACAAAATTCGTATGCCATGGTGTATAAGGCAAAATGGACCCATTGGAGGATTGTTGTGGAAGATTTGAGTGAGTGGGAAGTGATGTCACGTGAGGTCATGGTGGGGCCTAAGTTGAGGAGATTTGGACAAGTCTAAGGTGCACAATTGCTCCCAAAAAGTGCCTCTCACATCAAGCCTTTATTCTTCCTTGAATCAAGGACTTTGCCTTGGGAAGGGAGAGAGAAAAGCTGCGTGGAAACCAGGAGCTCCGACTGCCCCTTCGCTCGCTCAACCGAACGCCCGCACGCCCGCCGGTGGCAGCTCCTTCGCCCGTCGCGCCTAGCCTCGTGCAGCCGCGAGTCCAGCCGCTGCTCCGCCGTTGTCCCGCGTTCTCTGGCCATCTACCTCGCCGTTCGTCAGCCACCGAGCCACCTGGAAGCCACCCGAGTAGCCCCTTGCCTGCACGAGCACCGCACGCCCACCGGTTCGCCATCGCCAGCCAGCCGAGGCCAGTAGCTCGCGCGTGCACCTGTGGCCGTCGTTCCCCACTGCTCGCACATCTAGCACCGTCGTCCGCCTCCATCCTTGATCGCCAGCCACCGTCGGAGCTAGCAAAGACCCGCCGAAGCCACCACCGAAGCCAGCTCGTCGCCGGTGTTGCTTCTCCTTCGCCTGCGCGCCTGGCCAACTCACACCACTACTCCGCCTTCGTCCGCGCGTCCCAGCACCGTCGTCCGTTCGTCCAGCTGCTGTTCATCATTGCCAGGGCCGCCGGAGGTCTCGCCTAGCCGCCGTGAGCCACCGCCAGTCACCGCCTGAGCTGCCGCCGTCCATCCCCGCCGTTTCTGCGCCTAACCAGCAAACCGACGCACCTCTTCCAGCCAAGGTCAGTAGCTGGAATTTCAGCAAGCTCCAGATCTTCAAGGCCCGTTTTGGGTGCCTTCCGGTCCTCTTTTGGTGCCGCCCCATGGCGGTTTGTCGACTGCCTCGCCGTTGTCTTCGCCGGAGACTCATTGGAAAGCGATTCCGGTGAGTTTAACTCACCAAACCTCGATTAGAGGGTTAATGATGCTTTAGGTGTGCTTAGTTTATGTTAAGTGTTATTAGGTGGTTAGTTTAATTTATTTAAGAGTAGATTAGATTAAGGTGGTGTTTAGTTTAAAGTATGTTTAATTAAGGCTAAGTAAGTTTATATTAGAATAAGCCTTGATTTGGATTAAATAAATATTTCGAGATTATTTAATAATTTAATAATAGATTATTATTCGAAATTTATTAAATTATTAAAATATTATTATTTAATTAATTTTCGGAATAAATTTAATTATTTAATAAATTCCGAAAATTGTTTCGGGACCCTAAATTCTTAGAATTTTACGCTGATCGCTGCTGTGTATTCAGATTATTAATTTGATGGTTGGATATTACAAATTGAATGTTGATTGTGAAAAATATGGATTTATTCAAAATAACCCCTGTGTCGGGTTTGACTCGAAATTGGATTTTATGGATTATTATTTTAATGGAAGCCTTGAGTGAAATGCAATGTGCCTTGGGCTGAGTATGAATTGTTGTGTGATAATTAAGAGGAATTGTCCTAAACTGTTGAGCTGAATTTGCCCCTTTATGGAAGGCCTCACGCAACGAGCTTGGGTCGCAGTTGATTCTGGGCCTATACTCATTCGGGAACACCATCGACATAGTGACGAAGCCGTGCTCCATGGGGGGAGGCGATGCCTGGCATTAATGTCAGTAGATAGCCGAACTGCGAGTAGGCTATGCCCTTGAGTGGCAGTGAATGACAATTGGAACGCATGTTGGGTATTGATTGACGCGCCGGATTATGGGACGGAATTGTGCGGCATGGTATGAGGCATGTCATAACGGTTCGGTCTTATAATCAGGACCCCTGTGATTGCCAGAATGCCTCTTAGGAAATGGGAAATGCCTTCTTATTGTCCATCCTCTTGTGTTTTGATTTATATAATGGAACCAGTTGGCAATCAGTATCGCACCAATAAGTCAAGCTTTGTCAACCACATGCTCAGAATCGTTGTGTTCACGTGGCTGAAATCCCTATGCACAAGAGAATCCAGAGATAATAATAGACAAGACCTGTTCCAATTTCAGTATACATAAATAAAACGGTGGATTTGTTGGGAAGATAAAAAGTGGAGAGAGAGAGATTGGGACGAGACTGCGACATGGATTTGCAGGCGAAGAGGAAAGGGAGGAGAAAATATTAGGTACGTGAGACGCTCCAGCCTGTCAAACAAGAAGGCGTTCGGAGCGCGACACGTGTCCTCCCGTGGGACCCATCATCTGAACTGAC
This sequence comes from Eucalyptus guilfoylei, assembly GCA_016097605.1. Taxonomy (NCBI): domain Eukaryota; kingdom Viridiplantae; phylum Streptophyta; class Magnoliopsida; order Myrtales; family Myrtaceae; genus Eucalyptus; species Eucalyptus guilfoylei. Next base: position 41,949,456 of record CM027864.1, on the reverse strand, counting down.
TGAGGAGAGAAGGAGCCTTTGTCTCTCTCTTCGAAAGGCCTGGCCCACCACTGCAGCTGCTCTGACTTGACGCCCTCTCTCCCCGTTAAACTCCGTTCCGTTACGAGTGAAAAAAATTTCCCTTCATTCAAAATGGTTCCGCGCTCTCTCTCCCCTCACTCTGCGCTTAATCAATCCGCTCCCCCACTCTCTGAAACCGCTAGCGAACCACCATGCCTCCCCCTTCGCCGTCCCCAGCCACCGCGCCGACGGCTCTGCCTCCGGCTCCGCACTAAAGCAATCTGCTCTCTCTCTCCTCCGTGAAGTGCTGAATCTGCTGGTGAACCATGACGCCGACGCGCCTCCGTCGGTTGCCTCCGCCGTTGCCTCCCGAGCCACCGTGTTGAGGCAATCTGCCAGCGAACCACGACGCCGACGCGCCTCCGCCTCTGCAATCGCCTCCCGAGCCGCCGCGCCTCAGCGCTGAATCAATCTGCTCTCTCTCCCCTCCGCAAAGCGCTGAATCTGCTAGAGAACGCCGACGTCGACGCCGACGCGCCTCCGCCGTCGCCTCCCCGACCCGCCGTCGCGTTTTTCCCTCATCCTCGCGACCTCAGCACTGTTCTCTCTTTCTTTTCTCCGCGAAGCGCCCCTGCTTGTGAACGCCAAGCCACCGACGTCGTCGACGCCGTCGCCTCCCGAGCCCCACCACCGCCTGTCAAAGCCCTATTGGCGGCTCCGATACGTCCTCTGCGTCTCGAAGGTTAGGGTTTTGCTACGGATTCTGCTCAGTAGAGTTTTAACTTCTGTTAATAATGTGCTTATTTGTTTATTGAAGTGAAACGTAGATGAACTTCATTTCATAGATGAAGAATCCCTTGCCGCCAGGTTTTTATGGCTTTTACGTGAGTCAATGGAGCAGGTCTTCCAAGCTCTATAATCTCATTGTCTTTGGAAAAAAAGTTCATAAAATTGCTAGGTTTGCCTTAAACTGAGTTGATCTGGAGTATTGGCTGAGAAAGATGCACGATTCTTTGAAAGTATCAAATGAACTATGATAAGTGTAGATCGCATATCAAGTCTATTTACAGAGCATATTTTGATCCAATTAGGTAGCTTGATCCAGCTCTGCTGTCCAGTCTGAGAGATTCTTTGTATCAGAGTTTGCCACCTAGTATAAAGTCATCTTTGCGCTCTAGAATTCATTCTTTTCATGTCAAAGAAAAGGTATTATCTCATAATCATTCTTTTCTTGTTCAAGAAACTGTATGCATTCTACTTTCTATTGATCCAAAATACTAAATTCGAAGTCTATTTCTCAAGCTTCTTCCGTTGAGCAGGTAATGCTTTGAGAAGGGTCCATATAGCTTGTCTCTGTGCAGCTCTCTGTTGCAGACATCAAAGTTGAGATGGAGCAGACTCTACAGAGGCTTGTTCCAATTGCCACAAAAACAGCGAAGTAAGATATCCCCACTACCGACCTCAAATGCTTTCAAGCTTGCCTTTGTTTCTTTTGATATTTCTGTTTTTGCTTCTGATTGCAGCAGAGCTCATCATGGCTTCGGATGGGTTGGTGAATGGGCGAATACCGGCTTAGTTAAACTCGAGAGCACTTTCTGTCATTTTTTAACCACCGCTTCCACCCAACCAGCACCTCTACAATAGTAAAAGGAACTCCATAGTGGTAAATTCATGCCAAAACATAGATGATGTGGTGTGTTGTTGCAGGTCTGAGGTAAACAGGAAGCCTCCTGTCACTGGATAAATTGAGCTATGATGTTAAAGACGCGTCTGCCAAAACCTGCTCGCCTTTACTGATTGCTGAAGACTAATGTTACAAGACATAAGTGAGAGAAAACAGCGGTTGGGAATCAGTAAGAGCTAGGATTTGGACTCCTTCAAGGCTAGGTTGAAGAAGCACGACAAACTGAGCAAGAGAATGTCATTGATAGAGTCAACGAATTTAGATGACTCAAAGGAATCCACATACCTTTTGATAAAGTAGAATGCCTTATAGGTAAAGAGATGGTCATCCCACGTCCTGCTTTTGTCTACAACCGTGTCCATAGAGTTCTAGAAGACAGCGAGCCCCATAGCATCCCTAGTAGATGGCTTTGAAAGAATTTGGGGAATATTCGCAATCTCCGTCACTCAAAAGTTCCTCCTACGACGTAGGGGCAACGCAGGTATGCTTTGGAAGCTGGAGAGATGTGGCTGGGAGAATATGCAAGGGAGGTGAATCATAGTGTAGTTTGAAAAGATGGTGAAAAGAATACGTGACATACTTTTGGTGTCTGTACAAAGAGTTAAGTCATATTGTTCAAATTATTCATTTTGGATGCATGGAGTTGCTCTTTTTGGAGGGTCCGTCTGCATTGCTTCACTCTACTCTGTCCTACTATTGCGGTTTCTTTTCTTGTTTCTTTCTTTTGTCCTTGTAATTCTTTCTATGGCGTTGATATGTAAACAGGTGGCACCGCAAGAATTCCATTTGTGAACTAAACACAACACTAAACCGCTCGCCGGTGCTCGAGCGGTAAGGAAACTTTTGTTCTAAGCATATTGGTTAGTATGGTTTTTATTCAGTCGTCTTCTCAAAACTCAAATGCCATTCAGTGCACAAGTTCGAACACGAGACAAGAACAGCATTATCAATTACCTCACAGGCTTTCTCCTCCCCACTCTTGGGACTCGATTTCCCTATGTGTTTCTAGCTTGGTTTATCATTTTGCTCTTGGTGCGTCCATTTGTGTTGGACTTTCAGTTGCTCTAGATGTTGGACTCGTTGGATGAACTTTAAGCTTGTGGACATATCAACATGTGTGTTTGAGCTTGTGGATGTATCATGCGACTTTGTAATATAGAGAAATGAAAGACTAGGAATTAGAAACCAAGATACTGGACCTAGTGAAAGTCAACCGACTTCTCTGTACTCTATGATCCAAATGCATTTGGTCCATGTGCACTAAATTCATGTAAGAATTACAAGCAAGCAAGGATCGAAGTCAGTAAGAATACTTGCAAATCTAGCTGCGCAAAACAAAAGGACAATTTTGAACTTCATCACTAGTGGCTATAGTATTGCACTTCAGCGATTCATGAAGTTGTACTCTATATTGCAAGCTTAAGCATATTAAGATCAACATTCAAGGGAGACTATAGTTTCCTTTAAGTAGATCAATGAATTGAATTGTAATTCCAAAGTGTTCACACTTGAACAAAAAGCAAAAGAAATTGACAAATCGAGAGGGAGGGAAGTAGCAAATGTTGGTCTCAATAAGTGTTGACAATTGTTGCAATCCCTGAGCTGGCTGCTGCAATGATCTTCCACGTGACCCCCCTTCTCAAATCATGACCCATTCTCATGACAACCGCAAGGATGGTTGAAAAGTGCTTCGAGCTGCTGAACCCATGCATTATGCATCTCTCATTGTACAGGCACCGGAGCCGAAGGCACTAAAAACATGGAATGTCATGAAAATTAATCTGAGCTTATGCTTAAACCTTGAACGCAAATATCATATCAACTACATTGGCCCACAATGATATGTGTGTGCATGATATTGGAAGAACAAAACTAACAACATAAATTGCACAAACGTTATAATTTAATAGTTCATTTAGGTAGACTAAATATCAGATACACTCCAAATAAAAGGCCTACCATGACCACACCTACATTGATGTCCATTGGATTGGCAAAGTTAACAGAAATCAACAGAGATAAGTCGAGTAATCCATAAGATTATAAGTAAATGGAAGAGGAGTCCTGAAACTAATAGCTTTTTACTAAATGGAAACAGAAAAGGCAGAACTTTTCTAGCCTTGATATAAATAAATAGGCATTCTCCAAGTAATAATGAAGAGTGAAACTACTACAAAGTACAGAAATACGGATATCGCAAAGGGATATTAATTACAACTAAGTACCATCAGTGATCACAATCAAGAAGAATTCTTCATTTGCGCCTTTAAGGGAGCTGTGCCTATGTGCATGTGTGCGTGCTTGCATTCGTGCGAGAGAGTCTATAACCTTCTTTCCTTATCATGTCTAACAAGTGTTAAGTAGCTAAAATAAAGCATCACCATCTTGCACATAAATATACCCCCTAGGGTTGTTTTGCAAGATGACCGAAATGGAGAGGAACCTGTAACTCAATCTAAATTCAAAAGCAGTAATCACAAAGGGACCAGCTATCCTCATGACGCCCACTCCTTATGTTTCCACCTCAAACGCCAGTAGCCGTAGGAAGATGGAACAGTGTAGCTAAAAGTATGAGGGAGGGAGGGAGGGAGGGAGGGAGGGAGGAAGAGTAAGGGGGGTGTGAGAGCAATACCTTGTGTAATAGAGGAAGAGTGGATAGCTCAATAGGCAACAACTCCTCAACTCGCTAATCACGCTATGAAACGTATTGTCCATGGAAGAAAAACTAGAAAAACATAGACACATAAAATTGCAGCTATTAACATGGTTTAAAGATAACAAGAGCAAGGAAAAATGCAAAAGTGGTAAAACTAGTTGGAAATTACACTTGCTAAGATCTCGATATATGTTCGGTGAATTTTGAAATGTTCAGAACAAAAATCAGAAAAATTAGATTCCCTTTGTCTGACGAGAAGAAAACTATTCATGGACTATCCTATCACCAATGTATAGTTAGGCAAATAAAATCTTAAATCTCTACATTACAAATGCTTCTTGCATTTTCATTTTATATCGTTGTGTAGGTCTCAAATTCTATTGTAACTGAAATCTCCTACTTGAATCCATGGTCCCTTTTCAGAACTGTAGTCACACTCCCCTTATATCACATGAATTCATCTGTTTCACTAAGACACCAAGAGACCAAATTTAACAAGTCAAATATCTTTTCTGTTGAGGTATGTGACCCCAAGATTTGTTACATGTTTTTACAACCAGATCCCCTGCTGTTGAGTAAGTAGTTACGCAACTATCAATTGGAATAGATATCAGTAGCTCCATTCATTGATTCTCACAACTCTATGATCACAAAATTCTAGCCAAAAAGGTTATCAGCGAGCACTAGTCATGCATCAGAGAACCCTCTTCAAAGCCTACTTCAAATATTTATATTAATACTTCTTGCATTTCGACTACAAACCCCAATCCAAACAGGTTATAAGAAACTAAATCCTACATATGCACCAAAAAACTTCCTTCAAACCAAACTAGAGGCAGATGGTTGCCCAAGTGGCTGTTATGCTAGTACGTATAAAGATCTTCCAGTTATGTTCAGGAGAAAAGAGTATCGCTTCAAGTCATTGGTTAATCTATTTGGGACAAGGAAAGGAAAAAATCTCAAGATTAATCTATATCAGTTTCCAAAGGCTTCTGTTACAATGCTAATTCTTAAAATGGTGAACTTTATAGAGAATGACCAGAAGCCAAACAGATGCTACTTTTAACATACATTCACAAATTCATCTATGTTTTGGCATGAATTTACCACTATGGAGTTCCTTTTACTATTGTAGAGGTGCTGGTTGGGTGGAAGCGGTGGTTAAAAAATGACAGAAAGTGCTCTCGAGTTTAACTAAGCCGGTATTCGCCCATTCACCAACCCATCCGAAGCCATGATGAGCTCTGCTGCAATCAGAAGCAAAAACAGAAATATCAAAAGAAACAAAGGCAAGCTTGAAAGCATTTGAAGTCGGTAGTGGGGATATCTTACTTCGCTGTTTTTGTGGCAATTGGAACAAGCCTCTGTAGAGTCTGCTCCATCTCAACTTTGATGTCTGCAACAGAGAGCTGCACAGAGACAAGCTATATGGACCCTTCTCAAAGCATTACCTGCTCAACGGAAGAAGCTTGAGAAATAGACTTCGAATTTAGTATTTTGGTTCAATAGAAAGTAGAATGCATACAGTTTCTTGAACAAGAAAAGAATGATTATGAGATAATACCTTTTCTTTGACATGAAAAGAATGAATTCTAGAGCGCAAAGATGACTTTATACTAGGTGGCAAACTCTGATACAAAGAATCTCTCAGACTGGACAGCAGAGCTGGATCAAGCTACCTAATTGGATCAAAATATGCTCTGTAAATAGACTTGATATGCGATCTACACTTATCATAGTTCATTTGATACTTTCAAAGAATCGTGCATCTTTCTCAGCCAATACTCCAGATCAACTCAGTTTAAGGCAAACCTAGCAATTTTATGAACTTTTTTTCCAAAGACAATGAGATTATAGAGCTTGGAAGACCTGCTCCATTGACTCACGTAAAAGCCATAAAAACCTGGCGGCAAGGGATTCTTCATCTATGAAATGAAGTTCATCTACGTTTCACTTCAATAAACAGATAAGCACATTATTAACAGAAGTTAAAACTCTACTGAGCAGAATCCGTAGCGAAACCCTAACCTTCGAGACGCAGAGGACGTATCGGAGCCGCCAATAGGGCTTTGACAGGCGGTGGTGGGGCTCGGGAGGCGACGGCGTCGACGATGTCGGTGGCTTGGCGTTCACAAGCAGGGGCGCTTCGCGGAGAAAAGAAAGAGAGAACAGTGCGGAGGTCGCGAGGATGTGGGAAAAACGCGACGGCGGGTCGGGGAGGCGACGGCGGAGGCGCGTCGGCGTCGACGTCGGCGTTCTCTAGCAGATTCAGCGCTTTGCGGAGGGGAGAGAGAGCAGATTGATTCAGCGCTGAGGCGCGGCGGCTCGGGAGGCGATTGCAGAGGCGGAGGCGCGTCGGCGTCGTGGTTCGCTGGCAGATTGCCTCAACACGGTGGCTCGGGAGGCAACGGCGGAGGCAACCGACGGAGGCGCGTCGGCGTCATGGTTCACCAGCAGATTCAGCACTTCACGGAGGAGAGAGAGAGCAGATTGCTTTAGTGCGGAGCCGGAGGCAGAGCCGTCGGCGCGGCGGCTGGGGACGGCGAAGGGGGAGGCATGGTGGTTCGCTAGCGGTTTCAGAGAGTGGGGGAGCGGATTGATTAAGCGCAGAGTGAGGGGAGAGAGAGCGCGGAACCATTTTGAATGAAGGGAAATTCTTTTCACTCGTAACGGAACGGAGTTTAACGGGGAGAGAGGGCGTCAAGTCAGAGCAGCTGCAGTGGTGGGCCAGGCCTTTCGAAGAGAGAGACAGAGGCTCCTTCTCTCCTCAGTCAGTTCAGATGATGGGTCCCACGGGAGGACACGTGTCGCGCTCCGAACGCCTTCTTGTTTGACAGGCTGGAGCGTCTCACGTACCTAATATTTTCTCGGAAAGGAAAGGGAGTGGCTAGCATGACTGTCCACTGCAGAATAACAGTGGAACGGTCAAAGGCTAGCCACTAATCCTTAAACCGATAACCGGTTTTAATTTGTGACCCCATGTTTCCTTTCTCTTTTTTTTTTCTTTTTTTTTCTTTTCTTTTTTTGACTTCCATGTTTCATTATATATCCAAGTATAAATAATTAAATACCAGCAACAAGCTCAAATTTAGAGATAAAATCAGAAGAAGGCCCACGAAATCAATTTTCTTGAATATGAAGAAAAAAATAAATATCGAATATAAATAATTACAAGTAAAAAAATATTATAACTTACGAAAATAATCGTTAATGTTATTAAAAAAATATATTAAATTTAAAAGATGAAATAATACTTGAAACATTAGCTTCGCAACTAATAACAAAATCATTGTGCAATGAAATAACTCATCATTCCTTTTGCTCAAACCAAATTGCTCTTGAAGGACTCTCCGATGACCTAAAATTTAGACAGTTGATATCAATTATGCATAAAACAGATGAAGCAAAGAAAAGACCAAAATAAGAATAATGAATTAGTAGAGAATTCCAAAAAAAAAAAAAAAGTAGAGAAAAAATGCATTTGCCATATGAAAAAGCCATGATAAAAACAGTAGGAGTGCCAAAACTTTCTTTCGCTTATTTAAATACCACAAATTTGAAAAATTGATCCTTTGAATATCAATTTAGATTTTCCTCATTGGAAAATCCGATGTGGACACTGGTTATCCGATGTGACTTCACCAACACCGACACGAACAATTTTTTATTTTTTATTTTTTTTTAGGCTTTTCTCTTTAGAGCCAACAAGAGTCATTGTGCTGGTTGCAAAGGACCAAGTCTAGGCTATCGGGGCCTCGCTGGCCACTAGCGAGGCCGCAAGGGCCTTTGCGGCCATATGGGTGAGGTTCGCCTCACCCTCATCAAAGGCCTTAGGCGAGGTCATTATGCTGCCCAAAGCGAGCAAGGGCATCACGACCTCCCAGGCTACAGGCGAGGCCGCGAGGACCTTCCCAGCTGAAGGCGAGAGTTTCATAGCTAGCTAGGGTCATTGGTGACCCTTGCTAGCCCTAAAGAAAAAAAGCAAAATCGAAAAAAAAAAATCAAAATAAAAAATTCCACATAGGATGATTTGTCAAAATTGGCACTCATATTATTAATTTTACTTCAATGTGGCACTCAAGTGAACAAAAAAGGAGTTTTGGTATTCAAGTGAATGTCATACAAAAATTTTGGCACTCCTACTACTCTTATCCCTAAAAAAGTCATAAGAAGAGAATGATTTTCTTGTCTTATTTAAAGGAACAAATCAAAGTGATAATCTTCAAGAAAAATGATTCAGTGTGGCCTTTTGATCGTCTTTAAAATTTGAGGTTGCAATAAGGAACATAGAAGTCAAGAAAATGAGAAAGAACGAAACATGAAATAAATGATTAAACCGGTTCAGGAAGTCCACCGGTTTCCTCCAAAAAGATATGTGGCTGGCCTTTGACCCTTCCACTGTCATTCTGCAGTGGACGGTTACGCAAGCATTTTCCAAGATGAAAAGTAGGGGGAGAGAGAAATTCGTCCCGTCCAATGCCTGCACCGTTAAACTTTCCTTTTCTTTTGTTAATTTATTTTCCATCAGAAAAATAATTTTCGTTGAGTATATTTAAAATGTTGATCCCACTTAGGAATTTGTCTCGTTCACTTTAAGCCTGTTAAGTATCATTGTATTAAATCGATAAACTTCATTTCACTACTGATTGTTTCATTATCAGTGATCATTTATCCTAAAATCTACTAAATATATAAACTTTCAGACGATTCTAAACCCAAAGAAAGTTAAGAGGAAATTCCTAATGACCTGATATCTTGACTCTTAAGGAGAAGTGGGCGAGGACCTTATAAGCCTTGCGATGCTTTCTAAATTGCATTTTTATGACTTTCAATGCACTTATTTCTTTGTTATTTCTTGGAAAAACCAAAGAGGAGCCAATAGCATTAGATTGGACCCATAATAAATATAGTCTATAATGGAAATCGACCAAAACAACTTTTGGTAACACCTAATTTTTTATACCCATTTGTCTTCATTTTGCTAGTAAATGAATACAATGGGAAAATATAATTGGATGATTCTCTAAATATATTATAGGACATGGACAGTGACTTACCATGCATTTGGAAAGGAAATATGTTGATGCATTGACCACTGATATATTTTATTATTTCTTGGACTAACCAAAGAGTTGCCGATATTGAATAAGAAGCAGTCAGGGGTATATTTCTATAGCCCTTACTACACGTCCTTTAAGGTGGAGACCACTTTAAACACATCAATGCTCACTATATTTTGTCTTTCCTCTTGTTTAAATTTCTTTTCCAAGTATGACTTTTTAACTCCACCGACAACTCTTTCTTGCTCCTTTGCACATTTCTTTCTTCCTCGCTCCATATCATTGATCTTTCCCTTGTTGTCATTGCTTCCCTCACATGCCTAGGACATGGATTTGCGAGAGAAAATGAAAAGTAGGGGGGGGAGATTCGTCCGGTCCAATAATTTGGACATAAGTGCTCATAACAGCTAAAAACATACAAAGCTCAGGACAATGAAGAGGGCACACTTAGTCCACTGCTTGCACCGCTGAACTGTCCATTTCTTTTGTTGATTTATTTTCCATCAGAAAATGCATTTTTGTTGAATATATTTAAGCTCTTAATTCCACTTAAGAATTTACGCCTCACTCTGAACCCGTTAAATATTACCGTATCGAACCGATAAACTTCATTTCACTATTGAAATGTTGCATTATCAATGATTGCTTTTCCTTTTTTATTTGTTTAACTTATTTCTAAAATCATATTATTAAAGTCTCTTGAAAAGTATCAAACATCTTGAATGAAGATCAATGAAAGATGAAATTTGTTTTCCAATAGCTTTAGTTTTGATGATACTCAAAAGCTTTGGGAAGAAGAGAAAATAGATGGGGCCCATTACCTAAATCTTAGGGAAAGTTCAAAATAAAGGCCTGAAATGAATCCATTTTCTCAAATAAGGACTTGAAATGGACCCACTATCTCAAATAAGGACTCGAAATTGACTTTGTTTCAAATAAAACCCAAAATTGGTCAAGTTAATCTCAATTAAGGACCTCAGCTCGCCAGCAGACATTTTACGGTGATTAAAATAGGGGTAATTTTGTATGAAGTTTGTGATTGGCCAAAAAAAAAAACGGAAAATTCCAAATCAATTAAATTTAGCTTATTCATTTAGATGTTTACGTTTTCTTCTTTCTTCTCCCTCGCTGCTCCTCAACCCAATCACTGCCCCGTTACTTGATTCTTATCGCTTCTCGCCTGCTCCTTGCGAGCATCAGTCTATTGTTCGCCATCATCTCTTCTTTCTAGAGTTTCGTTGTCCACAAGCTTTAAGTTCGTCGTTCAAGTGCACCTCTTAGTCGACCACAATGGCGAGAGGTTGTCTCTCTAGGAGGCGCTTCTGTTAGTAGCAATGGTTGGCGGCCAGGTAACGATGTTCGAATTTTAGTCGCATTCTGCTCGTCGATCTTTGTACCTGAGCTTCGTCTACATTTTATCGGTTCAACACCAGTGATTTCTAAGAAGATGGGAAAACAAACGGGAGGTGAGCTACTCGAGCTTTGTCATTCACGAATAGAGAAAAACTGAATAGAGAATTTGGGTCTCTACAAACAAAGGAAGAAGCATCTGGTTTTCTTGTTGCTTTTCAATTCTTGCCTCGACAAACAGAGAATTTGGTTCTTTGACTTCGTTCAGACTGAGTACACGGAACAAGGAAGAGCGTAGAAAAACTAGGGTTTTTTGTTTTGGTTTTAGAATTTGTTAATTTTGCATCAGATTTTTTTTTTTTTGACAAAATTGCCCAAACTCCGGCCCCCGGAAATATTACACGCTCGTGGACCGGCAAATATGTGGCTAACCGACAAGCTTAGGTCCTTATTAGAAATTGATTTAAACACTTTGGATCTTTATTTGAGACAATGAGTCTACTTCAGGTGCTTCTTTGAAACAAAGTCTACTTTAGGTCCTTATTTGAGAAAATGAGTCCACTTCGGATTCTCATTTAAAATTTTCCCTAAATCTTATTCTTTAAGTGAAAAATAATACTTTTGGCATGAACGCAAGCCCCACGATCAAACCCTTTTTCCCTTCTATTAAGGAACCAGAAAAGACGCGTGTAAGCATCTTTGTCGCATTAGATAATAGTTTTACCTCATCTCACTCATTAAGATCATAATATTAGGTGAGGGTATAGCGAATATTTCGGGAGAGCACAAGAAATTCTCAAGTTTTCAGCTTTATATTTATATAAATAGATAATGTTTAGAACTTAAATCGAGCTTTTTCAACCATAGAAACTAAAGAATTCTAACTCCACAAAGTTCATAAAGCTATCTCCTTACCTACATAGTCCCAGTAATCGCCTAATCTTTCGAATTACTATAATTTAAAAAATAATGTGCTTGATTTCAAATATGTTGAGTTTATATATAGTTGGCAATCAAATAAATTTGAATTTACCTTTTTAAATATTATGGAACGATCATGCCCATGCATGTTCTAAGGTGAATTTATTACTGCGTTTGGCAACATGATAATCTAAAAGTATGCAAGCTCCCGTGTACAAGCTTATATGGTGCCTACATGCACAAACCTTCTAAGAAAGTAAACTTTTGATCATCATATTCTTGTGAATGTTTGATTTTAATCTTTATAAATTATTTTAGTGACAAAACTAGTCAAAAACATATCCGTTAGAGTGATTAAATGTTTTTGATCCTTTAACAAATTAAATTCATTTTCTTAGATAATCCAAATCAAGCGTGCATTTGTGTGCCCTTTTCGGCTAGTTAATTGAATAAGCGAACTAATCTAGGAGGACTGATTCCTAATTTTTTTTTATCAAACACTATTTTGTTTTGGATATAATTTTCTACATCACTTGCTGATGTGGATTTTTTTACTGATATAAAAATGCCACGTCAAACAACTGACAATGTTTTTGAATGTAGGGTTAACGAGGTTAATTTGAGACTGGCTAGTGATTTTTTTAGATAAAAAGAATGTTCAGGCATATTTTGCATTGGACATGAAGTCTGGGATTTTTTTTTTAACGAAGAAATTGGGGGTAGATTTAGGACTAAATCCAACATTGAGGATTTTTTTTTTTTAGATGAAAAGTTCAAGGTAGAATTAAAACTAAGCTTAAAATTTGAGGATTTTAAGGACATAAGGCCTATATAAAAACAAGGAAGAGAAAATTGAGGAGTTTCACCTATTTTAATAAGGGAAAAGCTACCAAAAATCCTAAACTTTGTTCAAAGTGACAAATTTACCTCAAACTTTTTTTGTGACACAAAACATACCAAACTTTGCCAACTGTAACATATTTATCCCAAACTTTTTTTTTTTCGTGACACAAAAAATCCTAAATTTGTACCTGCATGACATATTTACCTCAAATTATAAGGCATTTTCATCTTTTACTTTAATTTTTTTTTTCTTTTTTCTTCTTTTCTTCATTTTATTTTTTCTTCTTCTTTCTTCCTTCCGCTGGCCATGGCAGAGGGAAGCCAGACTCAGGCAAGGGCCACCCTCCCCGGTGTTGGGCAAGGGCAGCCCTTGCCTGAGTTTGGTTGCCCTCCGACATGGTCGAAAGAAGGGAAGAGAGAAGAAGAAAAAAGGGAAAAAAAAAAAGAAAAGGAAAAGGAAAAATAAATATGACGAAAATGCCCTTGCCCAAAGAGTTTGCGGTAAATGTGTCATGATTGCAAATTTTGAGATTTTTTTTTTGTCACAAAATTTTTAGGATAAATTTATCATTCTAAGCAAATTTTGCAATTTTTGGTGGCTTTTTCCCTTTTAGTAATATAAGGGAAAATTTGTAATTAGATAGCAGATAATTTTCTTTATGTCCCTTTGCCCAATGACTGGGTCCCATCGGTCCTTACTTAATTTGATGCTAATGTTATTCTCAACTTAGTTTTTGTCCATCACTTATTTTGATTGAGTTGCTAGGCCGACCACTATTTTCTCTACTTAATTGTTAAGTTACCAATTTTTTTAAAATGTTAAATTATTGATTTCATTCAGTCAAATTTATCTATTACACAATTTCTTAATTAACCCAAAGCCAGATTAATAAATCAAAATTTACGATTTCTATGGGCAAATGTTTTTTCTTAGTTTAGTTTAGTTATTGCTCTAATATTTTGCCCTTCTTCTTGACTTGGTCAAAAAGTGGGCTTTAAAGACAAAGAAAAAGATAAAGAAGAGATGCAAAGGGGAAAGGGAAAGAGAAAGAGGATTTTGTGTACACATCACGGAATCTCACCAAGTCAAATTTACTTCAATTCGCAATGCCCGGTAAAGATTTAAGCCTTTTATTCTTTTGATCGGAGTGGTTTTCATAATTAGAGCATAAATTCAAATGTTATATGAAATTTGAATTGTGAAATTCGATTTTAGAGTTGTTAAACAGTGGAAGTAAGGGAATTGTAGAGCTGTGGATTTAAAGGGGTGTTGATTTGAAGTAGATTTTTATTGGGGCGAAATTTTGGAGTTTCATGCAAGTACTGCATTGCGAGTAATTGTGCATAATTACTTTGGAAAGCAATTTGTTGACGCGTGAAACTCATTTTGTTGAAAAGAAAGTTTCCTTTGGAGAGGGCGGCCCATGAAAATAATCGGTCACTAAATAATTGCTTTGGAAAGCAATTTGTTGATGCGTGAAACTCATTTTGTTGAAAAGTAAGTTTCCTTTGGAGAGGGTGGCCCATGAAAGTAATCGGTCACTGTCAATCATGACTTTGTAAAGTCCCCAACTTTGCCCACCCTTTTCTTTAAAGATAAAATGGTTTTTCTTACTTTGGTTCTAATTTGAACGAAAGTTGTTTAACTTCAAAACAGTGCTGAACTTGACTTCATTTTTGGCTTTGAAATTGAAATGACGGAGAATTTTAACTATATGGAGTAAAATTGTTGGAAATTAGAGTGCAAAAGGAAAAGTGAACTTGGAGGAAACATAGACGCTTCGACGGTAGGTTAAACAAACTTGCAGGGAAATTACAACTTTTTGCTTTTTGTTGTTTCCTCACACGTGTCTCGACAGTTCTCTCTCTCTCCCCCCTCCCCACTAGGGGTGAGCATGGTCCGGGTTGGTCCAGGCCACCCCCTAACCCTAGGACCAACCCGTACAGTGTCGGTCCTCAATTTTTAGGACCGAGGACCGACCCTATTGAGCCTGGGACCAAGGACCGGACCGACCCAATGGGTTCGGTCCGGTTCCAAGGTCAACCCGGGACCGATCGATAATTTTTTTCGTCTTGTTTTTTATACTCCCTAAAAAGCAAACCTACAAATTCAAATTACACATCCATCGACAATGCGGCATTGTGCAACTAAACTATAAATACCAATACATATTCAGCAAATATAAGATGACACAATAATGGAAATTTCATACCTGCTAACCGCTCATCGAGATATGGGACAAGATAGAAAGTTCTTGTAATCATCTATCTTTAATATTCATAACACCATATGCAAAATTGAAGAACAAAGAAGACAGAATGGAAGAGAACGTACTTTGGGGAAGGAAGCTGTGAGGAGATTTACGGCGTAAACCTCACGCCGTTTTCGATGTCGCGAGTCCGTGACTATGAGGACTCCTTGGTCCTCACGGTGAAGAACATACTGGACTGTGGAGGAGGATGCCGTGAAGACCTTGACGGCGTAAACTTCACGCCTTTTGGATGCCATCTGTCCATGACTGTGAGCCTAAGGAGTCAACAGCTTTAATATCATTTTACTTAGGTTTTTGTTTTTTTGAACAAACATTTTACTTAGGTTTGAATATATAAAAGAATTATAAATAATATAATACAATATACGGGGTTGGTCGGGTTGGGCCAACCCAAAACTTCGGGACCGGCGACCAACCATCGATGTTGGTCACCAATTCAGACCAAACCACCCAGCCCGTCATGGGAACCGGACCAGAGCCGCGAGGTTGGGCCGGTCCAAGGTCGGTCCAGGGTCGACCCTAGACCGTTGCTCACCCCTACTCCCCACCCCGTTTCTTCTCTCTCTCCATATTCTTCTTTTCCTTTCTTTTCTTCTTTTGCAGACCCCTTCTCAATTTTTCTTTATAAAAGCTTTCTCTCTTTTGCCGACCATAATCCTCTCTCTCTCTCTCTCTCTCCTTTTCTTGGCCGTGAAGAAGAGCTCCGTCCTTTTCCTTTTCGAGTTCTCTTGGCAATTATTGCATGCTGACAAATCGCCCGCCCCACTTGGGCGAGAATCCTCTACTTTTTTCAAGCCCAGATTTTCTTTGTCTACTTTGGTCGGACATAGCCAGAAACTTTAGGTCAAATCCATTTTTGGATCACTTATTCCCTTGTCAATATGGAAATTACTCTCTTGACCTCGTCCTGAAGGTTTTTTTATCGTTATTTGGAACACATTTGAGACTGGACAGAAAATTTAAGAATTTATTTTAGACTTTGTGGATTGATGTAGCATTGGATTTAAAGTTGATGATTTTTCTGAACAGGACAAAATAAAATTGAACCTAAAATTTGAGGGTTTTTAGGGAATTAGGACTTTAAAATGTTGACTTCACTAGGACATTATAAATAGAGTAGAGAGAGGGTGAGTGGGTTATGTTAAGAAAAAGAGAGAAAGAGAGAGAGAACTATATGGTTTGCTAATCACGCGCAGAGGATTATCTCCACAAGATTGCTAGCACAATTACGGTGGTGATTACCTACGAGTTCTTTTTCGTTCGAGGTGCGTTGATGGTGTGTATGAATTAGAGGCCCGACATTTGTAGGGCTCGATTTGAAGAACATTTGAATCAAGTCGTTTAAAGCGCGCTTCGAAAGGTAATCCATAAAATCCCGTTTGATATTCTAATTTTTTATTAAAACGCTCGAACAACATCTTTGGAGGAACATGTATAGTAGAATTTTGTCTTTGCTTTTGCTGCGTTTATGTCTATTTAGCCTATACATGTTATGTAAAATCCCAAAAGATAGTACATGTTATAACAGGCATAATTTAAAGTTTTTGATATCACAAAAAAGTTTAAAGTAAATATATGAGAGTATGATTTGAATTTTTTTGTGATTTTTTCTCTAAAATAAAATAATAAAAGACTTGAGAAAAAGTGAAAAAAAGTTAATAATCGATTTATTGAAATGAGGAAGAAAATGAGAGGAAAGAAAACACTTGTATGTAAGAGATATTAGTATTGAGATGTGACTACCTGCACATAGTAACATCAATAATAATTTCTCGTACAGTTTTCTTTTTTTCCAAGCCGAATGAACTAGTTCGCACCCTTAATTCAATCGAAGTTGCTAGTGTTTCCATCGGCATCGGGAGCGACTCCCCATGCAAGTTCTTCGGCAATCATTTCACACGAATCGCTTATATACACAAGAAGTCGTTACGTAATACGATAGTGACATCGTCACTTGCAATTGATAGTAACAACAGAACAATTACTACCCATTAAGGTTGTTATTACAAAAAAATCATAAATTAATATATTTGTGATAAATTTATCATAAATAATTTTTTTACCATAAAAACTCCAAATTAGTATTTCTATGACAAATTTACCCTTTATTAATTTTCGTTAAATTGAATTAATATCAATAAAAACTACAAAGTCGTAAACCCAAATTAATACATTTGTCAATCGCAATGTATCATTTAATTCAATAATTTGACAATAAAATTTAATGGAAACTAATAAAACGTAAATGACATAACAATTTGAGTTTTTGATGGTAAAAAATTTAATTTGAGATAAATTTATCATTTATGTATTATTTTGACATTTTTTGTGATATTAATGATGTACGTTATTTTCAAGTAGTTACTCGGTCAATTGACCAACCATGTTACCCGATTTGTCGGTCATCCAAACCCTAGCCAGCCCTCGTTTGGGGGCGTCGGGCGAGCATTCTTGTTATTCTTGACTGAGTCAAAGTGAGGTGACCAATGCAAGACGATGGCATTGGCTTCCCCCAACCGCACGCCACAGCTTTTGATCCTGAGACTGTTCCTTCTGTTGAGATATCTCCCTTTTCTAAAGACGAAAAATGTCCAGTTTTACTTATATAAATGACAATCCGTGCGAGGAATCGAATCTGTTCCGTGTGTCTAATCCATACAGACAAACCAAAATTCAAAATTGTTAGGCCAGCATCACGGGTTTTTGTCCTGGGCTAACCTTATTAAGACTGCTCTGTATAATCAATTTATTAAATGACATGTCGGGCTGTTATGGGTTTTTTAATGACTAAATTATGTCAAGGATCACCAACAATCTAATACATCTCTTGGTAAATCGTCTTGTAAAGTAGTTTTTAGTAAATCAAGCTGTTTGGTCTAAGGTTTTGACTTGTCGATGTGTGGTATTTTCCTCTCTTCTTTTTTACCCCTCACCTTGTCCACTTGCAAGTGAATTCTACCACGCAAACACGAACCACATAATCTCTGCAGCATTTAGCCTGACAATCTCCGACCCTGCATCAAGCAAAACCATCCTAAGCTCCACCAGCACCAAAACCGTAACATGGCTCACTCATCATCCACCCTTTATTTCCTTATTTCCTTGAGTGTTTTGATCCGAACCTACCCATCTGATGCACCATACTGCAACAACACCATCGGAAACTTCACGTCGAGCAGCCCCTACGCAAAGAACCGCGATGCCGTCCTCAGATCTCTAGCCTCTAATGTGTCTACACATGATGGGTTCTATGCCACGAGAACGGGCGAGAACCCAAACACCATCTATGCCATCGCTTTTTGCCGAGGGGATTCATCGGCAGATACCTGCGAGAGCTGCGTGAGCTCCGCAGTCCGAGATTTGGTCGTGGAGTGCCCTTACCAGAAGGTGGTTTTCTCCTGGGGAAATGGAGATCCGCCATGCTTTATCCGATACTCGGACACTCCAATCTATGGGATACTGCAAACGAGTCCTACCTATACAATGTTCAACCATGGCGGCCGCATCACCATGAACCAAGTTCAGTTCCGTAAGGTGTGGGGGAACTTGACGGAAGGACTAGTGTTCAAAGCCGCAGACGGCTCTCCAAGGCTCAAGTACATCACGGGACAGGCCAACTTGCCGGACAACAAGACGATCTACTCGTTGTTACAGTGTAGTCCCGACTTGTTGCCAAACGAATGTGCGCGTTGCTTGAGGGAAGCCATTAATGATTACTATGAGCATAACCACAGTTCGCAAGGCGGTTATGTTTACAAGCCGACCTGTATTTTCCGATGGGAATTGCACAAGTTTTTCGAGTCAAGCCCCAGTCCATATTCGTCTACTCCGCTGGCTCGCAGAGAAGATATTGCCAAAGGTACGGCGTTTAAGCTCATGGAAAAAATAATATCCTCCTATATTCATGGGCTAATATGGGCAATTTGTGCATTGCAAGGGCAAAAAGTATGAGAACCTAAATGAAATTCTTTATGTATCAAGGTCAAAAGTGTATGTAAACCTTCATCAATTTATTTGAGTGGGGTAATAGCTAATGGATTTTGCTCAAGAATGCCTTCAAGGCACTTGTTAACAAGCCATTTAAACTAACTTCGAAGTTTACTATACAATATTTTTCTCCTTTTAAGTGTAATCAACACTTTTTGGAAATCATAATGTTCCCTGTTAGGTGTGCTGGGCACTCACTCTTTCAGAAATGCAATTTAATTGATGGTTTTAGTTATGCTGACAAAAACAGTCATCTGATCAGGCACCTTGGCTGCTATTATCTCTTCAGTCGCTGTTTTTGTGATGCTTCTCTTCATCAGTTGTTGTTACCTTCGGAGGAGGCCAGCAGAGAAGAAATATGAAGCTGTACAAGAAGGAAGTGGTAATGATTGTCCTTTTATAAAAATGAACACAAGAATGAAACTTTCAAATGAGAAACTCAAAACATTTTGAAGCTATGACCGGAAGACACGAAAAACAAGTCCAAGTCTAAACGACTTTGTTGTTCACTCATGAAGGTGTAAGCGAGATCACATCCTTGAAGTCCTTGCAATTCGATTGGGATACTTTGCTTGACGCCACAAACAATTTTTCTCAAGAAAACAAGCTTGGCCGAGGTGGATTCGGGGAGGTTTACCAGGTATATTAGTGATTATGAAAGACGTCAAATATTTTCAGAAGTCACTCGATGCTCGGTTTGGAATTGAAATTAAAATTACGGTGATATAATATCGTCCGTGAACTTTATTTTGGCTCACTAGGGTTTTTTTAGGAGTGCTTCTTCGCTGAATAGTGCTAGATGTAGTTTATTTTTACCGTGTACATTGACAACTCAACCATCATTGAACCAAACCCATGTCATGAACTTTCAGCTTACTTAATTCGCAATGGACGTTAAGTGGGCTATATCATTCTTTTTATGAAGAATTTATTCCAATTTTGTCTCTTCAGCTTACGAATGACTGTGGTCAGCGACTCTTATTATGATAAGAGATGTCCACGGCCCTATCGTGTGAACGACGTAAACAGACAATTTTACAAGATGAAAAAAGAGGTGGAGAGTTCATGAGATCTTATCCCCTTTCACAAATTTCTTTTCAGGGTAGGCTTCCCAACGGGCAAGAAATAGCTGTGAAGAGGCTATCTCAAAACTCAGGGCAAGGCATCCAAGAATTTAAGAATGAGATTGTGTTGGTGGCGAAGCTTCAGCACCGGAATCTAGTGAGATTGCTCGGATTTTGCTTGGAAGGAGAGGAAAAGCTACTCGTATATGAGTTTGTGCCCAACAAAAGTCTCGACTACTTCGTGTTCGGTTAGTTCCACTTACATTGGCTTTATTTTCATCTCTTAGGTATAGATGATTGAGCAAATACTTCTTTATTATATCATATATCATCCTAACTCCTAGACTTCCAAGATTATACTTACTCTCATTCACATCCTTAAATCACTACATAGACCCCGAGAAAAGCAAACAATTGGATTGGCCAAGACGTTACAACATAATATCAGGCATCGCTCGAGGGATGCTCTATCTTCATGAAGATTCTCGGCTTCGAATCATTCACCGTGATTTAAAAGCTAGCAATGTTTTGCTAGACAATGATATGAACCCAAAGATTTCGGATTTTGGCATGGCAAGGATTTTTGGAGTCGATCAAACTAACGCAAACACTAGAAGAATCGTAGGAACCTAGTAAGTTTTTCATTTCTTGGAGTTTAATATTAGGTAGCTTCTGCTTAAGAATTGATAAGGGTACTAATATAGACAATGGGCATCCCAACATGGATGGTTCTGGTGGTGGTTTTCAGCGGGTACATGTCCCCGGAATATGCGATGCATGGGCAATTCTCTCAAAAGTCCGATGTTTACAGCTTCGGCATCCTCCTCCTTGAGATCATTTGTGGCAAGAGGAATGACTACTACTACCAATCTGATGGAGGTGAAACTCTCGCAAGCTATGTAAGTTGTTGTTGTTGTTGTTGTTCTTCTTCTTCTTATTATTATTATTATTTAATTGTTTCGCGCTCTCAAGCAACAATATTATTCCGTGGTTCACTTGTTGTGTCCAAATGAACTGCTCTAGGCTTGGAAACATTGGAGAGACGATGTGCCTTCGGAAATTTTGGACCCAGCACTGGGAGAATCTTATTCCAGAAGCCAAGTGCTAAGATGCATACACATTGGCTTTCTATGTGTTCAAGAAGAGCCGGCTAATAGACCGACAATGGCAAGCGTAGTTCTCGCGCTGAGCAGCCAAACTCTTAGTCTGCCAGTGCCACGAGGACCCGCCTTTTTCCTCCGAAGCTGGACAGAACAGCCGAATAACATCGAAGCAAATCACCAGGGACATGATCAAAATAGCAGCGGCTCTGCACCTTTGTCGGTCAATGGAGTGTCGATCACTGAAGTCTACCCTCGATGAAGCACGTGAACATCTATTCACGGGATGATTTCATCTGCTTCTCGAGCTAATTATGTGGATGTTGCGTCCATAAGTGCTATTTAATTTTACATGAACTGTTTGATGAGTGCGCTTGTCGTCACTACTAATAAACTGGTAGCAGTGCGGTTGTTTCCTTTTCTCTTTGTATTAGAAAAGTCACCTTTTTTCTAAGGGGATCGAGTTCTAAATTTTAAGTAATAAATATCATCCAACATGGACAAAGTGGCACCAAGAAAAGAGCAAACATTGGTGAGGTTGGGCCCCAATTCCGTAACATTCCGAAAGCAGCTTGGCATCGTATTGGTCTCGCCGGGCATGCCTCTCATTACCTGGCGCACATAGCCCGAAAGTGGTAGCCATGTCTTGTCTCTCCTTTACCTTTGTTTCTCTCTATTATTGTCTTCTGTGTTCAACTGAACAATCTAAGTGATATTTATATCCACGGATGTAGAGGCGTCAATAGTTCGGACCTGACCTTAAATGAAACCACGCCGGACCCGACCCCACCCAAAACCACATATATCCTAAGTTGCCTGGTCGGTGTAGACCGGGTCAGATTTTTTACGTTTTTTTTTTTTCTCCTTTCTATTTTAGTTTTTTTTCTCCAAAAATATTGAAAAATGATATTTTATTTTCTCCACACGATTTATCTCACTTTAACAACGAGGAAAATGAAATTGGATATTAACATGAGCAACAATTGTAGCAAATATATATACACCACGAAATCCCTTAATGAATGGGATTCTACAACAAAATTGTAAGAAAATCAAAATATGATGAAAATAAAAGATTACCTAATATTACAATCTTACAACTATGTAAAGAGAATGTTTACGACAACTAAAATATCTCTAGGTCAATGTTTGCAGATCATTCACTCTCCTAAAAGGATCAATCTTGGTACTTCACCCGTCCGTATGAATAATGACGGTGACATCAACTCCCCAACATGATGTGGACAAGTTTTCTATCATTCACTCTCCTAAAAGGATCAATGTTGGCTTGGAATGTTTTTGCAGTGTTTAATCTTCCCATGATTCTTCAAGTTATATAAAAATGCGAAAAGGATTGTCTTCTGTCTTATTTATTCATTTATTTGGTGATGTATGAAGTCAGAATGCTCTCGACTTCGGTTTCACTCTCTTGGAAATGCCAGAGTACCTTGAAAAAAATAAATTTTCTCTAATGATTAATTTTGGGAGTATCTTGCATTTTTTCTTTAATCTCGTCGTCCTTAAGCTAAGATCATGTAAAGTTTCTTATTTTCAATCTTATTTTTGCCAATTTTGGATTCAATCCTTAAATATTCTGTTTTGATGAATTATAGTACTCTTTGAGAATTCTTGGGAACAAAAGTGAGAAGACACCAAAAAAAAAACGAAACCCTAACTGAAGAATTACCCGAAATCCTTTACTTATTATGCGAATTGAACCGACTTAAAGTTTTTGGGTCTTTTCGGTCAGGTTGGGCAGGGAATTTTTGTCCATGTTTTTATAACATACTTAACTTGTTTGCGATATGGATTCTGTCCTTTATTTTATTGTAATTTTTTTCACCTAATAATTACCGCTTATACATGAGCTTTTGGGATTATTACCTTGCTTAGTTCATGTCATTTTAGAATCTTATGACAGAACTTAGATTCTTTAAATGTGCAGCTAAAAAAACTTATAACAACTATCCCATTGTATCCTCACCGATTCCACATCTGTATTATGAACAACTTTTTCATCTTAAAAATAACATTTTTTTTTTTTAGTCATGATAAACTATTTGCCCTCTCTTTCTTTAACTCTCTTACCCTTTGTTTTATGCTCCAATATACTAAATGATGCTTAAGTTTGGTTCACTTGTTAACAAAGACCGCTAAAACAAGAAACAGCTAGGTAGGTGTATCACGTGAATGCTAGGTAAACATTTCCCGCCCTTAAGATCGAGCTGAAAAGTGGTTTTCCAAGTTGAAGTATCAAAATTTCGACCCACAAAAAAAAGTTGAAGTATCAAAAGGTTCTTTTTTGTTGGCTTTCTTTTTTAATTATCCGAGAGCCATTAATGCAAAGATCCGGTCATCTAAAAACCCATGGAGCACTTTATAAGCCTCATGAAAATTGTAAAGTGTAGGGATAAGCATGGCATGATTTGTTTAGGTTTTTGACGTCAAACCAAACCACATCGTATATATACAAATTTAAACCGCCTATTAAAATGTGAAGCCTAGAGGCGCTGTAAGAAAAATAGCTTAAGGCTACATAATGAACCAAAGCTGACAAATTTCAATTTACTTCACTGCGGGAGGTTCCATTTTTATAATATGGGTATTTGGTTATATGTTTTCAACGAATCAACATTAAATTTTAGAAACTTTAGCTAATCAATCCTATCCGGTGGCACTGGAAATAATACTCTATATTGGATTTTGTCACCCTAGGGTGAACCAGTTTGTCACCTTTTACCATACCCTTAGGAGATAAAAATGAAGTTTGTTCATCTTAAATAAAACTTAAGCCACTCGCTATTAATTCAATCAAAGAGGGGACTTTTGGAATCTACAATGACAAACATGAAATTTCTCGCCTTGGGTCAGATTAAAGGCAACATAAAAATGTGACCAAAGGCCACAAACTACTGTTTTCGTGGCCTTTCGTATCCTCTTGATTGGATTGGTTATAAAGATTTTCTTTGAAGACGAGAGAAAATAGCACCAAATATATAGTCAACCGTGCATAAAAACTCCTAAGTGATACATGAAACTTGTCCCTCTTGATGTATAATGGCTGAATTTATTACGTATACAACAAGTGAGTTACCATTTAAACCATTTAATTCCAAAAGCACACTATTGAGGGAATTATAGTCTTCTAATTAATATTCTAAAAGAGCCCTGGGTACTAGATTAGCAAATTGAATATAAAGTTGTCACTTCTGTGGAAGGAATTATTCGACGAGCAATTTGACGGAGTTCTCTACATTATATCTCTGAAAGTTTGATGCCAGAGCATTTGGAGGCAACATCGGTTCAACGAAAGTGTTACTGATCACATAGTTACCAATACTTCAGTAATCATACCGATACTTTGGTAATCGCGTATTTTAAATGGTGTCCACATTAGTTGAATCAAGCAAGTCTTGGATACCTACACCCACTAATATTTATTTCTTATATTTTCAAGGTTTAGTAAATGTGTTTAAAGTTTTTAGAGTCTTTATTTATGAGTCATTTGTCTTCCTAGAGAGTCTTGTTAATTACTCATACTTGGAGGGTTGTTCCAAGTTCATCTATTGTTGAATTTTTGTAAGGTAATCAGAAAAGAACACAAGAATTACGAGGTTCAGTAATGTGCCTACGTCCTCGGACAAAACTCTCGACTCTCTTATTTTTGTCATAACATTCTTCTGCAATTTGTACATAAGGTTCACCGCAACAAAAAAGGGAAATTTCAAAAATAGGAAAAATATCAATATAGAGATCTGTTCACAATATGTCCTTTCCTTGAATAGGAGATCAAATCTCGCTAATATCGCCAATACTCCCCCTCAAGTTGGAGCGAAGACATCGTCAGAGGTCAACTTGTTCACCATATCCTGAAATACTCCCTTGGGTAAAGCTTTGGTGAAGACATCAGCAAGTTGATCCCTACTACGAATATATGGTGCCTCTATTGTCTTGTCTTGAACCTTTTCCCTTACAAAGTGACAATCGACCTCTATGTGTTTGGTCCTTTCATGAAAGACCGGATTTGAAGCAATGTGTGTTGCCGTCTGATTATCACAAAATAGCTTCGTAGGTTTAGACATGGCATCACAACCCAATTCTTGAAGCAATAGATGAAGCCATACGATCTCACTAGTGGCAGTAGCCATGGCTCGATACTCAGCTTCCGCACTAGATTTAGCCACAATTGTTTGCTTCTTACTTTTCCAAGTAACAATATTTCCACCAACAAAGGTACAAAAACCCGTGGTAGATTTTCTATCCATGGGATTCCCAGCCCAATCAGCATCAGTAAATCCCACAATCTCTGTATTACCATTATTCTTCAACAATATTCCTCTTCCTGGAGAAGCCTTTAGATATCGAAGGAGCTGGTTTAGCAACTACATATGTCCTTGTGTAGGTTTTTGCATAAATTGGCTCACATAGCTAACAGAATAAGCAATGTCAGGTCTAGTAATGGTTAGGTAAATCAATCTCCCTACCAAACGCTGAAATTGCCCAATATCTTGTAATGGTGTTTCCTTAGACATAGTCTTATTGTTGTAATCCATAGGAGTGCTAGCAGGTTTAACACCCAGCTTACCAGTCTTCTTCAATAGATCTAGGATATATTTCCTTTGAGTCAAGAACATAACTTTGTTAGAACTTGCTACCTCTATCCCCAAAAAAGACCTCAATTTTCCAAGATCTTTAATGTCAAACTCCTTGCTCAACAACTGTTTAAGTTCTGCAATACCTGCTAAGTCACTACCAGTAATAATAAGATCATCAACATAAATGAGAATAGCAACAATACCTTCACCAATTACTTTAGTAAACATCGAAGAATCAGCTGCGCTCTTTTTGAAACCAAATCTAACGAGTGTGGAACTTAGTTTGCCATACCATGCTCTAGGTGACTGCTTGAGACCATATATTGCCTTCTTTAATTTGCAAACCATTCCCTTATTATTCTCTAAGGGATGTCCTGGAGGAAGATCCATATAAACCTCTTCCTCTAAGTCTCCTTGGAGGAAAGCATTTTTCACATCCATCTGAAACAATGGCCAGGTACAGTTAACTGCTACAGATAGAATGACACGAACAATGTTCATTTTCACTACAGGAGCAAATGTGTCCTTGTAGTCTATCCCATATGTTTGAGTATACCTTTTTGCGACAAGCCAAGCTTTGTACCTCTCAGCCGAACCATCACTATTGTATTTGAAATTGTAAATCCACCTACATCCAACTGTCTTTTTCCCGTTTGGCAATTTAACAAATTCCCAAGTATGGTTACGATCCAATGCCTGAAGTTCATCTTTCATGGCATTCACCCACACACTACTTTTACATGCTTCCAAGAAGGTATTGGGTTCCTGTCGATTTTCAATGGCAGATAAGAAACTTAAATAATTATGGGATATTCTATCATACCGAATAAAATCTTAAATAGGATGCTAAGCCGTATGATATGTCAAAAAATCACGGAGTTGTGTTGAAGGCCTTGGAATGCGTGATGACCTGCGGGTTGGGGCTGAGATATTAGGTACCGTAGGTTGGGGCTAAGATATTAGGTACCGTATCTGCTAGATCTACCTCTGTTGCATTTTCAACCTCTACTTTCAAATCAACCCCATCTGTTGTAATGGCAGCTATATCAAGAACGGCATCGACATTAGGGACAAGCTGACTCCCTTGAATAGCCGTTGTTGGAATTTCCTCTTGATCCAAGATTGAATCCCCAATAGGTAGGATAGGAAGCAAAAATTTAGAATAGTCATTTTGCTCCCCCTGAATTTGATTCCTAGAAAAAAACATGTGAGCCTCATCGAAGACAACATCACGAGAAATATAAACACGCCTAGTACTTGGTTCATAGCATTTGTATCCCTTCTTGATGTTTGAGTATCCCATAAACACACACTTTCGAGCCCGTGGATCCAACTTGTCACCAGATTGAGAATGCACATAACAACACATTTGAAAATTCTTATGTGAGAGATACCAAATTTTCGGCCATACAGACATTCAATTGGAACTTTATACCCCAACACTTTACTAGGCAAACGATTGATTAAGTAGCAGCTAGTAAGGATCGCATCGGCCCAATATGTCTTGGGTAAATTTCCTGAGAATAATAATGCTCGGGTAACCTCAAGCAGATGCCTATTTTTTCTTTTATCAACTCCATTTTGCTGTGAAGTTCCAACGCAGGAGGTCTGATGAATGACTCCCAAGCTACGCAGGAACACTTGAAAAGCCTGATTGGTATATTCAGTTCCATTGTCTGTATGAAGAATCTTCACCATAGTGTTAAATTGATTTTTCAACATATTGCAAAAATCTTGAAACACAGTCATAACTTCACTCTTGGATTTAAGTAGATAAAGCCATGTAGCTCGAGATTTATCATCAATAAATGTAACAAAATACTTGAACCCCTCCTTAGAGTCAATAGGAGAAGTTCCCCAAACATCCAAGTGAACTAAATCAAAAAACTGTTCTGATTTATGTGTACTATGTGGAAAATGTAACCTATGCTGCTTAGCATAATGACAAGAATCACAGCAATTGGAATCATAACTTAAAGTCATATCAAGAGCATGTAACACCCGATCAAAGGGATGACCCAAACGCCAATGCCACAACCAGGAAGTGTCAACAGTCTTCCTTTGTGCCATCAATGCTTTGTTGTTGAGGTCCACCGTATACAGCCCATTCTGCAACCACCCTTCACCAATCATCCTCTTGGTGGTTAGATCTTGAAAAAACACCTTTTGAGGAGTAAAAATGACATTGCAATTCCACTGATTAGTATATTTGCTAACTAACATTAAATTTGAGGATAATTCAGGCACCAACAATGCTTCAGAATTATTTGAAAAGAAATTTATTTGTCCAACACCACTAGTTGGAATCTGCCCACCATTAGCAATAGTAATAGGTGGATATGACACACCTGAAGTAATATTGGATAGCAAGTTTGGAGAACTACACATGTGGTCTGTAGCCCCTAAGTCAACAATAAACTGAGTTTTGAATAAAGCTGAGTAAGCATGGACATTACTAGACGTCATAGCCAAATTTCCAGTTTCGGTGCTAGAAGCGTTCGTTCCATTGCCATGTGTCTGAAGTAATTGCTGAACTTGTTGAGACAAAGCCTCCAACTTGGATTGAAAATCGTTTGGATTTTCTTGGATTGCCACCTTAGCTTCCAAACCCTTGTTTTTGGAAAGACGCAAATGCAGATGAAGAACCCAACACCTCTCTTTGGAATGGCCATCGCGATTGCAATGGTCACAATGGAACCGTGCTAGTTTCTTAAATTTTCCTCTGGCAAACCGAGCAATGGAGTCTCCTTGCTTCATGTTGATAGCACTATGGGCCGATTGTTCACCAAGCCCTCCTGATGTAATTGGAACTGAAGGCATGACACATCTCCTTGTTTCCTCACTTTGGATTATGGCACAAACTTCATTGAAAGTGGGCAATTCAGGACTCATAAGAATTCGACGTTTGGTGTCCTCAAATTCAGGCCTGATGCTTGCTAACAATTGAAAGATTTTATCTTGCTCTCATCAATTGACATAATCCATCACATTCTGGATCGCAGGTCTATACTGATGAAACTCATCCCATTGCTTCTTCATTTTTCCCAAGTGTTCAGTGAAAGATTGAGTTGTGCCTTGCTTAGAAGAAGCAAGTCCTTGTTGCAGTTCAAAGATCCGAGATGCATTCCTGGCTTGACCATACATCTCGTTTATCGAATCCCACAACGCCTTGGCTGACTCTGAATATGCAATTATCTCGTAGGTCTCTGGTTCCATGGAATTGAATATCCAAGACATCACACTATGGTAATTCGCTTGCCATTCATCAAATATGGGATCTGTCACAAGAGGGGCTCTAATCTTCCCGTTAATGTGACCAAGCTTTGATCTACCCTCGAGAGCAACAGTTACAGCTCGTGACCAAGGAAGGTAATTTCTTTCGTTTAGCAACAACAAAGTCAACCGCTGGTTGTTTGTCTCATGCACCTTTGTTGTGTTGGATGCATCTCCTGACTTCTTTGACCCATCCATGATGTGTTGCTAGTAATAACAAAGATATGACAGCAGCAAAGAGAGAAACAAGCACTAACCGAAGAATGCAAATTGTCGTAGAACAGGAATGGTCTCAAACATAAGCAGATCAAGACAATCACATGTGTAGTAA
The DNA here is from genome assembly GCA_016097605.1 of Eucalyptus guilfoylei. Classification (NCBI taxonomy): domain Eukaryota; kingdom Viridiplantae; phylum Streptophyta; class Magnoliopsida; order Myrtales; family Myrtaceae; genus Eucalyptus; species Eucalyptus guilfoylei. The sequence continues at coordinate 41,920,319 of CM027864.1, read as the reverse complement.
ACAAACCAAAAAAAAATCATAGGTTGAATCAAACCTTCTCCGATACCATGTTGAATTTTTGTAAGGTAATTAGAAAAGAACACAAGGATTACGAGGTTCAGTAATGTGCCTACGTCCTCGGACAGAACTCTCGACTCTCTTATTTTTGTCATAACATTCTTCTGCAATTTGTACATAAGGTTCACTACAACAAAAAAGGGAAATTTCAAAAATAGGAAAAATATCAATATAGAGATCTGTTCACAATATGTCCTTTCCTTGAATAGGAGATCAAATCTCGCCAATATCGCCAACATCTATATAAACATGCTATGATGAATAAGAATGCAGATTTGTTTTGAGTGATAAGTCAGTTATCCCTTGGCTTGAGAACAAGAAGTATTTCTTGTTATGCTCCTATCTCTTAGGTGGATTCCTACGAGTGGTGAGTGATCTATCCAATCTAGTTTTCACTTATGTTACTTCCTACTTCTCTACACTTTCTCCAGCATCAAATTGATATCAGAGCTTTGGTTCAATGGCTAGTCGTCATCAACATGGACCAAAAGTTGTGTCTTCTATAGCTCGGGAAAGAGACCTATGAGATGTGGAGGTGGATGATTTAAGGAGACAAATGCAGCAACTATATGAGCGTTTGCAACGGTTCGAACTTCTGGAACGTGATGAGTTATGTCATGATTCAAAAGATGCTCCATTTGATGAAGAGGACATCAACCCCTTTGTGGGTGCTCGAAGTCATGCTTCAAGTGAGGAAGAACTTCCTCGACGTCAATATCGAAGGTTTCATGGAATTGAGCAAGATTCCTATGTAAAGGTTGATATTCCTGAATTCAGGGGGAAGATGCAACTGCAAGAATTTATGGATTGGCTGCATCCTGTAGAAAGAGTCTTTGACTACAAAGACATTTCGAATGATTGAAAGGTGAAGCTAGTTGCTATCAAACTTAAAAAGCATGCTTCTATTTGGTGGGAGCACTTGAAGAAACAAAGAGCTTATGAAGGCTCGTGAAGGAAGAAGTCGTATCGTAACATGGGAGAAGATGAGGCAAGAATTGAATAAGAAATTTTTACTACCAAACTATCATCAAGATACTTTCCTTTAATTCCACAATTTCAAACAAAAGGAACTATCTATGGAAGAACATACCGCGGAATCTGATCACCTCATGATGGTTTGTGATGTTCCCGAAGGAGAGGAGCAAACTATTGCCCATTACCTTGGTGGACGTTTATATGAAATCAGTAATGTTATCCAACTTCAACCTTATTGGACTGACAATGATGTTTGTCAACTTGCATTTAAGGTGCATTGACAACTTAAAGAGGCTCGTGGTCGTACCTCTCGATATCGGAATAAAGAAGACTTTTCTAAGGGCGAGAGAGCATCTACTTCTACGATTAGGGCGACCACTTCAAGGTTGACTCCTAAGAATGATGAAGCATCAAGTTCCAAGCGCCCTAACTCTATTCGGTGTTTCAAATGTCAAGGGTTTGGACATATTGCATCCAAATGTCCAAATCACAAGATCACCTCTCTAGTAGAAGAAGAGCTTGAGGAAGAGCAATGTGAAGATTCCCTCAGTACAGACGAAACATCTGAGGAGAAATATGAAGTTATCTATGGAGATCAAGGAGAGTTTCTAATTCTTCATCTGGTCTTGCATGTGACTCCTAGTGAGGATGGTATGTGGCTTCGCAATAATATTTTTCATACTCGATACACTTCTAATGGAAAAGGTGTGTGAGGTCATCATCGATGGAGGAAGTTGCGTGGTGGACAAATTGCACCTCAAGATGGAAGAGCACCCACAACCTTACAAGCTCTCTTGGCTTCACAAAGGGAACGAGGTAAGGGTTGATGAGCGATGTCTTGTTCAATTTTCCATCGGAAAACATATAAAGATGAAATGTGGTATGATATTGTTCCCATGGACGCTTGTCATTTGCTTCTTGGGGAGGCCATGACAATTTGATAGATTTACTAAGTATGATGGGTTCAAGAATACTTACGCTTCTAAGAAAAATGGAGTCAAAATCACCTTGGGTCCTTCTAAAATGAAGAGCACTCCTAAGCCATCTAATGGGGAAGGAAACAATTTACTCTCTAAATCTAAAGTTGATAAGGCTTTGGAATAATCCTTAGAGGCATATGCTCCTGTGGTGTTAGAAGAGAATGAAGAACACCATGATGTCCATTCTCAAGTAGAACCTCTTCTTCAAGAGTTTAAGGATGTTGTTCCGAAAGAGATTCCATCCGATCTTCCACCCATAAGAGAAATTCAGTATTGTATCGATTTTGTTTCAGGAGCCACCATTCCAAACAAGGCAGCACATCGAATGAGCCCTAAAAAGCATGAAGAGCTTCAACAACACGTGGATGAACTCATGGCTAAAGAAATGGTGAGAGAAAGCATGAGTCCATGTGCGATCCTACTCTTCTTGTGCCAAAGAAGGATGGGTCATGGGGTATGTGTATCGATAGTCGAGCGGTAAACAAGATAACCATCGAGTACCATTATCCTATTCCTCGACTTGATGATCTTCTCGAACAACTCCATGGTGCTACTATCATTTCTAAGATTGATCTTTGAAGTGGATATCATCAAATTTGAATGAGAGCTGAAGATGAATGGAAAACTGCTTTCAAAACAAGAGATGGCCTCTGTGAGTGGATGGTCACGCCTTTCGGCCTCTCTAATGCTCCTAATACATTTATGCGCCTTATGAATCATATCTTCAAACCATTCATTGGCAGCTTTGTTGTTTATTTTGATGACATTCTTGTTTATAGGTCTATTCATGAGCAACACTTGCAGCATCTTTTCCAATTTTTCAGGGTTCTTCGGGAGCAAAAGTTATATGCCAATTTAAAGAAGTGTCACTTATTTACCGATAACCTTGTCTTCCTAGGCTATGTTATTTCTAAGGAGGGCATCAAGATGGATTCTAGCAAGGTGAAGGTGATCATAAGTTGACCCATTCCAACCTCTATTCATGATATTCGAAGTTTCCATGATTTGGCATCTTTTTATTGCTGCTTTATCAAGCATTTCTATATCATTATTTCTCCTATCACCGAATGCTTGAAGGGAGGAAGTTTCAAGTGGACTAAAGAGGCACAACAAGGCTTCAAACTCCTTAAAAGAAAGGTAACTGAGACTCCGATTCTTGCATTTCCAGATTTTAATAAGTCTTTAAAATTGATTGTGATGCTTCTAATGTGGGAATTGGTGCAATTCTTAGTCAAGAAGGAAAGCCTATCACAATTTTTAGTGAGAAGTTAAATAATTCCCACAAGAATTATTGTACTTATGATAAAGAATTTTATGCTATTTTTAGAGCTTTAGATCTTGGAAATAAGATTATGCGAGCTGCTGTTAAGATAAGTTTATGCTTTGGAAAGGCTTAAACTGGTAAGTAAATTAGAAAATTAATCGGAGAATATGCGGTAGAAAGGTGCAAAATAGAGTGGAAGCTCTAATTTATTTTTATAATCAGAGGGTATAAACTCATACCCATTTATTTGAAAATCCATGAAACACCGTGCAAGGTACACGAACAGATGAATATTTAAATTCAAGCTTTTGATAGATGCAATTTGCTTTGAAGAGTCAATTTTTTGAAGAAAATATGTCAGGATGCAAATATTACTTCATCATCTGAGATGATGTACAAAACAAGCTATTCAAGTAATTTATTAGCTTCTCTCTCCTTATAACTTGTATGGATTTAATATAATCTCCTAAAGACATTTTTGTTGTTGCTTCACACTACATAACGATCTTATGTCTTAATATCTTCTCTCAACGGAATATAGGGAAATAGTGAAATGTAGAAAGCAAAGTTGATTTTCTTATTTCAGAGGGGTGGCATCCTTGACCTGCCTTTGCCGGATGGCCTTCACTAACGACCTCTCGAGTGACTCGCGTTAATGCTGCTGCCCGACCACATTCAATCATTCATGAAATTTTTAATTAGCAACGTGTCAACATAACATGAAGAGCAAACTCAAACAAGTAAAAAGAAACACACTAATGCGCCAATTTCTAGCCAAAACGAGAAAAACCCACAAAACAGCCCTTTGAGCTCTCTCACTCTCTCTCCCCTCACAACTCTGCCGCCTCCCACCACTCGGGTGATGTGTACCTCGCGGCTTTTGCCGTCGATATCGCTGTCGATGTATCATAGAGAACTCAACAAAGAACTTCTATCATTAGTGGATAATAGCCATCTGTAAATCGAAATTTGGGGTCAACGCTATGCTTAGGAGTTCAATATACGGTTGATCCATTCAATTTGCAAGTCATTCCTTCTTATATCAGAAGTCTTCTACGTCGAATCATTGCTCCAGAGACTTTGTGGTCGTCCTTCTACCGTATCGTACTGTCCCATTCCATTCCCATCGGCATTGCCCACTAATCTTCTTTGTGCACGGTCAATACGTCAAAATCAGAAATAGTTTCAACTTTCTTTTTCTTTTTTTGTTTACTCATAGCAATAATGATGTAATAATCGTACATATTCTTTTCGGAAGAACAAACTTTTAAGCTGATGAGAAACATATTGACCATCTTAAAGATCATCCTCCGACGGAATATATATAGGTAGAATGTACTTTTTTTTTACCCGTTGAAATTAAAATGTTATCAAAAATTTTAAAAAATATTAAAATATTATATAAGCGAATTTATATGTCAACTAGTATATTCTATTCAAATTTCATATTTTAAGAGTTAGAAAAAAACTAAAGTGTGAACCTAACAAGATTAAAAGTAGGGAAAAGTAAATTCCAATCTGGATGTATTGCGACCTACCCCTCGGGGAAGAGGTTAGGTTTAGGGGTATTGCCTAAAAAACGGGTCTACAATCTATGATCAGACATTGACTCTCCCAAGCTCATATCTCACATGACATTAGATGTTCAAATTGAGAGTATGAAAATTTTCTAAAAAATGAGTCGTCACTAATCTATTGGGGTCAGCTAGAAATTAAGTAAAGCGTGTGAGTATACCTTACTTCCTACGCAACCAGAAAATTTAGGTTCGAGGATTTGATTATACTAATTAAACAATTAGTGTCATTTCGGTACTTAGTCTTGTTCATTTTGAAAAAAGAAAAAAAGAAAAAGATATTTGTCAAGTGGTTTGGATTAATTTTAGACCTATCCCACTAACGTGAAAGGTAATCATCACAATCATTAAAGTAACAAACAATAACCGGGGAAGGCATAGAATAAATTGCAAGGAAAAGAAGCATTGAACAATTAAGAGTAATTCCTAACTAAGCTAAGGGGAAGTCATAATAAACGTATCAATATTGCACAATCAAGGGCATTTGTCTCTAAGGACAATTGAAACCCGAAGGTAGAGCCCTAAGGGTTTGGTCAACCTTAATCATAATTCTAAATTGAAAGACTTCCATTTTTTATAAGAAATTAACCTAAAGGATTAATTTGAACTTTTTTTTATGAATTTTAATTTTAATTTTTTTACGAATTTTTTGGGATTTTTCGAATACCTTTTTTTAATATTTTTCGAATTTTTTTAATTTTTGATTAATTAATTAATTTTATTTGTTATTTTCAATTTTTTAACTGATGTTTTGTTCTTTTTAATATTTAGTTATTGTTGATAAAAAAAAGGCATACGGACCGGGTCAAGAGACCCGACCCAACTAAACAGACCCGAACCCTATTGTATTGGGTTATACCGAAAACATTAACCCTAAAAGGCCACTCGGAATTAATTATAAAAGTCCGTGAATTTTTTTATTTTTTTAACTCTTTTTTTGGCCCACATTTGAAATGAGCCCAGCCCACAACAGAACACCCATGCGCACTTTTCATTTTTTTTCTCTCCCTTTTTATTTTCTTTTAATTCTTTTCTCTTTTTTTTGTCCTTTTCCGTTTTGTCTTATTCTCTTCATCTTCAACCTCCCTGATCTTCAACCTCCCTGCTCCTGTAACTCGCCGAAGGTCTCCAGAATATACCAGCCTTGCCTCTAAAAACATTTGATGACTCAAAACATTACAAGAACCTAAGCTTAATCAAAATGGTTTAGGCTCCCCGCACCTATCTACTCCGCTCAGACCATCATCTACCAGGATTTACTCCTAACGTCGTAATATCAGCACGTTTGTTAGAACAAGCAAGTTAAAAAAAAAGGGATGTCATAAGTAAACCGAAGTAGATGCCCACAGTAGTCAATGCTCAGGTCATGGGCATAGCGTTCTCCACTCGCCCACAAATGCCATCGGTGACTGGCTTGGCGGCCTCAAGCCGCGGACATTGCCGGCGGCGAAGGTTGAGAATAGCGACTCCAAACTCGTGCCTAGCTTCAATCGATTCCACCGAGGTTGGGGACGGCAACAACGAATGGCAAAGGGCGGATGACGTTCTGGAGGTGCAGGGCGACGTCGATCGGCTGTGGCTCTAAGGTTTTGTGTGGGGGTTCAAAGGCGACCGTGCCCAGGTAAGAGAAAGAGCAAGATGCTTCTTTTTTTTTTTTTTTTTTTTTCTTTTCGTGAGAGTAAAGACACCAGGGATGGGTAGGGGGACGTCATTGGAGGAAAAGAGAAGTAGGTGACGAGGAAGGAGTGAAGTAAGATTTCGGAAATGGAATGCGAGAGCAGTCGCCGGCAGGAGGTAGCTAGATGGAGATGGTGGAGGTGGCTAGTCGGGTGAGTTTCAAGAGAAAAAAGATGGGAAATGCTCTGTTTTTTTAAAAGAAAAATGCACCCTGAAGATGGTGAGCGATGCTTCTTCCTCTGTGGAAAGGCCGTGCTCTCCCTTTGTGATGCTTAGAAATGACGCTTCTCTGAAGCATGGAAGAAGATTATGGGCCAGGCGAAAATCGTCTCGGTGAAGATGGTCCTCTCCCCCCTTATCCCTCTCCGGCCGGTGCGCGTGGCTTCCCCCGACCACCAACTCCAGTCGAACGCTCCCCCTGCCTCCTCTGCCTGTCCTTTGTTGCTGCATTCTTTTTCTTCTTTTTGTAGGTCTTGTGCGCGAAGGAAAGCTAGGAGGAAGAAGACAAGCTAGGGGGAGCAGGCCGGGCCGAAGAGAGAGGGAGGCTGGGTCGGGCTGCGCGAGAAGGAGAGGAAGAGAGGAGGGGCGGGTTGGGCCAAGGTCAGATTCGGCCCGACCCAGCCCCTCTCGCGTTTTTTTTAAATATGTATTTGAAAAAATAAATTAGGTGTCAACAGGATGTTTATAACTTAATTGGAAAAAGTACCAAAAAATTCATAAATTTAATGTATTTGTGTCAATTTATTCTTAAACATTTTAATTGAATTAATTTAGTCATAAACTATTTTATATTTGTACTAATTTAATTCATCTAGTTAATTTAGGTAGAAAGTCACTTAATGTGAATCTTGACTTGTCTTATGTGACACACACCATTCTTGATGTAGGCATTTTCAATAATAGTTTAATAATTTTTTGAATTTTTTATAATTTCTTTTTTTCATTTTTATTTTTTTTTTTTTTTTTTTCGTTTTGATCGGTGAGGGTCACCAACAATCCTCACTAGCCATTGGGTGATGGCTAGCAAGCTCTTGCTAGCCATTAGCAAGGGTCGCGGCCCTGGTCAAATCTAGACAGGGGCCACCTCACCAACCAAAATGAAGGGAAAAAAAGAAAGAAGAAAGAAAAAATGATAAAATAATATAAAATAATATAACACAAAATAATAAAAATTCAAAAATTATTGACATATCATCAAAAATATTTTTTGTGCTTTTTTCATCATAATTTAATATTATGTAAAGAAAATGAAGCACTCATGGTTTAGTCATGTCACGCAAAAACACTTCGACCTGGTCCATAGGAGCTTGTGTCGGAAAAGATCAACTTTGAATATTCCACCATGTACTTTTCGTTGTGGCCCTTTTCTACCCCAATCTCTATCATGGGATATGACATTTTCTGACCCTTCGTACCAAAGTGATTAAAGTACTTACGAAACTGGGTTCGACGAAGATTTATCGCAAAAGTCAAGGTCAATAATTGTGACAAAATCAATTATGTCCAAGACAACAGTCTTACGTACGCGGGCACGACGGTTCACGTGACAAGAAAAATTATTAACAATTCAAGAGGAGCAAAAAAGTTTATATTCAACAAAATAAATCATGCGTAAGTAGTCATTCGCTTACGAGTCTCACTCTAATGCCATAGCTTTTGATAACTGTTCATCATAAATGTCAAAAATCCAACAGGAGATGTCACTCAAGTGATAAATTTAAAAATTACTACATTCAAGTGAATGCTTTTAATAGTAATGGCATTCCTGTAATCAATTAAAAGATATAACACTCTAATGAGTATCGTACATGAGTTATGGTACTTGTTATATTTGCATCCCTATAATTGAATTTCCACATAATTTTATGGGCAAGTATTCAAAACCTTCGTTAGTACGAGATTGAGAATATTATTTTTAATAAAAGAAAACGTTTTTCATTTGTTGTTATGTGATAAGTTGAAAAGTTCTTTAAACTCATTGAACGTTTCAAGTTAATCGTTGAGAAAGAGTAATGCTAGATGTACTAATTAATATTATAAATATCAGTGAAGCTACCTCTTGTACATGTAATTCATTTAACGCAATGGCCATGGATGACATAATTATTTTGTTTTCCAATTAAAAAAATTTTTAGAGAGAGAGAATTTAAGAATATGTAACTCTACTGTATATGTGCGATTTATCATAGCTTGGATTCTTTACTTATAATGCACCATGCGATCCTATCAAATCATTTCTTCGCGTGGTCCGACAAAGCAAATTAATTGCATTCTAGCAGCCCCGACTGCAAGTGCCGAAGTTCCAAACTCATCCGCGTAAAGTTAGATGCACGCGTTGCTCCTACGACCAACTTTGGCCTCGATGAGAGTGACCCCGCGTTTGTGGAAAATGCTTAGCTAACCGTACCGTTAGCTTGGGAAATAGACGGTCAATCCTCAGCCACACATCTTGGATGAAAGAAAGGGAGACTTGTGTCTTGCTCGGAAACTTCCTAGCGCTTGTGTTTGAGACGGAAAACATTCTTTGACCGTCATACCGTGTGAGACGGTGATGCCAGCACCACTCTTTGTGGAAAGAATATTATCCCGCGCCATTTAAGCCGCCATCGTTGACCACTCCCTGTGGAGGGAAAAATCTATCAATGAAAGTTGAAGATCTTGTAATGGTCTTCTTCCTTTATTGTCCTCATCTACTTCAATCTCTATCGTCCGCTTTTTTTTGGCTCCATGCATTACTAAGAGTGCGTTTGGTTAGACTTTTGGGGAAAGCCATTGAGAAAATGCAAATGACTTTACGTTGAAGGGACTTTTCAGAATACAAATTATGTTTCTTAAATTACAATTTAAAAGTATCTTTGAACAAAATGGTGTTTGGAGGAATTATATTTACAAAGGACTTTTGTGATAAAAAAAATTATCAAAAAAAAAAAAATTGATCGGCAAGGGCGGCGGTCGCCGGCAATCAAAATCTGTCGCCGGCGGCCGACATCTAACTCAGGCAGCCTCGAAGGTAACTGGGGAGGGCCGCCCAGGGTCGGGCGACCCCGCCGCAACCCAGGTCCGGGGGTGGCGAGGTCGCGGGAGGACCTCGACGCCCTCGGATCGGGGTCGTGGCGGGGTCACGTGACCTCGCCGCCCTCGGACTTAGGTCGTGGCGAGGTCGCGCATCCTCTGGCGACCCAGCTTTGGGGCGAGGTCGCCCCCAGATCCAGCGAGGTCGCACGACCCCGCCGTGACCCAGACCGAGAGCAGCAAGGTCCTCCCGCGACCTCGCCACCCCAGATATGGGTCGCGGCGGGGTCGCTCGATGTCCGACTGCCCTCTGCCTGCAAATGCCCTAGTCACCAACGATTGGTTCAATTTGATAGTTAATAGTGATTTAAAAATCATGAATTAAATGCTTATCCAGAGTCCGTGCCTACTATTTGGAAAAAAAAGCCTTATTAGATACCCATGAAATTGTCGGTTTCCATGTAGTCGAGCCAAATCTCTGAATGTGCATGCTATGAAAAGAATCATTTGAATCTACAATGTGGGGAAAAGTGCCAAAAAAGTCCTAAACATTTTTTTGGTGCCGATTTAGTCCTAAACATTTTTAGGTTGTGCTGATTAAGTCATTTTCGGCCAATTTTGGCTGAATTTTACTGAGTGGATGCCAGCCGGCTAACGTGGCCTGATAGGTGCTGACGTTAAATTTTTTTTAATAATATTTTAATATTTTTGAATTTTTTCTTATTTTTCTTATTTTTTATTTTATTTTTCTTTTATTTCTTCTCCTCTTCTTCCTCTAGCCAGTCACCAGACCTTAGCGACTGACCAGAGGCGACAGCCGGCAAGGTTGAGGTCGACCTCGTCGGCCACCTCGCCAGTGGCCGCGAGGGCAGCCTCGCGTAGGGCAGGCGAGGCTCGCCCTCGCCCATGGCCGGCGAGGCTTGACCTCGCCAGATTCGGCCAGGGTGAGCCTCCCCCGCCCCGCGCGAGGCCACCCTCGAAGCTTAGGCGGTGAGGGCGAGCTCGGTTAGCTCGCCGAATATGGCGGCAGGTTGGCGAAGCAGCGAGCAGTGGTGGACGGCATCGGGCGGCAGCATTGCGGCGGTGGTCTCGTGTGGCCAGGGTTTCCTCGGCTTGGCCGGGAGAGGACTCTCTCTCTTTTTCTTTCTCGATCTCTCTCTCTCTCTCTCTCTCTCAGGTCCTGCCCATATCGAACGCCGTCAGATCTCGAACCGAATCCTTGAAGAACAATCCAGGACGTGCACAGCAAACAAAGGAAGGTCAGGGACGGAGCTCGTGCGACGGACGACCGCGAGCTCCGGCCTTGTCCGACCAACGTAAGGCACAAAAAAGGACTGAGGCCTGTCGGAGCTTCAGCGCTTGAAACCAGGCGCGACCGTAGGCCGATGGCCGCGGCTCAAGTGCTACCCCTCCGACTCTCTCCCCTTGCTTGAACCCTCTCACTCACCAAATCCGGCAAGCTGACGGGGCTCACCCTCACCAGCCATGGGCGAGGCTCGACCCTCGCTAGATTCGGCGAGGGCGAGCCTCGCCGCCTAGGCCTCGAGGGCGACCTCACACCGGGCGGGTGAGGCTCGCCCTCGCCTCCCTACGCGAGGCCGCCCTCGCGGCCACTGACGAGGTGGTCGGCGAGGTCAAGGTCGACCTCGCTGACCGTCGCCTTTGGCCGGTCGCCGAGGTCCGGCGACCGGCTAGAGGAAGAAGAAGAGAAGAAAAAATGAAAAGAAAAAAAAACGAAAAAAAATTCTAAAATATTAAAATATTATTAAAATTTGTCCACGTCAGCGCTGATTAGGTCACGTCAGCCGACCAGCATCTAGTCAGCAAAATCTGGCCAAAATTGGCCAGAAAGGACTAAATTGGCACAACCTAAAAATGTTTGGGACTAAATCGTCACTAAAAAAAGGTTTAAGACTAAATCGGCACAAAGACAAAAGGTTTAGGACTTTTTTGGTACTTTTCCCATGCAATGTGAGCAATGATGAGTTTCAATGTCAAATTGGATTAAACTAGTTGCTTGATGTTGGCAGGTAATATGTCGAACTCATTACGCATCATCATTGCTGGGGTAGGTTCGACGGTTCTCTTCCCGATGGTTATTGTCTCTGTGTGTTGCTTTATTAGATGGAGAAAAAGTAATCCGTGGAAGGTCTCATCTGGTTAGTGGATTTATCGGTTGTTTAGTGTTTTGCATTTGAGTTGTTATTGAATGACTTCTTAGCAAACTTAGCACAAGGATTAAATAGCGTGGGAGGGACGATGATGCAATTTTGGTTTACATTCCCTCACTGAGAGATGGCGCAGAACTAAAACCAAACCTAAATTTTTGTTAAAATGATTGAGAAAGCCCAAATGGCATGTTAAGAACAAGAATAATCTAACCTTTTTTTCTGATTAGATTATTTAGATCTCACGTTGATTGCTCTGCATTTTCTTCAGCAAAAGACGGCTGAAACCACCAAAACCTCACAGATTGGGGCGTCTATGGTCTGCACAACAAATAGAGGATTGGAATGAAGCTCCGCCCTTGGCAAAGATTGAAGAATGCAAATTGATCCTAGTTGGTAAAATTCTATCGAACCCCTCTATAAATTTTCCGGCTTTTCAAAGTACCTTGAAACGCCTATAGTGAACTGACCGAGTTGATATTTCCCAACGGGAAGCGGGCATATATGTAGCGCAATTTCAGATGGAAGAAGACAAACAGAGGGTACTAGAGGGGGGTCCTTGGCTGTTCTCTAGTAATTTAGTTATTTTTAAGCCTTGGATAGCCAACACACCTTTACATTGCTATGATTTCTCTACTTGTGAATTTTGGTTGCAAGTGTATGGCTTATCTCTAGAATGGTGTTCGGAGGAGATGATTGCAAAGGCTGTGCGACATGTAGGTCGTGTTATCCAGGTTAAGCTGGATCACAAAGATGGGACGACTCATAGAACAGGTCGTGCTCGAGTTGAGCTAAACCTCAAGGATCCCTTGAAAATTGGACAACTAGTACGCATCTCACAGAAAGCCATATGGCTTGACTTTCGTTATGAGCGTCTACCACACTTCTGTTACTCTTGTGGTACCATAGGACATTATGCTACGTACTGCCCAACTATTCCTTTCACTGAGGCAAAGATGGAAGGTAAAGAGAAAATGGCTTTTGGCCACTGGTTGCGAGCTGAAGTAAAAGAACATAGTCCGTATTGGCTAACTTTTTATGCAAAGCCAGACATAACTGAAGATGAAGTCATACTAGAGACCCCACCTTCTTCCATCCATCTCCAGCGCCCCGTACTTCCACCAATCCCGTCCACTAACATCCTAACTCAGAAGATCCTTCAGCTAGTATTTATACATGGGGAATCATCTGCCGGTGCTGTAATCATACCACCTGCAAAGCTGAATGAAACTCAGAAAGAACCACCTTCCAGCTATGACATTACTACAGGATATCTCAAACGCTCAGCTTTGGGTACTAATATACTACCGTTTGATCAGCAACATCACAGAGCAATTACCCAACCCATTACCTTTCCTGAAGTGGTGCACCCTGTTCCTGTGAAGGACAATAAACTTCAGCACCCGGAACCGAGCATCCCCTGTCGAAAGAAGTTGAGAACCAATAGAATTTCTGCAAAAGCAAGAACAGCAAAAAAAGTTACACGATATAATCCTTATGAGTCACGAATGAATATATCAGAATCTCTCGATGAATCACAGCTTATGGATACACCCATTTTATCGACTGCAGACGACGGAACATGGGCTTTGGTGGCCGGCCCTCAACAGCCACCAAAAGAAAAATGAAGCTACTATGTTGGAACTGTTAGGGGCTGGGCTCTCCCCTGACAATTCGCGCTCTAAAGGCCTTAATGGCCAAAGAACAGCCCGATTTACTCTTTTTGACGGAGACTAAGAATCAGAAGGTGGTTATCCTAAAGATGAAACAGCGTTTGAAATTTAGCAATTCACATGTGCTTGATCCTGTTGGACTGGCTGGCGGACTAGCTATGCTGTGGAATGATGACTTGACAATCCATATAGAGAGAGCTTCTCAGCACTTTGTTGATACAACCTGCACAGATATTCGAGTGGGGACTACTATGCGTCTAACTTGTGTTCATGCTCCAGCAACTTATCAGCTTCGACAACAACTATGGACGGAACTTCAACTAATAGCTTATTCAAATAATCTACCGTCGGTGTATGCCAATGACTTTAATGAAGTTATGTTTCCTTGGGAAAAGGTGGGCAAAAGGGCAGCTAAACCACATAGAATGCATTCCTTCAGAGAAGTTTTACATGATTGTTCTTTAATGGACATGAACAGCAAGGGTTGTGCCTTCACCTGGATGAATAATCATGTGGGTGATGACCTAGTCAAAGAATGGTTGGATCGAGTTTTGTGTTCTATGGAGTGGTGTCTTAATTACCCTGAGGCTGAGATGTATGCACTTCCACCAGTGGGCTCTGATCATAGCCCTCTTTTACTGACTACTGATGCTCAATCAAGCAGACGACACAAAAGATTTATATTCGAGGCCTACTGGCTTCAGGAAAAGGAATGTAGCGAGGTGGTTGAAAAATCCTGGAATTCCCCACATATTATCACTTCTAATCTACCTCAAAGACTACAACAGGTAGCTCTAGCCCTAACCAAGTGGAGTCGATCCAAATTCTCAAAGGCACCGAATCAAATATTGTACCTGTAGCAGCAACTTCAAACACATATCAATTCCCCTACCAACTACGGCGAAGAGCAGCTCATTATAAATTTGAAGGTGGACATTCAATGTTTATGGCAGCAAGAGGAACAGCATTGGGCAATGCGATCTAGGATAAGCTGGCTTAACTGGGGAGATAAAAATACCAAATTCTTCCATGCGACAACTCTACAGAGGCGAATTCGGAATCGGATACGAATGTTGAGAGATGCCAATCATACATGGATTAGGGATGATGAGCTTTTGAAAAATATGATGAGGAATTTCTTTTCAGCACTCTATACATATGTTGGCAATCGGAATTATGATCCTATTCTTGCAAAATGCCTAGCTATTGTTACTCTGGAAATGAACAATATGTTAATGGCCCCGCTTACTAGAGACGAGGTTCGACACGCCACTTTCTAAATGGGGGCTACTAAAGCACCAGGACCTAACGGTATGAATGGTCTATTTTATCAGAAGCATTAGCATATTTTACAATAAGATATTTTTATAGCTATTCAAGCTTTCTTTACAACTGGCACTCTATCTGCTCCTTTAAACAAAACCAACATTACTCTGATTCCAAAAGTTGCTCAACCAGAGAGTCTAGACCAATACCGACCAATCAGCCTATGCAACTATATATATAAAATCGTCTCCAAAGTGTTAGCTAATCGTCTTAAGCCCTTACTACCTATTATAATATCTGCTGAACAATTTGCATTTGTGAGCAGTCGGCAAATCCAAGATAATATTCTTATTGTCCAAGAGGTACTTCATCAACTAAGGATTAGGAAAAGCAAACGAAATTTTCAAGCAGTTCTAAAGGTGGACACGCAAAAGGCCTATGATAGGGTGGAATGGGACTTTCTTCAGGATTATCTAATCAGATTGGGTTTTCATGCTATCTGGGTTCAATGGGTAATGCAGTGTGTTACAACAGCATCTTTCAGTATCAATTTTAATGGTGAACAACTAGAGTATTTCCATCCATCTCAGGGACTAAGACAGGGAGATCCACTATCACCTTACTTGTTCATTTTGGTGGCAAATGTCTTATCCGTTCTTATCCAGGACGCAATTGAAATGGGACATCTAAAAGGCATACAGCTAAATAGGTGGTGCCCAACTCTTTCCCATTTACTTTTTGCTGATGATGCCATATTTTTCATAAATGCTACAGTCCAAGAAAGTCAAAACCTAGCCAATATTCTGAATCAATATTGTTTGGCTATGGGTCAGCTGATAAATAGAAACAAATCCGGCATTTTATTTGGTTAGGATTGCCCTGATAGCTTAAGAGCCAACTTGGCCGCTGAATTTAGGGTCCCAGTGTTACACAAGACAAGCAAATACCTAGGGAACCCTTCTGACTGGGTTCAATCACGAGGAGATATGTTCTCCTGGATTATGGCTAGAGTAAATGCCAAACTAGAAGGATGGAAAGCAAATTTTCTATCGAAGGGTGGTAAAGAGGTTCTCATTAAAGCTGTTGTACAGGCTATACCACAATACGCCATGTCCATTTTTAAACTTCCGATATCGCTTTGCAAATCCATTGAAAAGAAGATTGCCCGCTTTTGGTGGCAAAATGACAGCAGAAGATCTGGTATTCATTGGACACAATGGGACGTTTTGAAGAGAAGCAAAATTGAGGGTGGATTGGGTTTTCGAGATCTTCTATCTCTCAATAAAGCACTGCTCAGTAAACAGGCCTTGCGCTTAATACAGAACCCATCATCGCTGTGCAGCACATTACTAAAGGGTCTTTACTTTCACCGAAGAGAGTTCAGATATGCGGAGAAAGGGGCGTGTCCATCTTGGGGTCGGCAGAGTTTATTATTAGGTAGGGATTCGATTTCAACCAAACTTCAATGGTCAGTTGGAAATGGGCGAACTATCAGAATACGTGAGGACAGATGGCTTCCTAAAGGAATCTTAGGTGGTCCTGCACATCTAACGGAACCTCATCTAGTTGCTGAATTACTAGAACCGCAACAGCAAACTTGGAATGTTAGCTTATTACACCAGCACTATAATGCCCACACAATCCAAGAAATCACAAGCATTCCGGTTAGACCCAACCATACAGAGGACAAACAAATATGGACAGACACTCTTCATGGACAATACACAGTGCAGAGCTAATTGCCATCAAGAGGAGCGTGTGGGTAGCATCGAGTTAACCGGGGAAGTGTAGCTATGTCCAATCAAATTTTAAATAGTATTAGCATATTAGTATATCATGTTTAAATGTATTATGCAATGTCTTAATTATCCTAGATGTTATTGTATTTCCATTTCTCATAGTTATCACAATTCACAAATTCAACTCTATTTTTTTTTTTTAATTTCTCTTTATAAAGATTTTTTTTTATTTATATATATTATTTTGAAAAAGGGCTTGACCCAACCTTAGCGAGGCTAGATCGTTGGGCTAGCACAGCACAATTATGCATTGGGTCTAGCATTGCTTGGCTCGGTAGCCATCCCCATGTACAACGTTTCAACACATTCTTTTGGCACCATATTGATCACCTTCGTCACACTATTTATGGAATGAACCAATTGAATAATACTATTGATCACCTTCGTCACCTTCGTCACACATTCTTTTGGCACCATATTGATCACCTTCGTCACACTATTTTTGTATTAATGGTTAATACCAAAAAAAAAAAAAAAGCTCAAATCGGTACATCTGTGATAAGTTTATCCTAAATTAATATATATATATATATATATATATATGTATGTATGTATGTATGTATGTATGTATAAGTATATTTTTGGTAAAGGTAAAAATATATTGAGAGCTTTAACCAACTGTACACAAGATCGACGCCAAAAACAAACACTCAAAGAGACAAAGGTCAAAAAGAGTGCAAGGGAGCCGATGTAAAAAGATAACACCCAAGAAAATGAGGAGACCAACTAAACAACTAAAAATCAGACAAAAGAGCCAAAAGAAAACAGCCACCCGACAAGAGGGAAGAAAATAAGGACCAGCTGTCTTCAGGAGATAGAGACAAACACCAGCCAGCTAGACGAGCAGTAGCGAATAATGATAAGCACTCTACCCGGACCACCCTAAATTAATATTTTAACTACCAAAAACCGTAAATTGATACACATGTGATAAATTTACTCCAAACTAATTTTTTAATCGTCAAAACTATAAATCGACATATTTATAATAAATTTATCTCCGTTAATTTATGTTAAATTAGATTAAGATTACAAAAAATCACAAACCCGATACACTTTGTGATAAATAGAGGATAAAACCTAAAGCTGATACATCTGTTAATTGTCATGTTTCACTTAACTCAAAAATTTGATAATAAAATTTAATGAAAATCAACAGAATGCGAATTTATTACGATATATCAATTTGAGATTTTTTTGTAGTTAAGAAATTAGTTTTTGATAAATTTATCACATATATCGGTTTGGATTTTTTCATGATGTTAACCCTTCTAGTAATCACTAATTTTCTAGCAAAGAAAGAGAAAGATTCAATGAATTAATCAGTATGAAAGTTCAACACGCCGCAGCCCTCGTCCAACAGTAAAAGTTGTGGACGAAATAGATTTCCACAATCTTCAGTATGAAAATGAAACACGTCACAGCCCTCTGCAAGAGTAGAAGTTGTGGACGAAATAGATTTCCACAAAGTATGCCTTTCGACATTAATCAAAGAAAGACCCGAAACACCCAAAAAAAAAAAAAAACTAAAAAAAATGGATTCTCCAAATCTCCGTCTCTTGCTTCTTCTCGTGTTTGCTTCCGCCATTAATGCCCAAGATTACACGCCACACGCGATCTGTGCCACCACCGGCAACTTCACCGCCAACAGCACCTACCAAACCACCCTCACCACCCTCCTCTCCTCCATCTCCACCACCAACTCCGAGCCCCTCAAGTACGGCTTCTTCAACGCCTCCTCTGCCGTCTCCGGCGCCTCCCAAACCATCTATGTTATTGGCTCCTGCCGCGGCGACCTCACTGGCAAGAGCTGCCGCGCCTGCCTCGATGCCTCGGCCTCTGACATCCGCCGCCTCTGCCCCCTCCAGAAGGAGGCAGTGCTCTACAGCGGGAACTGCACCCTTCGGTACAAAAACGCCTCAATCTTTGGCGAAGTTGTGGTCGACCCCGACTACCCGTTGTACAACCCGAATAACGTCTCGAGCCCGGACACCTACAATGCGGAACTGATGAAGCTGCTGGGTAGGCTGCAGGGCGAGGCCGCGGGTGGCGGCTTACTGAGGAAGTATGCGACAGGGAACACCTCAGCAGGGTTCGCCGTGATCTATGCAATGGTGCAGTGCACACCGGACTTGACGGAGCAGCGATGCATTGACTGCCTGGTGAAAGTCATCTCGAGGCTCACGGGCTGCTGTGCCGGGAGGATAGGAGTGAATTACATGGCACCGAGTTGCCAGTTCCGGTATGAGACCAGTTATCGGTTCCTCAACCCCATCGGCGAGCCACTTCCGCAATTGCCTCAACCACCGCCTCCACCACCAGGTAGATTGGCTCTTGTTTTGGAGTTAGGTACACGGGGTTTGTGTTTTTTTTTTCTACAATCCAAGTTGATTGTGATCATCTGGATTATCAATTATGTGGATTCCACTTGAGATTCACACCGTTTATTGTTCAAATGAGTTAAATCTACATGCTCTATTTACCATGTAACTTCTTTTTGGATTGATATATGACCTATAGACCACACAATATTGT
Source organism: Eucalyptus guilfoylei (assembly GCA_016097605.1). Lineage (NCBI taxonomy): Eukaryota > Viridiplantae > Streptophyta > Magnoliopsida > Myrtales > Myrtaceae > Eucalyptus > Eucalyptus guilfoylei. The sequence goes on along the minus strand of CM027864.1, from coordinate 41,901,339 downwards.
TTGTCCGCGTTGGATATTTGCTTTTTGCTAAATAGAAGGTATGGTTTGGTCCATTTATTCAGCAAAAGTAGGTATGAGTCCATGTCTTTATCTTGGCTAATAGTCAACTATCCTAGTCACTTCATTGAATCACAACTTATGACAATCATAGCTCTCAAGCTGTCACATGAGATATTTAATTTAATAATAGCAGATGTTCGTTGCTTCTCATCATTCAGTCACCACCAATTTGATGTTTCACATCAACGCAGAAAGTTTTTTTTAACAGTGAAAGAATCTTTGCTTGACGAAATCAAGAAATCCGAATAACTTTACCTTGAGTTATCGAAGAATGGCGTGATGTATATTTCACATCGTAACCTGTGGTGCGTACTGTCTTCTTGTTATATGTTTGCAACATGCGTTTCCTTTCCGCATTCAGATTGCCGCTCTAATAATTTCTCCAGTATTACTTAGTAATCAGTGAGCAATGATCAAAAATTGCTCTTGCAGGTGGAAAGGGCAATTCGACGAGGACCGTGATCATTGCGGCCGCCACAAGTTTTTCTGCAGGACTTCTTATCGGCATTCTCATACTCTTGATAGAGAAAAGGAAGAAGCAGCAGCGCGGAGAAAGAGTTGAAGGTGAGTTTTTGCATATTGGCATTTGAACATCAACTGATAGGAGGTTAAAAAGATCACGAAAATAATACTCTAATCCGATTGGGTACCAGAAAAAGAAATGGATTCGAATTTCATCTGTTCGATGATATAAAGACATTATAGATGAAGTTGACCAATTACTACGGCGTTTGCACCAGAAAAATAGCAAGAGCTGCACGGGTTGAGAATTTCGAAACATGGAATTGATACTTCGATCTTTACCTTTCATGCGGACTGCTCGTACATGTCCATGTACACATTTCTCATTGTCCATAGTTACCATTGGCTGATTATGCAGGCCAAAATAGCAAGTTCAATGCTGGTGCAATTATATATGCTAAAAGTTTGTGAAACTTTCATTAAGAAAACCATGAAAAGAAAATTGTGCTCTCTCTAGGTGAAGTTGAGGATGAAATTAGCACGGTGGAGTCACTGCAATTTGATTTCGGCACTATCAAAGCAGCAACGGATAACTTCTCTGATTCCCGAAAGCTTGGACAAGGCGGTTTTGGTGCTGTTTACATGGTAATAATTAACAAAGCATCCTCCAGTCTCTTGTATTCAGAATTTAAGCAACAAAATGGTCACAGATGACATCAATCTGATTCTCTTTGAAATGCTTCAATGTACCGATCAATACTCACATGGACCTACTTTGACGAAAATTTAGGGCCGGCTCTCCAACGGACTGGACATCGCGGTGAAACGACTGTCCTGTAATTCCAGCCAAGGTGAAGTAGAATTCAAGAACGAGGTTATGTTACTAGCTAGGCTACAACATAGGAACTTAGTTAGGCTCTTAGGTTTCTGTCTCGAAGGAGTTGAACGACTTCTCATTTACGAATTTCTGCCCAATTCGAGCCTTGATCAGATCATAATCGGTATGTTTCTTGAGTTTCATTCATGAAATTAGATCTTCACGAATTGAATAAGGGACATCTTATGGAATGTGATTTTGCCAAAATGTAGAGCCTGCGAAGTGTGCGAATCTCTTTTGGGATAAGCGTCACAAGATAATAATGGGTGTCGCTCGAGGGCTGCTTTACCTACATGAGGACTCTCGATTTCGTATCATCCACCGAGACCTCAAAGCCAGTAACATTTTATTGGACTCAGATATGAATCCTAAGATATCGGATTTTGGTATGGCGAGGCTGTTCGATTTGAACCAAACTCAAGCCGAGACAAACCGAATTGTGGGGACCTAGTAAGTGCATCAACATCCTAGAGTTAATGTGTACTAAAAGAACAAAGGCATACTATAGAGCTAATATAATGGACTTATTGTGATGCACAGCGGATATATGGCACCAGAGTATGCGATGCACGGAAACTTCTCAGTCAAGTCAGATGTGTTTAGTTTCGGAGTGCTGATTTTGGAGATTGTCAGTGGTCAAAGGAACAATACTTTTCGTATGGGCGATGACTCAGAGGTCCTTACAAGCTATGTGAGTATAAGAACATACCTTCTCATTTCTGATAATATTCTAGAGATCAATTTGCTCAATGTTTGTCAAATGTTTCTAGGTTTGGAAGAATTGGAAGGAAGGATCAATATCAAATATTATCGATCCCCCTATAACTTCTGGTTCGAGTATCGAAATTGAGAGGTGCATCCACATTGGCCTACTATGTGTCCAAGAAAACGTGGCTCGCCGGCCAACAATGGCATCGGTCCTTCTCATGCTTAACAGCCACTCAGTCACTCTCCAAGTGCCCTCGAGACCTGCATTCTTTGTACATGGTGGCATAGAATCTGATATGTCCTCCATGCAGGATTACAATTCGAGGGTATCTGAGATTGAGAGATCAAGCAGCAAATCAAACATGATCTCGAAAAACGAGACCTCTATGACCGAGCCATATCCACGGTAGCCTTGAAAAACAGGAGCTCAACGTGCCCTCCACTTTAATTTTTGTGTTTGTCATGGTTTTTTTTATCATCACATGCCTGTGTTTTAATTGTTCCTCTAGATTAGTAAGGAGTTATCTGGCTTCATCGGCTTGGGATTAGATCCAGACTCGTAGAATGTTGGAAGTTAAGGATGCTCACAAATAGTTGCCTTACTCTTCATGTGAAAAGGCAAGAATAGCCAGAACAACTTGCTCTTACAAAATCCAATAGGTCCGAGGATTCATGCCACATGTCCTGGCGCCGTTCGGTTTTAATTAATTGTTATGGATATATGGAGGTGCTTGTCCTTTCTCGTTTGATATTGGAAATATAAACTACGAAAATATATAAATATTAAGTTTCTTGCATATTTGTTTTTTTTTTTTTGGGTAAAGAAGTTTCTTGCATATTTGTTTGGCTGGCTTAAAGCCAATATTTATTCAATCAAACCAATGACAGAACAAACCGATAGCAAATTATGTTTTTTCATCGAACATTGATATTGTCAGAGTTTGAGTTAAAAATATGACTTTTATAACAGAATATGTTCTCTTTATGTACTTCTACCAAGATCACGTACCCAAGTCCACTTTCTACTTTTCTTTTAAGGATTGGATTTGGTTAAATGGGCGTAAATTTGAAATATATTTTAACACCTCAACTTGTTCATTGTAAATATAAAATGTAAATTAAATTTATTGCGCAGGAAATTTATTATGAATTGTTTGAAATGGTTTTAAGACCAACATCATAGTCCCTAATACTCAAAATTTGAAAGGAAAAAAAAAAGAAAATGGCAAGACTAGTACTCTAGATGACGGATCATGAGATAAAACCAATACAATCCTTTGATTATTCTTCCAATAATTACGATCATTCCTCTCTTCTAATCATTAGCGTTTATTAGGAGAAATTAGGACAGAAGATAATTTTTTAAAAGTGTATCTAATCTTATTTTAATGGACGGAAAGAGACACAGAAAATATTATAAGAGGTTAGAAGGGATTTTTTCTTTTTGTCTGAAGAAATTTATATTTATTGTTCAAAAGATAAATAATAAGTACTTAATTTTTATGACAAAGCAAATCGAGATAGAGCAAGAATACTAAAAAGCAAAGCCAAATCCAGTAAACAAGGAAGATCAACGGAGCATCAGCAAAGTTAAGCACACACTTGTTCAACAAGAATGGATCTATCAAGCAAAATAATCGGCGACTAATCATTGGATTCCGTGTCTTTGTTAGTGATGAGCACATGCTAGAAATTCTTTCTCCAATAACCGCAACGTTGCCAGTTGGCGGTGTGCACCTAAGTTTGGCTTTCTCTACACCACCACCATACGGAGACTACCAAAATAGGTTGAACAAACATAGATCTAACATATGGAGGAACAAATCTTCATGATTCAACGAGACATCAAAACTCTTGCGATTATCATTGAAGCTGAAAGTAGAGAACTTGTACACAAACAAAGTAGAAGAGTATCGAATCCCCAAAAGTATATTTATTAAACTCCCAAATCTAGAGTTAGATCAGGAGAGTTCAATCTCTTAAATTAAGAACTAGATTGGAAAAAGGGAGCTCATAAATCTAAATCGAGAGAGAATAAAAGGTAAAATAGGAAAAAAATAATAAAATACAAACAAAATCAACAAAAGAGAGAGGAGAGAGCAAAACTAGCTCGAACCCTCAGGCGACATATTAATTTTAGGGCAAATGTTGTTGCTGGGATCATACACCACAAATTGAAACCCTCGATGAGCAACTTCACTGCACATGCAATCATCATAGCAGTACGCCATCTGGCAGTAAAGTTAATGGGAAAAGGAACTCTGGTTAGTCGAGTCAGCGAATAGAGACGTAGAAAGAAAGAAACAAAAGCGGAAGCGTTTTTCTTCCATGTGCACTCAATTCCCAGATGGGTCACCCCATAGGACGACTGACGTGCCGCGGCAGCTACTTTAAATTGCGTAGAAGACTCGTCAATTGGGACATGGGAGGAAGCCTCCCACATGAACAAAAGCGGAAGCGTTTTTCTTCCATGTGCACTCAATTCCCAGATGGGTCACCACATAGGACGACTCCGCGGCAGCTACTTTAAATTGCGTAGAAGACTCGTCAATTGGGACATGGGAGGAAGCCTCCCACATGACCAAAGTCTTGCAGACTGTCGGTGTTTGGGGTTGGAAAAAAAAAATCAAGAGGTAAGGAAATATGGAGCAAGGATAGAATTGTTGAAGGAATGTATTTCTGCTAATTGTTTGCAAGAGGGAAACACAGAAATTATGTGAAAGAATTAAGAATTCCTTTCTCTGAAAAGAGGAATAAATCGAGAGGAAGGCAAATATTTGTACATAAATGATATATGTGCCATTGAGTAAGAGAATGTAATAGTGCAATAAATATCTAGGAAACGTGCACCAAAATTCATAAAACTTGTTGTAGAAGTGTAATTGTGTACTAGAACTTTCGGATAGTGCAATATAATACCGGTGCAATTAAGTTCTTGCCTTAGCTCCGTCCAAATTGATGGATAGAAAAGGATGACATGACATGATTTTATTTATTAATTTTCTCTCTATTATGTGGTGGTTTATTTAACTATGCCGTCCATGATATATTAAAATGACGTCATTTTGTCCCTATAACATTTCAAAATGGCATCGTCTCGTAATTACATCTCCAAATAGGATGCCCCGGTCATCTTCGTCGCGCGAGCTCTACATGCAGCGAATCAACATTTTGAGGAAAAAAAAGTGAGGGCATTGGAGGGAACGAAGGTTCCTTCACATAATGCGCATCAAGCATTCACTCCATTGTCAATGCTGCATTTGACTTTGGAATCCAGACGTACTGCATTTAGGGTCTTCCGAAAATTGGTGTTTTTTGTATGGTCAGAATCTTCAATTTTTTGGGACCACTTGCTTTGTTTATGCGAATTATAAAAAGGTGTTCATCACATAGTTTTGGTCCTTTGCAGGTCTAATGGCCGACCAGTACCACAATGTCTCTGTTATAGTTTTCTTTGGTCCTTTGAATGCGGAAGTGAAAGAGACAATGTTATCGAAATGGACCTAGATTAGGGTTCACTCTTTCATATTACTGACCCTATTGTGACAGGTTTGGTGTAAAATTGATAAACTCTGTTACAGAGTTCCTACAAATCATACTCTCAAAGATGGTCTTAGGTTGTTAAGAAATAACTTTGCAGTGATTGATTTCATATATCATCATCTACATTGTGAAATTATTGACCTAACCGATATTCATGGTGATGATGATAGACAAATGTTGATATTGGGGGGAACTCAAAGGAAATGGAAGGTCTAGATAATGTCAATGTGGAAAGGGTTGCACATGTGGCTAGTAATGTGGTTGTATATGTGGTTGGAAATGCGGATGATGATGGGAGCCGGATTGAAGTTGGCAATGAAGATTTGGATCATCCTGCAGCTAATTTGGTGGACGTGGAATATGTGAGTAATAATTATAATCTTGAAAAGATTGAAGCAAGGAGAAAGGTAAAGGAATATTCAACGAGAGGTTCAACACTAGGCTAACACAAGATCAAGTGGAATCTCCCTATCGGAGAGTAGCTCCCAAAGAGAGTTATTAACTGATCCTCGAGTTCTGGATGCTTTGGGTACCAAACAGAGTATTATGATTTAGATGAGGAAAGAAAGTTTTCATTCAGATTCAAATAATGAGGATTAAGAAGGGGAAAATATTGTTCTTTCAATAAGGAGAAATAGATTACCAACTACTCCTCGGTCTGCCAAACAAAGCGTCATGATTCAAATGAGGAAGAAAGTCGTTACTCGGGTTTAAATAATATGGAAATTCCTATGGCCATTTGATCGGGCAAGATTACAAAGCTGGGGTGTAAATTAGTGGCACAGGTACCAAAATCCACAGAAAGTCTGTCTTGAACAAGAGTTGCCACCGCATGCCCTGCAAATTACTACATATTCGAAGAATGATTTGCTATTGCTTTCGGTAATAAATGACCCGAATAAATTCTTGCCCTATACTTTATAGTATGGATGTTAAATAATTGGTGCTTGCACATACATAGGTAATTTAACGATTATAAAAGAAATTCATGCCCATGAATTACACCATTGTTCTAATTCACAACCCTGATCTACAAGTTACAATGCTCTTAGAAAAAGGATCATGATAATTGCGAACTACTCTACAATGAAGTAATTATATGTTCCCGAGAGCGGTGTATTGAAACTTGCACGTGTATATTTATTTATTCAATGCTAGTTCATGAGTAACCAATAAAGAACGATTGAATGCAAGTGTAAGCTGTACTAAAAAGTCCCACATCCAAAAATTAGTGCGTTATATGTGTATTAATTCTATTGCATGTTCACAGTAATAATATCGTGTAGTAATTTCTCGTTTCGTCTTTTTTTGAGCTGAACAAACTAGTTCACATCCTTTAAGTCAATTCACTTGAAAGTATTTCCAATGGCATCTGGAGGGGACTATTTGTACGAATCATCCACCAAATTTTCATATAAATTGCTTAAATACACGTAAACACGTTACATAATGTTGCAGTGATGCGCATAGACGTAACATTGTCACCGTAGGCAACAGTAACATTAAAACTATCACTACACATTATTTTAGATGGTGGGAAATGTGATTTCATGTTTTATTTCGCCCTAGACAAAAGAAAATATAGGCAATGCCTTTTCCAAGAGCCCGTGAAGAAGAAGGTACAAAAAGATGTGAATTATGGAATGGGTAGACTGACCCACCAATTCTTGACCTTTTCCTAATTTTGGGGCTGAACGAAATCAGTGGACTCGATTGATTTCCTTTCCACAACCCAATTATTCCTTTAATTTTTTCTTGATCCCTACAAAGAAGGTAATTGAGAATTGACCTCTCGCACTAGGCAAAATGGCAAATACATCAATTTGTGGGACCCATTTTCACGAGTTTGACTATGATTGTGAAAATACAATTATTCGAATGTGTGACATCACCTCGATTTTCCTTTGTGAAATCATTGTCGCTTACGATTTGAGTAAGTTCATATGTGCGGAATTTGATGTCAATGTTTTTCTTTTTGCCATGTTCGAAGAAACTCCCACTGACTTCCAACCATATCTCTAATTGATGAGTTTATAAATATAGACATTGCATGCATTTTATTTTGATTTAATATTTACCATTAACTTTCATAATTTATAATTCATCAATTAGACATGTGGCGGGAGGACTCCTATCAAGGTTAGAGGAAAATATTGTCTATTTTTTCTTTTTCATTTTAGATCAAAGGACTTCATCCTTATTTAGGCATACTATATAATGTGTAAGGTTCATCTTTAAAAATTCAAAAACACCTTGATATCGATTTTTCCTCGTAGCAACCAACCAAAAAGCTTGTAATCCCACACTCAATGTGAAAATATATTTTTTTCTAGATCGTATGTAACTTCAATCACTATTGTAAAGAAGAATTTATATAACATACACCATCATATATCCAACTAACTACGTGAGAGAGAAGGAAAGCTCTATGACTTCGAGTTTATACTTGAGCCGTTAAGGGTTAGAGTTGTTATAGATGAAGCCAAATATTTTTAGAGGCTTTTTTGTCTTTTCTATCAGATTTGCTTTTAGGTTAAAAGTGATACCTTTATATTGGCAATGGTAAGACACTAGCCGTCAAGACGCTGAAAAAGAAAATAGAGAGGCAAGAAAAAGAGAGAAGAAAAAAGTGAGTTTTTTTCTTTACGAGGGTTTTCAATCTCTTTATGCTCTGATCTTGAGAGAAAATCATCATTGTATTCCAACTTTTTTCGAAATCTAGTGGATTCGCAGAGTGCCTCTGCGCGGAGACGTAGTCTAGGTTTGGGTGAACTTCGTTAACAAATTTTTTGGCGTGTTCTTCTGATTCTGTTCTATTATTATTATATTCTGCCTAGTAAATTGTTTGCGAACGTTATTTTTCTAGAATCGACGTGCGATTTCATAACAACTGGTATCAGAGCCTGGGTTGGCTAATCGAGAACATCAAGGGTTTTTCAGTGATGTTCGATTGAAAGCAAACAATATGGCAGAAGATAAAATCAGAATCGATAAGTTCGATGGGTAGGATTTCGGATGGTGGAAACTACAAATCGAGGATTATCTTTATCAAAAAGATCTATATGCACCACTTGAGGGTTGGAAACCTGAGATGGCGGAAGTGGATCCAACAGTAGAAGCTGGATGGAAAATTCTTGATCGAAAGGCATTAGGTGTGATTCGTCTAGGGTTGACGAAAAAGACAGGGTACCACATCGCGAAAGCAAAAATTGCAAAAGAAGCCATGGATATTCTAACGAATATTTATGAGAAGCCGTCCACATCAAAATCAGGTATTTTTGCTGAAGAAACTGGTTAATATGAAGTTATTTGATAGAGGTTCTGTGGTAGAGTATATTAATAGTTTCACGTAGGTCACGGGTTAATTGGAATCCGTAAGCATAAATTTAGATATGAAGCTTCAAGCTTTATTATTTTTATATTCTCTTCTAGAAAGCTACAATACCATAGTGCAAGGAATTTCGAGTACCATGAAGGATGATTTAACTCTTGATGATGCTGTGAGTAGTATCATGGATGAAGAGATACGAAGGAAAGTCTTAGGTGGAGATAATTTTACTGCATCTACATCTTCAATAGTACTCGTAGTGGAGAACCGTGGAAGAAGTAAAAATAGAGGAAAATTCAGCGGGCGTGGCAGATCACAATCAAAGGGTAAGAGATAGGTTGCAAAAGATGAGTGTTGGTTTTGTCACCAAACCGAACACCGGAGGTTTCAATGTGAAGCCTACAAAAAGAAGCAGCGAGATGAGAATCAAGGAGCTAATGTGGTTAGCGATGAATCTCTGCTAGATAATTTGTGTTTGTCTGCAGGGTTTGACTTGACGACAAATAAATGGTTTATTGATTCCAGTGCTTCTTTTCATTGCACCTCGCAAAGCGACAAATTTGATGATTATGTCAGTGGAGATTTCGGACAAGTGGTTGTGGGAAATAGCCACATGTGTCCCATTGTTGGGAAATGAACCATGACTGTGAACATCTTAGATAGAGGATGTCTAGTTTTGCATGAAACTAGACATATTCCGGAATTAAAGAAAAATCCGATTTCAACCAGTAAACTTGACAAAGAAGGTTTAGTAATAACCTTTGGATATAGAGAGTGGAAGATAACCTTAGGGCAAGAGCAGTAGTAAATGGAAAGCGTACGGGTACACTTTACCTTCTCCAAGGAGATAATATTAGTGATATAGTTGCAACTACAATGGCTACAGGTAATTTGTTTACTCTTTGGTATTATTGTTTGGGACATCTTGGTGAAAAATGTGTAAAGCAGTTACGCTCGAGGAAATTACTTCCAGGTTTGCAAAAAGTTGAGTTAGATTTTTGTGAGAATTGCATTTATGGAAAACAAAAAGTTGTTAGTTTTCAATTGAATGGGTGACAAAATAAAGGCCAGAAGCTAGAGTTGGTTCATACTGATGTATGGGGACCTACTCAAGAACTCTCTTATGGCGGTAAGAGATATTTTATCACCTTCATTGATGATGCGACAAGGAAGACTTGGGTCTATACTCTTAAAGAAAAATCAGAAGTATTCGGGATGTTCAAAATGTAGAAGACCATGGTAGAAAAAGAGACAGGTTATCAGATTAAAGTTCTGAAGTTTGATAATGGTGGTGAATACATGAGTAAGGAATTTGCAGAATATTTGAGTCGATAAGGCATACAAGGGTTAAAGACTATTCCTAGAACTCCTCAAGAGAATGGTGTAATTGAAAGGATAAACAGGACTATTCTAGAATGTGCGAGATGCATGAGGCTACACGCAGGTCTCCCGCTACACTTATGGGCTGTCACAGTTGATGCAGCTGCTTATCTTATCAACAGAAGTCCATCTAGTGCGTTGGATGGAGAAATACTACAAGAATGGTGGTAATGTAAAAAGATTAATTATTCACATCTAAAGGCGTTTGGTTGTATTGCATATGCTTTGATTGATAGGAAGGATAGGAAAAAGCTTGATGCTAGGTCCCAGAAGTGCGTCTTTATCGGATACAGTGGTGACAAGTATGGCTATAGGCTTTGGGATTATAAGAATAACAAAGTCATCCGCAGTCGGAATGTGGTATTCCATGAAGAAAAGATGTATAAGGATTGTCAGACAGAGCATGAGAATGTAGTAGAATCATAATATGTTGAATTAGACACAAGGCCTGTGAAGATGTTTTTAGTAGATCAAAGTGCACTTGAGAAAGAGGTTCAAGATGATCCTATTATCAGTGAAGAGGTAGTTCAAGAGGAACGCGGTGATTCGGAGCAAACTAACGACCCTGAAGTACCTATATTGAGGAGGTCTACACGTATGAGAAAGCCAAAGGTAATTTTTGATTCATCAGCTAACACTATTCAGAGCCATACAAATTCAGGAGAACTGGAGACTTACAATGAGGCAAAGGTAGACACGTCTCAGTTGCAGTGGGAGTGTGCTATGAAAGATGAGATGAGCTCGTTACTTCAGAACAAAACTTGGGAGTTAACCAAGTTGCCCACAGGTAAAAAAGCTTTATTAAACAAATGGGTGTACAGGATTAAGAATGAAGCAGATGGTAGTATTAGATACAAGGCAAGACTTGTAGTCAAGGGCTTTTCTCAAAAAGAAGGGATCGACTACTCTGAAATATTTTCACTACAGGTGAAAATGACATCAATTAGAGTTCTGCTGAGTATAGTTGCAGTGAAGGATCTTCATCTTGAGCAATTAGACGTAAAAACAATGTTTTTACACGGTGACTTAGATGAAGAACTGTACATGGCACAACCTAAGGGTTTTGAAGTCAAAGGTAAGGAGCACATGGTATGTTGCTTGAAGAAAAGCTTGTATGGCTTGAAACAAGCTCCGCGGTAATGATATCTAAAATTTGATGGTTTCATGAAAGAAAAATGATTTGCACACTGTGAGTCTGATCACTGTGTTTATTTTCGCAAGTATGATGATGTTGACATTGTGTATCTCTCTTTATATGTGGATGACATGCTGGTGGCTAGTTCTAATATGAAGAGAATCGTAGAAGTGAAGAAAATGTTATCATCACAGTTTGTTATGAAAGACTTGGGAGAGGCCAAGAATATTTTAGGCATGAAAATCATCAGGGATGGGAAAAATAAGAAATTATGGCTGTCGCAGGAAGACTATGTGAACAAGGTGTTAAAGAGATTTAACATGGACAAGGCAAAACTGGTTGCAACTCCTCTAGCGAGTCACTTTAAACTTTCCAATGATATGTGTTCGAGCACTCAGGCTTTGAAAGATGAGATGGCGGTAGTTCCATATGCATCAGTAGTGGGGAGTTTGATGCATGCCATGGTAAGCACGAGACCAGACATTGCACAGGTAGTGGGAGTTGTGAGTCGATATATGCAAAACCTAGGCAAAGAGCATTGGAATGCAGTGAAATGGATATTGAGATATCTAGCAGGTACTGCCAATTACTCACTTTGTTATGGTGATACATCTCTAGAGTTGCAGGGTTATGTAGACGCAGATCATTCGGGTGATCAAGATAGTGGTAAGAGTACCACTAGATATGTCTTTACAGTTGCAGGTACAGCAGTGAGTTGGGCATCTCAACTACAAAAAGTCGTGGCTTTATCGACGACAGAGGCAGAATATGTGGCGATCACAAAAACCTCCAAGGAAATCATGTGGTTATAAGATTATATGGAGGAGCTACATTGAAAACAGCTAGTCAATACACTATGGAGTGATAGTCAAAGTGCAGTGCACTTAGCAAAGAATGTAGCTTATCACTCAAGGACTAAACATATCAAAAAAATGTTATCACTTTATCAGGTCAGCATTAAAAGATAATGAGTTAAAACTACAGAAGATTGATGGCTCGAAGAATCTAGCTGACATGTTGACTAAGGTAGTAGATAGAGAGAAGCATATTTTCTGTACTACTACCATTGGTATTACTCCATGTTGATTGATGAGGAGTATCGCAGACGCACAAGTTTTTCAACTACTAGTTTTTTGAAGAAGATGGATGCAAAGTTGCTTGGTGCTTGGGTATATTTGTCTTCAAGTGGGAGATTGTTATAGATGAAGCCAAACGATTGCGATAAAGCTCATGGATAAAGTATTGAACGCTTTAAGGATTGTAATGATCCCTATTAGTTGTTGGGGTGTGACTCATATTTCTCATCAACAAGAAGGCTTTAGGGATTGTAATGATCCCTATTAGTTGTTGGGGTGTAGCTCATACTTCTCATCAACAAGAAGGCATAGGATTCCACTTTCTAATGGGCTAGCGTGGGTCTGAAAACCACCTCAGTGGTGGCGGCACCCTCGATCCGCTAGAGTATTTTTATAGTTATAGTCCATATTTTATCATTAGTTTGGATTCAAGTCCATGAATGGGTATATATAATCTCTTTCTTTTGTAATTAAGGGATGTAAGAAAGGTGCAGATTTTTTATTATAGTGGAATCCTCTAGTGGATATAACCCTAGTTTAAGGGTGAACTAAAATAAAATCTTGTGTTTCGAATTATCTTTTCTTGCTTTTACTCTTTATTTCTTTGTGATTATACGCAAATCCCAGCATTAGGCATGCTGGCAATTCACTCTTTTAGGATAGCAATTGACTGATGGTTTTTAATGTGCTGAGAAAAAAGATTATCTGATTAGGTACCTTTGCTACAATCATCATTTTGGTCGTTGTTTTTCTAATGCTTCTCTTCGTCGGTTGGTGTTGCCTTCGGAGAATGCGAGCACTTAAGAAATATAAGGCGGCACAAGAAGAAAGTGGTAAGAGTGTCGTTTTTCCAGAAAAAAAAAAACAAACAAACAAACAAACAAAAGCAAAAGATTGAAGGTGTAATTCTAAACGACTTTGTTGCTCACTCATGAAGGGGTAAGCGAGATCGCCTTCTTGAAGTCCTTGCAATTCGATTGGGATATTTTACTTGCAGCCACAAAAAATTTTTCTCAAGAAAACAAGCTTGGTGAAGGTGGATTCGGGGAGGTTTACCAGGTACGTTGGTGATTGTAAATGTTGTAAAATGCTTTCAAAATCGCTTGATGCTCAGTTTGATTTTACTTATGTACATTGACATCTTAACCATTATGGAATCAATCTCCTGTCATGAAGTTTCAATTCACTTAAATCGAAATGGACATTAAATGTGCTATGTCTCTTTTTCTGAAGAATTTTTAAGAATAAAGTTTCCAATTTCGTCTCTCTAACTATAAGAATGACTTGTGTGTGGATGTCATAAAAGCATAACAACATACCGAGCAATTTTAAATCTTTGGGACCCAATTGAAATGGCAACATATTTCAACAAATAGCATTGCGTGTTAGTTAAAAGTTCAGAAAGTCATTATCCTAAAATCAAGTTAAAAAAAAGTGAAGAGTTAATGAGATCTTGTCATCTTTCACAACTTTTTTCCAGGGTAGGTTTCCCAATGGAAAAGAAATAGCAGTGAAGAAGCTATCTCATAGCTCAGGGCAAGGTGTCGAAGAATTTAAGAACGAGATTGTGTTGGTGGCAAAGCTATAGCACCGAAATCTAGTGAGATTGCTTGGATTTTGCTTGGAAGGAGGGGAAAAGCTACTCATATACAAATTTGTGCCCAACAAGTCTCAACTACTTTGTGTTCGGTTTGTTCTACTTCACTGGCTTTAAGTTTGTGTCTTAGGCTAATGTATGGGCAGATAATCAAATGCTCATTTACTAGATCATATATAACATTTTAAATCTAACTACTAGGCTTCCTAGATGATACTTACTCATCCTTATATTGCTTCACAGACGTCAAGAAAAGCAAGCAATTGCACTAGCCAAGATGTTACAAGATAATATCGGGCATCGCTCAAGGGATGCTCTATCTTCATGAAGATTCTCGGCTTCGGATCATTCACTGAGATCTAAAAGCTAGCAATGTCTTGCTGGACAATGATATGAACCCAAAGATTTCGGATTTTGGCATGGCGAGGATTTTTGGAGTCGATCAAACTAACGCAAGCACTAGAAGAATCGTGGGAACCTAGTAAGTTTTGCATTTTCAAAGTTCACCGTTAGGTACCTTCTTGTTAAGAATTGAAATGCGATCACTATAAGATAAAAGTGTTTATAACAATATGGTTTTGGTGGTGGTTTTCAGCGGTTACATGTCCCCAGAATATGCGATGCACGGGCATTTCTCTCAAAAGTCCGATGTTTACAGCTTTGGCATCCTCCTCCTGGAGATCATTTGTGGCAAGAGGAATAACTACTACTACCAATCTGATGGAGGCGAGGATCTCGCAAGCTATGTAAGTTTCTTATGCGATTTATTTGTTCTTTGCACTCTCAATCAACAATATCATTCCGTGGTTCACTTCTTGTGTCCAATTGACCTACTCTAGGTTTGGAAACATTGGAGAGACAATGCGCCTTTGGAAATAGTGGACCCGGCATTGGGAGAATCTTATTCTAGAAGTGAAGTGCTCAGATGCATACATATCAGCTTACTATGTGTGCAGGAAGATCCGGCTAATAGACCGACCATGGCGAACATTGTTCTCGCGCTGAGCAGCCAAACTCTTAGTCTGCCATTGCCACGAGAACCGGCCTTTTTCTTCCGAAGCCAGACAGAACCGATGATTAACTTCATAGGGAATGGCAAGGGACATGATCGATTTACGAGCGGATCCGTGCCTTCTGTCAATGAAGTGTCGATTACAGAAGTCTATCCTCGATGAAGCACATGGACATCTATTCATAGCGTGATTTCATTTTGTTCTCAAGGATATTTTGCGTATGTTGTGTTCGGAAGTACTATTTCGTTTTATATGAACCATTTGATATGTGTGCTTGTAGTCGGTAATAAACTGGTAGTAATGCGGTGGTTTCTTTTTTGTTTTGTACTAAAGGAGCTAGCTATTTCCAGTTGGATTAACTTTTAATGTACTTCCATTTGCTATTAATAATGTTGCAGAACAATACCAAAAATGCACCAATCAAAGCACATATAGCAAAGGATAAAAAGAAAAATCAAAACCACACAAGACACAAAATATACGTGGAAATCCAAGACGGAAAAACTATGGAGAGAGATAGGGGTTTCACTATTTTCAACAATCAGTATAAGAGTACAGTCCGAAAAGTGAATAAATAAAAAAAAACTTTAGATCTAACAAGAAGATAGGGAGAATAAAGAACGAAGAGAATGTGGAGGCTAGTATTAGAGATGGGTCCCCCTTCAAAAACCCTAAAACAAATATATATCTATTTCATTGCTGGGAGCAAACATTGCGAAGGCAATAGACGCATGGACCTGCTATCTAAAAATTCATTGAACACCCTACAAGGCACACAAACTGATTAACAATCAAATTCAAGTTTTTGACATATGCAGTTTGCTCTGAAGAGTCAATTTTTTGAAGAAATTATTTTAGGATCGCAAATATTACCTCGTCATCTTACTTGATGTACGAACCAAGCTATTCAAGTATTTTATTAGCTTATTTCTCCTCTATTACTTTTATTCACGATATAATATGTGTCGCAACCTCTTTTTTTCTCGGCGCCCGATCGGGGCGGGTGCCTAAGGAGGCTAATGGTTCGGCTATGTCTATTTTAGCCTGGACTCTCCCAAGTCCACCAATTCACGACTTAATGGTCCAAGTTTTTAACCTGTAAGTTAATTTTAAAACGGAGTCGCCACTAATCGATTTGGGGTGGGTCGATTAGAAACCCAAGCGAAATATCGGGAGAAATACTCGCTCCTGCGCAACCAGAGAAACTAGGTTCGGGGACTTGATTACACTAGTTAATCACTAATGCCCTTCCGGTACCTAATCTTGTTTAAACCCTAAGGTTTTTTGGATTTTTGAGGGATTTTCCATGCATTTGTGGAGGAAAAACATTTTTTTTTGTCTTTTTCTCATTTTTTTTAACATAAAAAGCATTTTTTGGATTTTTTGATCATTTTTTGAAAATATAAATCATTTTTTGGCTTTTTCTGACGTTCTTGTCTTTTTTAGGAAAATATGGGATATTTTTGGTTTTTTTGATTTTTTTTTGAAAATAAATTATTTTTTATTTTTTTTAAAAAATATTTTATATTATAATAATATTAAAAAAAACGAACCGGGTTGGATCCCCGGGTTGGATCCGACCCGGGCCCTTCGCCCAGAACGCGGACGGGCTCGCAACGCGGGCCTGACCCGAAATTTTTTAAAAAAAACCAATATCGATTTTGGCCCACTTCCGTAAAAATTTTCAACCCAACAACAAACCGGCCCACGCGCACAACCCGGCCCAGGCGGAACCCTACCCAGAAACAGGGAAACCGGGTCGGACACACCCGCGAATCGACCCGGTTCCCGGCTTCCTCTCCCCTTCGTTTGCTCACGGCGCTGTGAGGGGGACTGAGGCGTCGGATCAGCGTCGACGACGGCGGCAATACAGAGGACAGCAGCGGTAGGAGGATGCGGCGTGGCAGCACGGCGGCGGTGACGGGTGAAGATGCGGAGGGGAATGGCGAACAGAACGCACCTGAGAACTGGATCCTGCGGTGGCTTGAGGCGGCGAGGGGGGTTTCGAGCGGAAACGGCGACGGCCAAGCGGGGTTGATACCTGTCTGTGGAGAGGGTATGGCGCAGCGGCGTTGCTGGTCGGCAGTGACGACGACAGGGTAGTGACGGCCGCGACAAGGCAGCGATGGCGGATCCTCGGCTTCTCAGATCTGGTCTTCGTGTTCCAGATCTGGTTTTTTTTCGTCTCTCTCTCCGGGTTTTGCTTGCTGTTCGGCCTTGGTTTCACCGACGAGCTCCTCCGGTCTTCCTTCGATCTCACTCAGCCTCCACCCGCTCGGATCTCTCCCCCTCGGGCTAGCTTGCGGCCGGCCTCCCCCGAAGTCTCTCGGAGGGAGGTCGTTCGAGCTTCGCGACCCAATCTCTCGCGTGCTCGCTCTTTGATTCTCCCCTGAAGTCTCTCAAGGGAAGATCTCCGAGTTCGCCGTGCTTTGCCATCGTCGGGAGAAGCCTATTTATAGTCGAGGGGGGTGGCCGGTCGACGAAGCTTTGACCGCCGATCTTCGCGCACCAAGCGGCCTCGGGTGCGGCCGAACCGGCGTCCCATCCTCGCTCCTCCAACAAGGCGTGCTCGGCATTGAAGGCAACCATTAATGGTGCCTGAGATCTGTCATCTCCGGCCGACGTCGGCCTACCCTCCTCGGCCGTAGGTTGTCCTTCGTGCGTCGGCATCCTCTATGCGCGTGAGTTGCAGAGGCGTAGGGGAAGAAGATGGAAGAAGGAAGAAGAAGAAGAGAAGGGGGCCGGGCCAGATCTGGGAAAAAAGAGGGCTGGGCCCTAAGCCTGCGTGGAAAAGAAGAAGAGGGGAGGGGCTGGGCTCGAAGACCTAGCCCCGCCGACGCTGGCTTTTTTTTGTTTTATTTTGTTTTTACTATTTTTTTGTCGTTTTTGTTTATTTATTATTTATTAAAAAAAGGAAAAATAAAAGAAACTAAGGCCTAATTAATAATCTAATCAAAATTCAGGTGTCAACAGCTGCCCCTCTTTGAAGGTGAGTTCGCAGAGGTTGCATTCAAAGACAAACCTGATACCTAAATTTTGTCTATACATATGCAATAGATTATATCTTATTTGGGACCTATTGTCCTATGCAGAAAATGAGCAATATAACATTACACATACTAAAGCAGATAAGAAGATACCTGTAGTTACTTACCGGGTGTGAGTGAGATAGGGTGTGAACCCCGAGTTTTGGCAAGTATCAAGGCATCATCTTACCTGTTGCAAGAGGAGATTGCTTCTCTAGGACCCGAACCATTCTTCGGTCGCCTATTGGAGCAATAAGTGGTTTGTCTAGGACCCGAACCTTTCTTCGGTCGCCTTGACGGGGAATTGCTTTTCTAGGACCCGAACCTTTCTTCAGTCGCCTGTAGAGCAATAAGTTGTTTGTCTAGGACCCGAACCTTTCTTCGGTCGCCTTGACTGGGAATTGCTTTCCCAGGACCCGAACCTTTCTTCAGTCGCCTGTTAGAGCAATAAGTTGTTTGTCTAGGACCCGAACCTTTCTTCGGTCGCCTTGACAGGGAATTGCTTTCCCAGGACCTGAACCTTTCTTCGGTCGCCTGTTAGAGCAATAAGTTGTTTGTCTAGGACCCGAACCTTTCTTCGGTTGCTTTGACGGGGAATTGCTTTCCCAGGACCCGAACCTTTCTTCGGTCGCCTGTTAGAGCAATAAGTTGTTTGTCTAGGACCCGAACCTTTCTTCGGTCGCCTTGACGGGAGATGCGCCGACCTTTCTCAGGGCATCTGTTTGTTGGGAGATAGTACTTGGATGATCACAAGTACAAACTCTTGGAGGATACCTGGATGATCACAAGTATCGAAGAGGTACCTGGATGATCACAAGTACAAACTCTTGGAGGATACCTGAGATATTTGTGAAGGTCTCTCACCTCCTGGTGTGTGGAAATATCGAGGATGGGTCTCGCATATTCGTGAAGGTCTCTCACCTCCTGGTAATTGGGAATATCGAGGACGTGCCTCACATATTCATGAAGGTCTCTCACCTCCTGGTAATTGGGAATATTGAAGACGTACCTTGGATATTCATGAAGGTCTCTCACCTCTTGGTATGGGGATATCGAGGATGTACCGCGGATATTCATGAAGGTCTCTCACCTCCTGGTAGTTGGGAATATCGAGGATGTACCGTGGATATTCATGAAGGTCTCTCACCTCCTGGTATGGGGAATATCGAGGACGTGCCCCACATATTCGTGAAGGTCTCTCACCTCCTGGTATTTGGGAATATCGAGGACATGCCCCGCATATTCGTGAAGGTCTCTCACCTCCTGGTAGTTGGGAATTTGAATGTAGTACAAGGCTTACTTGGATGGCTGTAGGCGCTTGGAAGGGCTAGAACACCTAGGTAGCCGCAGGTGTACAAAGTACTAGAATTCTTAGATGAATATGAGTATTTAATGATACGACCTGGGACCACTCAGCTGGTCCAAGTGTAAGAAAGCATACCTGGGTAAGCGCAGGCACACAAAGCAGTGGAATGCTTGAACAGCTGCTATTATTCGGGGACAACTCGGGCAAGCTGAGTGTCATGAAAAGGGAGTACCTGGACGGCGGTGGGTACTCAAAGACAATAGGGATACCTAGACAGTAGTAGGTATTCAAAGATAAAGGGATACTTGGTCAGTCATAAGTATCAATACTCTGGGGACAACTCGAATAGGTCGAGTGTCAAGAAGGAGTACCCGGCAAGTGGTGAGTACTCAAAGACAAGTGGGGATAAGGATATGCTTACCTGGCAATATCACTGATCACTGAGAGTATGTCTGATATTTGCACAATATGCACACATGATTGTATATGCTGTAAATTCATGAATTTAAATGTGATTCATGCATGACAATTTTGTTAGTTTTCCATCATCTGAATTCCACTGGGGAAGATTTTGAAATACATCCTTCATTTAGAATATAGATGTCTTGAGCATGCAGATGAGGGACTTTCAGTCTGAAAGGACTTTCCGCTCACTCTCATGGAAAATGCTATCCTGACCATTGATGCAGGATTTATAAGGACCACACTATCTCACTGTCATCATGTCAACAGGGGTCCGAGTATCCTCGCAAGTGGTACGAATTTACCAATGTGAGAGGTCTTTGTTGAAATTGTGATGAAGTCTTGGTCAGTGGTTCCTCAAAGGGGACCATCAAGGTCGAAGCTGATGGACGAAATGTTGTATGATCATCTCCGGGTTGACAAGTCAAGAACCCTGCGAAAAGAGATAGAGTAATCTTTCTCGTACTTCTTCGAGCGATGCTTATAAACATATGAAATCCTACGTTAATTGAAGTGCCCCTAGTCTAAAGAGACTTTTACAATGGGACGCAATGTAGGCTTGACTCATGTGTAAAAGGGTGAGAACTGGTGATTGCCTTGGCATTTGTCACCGGTCTTTCTTCTCACTGTCAGATGGAGGTTCTATGGACCACAACAGCAACTTTTTCTTGGCTGTATTTTTGACTAGGGGGCATTGGTCTTGCTTTTACCAGGCACACTGCTTTTTCATGCCCCTATTTTTATTCTAGTTCTTCATTTATGGGCATTGACCTTGTTTTTACCAGGTACACTGCTTTTTTATGACCCTGCTTTTTCTTGTCGTTGGAGGAACTAGCCTAGGCAAGTTCAATCGAAGCAGCATTATTTAGACTCTTGAGTCTTCATCTTCAGCTGACACTCTAGGCTATGGCAATAACTTCTGCTTTGTCTCAATGTGAGGGTAAAATTATAAACTCACTTGGGTTGTACAATGCATACAAGTGCATAGAAAATGAATTGCTCTTCGTCATTCTAAGGCGCTTAAATTAACGCGAGTGTCCATATGCAATAAAGACACTCGAAGATTGATGCAAGTGCGAGCAAGAAAATTTCTATCTCTCTTCTCTCCTTGCGATGCTGCCTCGCTTCCGATCTGCCCCAGTGTGGGGTGGTTCTTGACGGGGGGAGGGGGGGGGGTAAGACATAAATTTCACCAGTGTATGGAGCTCAAAGGGGTGAGCAATGAAATGCCTCTCACTATTTTGGTTATCGTACCATTCGCGAGAGAACTCTTTACTCTGTAGTCATGGAATCTTCAGCACTCATCTCACAAGTGTATAGATGGGGGACTGTGTGTAGGATATGGCTTGCCTTTCATCATTCTGACACGCCTCATCTAGCATGCTCGATCAATCTTGTATTCTTCACTTAGCTGTCTATTCTAATAATCCTTGTAGAATCAGTGATTTAGACAGACAAAATCATCATGCAAAAAATCCATTTGGAAAATGCATGCAACATTTTAAACATGAGAGAGTTTATACTCTCAAAACAAATGAATGGTTTTTTATTTCTTTACCAAAAAAAAAAACAAATGAATGGTTTTTACTCAAGAAACTCTATTAATAGCTTTAGGGGTGTTTGCTTGGTGGAATTGTATTTACAAATGTGTTGAATTTTGAACATCAAAAGAGTTATTTGCAAATGGGTGTTGATGAATTGTCCCTAATGAATAGGGAGGTGACACAAAAAGGATCAGCCGGGGTTGGGAATCTGATCATCGATTTGATGAGTGCTTCCACTTTTGCCCCTGCAGGAGAGAAGATGAAAATGGATCAATCAACAAGGCCAAAATTAAAGGTGAATTGAGGCCTGAAGGATCTCTGTCATTTGCTTTGGCGATACTTGAGACGCCATTTTGCTTAGGAGAGTTTGTCATGCCTCTCATTGATTTGTTATCTTTGTTTTTGACAGTCAGGTGATCCTGCAATAGACAAGAGGAGATGTGTTAGTCATGAACTCTTTCAAGAGTTGAATAACTGGAAGCGATACAACTTTACGCTTCGCTGGTTTGCAAATGATTGGGTGGACCTGAAGTGAGAGAGGGACACAAAGTCCTACATCCCCTGCTTCGTTAGGTCAATTATTCTCTCGTAATTTGCAGGTGCAAGAGAGGCAAATTTTTTTTTTTTAATTAAGCGGCTAACTGCCGTGTCGGGGATTCGAACCCCCGACTTCGGACCATTCTGCTTCTTCCTGGGTACCACTCGGCTAGAGGCGCTGATGGTGTCCATAGGGCGCTTCTTTTTTCATTTAACCGAACCGGCTCCTGGACGACACGTCCTTTCATACCAAGTTAGGTAAATCAATATGGGTCACTTGATTTTGCCCAAATTAACCATTAAGCTTGTTTCTTGAATCCTATGCTTCCTGTCAAATAGGAAAAAATATGTCAAAAGTGAGTTCGGATACTAGGAGTATTGGAAACGATACCAAATTACTCTTCCTCAGAGTTTATATTTGCTGACTCCTAGGGATATTTAAATGTTAATGACGGCATTTTGTCTTTGACACAGTTCAATGTCTCTTTTAATTGGCCCTCCTCATTTGTGGCCCTGTGTACACGATTGATGGTTTGCAACGCCTTCTTTCTGTGGAATTCTGTCTTCGACCATATGACCACTAGCAGCATTGAGCAAAGTCATGTACTTCAAGCTTCTATGAAATCTGATATGGACAATCAAAACCTCTAATTCTCTTATGGCAATTACTTCTTGCGAGAGCATGCGTCTGGAACAAAAAGTGAGGTATTCCAGTTTTAAGGTCATTGTCTAGGATAGAAGGCTTCTTTTTATTTAACCGGACTGATTCCTGGACGACACGTCTTTTACACCAAATTAGGCAAATTCGACATGGGTCACTCTTAATGCATTCGCCTGGGTAATATTGATTTGCTCAAATTATTCCCTCGAGTTTGCTGCTTGATTCTCGATACTTCTTTAAATGCTGGTGAATCACTTACTATTCATTCTTCTTTGTTGAATCACCCAAATAGATTTTCATGATGGTGTAAATACATCACTCATATATAAAAGGTGCATAGGCATTTTCATTCTGGTAGAGAAATGCTTAGCAATGCCAGACAATGAACATCTTTCAAGGGTAGTACTTTTTTACAGCATCGGAATTGACCGGCTTGGAGAATTCCCGCCCATCCATTTCAGTTAGGATCAAGGCTCCTCCGGGGAGTATCTTCTTTATTACATAGGGACCCTTGTAATTTGGGGTGAACTTGCCTCCAGGCTTTGGAAAGATTGGCAGTGTCTTTCTCAAGACTAGCTCGTTTACCTCAAAGTGCTTGGGTCGCACCTTTTGATTGAACGATCGGGCTACCCTCTGCTGGTAACACTGACCATGACAGAGGGCTTTCAGTCGTTTTTCGTCGATCATATTCAGTTGCTCGAGCCTTTGTTGTGTCCATTCTTCCTTGGACAATCCTACCTGGGATAAAATTCGTAGGGAAGGGATCTTTACTTCTACAAGCAAAACTGCCTCCATGCCGTAAACCAGGGAAAAAGGTGTTGCCCCAGTGGAAGTTCGAATCGAAGTTCGATATGCTGTTAGTGCGAAGGGTAACCTCTCATGCCAGTCGCGGTAGTTTTCAGCCGTCTTGGATAGGATTCTTTTGATGTTCTTGTTGGCGGCCTCCACGGCTCCATTCATTTGTGGACGATAAGGGGACGAGTTCAGATGTTGGATTTTGAATTCAGAAAACAATTGATCGATCAACTTGTTGTTTACGTTTGACCCATTGTCGGTGACGATAGCTTCCGGTACGCCATAACGGGCGATTATGTCACGTCTGATGAATTTCATAACATTTCGTGCAGTTACGCTTGCATAGGATGTGGCCTCAATCCATTTTGAGAAGTAATCGATTGCAACCAAGATGAACCGGTGCCCGTTTGATGCCTTTGGATTGATTGGGCCAATTACATCGATGCCCCACATTGAAAATGGCCATGGCTCAGATAACTGGTGCAGCTTAGTTGGAGGGACATTTATCTTGTCCCTGTGAACCTGACAACGATAACAGCTTCGCACATGTTGGGCACAATCGCTTTCTAAGGGGAGCCAGTAATAACCCAGTCTCATTATTTTTTTGGCCAACATGCGCCCGTTCATATGAGAGCCACACACGCCCTCATGTATTTCTTGCATTATCCGTGTGGCTTCAGTTGCATCCACACACCTTAGCAGAACTGAGTCATATGATCTTTTATATAGATTTTCACCGCTGACGAAGAATCTCGAAGCCATTTTCATTAGGTACTTTCGATCGGAGGGAGTGCTTTCTTTAGTGAACTCCTGCTTCTGGACGTATTTCATGATATCGTAATACCAGGGTTTCCCATCGGGTTCTTCAGTTATAGTCATGCAGTGAGCTTGTCTTGCTAGGACTTCAATCTTCAAAGGCTCCACTTCTAACCCTTCTGTTACTTGTAACATAGATGATAACGTTGCTAGTGCATCAGCGAACTGATTATGAACTCTAGGTAGGTACTCAAACGAGACGTCCTGGAATTCTCCCACCAATTCCTCCAAGTATTTGTGATAAGGCACAAGTTTGGTGTCTTTTGTCTTCCACTCGCCTAAAGTCTAGAGAATAATTAAGGCGGAGTCACCGAACACTTTTAGCTTTGTTACTTTCATTCCAATAGCCGCCTGCAGGCCGAGGATGCATGCTTCATATTCGGCTATATTGTTGGTGCATGGAAACATCAATTTTGCAGCCACAGGATAATGTTGCCCATTTGGGGATATCAAGACCGCCCCGGTGCCGGAACCTGACAAATTTATAGCTCAGTCGAAGAACATGGTCCATGTGTCCTCTTCTACTGTTGAAATTCGGTCATCTGGGGAATTATCCTTGCGTACTTCCTTAGGGCAATCTGCTAACATATCAGCAATCACCCGACCTTTAACTGATTTTTGCGACATCACTTGGATGTCGAATTCTAAGATCAGGATTTGCCATTTGGCCAATTTTCCCACCAAGGCTGGGCAACCGAGCAAATACTTGATTGGGTCACTCTCAGTTACAAGGAATGTTTAGTAATGCAAGGTATATTGTCGGAGTCTGTGCAACACCCATACCAATGCAGCACATGTTTTTTTTGATTTGGAGTAGTTTTGCTCTGACGTGGTGAACTTTTTACTCAAATAGTAAATGGCTCGCTCCTTTCCATCATGGGGCCCTTTCTGTGCCAACATTGCACCTAGGGATTCACTATTGATAGTAAGGTAGAGGGTCAAAGGGTGTCCTGGAGTCGGGGGTACTAAAACTGGGGGTTTCATCAAGTACTGCTTTAGATTTTCGAACTCTAGTCGGCAGTCGTCATCCCATTTAATTTGTGCATCCTTCCTGAGAAGTTTAAAGAAATGTTTTGCAGTTTTAGAAAGTTGGGAAATGAATCGCGCAATGTAATTCAATCTTCCCAGGAGGCTTCGAACTTCTTTTACAGTTGAGGGAGGAGGCATCTCAAATATCGCCTTGGTTTTTGATGGGTCTACTTCTATCCCTTCACAGCTCACAATGAACCCAAGTAATTTGCCAGAAGTTGCCCCGAACACACATTTTGCTGGGTTCAAGCGCAACTTGAACTAGTGAAGCCGATCGAATAATTTCTCCAGGGTCTTCACATGGTCTTCTCCATGTCTGGTTTTGGCGATCATGTCATCGACATATACTTCAATTTCTTTGTGCATCATGTCATGGAAAAGGGTGACCATGGCACATTGATAAGTTGCTCCCGCATTTTTCAAGCCAAAAGGCATGACCTTGTAGTGAAAGGTTCCCCATGGAGTGATGAATGCCGTTTTTTCTTTGTCTTCTTCTTTCATCCTTATTTGGTTGTATCCGGAGAATCCATCCATGAAAGAGAATAGTTTGAATCCAGCAGTACTATCCACAAGAACGTCTATGTGGGGTAGCGGGAAATCATCTTTTGGGCTTGCTTTGTTCAAGTCGCGGCAGTCAACGCAAACCCGAATTCGACCATCCTTCTTCTTCACTGGTACAATGTTCGCTACCCAACTGGGGTATCGCGAGACTTCGAGGAAACCCACTTCGAGGAGCTTCATTACCTCTTCTTCAATCTTTTTTGATAACTCTGGCTTGGTTCTTCTTAGCCGTTGCTTCTTGGGGGCTACATCAAGGTTGGTTGGCAAGCTATGCTCCACGATCATTTGATCGAGGCCTGGCATATCGGCATATGACCATGCGAATACGTCTTGATACCTCTTTAGGAGGGCAATTAAGCTTGCAGCTTCTTCTTTAGGAAGGTTCGCGCCGATTTTTATCTCCCTTGGACCTTCTATGCTGCCTAAATTGACAGTGACAGTGTCTTCAGTAGTAGGGGGCCTTATTTCTTCGTGGCGCTCCCAATTTCGTTGAATTTCGTCGGAATCATCAAAATCATCATCTGAGTCATCAGAATTGCTATCATGGCTACTTACGGTGTTGGTTTGGACCATTCCCATACCCTCGCCTGCCGCTGGATTACTCCTGTATCATAGAGTAGATAGGCTAAGGGAACAAATAAGGTTAACAGCATGCATGCTCTTTTTATTTGAAAAGGTGATGAATTGCTCTTTAAGATGAGGAAGCATGAGGAAACCCGGGCCTCAGATTTCTTCTTTCATTTTGTGGTCGGATATCATCAACGGGCCAGTTTGGTGTGTATCCTCATGCCCTCAAAATGTTTTCAACTTTATTTAATAGAAGGTGGATTTACATTTTGGAAGAGTGATTTCAAAAGTTAGTTCCTTAAGTGGAACTGATGTTGAAAACAAAACAAGCTAGACTTAAGAAATATGTACAAGCTTCCACGTAGGGGAGTATGCAAGGGAATTAAAAAGGGTTCTACTCAAGCGGGCCTGCACCCATTTCCCCTGATGGTCCTTCGTTGATAGCGCCCACGAAAAAGTCTTCATACCAGTCACCAGTCACGCCTCCTTGTGCTCCTAGCTTTGTGAATTTCAGATCGTCCATGCCTCCCCATCCATCAGGGATGATACTCTGATGATGGTCATAGAAACCTTGGGGAATTGAATAGTTGACATAGTAGTCGAATTTACCACTTGGTTGGCCCAAAGTGTCCATGATTGCCTTTCCTCTATGCGCTTTCTTAGCGTGCTCAGGGAGCATGGTGTGGGTGCTAGGTACCACGAGGAGGTCATCTTTGCCATAACATAGCCACGGGGAGTGGAATGTGAATACCCCAGCATCCAAGAGATCCTGAATCTTGTCTCTCAGGATGGTACAGTCATCTAGCGAATGTCCTAATTCCCCCGAATGATAGTCACAGTACTTGGATGGATCATAATCAAGGAAGTACTTGGGAGTAGGACGCCTTAGTTTCCTAGAGATCATTCCTTGCTCTAGGAGGACGGGGAAAATAGTGGCCATTGATTTAGGAAGAGGCGAATATGGCCGTGTGCTTATTGGGGATAAGGGTAGCCGTGCCCCTCGCCAGGTCATGTCAGTAAGGTCTTCTTCATTTACTACCAGCTCCTCATTGTGACGAGAGTGGAATGCACGGGTAGCTTGAGCGAAGTTTTCTGTCAAATGGTGTACAGTCTCGCGTAATTCTTCGACTTGGTGTTGAAGCTGGATGAACAAGAAGTTATCGCCTGTCTCTTCTAACTGCTCTTCCTCAATGGCACCTATGAAAATGTCCCCGAACATGGTGGTCATGTCATCTGGCCCCTCTTTCTTTATAAGTGAGGGCCAAGTTGTGTCTTCCTGGATTATGGGCAATTTCGCGCTTCCAGGGTTGAACCATTTTGAAGTATTCACTTCCTCTTCCTCATGCATCATCCTGGCTGGGCCTGGGAAAATTTCCTCGAGACGGGGATATACAAGGCCGACTTTTTTCTTTGCTTTTCTATCCGGGGAATATCCTAAACCAATAGTATAGGGTCTCCTCAGGGCTTCAATAGGCTGACGGATGCCCTGACCTCTCCTACCAAGCCCTTGTCTGGGAATGAAATCGTGTCCAATCATGATTTTTCCTACCATGATTGCAGCGCTTGATACCTCGGGGACGAGGGGCAAAGTCCCTCGAGTTTCGTGTATAGTAGACACGAGCTCGAACGATTGATAGCTGGCTTCGCTTTTGTCACTAGGTTCAACATAAGGGATGGCTGTCTTGTGGTAGATGCGGTGATCTTCTTCTCCTCGGACCGTGATCAGTTTTCCTCCAACCACGAACTTCACACTTTGGTGGAGGCTTGAAGGTACTGCTCCTGCGATGTGGATCCATGGGCGCCCTAAGAGGAAATTGAACGCAGTGGGGATATCCATCACTTGGAACAAAATTTTGAATATGGTTGGGCCAATTTGAATGTCGAGCTCGATCTCTCCCACTGTTTCCTTCTTTGTTCCATCGAATGCTCGAACAGAAGTCTTGGGTACCTGGATCCATGATCTCTCTATTTTAAGGCGACAGAGTGTCGCTAGTGGACATATGTTAAGAGCAGATCCATTGTCAATCGGCACTCGAGCGACGTGAGATGCGTTGCACTTGACTGATATGTAGAGGCTCTTGGTGTGTCCTCTACCCTCCTCAGGAATTTCTTCATCAGAAAACGCCATCTGATCTTTTAGAAGGATGGTACTGACAAACTCCTCGAGTTTGTCATGCTCAATCGTTTCAGGGACATGTACTTCACTTAGTACCTTCATGAGAGATTTCTGGTGCTTGACAGATGTCTGAAGTAATTCTAGCGAGAGAGATCTCGTGCTGGTGATTTCCGCAATTGTTCCACCACATTGTATTCGCGGCTTTAATTACGGCCAAAAACTCCTTGGCTTCTTCGTCGGTGACGGGCTTGGCGGTGCTGTATTGGCTTGAGCATAGGTTCGCCCAGATCTCGTGACTAAGCCAACATCAAGGTCGTAAGACCACGGTACTGCATTGTTGCCTTCGTATTTATAGGGCTGAGGGATCTCAATGACTATAGCTGCTTCTGCTGTCGATGCTTGAACTATGGCTCCTTTCCTTTCAAAGACGCCCTCAAGTGGGGTGGAATCCTTCTTCTCCCTTCTTGCGTTTAGTGTGGCAAATTCTTCATCCCAGTTGATGACGACTTGCGATATAGTAGAGACTATGCTGGTGTGGCTAGCGTACATAATTATTCCAGCCTCTATCATTATTGATACCCTTTCTTTCATTGTTGCTAAGGGGGGTACTTCATCGCCTGAATAATACCCGGCTTCCACTAGCCCTCGATAAATGTCAACAATATGTGCATTGACATTTCTAATTTGGCTGGCTTCAAAACCGAATATCGCATTTACTTTGTCGGCGTGATCGGGGAGGGGATTGTTTTGGACATTTGGTTTTGTAGTTTGGAATGAGAAGGCCTTAGTATCTAGCAGGTTCTGGATCCAATGTTTAAGGATGAAACACTCGTCAGTTGAATGACCTGCCTCTCCCATGTGATAGTCACATTTTTTGGACGGGTCATAACTGGAGAAGCTTACAGCGTTGGGTCGTTTTGGCTCAATTGAGAGGAGGTTCTTATTCCGAAGAATTGCTAAAACCTGTGATAGAGATCCAGGAAGCGGAGTGAATTGTCTTCTGTTGTTGTAGCGCTGGGGTGGTTGACGACTGGTGGTCTGTTGCTGGCCTGTGCTTGTCTGAACAGTCGTGAGGGGACCGGTATTTGCAGTGTAGGTTGCATTAACATCTACCAGGGATTCTTTGTCTTTTTTCATGTTGAGCCTTTTGCTGACGGGTGCAGGCTCAGTGAACCAACCCTCCCTTAACCCTATCTCAATCTGCTCTCCTATTGGAATGAGTTGATTGAATGATTCAGCGATCGTAGTCACCATTCGGTTGCGGTATTCATAGGGGAGGGTTTTGATGAACATTTTTCTTAGTTCAAAATCAGTTGGTTCGGGACTGATCTGGGCGGCTAGATTCCTCCATCTAATAGCATATTCTTTGAAAGATTCATGCTTTTTCTTTTCCTTGCGCTCGAGATCCTCACGAGAAGGGGTAATGTCCATTATGAACTTGTACTGCTTGAGGAATGCCTCACTTGCTTCACTCCATGTTTCAAGGAGGTTTATATTTTTTGTGATGTACCACCTCAGGGCAGGACCTACTAGACTCGACTGGAATAATTGGATCATTAGAGGCACATTATTAATGTATTGGGTCATTCGAACCAAGTACATTTGCAAATGAGCCCTTGGGCAAGTCGTGCCATCGTACTTCTCAAACTCAGGCATTTTGAATTTTTCCAGCATTTTGACCTTAGAGTAGATGGAGAGATCTGCTGGAGTAGGATCTTGGAGGCCCTGCAGTTGTTTTAGCCTCTCTTCAAGCTTCTCGAGGCGTTTGTCATGCTCAGTCTTAGACAAACTGTTGGGCTTTGCTTTCTCAACTATGATTTGGTGCGTGTCATCCTCCAATTCGGGCATGTTGTCATCGATATCTCTTCCTTGTTCACCTCGGATAGACGATTGTGGTAACAATACTTCGATTGAGGCTGGGGCGGGAGCTAATTTTCCTTGGATGGAATCTATCTGCTTTGAGAGCTGTTGAAGCACATTGAAGACCTGCTTCATTTCATTTTCCATAATCTCGATACGGCTCTCTTCAGCCATTCTAGTTTAGCTTTTGGTGAATGCAACTATGTCGTGATCACCTGTATTAAAAAAATGGAGAGAACGTAAACCAGGGAAACATATGGAACACTGGCCCATGGCAAGGGTCGAGTCAATTTTATTTATTAACAGGGGATTTACACAATGCCAAAAGGGCCTCAAACAGGGTAGAACGATCCTAAATATTCACATTAGAAATATTCACATCAAAAAGCCAAGCTGCCCATTTTTATATGCGATGGGAAGCTCTAATCTTGTGAAGCTGCTTGCTCCTTCGTACTAGCTTTGATACGTGTCTCCTGCTTGTCTCCAAACTTTTTTCAAGAGATTCAATTCGCCCTTGCAGAGTAAGTTTATCAACTACATCGGGGATTACTGGTTGCAGCTCCTCGGGAATTGTATGGTTGAGGATGTAGAATGTGGATGCATGATGGGCTTTTTCCTGCCCCTTCAACCTGCTGGGTATGACAATCTTTTCGGTGTGACGTCTACTCCATGCATTCTGAATTATGCGGATCTCCTCCAAGTAGTCGTAGTCCGTACGGGTGAAAAGGATTCGGAACAATCCTGATTTGAGCGGTGGCGGGATTTCTTGGAGGACCCTGTACTGACGAGCCACCCTATATGGATAATATGAGGTAGCTCCGGAGAGGCCCAGCAACGGGATGGGGTCGTAATAATTAAGCGCAAAGCGCGTCTCTCTTACAATGAACCATTTAGTCCGCCATAGGAATGTCTTGGGGACAGGGTTTCTTAATAAGTTGATCCATCGAGAATATTCCTCGTTGGGAGAGTATTTTTCCAAGCTTTGAAACTTTTGCAATGGGTGTTTGAATTCGTTGATTTCAAATATTTGCATGAGGTGCCCAAATCCTTTGATATGGGAAAAGAACCACATTTGTAAAATTTATGGGGCGGCCCTCATGATTTTTTCTTTGTTTTCCTTAAAACGATTAAGGGATAAAAACGTTTCAGCTAAAACCATGTTCACATATCCTGCTCCAAAAATGACTTGATTTATCACCCATGCGATTGAAGGATTTATAGCATTCTTTCGGTAGGGGAAGATAATAAATCCAAAGAACGCTAAGAGGGAGATCTTGGTTTTTTGGGTCATTGATTGTTTTTCAAAACATTCAGTTAAAGATGATAGCGGGAAAGCATTGTTGTTGGCTTGAACAATTTCTCTTACCGAATGATTTTTTAAAAACCGTGATAGACTAACCACAGGGTCAATGCCAATTGGTGGCTTGGCAAGCTCCCTTCCCAGGGGCATTCCTATGGCAAGACTGTATTCTTCCAAAGTCGGAGTCAGTTCAAATTTGCCGAACATGAAGGTGGATGCTTCAGGGCACCAGAAATGTGGTAGTGCTTGCATGACCCCAGAGTGGATATTGATTTGGAGCAATGGGAGGAGATGACCGATGCTTGCTTTGACATGCTCTTGGCCCAGCTGATCTAATTGATTCCACCCTCTGAGGAGCTCTTTCTTGGGGGTAGGAATGAACTGGATATCGATTCTTCCCATCGCATATAAGAAAGGGAGTTACATAACCTGACCCTATTTTGCCATGAGCCATTAAAAAAGGACTGAGTAAAAGTAAAAAATTACTTTGCTTTTTTTTTAAAAAAAAAAAAATGGCAAGCACAAAGACATGCGCATGGGACGTGCGGCTCGATTTCTAACTCAGAAGGTTTGTTGAAAATAAAAAGGTATCCCGCCTGTCGCAGTCTCGCATTAGCAGCATACCCTCTTAACTTTGGCTAAAGAAATTCGGGGAAAAGAAAGGCAACCTCTACATTGCAGTCTCGCGTTCAAGGCCGTATCTTTCTTAACACCATCCTAGATATCCTATGGCGGCCCAGGTCCGGCGGCCGGGTTGTGTGTGCCATGTGTAGTGCTAAAACAATAAAGCATGCACAACAATTTATAATCACAAAACATTTTAATAAAATAAACCTCTAAGCTAATGACCTGCATAAAAAACAAAAACAAGTCAGGAAAGTGTTTAAACAAGATAAAACGGCCTAAGTCCTCAAAAGTCCCCAGCGAAGTCGCCAAGCTGTCGCGACCTCTTTTTTTCTCGGCGCCCGATCGGGGCGGGCGCCTAAGAAGGCTAATGGTTCGGCTATGTCTATTTTAGCCCGGACTCTCCCAAATCCACCAATTCACGACTTAACGGTCCAAGTTTTTAACTCGTAAGTTAATTTTAAAACGGAGTCGCCACTAATCGATTTGGGGTGGGTCGATTAGAAACCCAAGCGAAATATCAGGAGAAATACTCGCTCCTACGCAACCAGAGAAACTAGGTTCGGGGACTTGATTACACTAGTTAATCACTAATGCCCTTCCGGTACCTAATCTTGTTTAAACCCTAAGGCTTTTTGGATTTTTGAGGGATTTTCCATGCATTTATGGAGGAAAAACATTTTTTTTTTGTCTTTTTCTCATTTTTTTAACATAAAAAGCATTTTTTGGATTTTTTGATCATTTTTTGAAAATATAAATCATTTTTTGGCTTTTTCTGAAATTCTTGGCTTTTTTAGGAAAATATGGGATATTTTTGGTTTTTTTTATTTTTTTTTTTGAAAATAAATTATTTTTTTATTTTTTTTTAAATATTATTTTATATTATAATATTAAAAAAACGAACCGGGTCGGATACCCGGGTTGGATCCAACCCGGGCCCTTCGCCCAGAACGCGGACGGGCCCGCAACGTGGGCCCGACCCGGATTTTTAAAAAAAAAACCAATATCGATTTTGGCCCACTTTCGTAAAAATTTTCAACCCAACAACAAACCAGCCCACGCGCACAACCCGGCCCAGGCGGAACCCTACCTGGAAACAGGGAAACCGGGTCGGACAGACCCGCGAATCGACCCGGTTCCCGGCTTCCTCTCCCCTTCGTTTGCTCGCGACGCTGTGAGGGGGACTGAGGCGTCGGATCAACGTCGACGATGGCGGCAATATAGAGGACAGCAGCGGTAGGAGGATGCGGCGTGGCGGCGCAGCGGTGGTGATGGGTGAAGATGCGGAGGGGAATGGCGAACAGAATGCGCCCGAGAACTGGATCCCGCGGTGGCTTGAGGCGGCGAGGGGGGTTTCGAGTGGAAACGGCGACGGCCAAGCGGGGTTGATACCTGTCTGTGGAGAGGGTATGGCGCGGCGGCGTTGCTGGTCGGCGGTGACGACGACAGGGTAGCGACAGCCGCGACGAGGCAGCGACGGCGGATCCTCGGCTTCTCAAATTTGGTCTTCGTGTTCCAGATCTAGTTTTTTTTCGTCTCTCTCTCCAGGTTTTGCTTGCTGTTCGGCCTTGGTTTCACCGACGAGCTCCTCCAGTCTTCCTTCGATCTCACTCAGCCTCCACCCGCTCGGATCTCTCCCCCTCGGGCTCGCTTGCCGCCGGCCTCCCCCGAAGTCTCTCGGAGGGAGGTCGTTCGAGCTTCGTGACCCGATCTCTCGCGTGCTCGCTCTTTGATTCTCCCCTGAAGTCTCTCAAGGGAAGATCTCCGAGTTCGCCGTGCTTTGCCATCGTCGGGAGAAGCCTATTTATAGGCGAGGGGGGTGGCCGGTCGACGAAGCTTCGATCGCCGATCTTCACGCACCGAGCGGCCTCGGGTGCGGCCGAACCGGAGTCCCATCCTCGCTCCTCCAACAAGGCGTGCTCGGCATTGAAGGCAACCATTAATGGCGCCTAAGATCTGTCATCTCCGGCCGACGTCGGCCTACCCTCCTCGGCCATAGGTTGTCCTTCGCGCGTCGGCATCCTCTATGCGCGTGAGTTGCAGAGGCGTAGGGGAAGAAGAAGAAGAGAAGGGGGCTGGGCCAGATCGGGGAAAAAAGAGGGCTGGGCCCTAAGCCCGTGTGGAAAAGAAGAAGAGGGGAGGGGTTGGGCTCGAAGACCCAGCCCCTAGCGACTGCTGGCTTTTTTTTGTTTTCTTTTGTTTTTACTATTTTTTTTGTCGTTTTTGTTTATTTATTATTTATTAAAAAAAGGAAAAATAAAAGAAACTAAGGCCTAATTAATAATCTAATCAAAATTCAGGTGTCAACAATATGATCTCCAAAAGACATTGATACGTTGCTCCACACAACATAACAAGTTCGAGAAAACAAACTTGATTTTCTTATATCAAAGGGGTGGCATCTGCCACCCACCTTTGCTGGACGGCTCTCTCTAATGACCAATGGAAAGCTGGCCCCCCTCTCCAGCGATCACCATTGTCGCCCCGTCTCTCTCTCTCTCTCTCTCCTTTGGGCTATTCCATTAAGGGAAAAGTTTAGATGCGTTGCACGTCAATGCTGTTGCCTGACCATATGCAATCATTCATGAAACTTTCAATTAGCAATGCGTCAACGTAACACGAGCAAGAAACTTGAATGGAAAAAACGAAACACCAAAACATCAATATCTAGCCAAAACTAGAAAAACCACAAAACGCCCCTTTGATCTCCCTTACTCTCCCTCGTCCTCTCACAGCTCTACCGTCCCCCCACCACCCAGGTGATGTGCATCTGGCGGCTATCCCCGTCGACATCATCGTAGCTACCATGCGGCCATTGGCATGTGGAAGGAAATCTCTCTCTCTGTTGCACAGATTCGAGGTGGACCATCGACCTCTGCTGCAAAGTCAACGGTAAAGGGTCCAACCTCGACTCAACGAACCTCAAATCCAATGGATCGTGAAAGGGGGGCGGGGGGGGGGGGGGGGGGGGCAGCCTTGATGGTGGGAGAAAGAGATCGGCATGGTGATGACGGCGATTGAGATGGTGACGACCAATGGGAGTATTGGGCTGTGAGGATTTCATGTACCGGTGTTTGTTTTGGGTCACTGTTAGTGTAAGTGTTTTTTCTTTGTGAGATATATGATGTGTACATTTAGCTGACCAGTAACTTAATATACGGCTAAATCTTCCTTTTGCTAATTTACCACCTAATTGACATCATATCAACCTCAAGTGTAACTGAAAAATTAGAAAGGCAGTGTCACATTTTTCGATCATATAAAATGGATAGAATTAATTGAAGCACCCGATTATACTTATTGGATAAATTTGTGATCAAGATTAATTGTGATTTCATTTTATAGCTTAGCAAATTGAAGATTGTAAACTCCAAGGGTATAAATAATATTCAAACCGAACTGGATTGAAAATTTTGGATATTTCCAATTCTATCTTCATTCCAATTTGGGTAGTCAGCAAAAAAATATGTACCTTGCGGTTTGGTTTGATTCAATTTAGGTACAACTCCCATGTTGACTCGAACCGCATTAAAGAAATCCTAAACAATTAAACAACTCGAGATGAAGAATGCATTAATCCAAAATGAAAGCTCAGATTATGAAAAGCATAGTGCAAATGGCATCTTTGATCTCACTAGAGTCTCCAACCTAAACTGTATCGATCTCTCTACCTTCTGTCGTGACCAACCTTTCCTGTCTAGAGGGGAAATGACATAAGTTTAGAGGTATGCTTAAACGATGACCTTGAGGCATTTGATTAAGTGCGAACTCTCCCAAAACTTTACCTCGCACGACGTTGGGACATATGATATTAAGTTAAATTAACGCTGTAAGGGTTTTCAAATGATATGTCGCCATAAGCTTATTGTGGCTAGCTAAAAATTAAGTGAGGTATATGAGTATAAATCACTTTCTACAAAACTAGGGAATTTAAGGCCAAAGACTTGATTACATTAGTCAGTCAACTAGTGCCCATTCGATACCTAATTTTATTTAATTATCAACTAAAATGTTTAGGCAGCCTCTTGTGATTATCGAACATAATTTTTTATCCCTGACCATGCTAAAAGGAAGCAGCGATCAATATGTTGAAGTAGTTGCCTGTAAGACTATTCAAAGCCTATTGTAAACCTTAACAACTTATTTAATTTTGAGCACAATTTTTTTTTATTAAGGATTTTCACACATTTTAAGATAAAAGTACTAAAAAAACCTACTTTTAAAGCTTTTTTTCCTATTTTTCAGGAAAAAAAATTTTAATTCTTAAATTTTTTAATCCGAAAAAAGGGCCCGGTCAGAACATGGGCTGAACTTAAGACTTAGGGTCTAGGCTAAGGGGCGCAATTGAGCTCATCCTCAAGCCCACTCCAATTCCAACCTTCCTAAGCCCACAAAGCTCACTACTCATCTTGGCCGCTCACCGTACTGACTCCGAGCCATTAAAATAACCTGAAAAAACCAAATCGTATTCTTCATAAGACCAGAGACGAGAGGCCATGAGCCGGCTTGTCTCCGGCCTTCACTCCGTCGTCGGTCCGCCTGCCGGCCTCGTCCATTAGGCTAGTTCCGTTGGCCACGTCCCAGCCCCTATTTTCATCACCGTCCATCACGAAGACACGCGACACGCAATAAGAAATAGCACGCCACTCCGCGGATGGCAGCAATGGAAGTCCACCCACATGTCAAACGACTGACAAATGCCGGAGGCTTGGCGCGGAACAAGGGCAAATTTCGTGAGTCGTCGGCGGAGGCTCAAGCATGTCTGTCGCCAAAGGCCACTCGTTCACTCTCCATCTCACCCTCTCTCTCTCCTTTTAAAGCCACCGGCACGCATGGCAGCTGCCGCTGCCGGTGTGGCCCCCGACCAGACACTCTCGTTGGCTCGACGGCCTCTGCTCTGCCTTGTCTCCTGTGCCTCCGTCCTTTGCTAGCGTCGTCTTTTCTTCAGCTAGCGTCCAAGACAAAGAGGAAGGGAGGAAGAGAGTAAAGGAGAGGGCCGGGCCAGGGAAAAGGGAGGATGGGTTCGTCCACCTTTTTTTTAATTAATAATAAATTTTTATCATAATAAATTTTTAAATAAATTGTAATGCTAGTAATGCAAATGCTCCTTTTACTTATGCAAATTAATGAAATTTTTTTTTGCTAAGGTTTAAAAATTAATCCTCAAATTTCTATGTAATTAATGAATAATTAAACGAGTTGCCAAAGGTCCTCCTCTTCAATCGCTCTTCTTCTTCTTATTCTTTTTCCTCACTTTTTTGCTTTGGGTTTGAATTTCTGCGTGAGGCACAATAACGATTTCGCTTTCGCCATTTATTCCGAGTAAAATATTGTTCTTGCGTGCTTGGATTGCAGGTTCTTCTACGTGATAAACCGCAGAATTAGCCATGAGTTCACGGATGAGGTTTTCGAGCAGAGCAAGTGGTTTTTTGATTTGCCGATGACAGCCGTCGACTCGTGATCAATCTCTGAAAATGGAGACAATATATGGTCAATGCTTGATCAGCGGCGTTTTGGCTCTGTTAATGGGGACTGTTCTGTCGTACAGGAGGCTTGGGAAGGAAAAAAGGAGGCTGTCTGTTGACACCTAAATTTTTGCATAATTTTTGGGGTTAATTTTTACTAAAAAAATAATTTAAAAAAAACACACACATACATATGGCATATAGTTTAGAAACATTTTATTTTCATTTTGTTTTATTTTATTTTAGGCCGTCGGTGACGGAAGGATTTTTCACATATTCCGTTCAAATTTTTCACATATTTAGGCAATATACACCAAATGATGTATTTTCAAGCAAAAAGGAAAATTTTGGATGGAATATTTGATAAATGCAAAAGGGAATATTGCGCGGGGTGCAATGATATATTCAGTGATATTTTGCATGAGCAAAATTAGAAAGTAAAATATACCACGAAGATCCAATTTTTTGGCTTATAAAAGGGACTGCGTACGGACAAAGAAGGGGGCTCTCTCTTTTTCAAAAAAAAAAAAAAACACAAAAAGAAAAGGGTGAGTGGAGAGTGACGTGAGAGAGAGTCAAAACCGAAAAAAAAAAGTGTCAAAACAGTGCTGAAACCCTAATCGGCACTGTTCATCTTCCCCGAAGAGCAGCCGGCGCCGTTGCTGCTCACCGCCATCGGCCTCCGTCCCTGCCGACGCCGAGCCGACGCAGGAATCCGAGCCGCCCACCAGTCCACCCGAAGCCCGTGACGTCGCCCCTCGTCCGAGCCACCCTCCTCCGCGCCGTCGCAACCGCCAGTCTTCATCCGCGAGCCCCGACGCGAGCCCTGCTTTGCGTCGCTCGTCCCCAATCTGCTCGTGGAGCCACCGCCGCTGCAGATCCGTGGTCCAGACGTCGGGATCTCTCCGCCTGCAGGTGTCCGAAGCTCCGGCGCTCCTGTCCCGAAGCCGCCATGCCGCTCCGATCGCCGATCGACGGAGCTCGTCCCGCCGCTCGCTAGTCCCTCGTCCAGATTTGACGCAGCTGCTGTCTCCTTCGCCGACACTGGTAGCCGAACTCCCTGCAACCTCGCTGTCGCTGCCTGGAGTTCCCCCTGCACTCGTGACGCCGCCCCGCGCCACGCCAAACGACGCGCCGTTCCTATCTCTCTCGCTGGAACCCTAGCCGGCGAGCTCCCTTTCACTGGCCAATCACCAATTTTTATTCTTTTTTTTTAAAAAAGAAAACAAAAAAAAAGAAAAAAAGAGGAAAAGAAAAAATTAGGTAAATTTTTCTTTTTCTTTTCTGTTATTTATTTATCTTTTATTTTTTTTATATAGTTGATGTTGCATATTATTTGCTATATTTAATGTAATCATCCTTTTAGTATAGAATTGAGAATTCATGTTATGAAACTGCCTTGAAATTAATGATTGTCAGTCCGATTTTCGCGCCCGAAATCCGACTCGCAATCACTTTAAAAAATCGCTAATCCAATCTCCCGCCCGAGATTCGATTCGTGATTTATGTGAAATTGGCCAACCTGATCTCATGCGCGAGATATGGTTCGTCAATTTGGGTATCAAGATTTGGGTATCAATATTGCTTGATTTGCTGTGGTGTTATTTAAATTAATTTTAAAAAAATCAATCAAGAGATGTAGGTTAGAATTAGGGTTTGCATGTTTAGAATTGAAATGTTATTTTAAATAAAAAATAAAAAATCCATTGACTTAGGTTGTTAGTTTTTTTTAACTTTAGATTGCATGTTTAATTATTAGGCAATTGTTAATTTCGAAAATTAAAAAAAAAAAAAGAAGAAAAGGAAAATTAGGGTTAGGTTTGCTTTTCTTGTTTGCATGTTTATGATAGAGATTTTATTTTAAATCATGAAAAAGAAAACAAAAGAGAAGCATATTCATTTAGAATGTTAGTTTTATTATTATTCGATTTGTATGTTAAATTTTAATTTCGAAATTAGTAAAAATAAAAAATAAAAAAACCATCATGCATATATCATATAGGATTATAGCATCTTTTGCACGTCGTTGCATCTTAGGATAAAATTGCACTTAGTTTAATTCTAGATAATATTTTTCTTAATTTATTATAAGTTTAGGTATTTTCTTAGATAGATTGCATCTTAGGATTATTTGGGTTAAGACAATATTTTAGTTTAAATTAGGATTTAGTTTAACCTAATTCCTAAAGTAAATTGAATAGGATCTTAATCTAGCTAGGTAATTTCCACATTTTATTTAATTCCGAATTTCATAAAAAATACAAAAATGCCTTAGGCTAAATTAGTTTCATTATTTAGGATAGAAGGCATTCTTTTAGGAAAAAGAAAAAATATCATATGCATGTCATTAGGGTTAGATTCATTGAGATGTATGCCACCTAATGTTTTTGCTAGGCCCATTTAATTAGAAATTACATGTCATTAGAATTAGGTCATTTAGTTAATATCGCATTGCATATTGCATGATTTTCATTAATTAAGTGAAAAGAAAAAATGAAATTGCTTGTTAATTAGAAACCATATCTAGGGTTGTTGATGTGGATTTTAATTTAACATTGCAGATGCTTTCGTTGCTTTGAGGTAAGTTTTTTTTTTTTTTGCAATTTATTTATTATTTATCTGGGTGTTAAATTGGTCGATTGCGCACCCGCATGATCACCTCACATGTTAGGGAAATAGATTTAAAATCAATTCAAGCTGCTTGCCAAACATTTTTTAAAATAAAAGAATGGTACCGAAAGAGCATTAGAGAAATCTAGTGTAACCAAGTCCCCATACCCATAGTCATTGATTCGCAGGAGTAAAGTAAAACTCCCATTACTTTACTTGGGTTTCTAATCGACCCACCAAAAAATAGATTAGTGGCGACTCCTAATTGAAAATCATTTGCATGTTAAGAACTTGAACCTAAGTCATGAATTGGTATGGGCTTGGGAGAGCCCGAGTTAAGTCTAGGCTTAACAATCCATTAGCCAAACCCTAGGTGGTTCACACCTGAAAAATTGGTCGCGACAGCTTGACGACTCCGCTGGGGAACTTGAGTTGAAACTCTTAGTGGACTTAGGCCAATTTTCTTTTTTGAAAAATGTTTTTGTTTGGTAGCGAGGATCCCAGGTACATCCCTAACCTTTAAAGTGTTAAATGTTTTTGCAGGATGGGAGGTATAAGGGGAGTAGTGATTGTTAACCCTTGTCTTGTAGGTTGGAGTTGAGGATGAATGTTTTAAATTCAAGTTATTGAAGTGTTGTGTGATTTAAACTGTTGTGTATGCATTGCATTTAACACTACACTATTGCACACAAAACCCACCGCCGGACCTGGGCTGCATAGGATCATTTAGGATGGTGTTGAGATGGATACCACTCCGACCGCACGCCCGCGGTACAAGTCGCCCATCTCAATCCCGAAGTTTCTTTCATGGTGTCAAGAGTACTCACCTCGGTCTGCATGCCCACGACCCGGGTCGGCACTTTGACAAAGCCGGAGTCATAAGGACCCGACATAGTCCACAAGCCCATGGCTAGTCTGATCATCCTTGTGGCTCCACCTTGATAAGCCTGATAGATTAGAAAACGAGCCACTTACCATGCGCATGTCTATGTGATTGCCCATCATTGGTGAAGTAAGTTCCCTAAATTTTTGCCTTTGCATTTTACTTACTTTATCACATTATTTTGTCGGTCCATGGCATTAGGATTGTCCTGAGTCTTGATCAATATACAATGGGGACACTGGACATTTGAATTATTCTCCCTCCAAAGGAAGAGCTTAGCACTTGGTGGAACAAGTTAGATCAAGATGGCTGTCAGTTCGTAGAGTCGCACATCGGTCGACTGCTTCCACTACTGCGTATCAACATCCATGGCGGCCTCATCCAAGCACTCACCCATTGTTGGTGCCCTGAGACTTCTACCTTTATCTTCGGCGGTAAGCATGAGCTCACTCCCACCTTGGAAGAGTATAGCATTGCCATAGGAAAGTCCTTGAAAGCTGAATTGATTAGTCCTTCTATCGGAATAGATCCTGTTATGGCCTTATCTAATTTTCTGAGAATTAAGGAAGATGACATAAGAAAGATTTTAAAGGCTCACCGCAATGCATGTCCTTTATCTTTTCTGAAAGAATGTTTTGAATAAGGCACCTCATTTCAAATGCGTAGGATTTTCCTTTTAGCTTTCTTCGGGTTTGTAGTATTTCCTTACGGCAAGAATGCTATTAACCCTTTGATTGCTCAATTAGTTAGACAAGTGTTGGAAGGAAAAAAATTTGTAAATACTGTCATAACCGAAACTTTTCTTTCTCTCACTCGATTCAAAGGAGGTGGTGATAAGACTCCATTCCTCTCCTGAACTTTTACAAATCTGGTTCCTTTCTCATATAAAGGGTTTTGGTGGTCTAATGACTATACATGATGTTAGTAATTCTAATCACCCTATTATGAGATTTGATAACAACCAAAAACATGCACCGGATTATCATTATTCTAGGTGGCTAGCTTTCATGAAAAAACCAACTTCCAAGAGTTTCCTATGGCGTGCTAAATGGTTCCAAGTTCGGGTAGCGAGACTCTCATGTGGAGGAGTTGGCCCAATCCCTCTATTGGGATTCACTGGAGCATTGGAGTACTATCCGACTAGAGTGACCCGTCAGTATCAAGTCGTGCAAGAGCTTCCCCCGGTGTTGCAAGCAGATCCACTCCAAGTTAGCTTCGTTGATGGAAGCCGAGGCCATGAAGATTCCATTCTCACTATCAAATCGATGTGGGACATGTGCCATCCACAAAAGCTTAAATGGCCCGAGGAAGAGTTGAAGGGTAATGAAAGGAAGTACTATGCCTCGACCAAGTACATTCAACAACACAAGATTCTTGAGGAGTTGCTTCCAAAGATACCAGAGGTGCCGTTGAAAATCACCAATCGTGCTAAGAACAAATGCCTCAAAAGAGTTGCCGAAAAAGCCCAAGAGGAGAATAAACGATTGCGCCGAATGGTGTCCCGAGTGTATATTGATCAAGCCAAATGAAATGCTTGAATCAATCTTGCTATTCTGATCTTTAGATTAATGTTTAGGAAGTTGAGTCATTTACTTTCCTAGTTCATTTGTTTATGACATTTTGAGTTTCTATTTTGATAGGCTTGTCAAAAGCTCCATTGATGAATAAAAATTCTAGAATATTGCCATGGATCGGCGTATTTTCATATGAGATACTTATTTGTGTTCATTTCTTAAAATTAGGTGATAACGGATCTTCCATGCTCGCCCATTATCATGCGATTAAGAGCAAGAATGGCCGAACAAACCAAAGTGTGTGATCGTATCTCCGCTATGGAAGGCCAACTCCAACAATTAGCCGCCTCTATGGAGCTTATAACAACTCAAATCCAATCCCTCCGAGTGAATCCGGCTCCTCCACCCGCTCTCCCTGAGATTGTTGTCTCGAAGCAAACAAACAAGGCCCAAATGGGTGAGGATGACATGCCTGAGCTGGAGGATGATCCATTCCCGATCAATGTGGAAAAGGCTAAGTTTGTCAACGTCCCTAAGACGGAGCAGGATGAACGCTTCACGAAATTGGAAGAAAAGTTGAAACAATTGCAGGAGTCACAGAGTTCACTCCCATTTGACTTGTCCATGTATGAGAAAGTCAAGATGCCAAAGAAGTTCAAAATGCCGGATTTTGAAAAATACGACGGTACTTCCTGCCCAAAGGCTCATCTTCAGATGTACCATGCGCGTATGGCTCAATATGTTAAGAATGAGCCCCTCATGATCCAATCATTCCATGCAAGTTTGACTGGGCCTGCATTGAACTGGTATGTCATGAAGAATGTGAACCTTCTCGACACTTGGAATGAAGTGGCCGACGCATTTCTCAAGCAATACAAGTTCAACATGGATATTGCACCTTCTCGGGAGGATCTAGAGAGGATGGAGAAAAAGAAGAGCGAGTCGTTCAAAGAGTATGCCGTGAGATGGCGAAATCTAGCAGCCCAAATCACCCCCGAGCCTACTGATAAGGAGCTGATCAAGTTGTTTATCAAAACTCTCCCGTTCGAGTTCCGTATCCGGATGGCCATAACGTACGTTGAAAACTTCAATTAGCTTATTCCTATGGGGGAA
This sequence comes from Eucalyptus guilfoylei, assembly GCA_016097605.1. Taxonomy (NCBI): domain Eukaryota; kingdom Viridiplantae; phylum Streptophyta; class Magnoliopsida; order Myrtales; family Myrtaceae; genus Eucalyptus; species Eucalyptus guilfoylei. The sequence continues at coordinate 41,857,371 of CM027864.1, read as the reverse complement.
CAAATTGAGATGGGGATAAGGGAATGATGGTTCATTGAACCGTCAAGTAGAAGATTCTCTGCCAAGAAGGAGAAGGAAGCTGCTGTAGACGTGAATGTGGCTTATGGCCAAGAAAGTACCAATCGTGCCCTGGCTATCCAGACAAATCAAAGGCAACAACAAACTGCCGACCGACAACCATTCGCCCAAGCAAGGAGGCAATTCACTCCTCTCCCTGGATCTCCATCCCAAGTGTTGGCTATCCTAAGAAAGAAAGGTTTGCTTATTAATGAACCAAAGCGTCCTAATCGTGAAAGCATCCGAGGTTTACGACCCGACGAAGAAGTGTGATTACCATAGCGGCGAACTGGGGCATTCAACCGATGAATGTTTCACTCTCAAGCATAAGATCCAAAACCTCTTGGACACGAAGGCCTTCTCATTTCAAACTGCTCGGCCAAACGTCCAAAAGAATCCGCTACCAGAATATGAAGGTATGGTCAATGCTATCTTGGAGCCTGAAGTCGGTCGGATCAAGAACTCAAAGGTGCACGTGGCAGATGCTTACAACGGGCTGGTAAGAGCTGGATATTATCCAGATCAGGAGGACGTTCCACTATCACTGATGAAGGAAAGAGTCACCAGGATGGTGGATGACGGTATCATCGTCTATGCTGACCATAATTGCATAGTTTCCACTATTTCCTCCATCATTATTGATTGGGAGGAAGAGCAGGCGGCACTCAATGCTGATAAGGAGGAAGTTGATCCTTCACTTGTGGACATGCCCCCACTTGAAGATGCGTCCGATGATGAGATAGTGATTGAAATGCCTCAACCGTATGAATATATATCAACAATAAGGCGGTCCCTTGGTCCTATGATCTAGATGTTGACCTTGTTACAAGGTCTGGTCGGACTTATCCTCAAGCCAATGCTCAACCCGCGAAACCTGTCACCGATGAAGAGGCTAAGGAATTTCTGCTTGTGATTAAAGCAAGTGAGTATAACGTGGTTGACCAATTGCGGAAGATGCTCGCCCAGATCTCCTTACTCGAACTCTTGATGACATCCCCCGTGCATCAAAAGTCACTGATGAAGGTTCTGAGTGAAATTCGAGTGCTAGAGACGATCGAGGCGAACAAGCTGGAAGAATTTGTGGGATCGGTCCTTCTCAAGGACTTGATTGCTTTTTCTGATGAGGAATTCCCTCTTGAAGGCAGGGGACATAACAAGGCACTCTACATATCTGTAAAACACAAGTCTTCTCATGTGTCCCGAGTGCTCATTGATAATGGGTCTGCATTGAACATATGTCCGTTGGCCACTCTTCACCGCCTCAAAATAGACCCATCTAGGATACATACTGCTATGACTTCTGTGCGAGCTTTTGATGGCACAAAGAAGGAGGTGATCGGGGAAATCCACCCCGATGTACAAATAGGGCCGGTCGTCTTCAACATTCCCTTTCAAGTGCTGGACATCCCTACAGCTTTTAATTTCCTGCTAGGTCGTCCCTGGATACATACTGCTGGAGCGGTACCTTCAAGTTTACATCAAGCTGTGAAGTTCGTGATCGAAAGGAAGTTGGTCACTGTCTATGGCGAAGAAGATCACCGAATTTATCATGAGACAGCTATTCCCTATGTGGAGCCAAACTTTGAGTTCGAATCAAGCTATCACTCGTTTGAGTTGGTGTCCACCATTCATGCTTCTCGAGACTCATCGCTGCCCACTCCTGAAGTTTCAAATGCTGCTCTCATGGTGGGAAAAGTGATGGTAGGGAATGGTTTTATTCCTGGTAGTGGTCTTAGAAGAAATGGTCAAGGCATCCGAAACCCCATTAAAGCCCCTCAGAGGTCCCGTGCTGCTGGATTAGGGTACCATGGAAGAGGTGGAGAAAGTTCTGGAGGACAAAGACGGGAAAGGCGGAACCCGCCACCTAACCAAGGGCGAGGAAGGCAAAACCCATTGCCCCCGAACATTCGCGAGACATTCCTTGGTCCTCCGATAATGATGCAAGATGAAGCAGAAATAATGGACACCCTGGGTCAGCCAAGTGGAAAGTTTGACTATCTGGTGAAGTATTCGGCTCCTCCCAGTTTCTACATTGATCCTCGTGACATTATCCTAGATGGATGGGGTGGCATGGATGATCCGACACCCCCGGAAATGGAAAACCCCGAAGATGCATTGGAAGGAATCTCTAGTCTCTTCGATGACGTCTTCATAGGGACCATTGACGAAGGACCTCCAAAGGAGATGGGCTCTGGCCCACAAGAGTAACTCATTTACTGCTTTCTCACATTCCCCTGCGCGGGAATTTTTATCGCTTTTTAGGGCTTGTTTTTGATTTCTTCTTTTTTCGCTTTCTTTTTAGGGCTTGAAAATCGCATTTCCATTCAATAAATGTAATTGATTGATGAATATCAATAAAATTACAAGTTTTATTTTGAGGGCATGATGAGGTACACCAAACCAACCCGGTGATGATATCCAGTCGATAAAAGAAAGAGAAAATCCAAGGAGAATTCTGAGGCTTGGGCTTCATCATGCTTTCTCATGTCAAAATATTTCAAAAATGTTTTTGCCAAGATTCTTTTTAAAAGAAATAAAAAGAGACAAAAAATATAGATTACTCTGTTTATCTTTCTAATTTATTTACTTCATGTTTCAGGAGCAATCTTACGGCACACAAAGGTATGGAAATGGTCCGGCCCAATGCAACAAATGCTGACTTTGACGACCTCGAGGACTTGAGTGAAGATTCCATTGAGGTGCAGCGAAGCTGGGAACAACATGAAAAAGCCAAGACTCACATCCGAGTAGACTGTCACTATTAATTTAGGTGACACCGAAGAAGTCAAGGAAGTTAAAATTGGGGCAAATCTCCCCAAAGACGAGGCCGAGTGCCTAATTCGGCTACTAAAGGAATATCAGGATGTCTTTGCATGGACCTATGCTGACATGCCTGGTTTAGACCCATTGATTGTTGAGCATTGCTTGCCTACTAATCTGGACGTGCCACCTAAGAAGCAGAGGCTGCGAAGAACTAAACCCGAGTTCTCGAAGAAGATAGAGGAAGAGGTGATGAAACTTTTGAAGGTGGGATTCATTGAAGTCTCACAATACCCTGAATGGGTGGCTAACATCGTGCCAGTAATGAAGAAGGATGGTCAAGTTCGAGTTTGCGTCGACTATCGAGATTTGAATAAGGCCAGCCCAAAAGATGATTTCCCGCTCCCTCACATAGATGTCCTCGTGGATAGTACCGCCGGATTTAAATTATTCTCGTTTATGGATGGGTTTTCTGGGTACAATCAGATAAGGATGAAGGAGGAAGACAAAGAGAAGACTGCATTTATCACCCCATGGGGGACCTTTCATTATAAGGTCATGCCCTTCGGACTCAAGAATGCAGGGGCGACTTACCAACGAGCCATGGTAGCACTATTCCATGATATGATGCATCAGGAGATTGAAGTCTATGTTGATGATATGATTGCAAAGACTCGGCCCGGAAGAAGCCATGTGGAAACCCTAAAGAAGTTGTTTGATTGATTTCGTGAATTCAAGCTTCGGCTAAATCCCACTAAATGCGTGTTTGGGGCAACATCTAGTAAATTACTCGGATTCATTGTAAGCAGTAAGGGGATTGAGATCGACCCATCCAAGGCTAAGGCCATATGCGAGTTGCAACCTCCAGCAATGGTGAAAGAAGTTCGGAGCCTTTTGGGAAGACTAAATTACATAGCTCGGTTCATTTACCAGCTCTCTAAAACAACCAAGCCATTCTTTAAGCTCCTAAAGAAGAATGCACGAATCAACTGGGATGGTGAGTGCCGAGAAGCGTTCGATAAGTTGAAGCAATACCTGATGAATCCACCAGTTCTTGTCCCGCCATCACCGGGGCATCCCTTGATTATTTACCTCACCATTCATAGTGAATCGTTGGACGCAATGTTGGCTCAGGAAAGTTCTGTCGATAAAAAAGAACGAGCCATTTATTATCTGAGTAAGAAGTTCACTGTATCAGAGCTGAAATATTCCGATGTTGAAAAGACTTGTGTCGCATTGGTGTGGGTATCGCATAGATTGCGACAATATACGCTGCATTACCAGACGTTCCTTGTGACTGAGAACGACCCCATTAAATACTTACTTGATCGGCCAGCTCTGGTGGGAAAGTTAGCCAAATGGCAAATTTTGATTTCCGAATTTGATGTGCAATTCATGCCACAAAAGTTGGTTAAGGGTCGAGCGATCGTTGATCTATTGGCCAAAAATTTAGGAATCTCTAATGATGATTACAGTTTCCTAGATGACCGTGTCTTGAGTGTAAATGAAGACTCATGGAAGATGTTCTTTGATGGAGCTGTAAACTTGTCTGGTTCTAGTACTGGGGCAATTCTGATATCCCCAGATGGACAGCACTATCCGGTAGCTGCAAAATTGATTCCCATGCACTAACAATGTGGCTGAGTATGAGGCTTGCATCCTCGGACTTCAAGCTGCAATCGAGATGGGTGTGGCCAAGTTAATGGTATTCGGAGATTCAGCGCTGATCATATTATAGATTGTAGGTGAGTGGAAGACCAAGGATGCCAAGTTGCTCCCGTACCACGAGTATTTAGAAGGTCTCGTGAAGGAATTCGAAGAAATTTCATTTGAATACTTGCCAAGGTCTCACAATCAATTTGCTGATGCACTCGCGACTTTGTCATCTATGTTGCAAGTCACCGACGGGTTAGAAGTCAAGCCATTGAAAATAGAGGTTTTGCCGAAACCGGCTTACTGTATGATCATAACTGAAGAACCTGATGGAAAACCGTGGTATTATGATATCATGAACTACATTAAAAGGCAGGAATTTCCAGAAGGAAGCACTCCCACTGATAGGAAGTACATCACGAAGATGGCCTCAAAATTCTTCGTCAGTGGCGAGAATTTGTACAAGAGATCTTATGATTTAGTCTTGTTGTGGTGCGTGAATGCAACCGAAGCCACTCAAATCATGCAAGAAGTGCACGAAGGAATATGTGGCCCTCATATGAATGGGCACATGATGGATAAGAAGATTACAAGATTAGGCTACTATTGGCTCACACTAGAAAGTGACTGTATCAAGCATGTACGAAGTTGTCACCACTGTCAGATTCATGGTGATAAAATAAATGTTCCTTCAACTGAATTGCACCAGTTTTTCGAGCCATGGCCCTTCTCAATGTGGGGCATTGATGTGATTGGCCCAATCAATCCCAAGGCTTCAAATGGGCATCGATTCATCTTGGTAGCGATAGACTATTTCTCCAAATGGATCGAAGCTACATCCTTTGCAAATGTCACTGCTCGCAATGTTGTGAAATTCGTTAAACGTGACATAATTGCTCGTTATGGCATCCCTGAAGCAATCATCACTAATAACGGGACAAATTTGAACAACAAACTCGTGGATGGGTTGTTCAGCGAATTCAAAATCAAGCATCTGAATTCGTCTCCTTACTGCCCTAAAATGAATGGGGCTGTTGAAGTGGCCAATAAGAACATTAAGAAGATCTTGGCCAAGACAGCCGAGAATTATCAAGATTGGCATAACAGGTTACCCTTCGCACTGATGGTGTATCGGACATCGATCCGCACTTCTACTAGGGCAACCCCTTTTGCTTTAGTGTACGGCGTGGAAGCAGTTCTGCCCGTGGAGGTGGAGATTCCTTCTCTGAGAGTTTTATCCCAAGTGGAGTTGTCTAAGACTGAATGGGTGCAGTAAAGACTTGAGCAGTTAAACTTGATAGATGAGAAAAGACTGAAAGCTCTTTGCCATGGCCAAACTTATCAACAGAGAGTAGCTAGATCCTTCAATCGAAAGGTACGATCGAGAAATTTTGAGATAAATGATCTTGTTTTGAGGAAGCTGTTGCCGCCTTTTCTAGATCCTGGGGGCAAGTTTGCTCCAAATTACGGCGGCCTGTATGTGGTGAAGAAGGTACTTCCTAGAGGTGCCCTGATCTTGGCAGAGATGGATGGTCGTGAGTTTTCTACTCTGGTCAATGCTGATGCTATCAAGAAGTATTATCCATGATAGAATTTGCCATGTCTTGTCTTGAACTGCAAGTATTTTGGATGAATAAGATGCATCAATCAGTTGAATTGTTCAAATTTGTCATAAATCTTGCACTTTTCTTCCTTGATGAATTGTGTAAGATAAGTTGAATGTGTCAAATGGGATACCTTGGAATGATGAAAGGCAAGCCTTATCCCATACACTATCCCATACACTAACCCTCGGTGAGTTGTGTGGAAAAATTCCATGCCCGCAAGGAAAATGGTGATCTCGCAAAGGGTATGCTAACCAAGGTGATGAGAGGCAGTTCTTTCCTCTACCCGAAACACTATAGCTATACCCATTGTTTAGCCCTTTGAGCCCATACATGTGAAGAGTTTTTTTAAATCATCCCTGTCAAGGACCATCCTATATTGGGACAATATTTGAGATGAATGATAGGAATTTTCTTACTCATACTTGCATCAATCTTCAAGTATTGCTTTTGCATTATAACTCGTACGATAATTTGAAGTGCCCTAGGATGATGAAGAGCAGTCATTTCTCTATCCTATACACTTTTATCCATTGCATAGCCAACTTGAGCTTATGGATTCATTTCATATTAAACCTAGTTGATGATCATCCCCCACACTGGGGCAGGACAAAAACATTCAATTGACGTGAACTAGAATGTCAACAAGAATGGAGACTTTGTTCAAGAAAAATAAGTGCAAAAAATGGGGCATGAAAAAGCAGTGTGCCTGATAAAAGCAAGGCCAATGCCCAGAAAAGAAAAAAAGTCAAACTCTTGATATAATGAGTTATACCCCAACAAGGTGGTACTGAAAAACTCAAATGCTGTTGCAATCAATGGAGATTTATCTTCGATAGTGGAGAAGGAAAGTGGTGGAAATGTCAAGATGACCACCAACTTTGACCCCCCTAAACACTTTTTGAGCCTGATGATCCTTTCATTTCACAACCCATGAACCAAACTTACGTTACGTCCATTGCAAAGTCTCTTCAGATTATGGCACTTGAATTAATGTAAGAGTTCATATGTTTTAAGCATCGCTTGAAGAAGTGCGAGTAAGATAATTTCTGCCTCATTTCGTATGTTTCTTGACTTGTAAACCCCAAGACAATTGTGAAATGTCATTTTTCAATAGCCTTGACTCAAAGAGTCACATTTGTTAAGCCATTGACCAAGCCGACAGCACGGTCCCTATTAAAGACCTCTTAGATTGATAAGGTCGTACCACTGGCGAGATTGCTCGAACCCTTATCTGGCATGACGATGGTGAGATAGAATGATTGTCAAAATCCTGCATCAAAGGTCAAGATGAAACAGCCCTTTTAAAGAGGATGAGTGAAAAGTCCTTTCAGACTGGAGGATCCCCCATTTGACACATCCATGACACTCATGTGTTCAGATTGGAATCTTCCTTTGAAATCCTTTCCATTAGGTAATGCATGATTGATAGAAATCATTACGCATAAACCTTAGTTGAATTAATGCATGTGTTATACATATTGTTTCTCCTACAATCATGTTTTACAGGAAACATATCCCCAATGAACGGAGATGTCACCAGGTAAGTATATCTCTATCCATACCTTAAATACTTGTCGTTGTACAGGTATTTTCCCTTTTGAATACACTAACACTCGATGGAGTTGACCCCAAAGATTTTTTTCCCAGATTGCAACGCTGGGCGACCAAAGAATGGTTCGAGTCCTAGCCAAGCAAAATCTCCGTTTAGGCGACCGTAGAATGGTACGGGTCCTAAACAACATTTATTGCTCTAACAGGCGACCGTAGAATGGTACGGGTCCTCGACAACATCTATTCCTTATTCAAGCGACCATAGAATGGTACGGGTCCTGGAAAGTGAATCCCCATTCAAGCGACCGTAGAATGGTATGGGTCCTGAAAAATGAATCCCCGTTTAGGCGACCGTAGAATGGTACGGGTCCTAGACACAACCAAACACTGTCATACTAGGCGACCGTAGAATGGTACGGGTCCTGGACATGTAATGCCAACCACCTTGAACTACCCTATCTTCCTTGAAGGTAAGTTATTCCAGGTTAGTTCATTTATCATTTGCATTAGCATTAGCATTTCCATGCATCATACAAATTGCATTAAAAAATGGAGTTCATGTTCCAACAAAAAAATCATTCATTGTATGTGCATAATCAAAATTTAGGTCTCAATTTATCTTTGAAGGCAATCTCTACGAGCTCACCTTCAAAGAGGGGCATCTGTTGACACCTAAATTTTTGCATAATTTTTTGGGTTAATTTTTACTAAAAAATAATTTAAAAAAAAAAAAAACACACACACACACACACATGGCATATAGCTTAGAAACATTTTATTTTCATTTTGTTTTATTTTATTTTAGGCCGTCGGTGAAGGAAGGATTTTTCACATATTCCGTTCAAATTTTTCACATATTTAGGCAATATACACCAAATGATGTATTTTCAAGCAAAAAGGAAAATTTTTGATGGAATATTTCATAAATGCAAAAGGGAATATTGCGCGGGGTGCAATGATATATTCAGTGGTATTTTGCATGAGCAAAATTAGAAAGTAAAATATACCATGAAGATCCAATTTTTTGGCTTATAAAAGGGACCGCATATGGACAAAGAAGGGGGCTCTCTCTTTTCCGAAAAAAAAAAAAAACACAAAAAGAAAAGGGTGAGTGGAGAGTGACGTGAGAGAGAGTCAAAACCGAAAAAAAAAAAAAGTGTCGAAACAATGCCGAAACCCTAATCGACACTGTTCATCTTCCCCGAAGAGCGGCCGGCGCCGTTGCTGCTCACCGCCATCGGCCTCCGTCCCTGCCGAAGCCGCGCCGACGCCGGAATCTGAGCCGCCCACCAGTCCGCCCGAAGCCCGCAACGCCGCCCCTCGTCCGAGCCACCCTCCTCCGCGCCGGCGTAGCCGCCAGTCTTCGTCCGCGAGCCCCGACGCGAGCCCTGCTTTGCGTCGCTCGTCCCCGATCTGCTCGTGGAGCCACTGCCGCTGCAGATCCGTGGTCCAGACGTTGGGATCTCTCCGCCTGCAGGTGTCCGAAGCTCCGGCGCTCCTGTCCCGACGCCGCCGTGCCGCCCCGATCGCCGATCGACGGAGCTCGTCTCGCCGCTTGCCAGTCCCCCGTCCAGATCTGACGCAGCCGCTGTCTCCTTCGTCGACACTGGTAGCCGAACTCCCTGCCGCCTCGCCGTCGCTGTGCCGGAGTTCCCCCTGCACTCGTGACGCCGCCCCGTGCCACGCTGCTGATGCGCCGTTCCTATCTCTCTCGCCAGAACCCTAGCCGGCGAGCTCCCTTTCACCGGCCGGTCACCAATTTTTATTCTTTTTTTTGAAAAAAAAAGAAAACAAAAAAAAAAAAAAAAAAGAGGAAAAGAAAAAATTAGGTAAATTTTTCTTTTTCTTTTCTGTTATTTATTTATCTTTTATTTTTTTTTATATAGTTGATGTTGCATATTATTTGCTATATTTAATGTAATCATCCTTTTAGTATAGAATTGAGAATTCATGTTATGAAACTGCCTTGAAATTAGTGATTGTCAGTCCGATTTTCGCGCCCTAAATCTGACTCGCAATCACTTTAAAAAATCGCTAATCCAATCTCCCGCCCGAGATTCGATTCGTGATTTATGTGAAATTGGCCAACCCGATCTCATGCGCGAGATATGGTTCATCAATTTGGGTATCAAGATTTAGGTATCAATATTGCTTGATTTGCTGTGGTGTTATTTAAATTAATTTTAAAAAAATCAATCAAGAGATGTAGGTTAGAATTAGGGTTTGCATGTTTAGAATTGAAATTTTATTTTAAATAAAAATAAAAAATCCATTGACTTAGGTTGTTAGTTTTTTTTTTTTAAACTTTAGATTGCATGTTTAATTATTAGGCAATTGTTAATTTCGAAAATTAAAAAAAAAAAAAAAAAGAAGAAAAGGAAAATTAGGGTTAGGTTTGCTTTTCTTATTTTGCATGTTTATGATAGAGATTTTATTTTGAATCATGAAAAAGAAAACAAAAAAGAAGCATTTTCATTTAGAATGTTATTTTTATTATTATTCGATTTGCATGTTAAATTTTAATTTCGAAATTAGTAAAAAAACAAATAAAAAAACCATCATGCATATATCATATAGGATTATAGCATCTTTTGCACGTCGTTGCATCTTAGGATAAAATTGCACTTAGTTTAATTCTAGATAATATTTTTCTTAATTTATTATAAGTTTAGGTATTTTCTTAGATAGATTGTATCTTAGGATTATTTGGGTTAAGACAATATTTTAGTTTAAATTAGGATTTAGTTTAACCTAATTCCTAAAGTAAATTGAATAGGATCTTAATCTAGCTAGGTAATTTCCACATTTTATTTAATTCCGAATTTCATAAAAAATACAAAAATGCCTTAGGCTAAATTAGTTTCATTATTTAGGATAGAAGGCATTCTTTTAGGAAAAAGAAAAAATATCATATGCACGTCATTAGGGTTAGATTCATTGAGATGCATGCCATCTAATATTTTTGCTGGGCCCATTTAATTAGAAATTACATGTCATTAGAATTAGGTCATTTAGTTAATATCGCATTGCATATTGCATGATTTTCATTAATTAAGTGAAAAGAAAAAATGAAATTGCTTGTTAATTAGAAACCATATCTAAGGTTGTTGATGTGGATTTTAATTTAACATTGCAGATTCTTTCGTTGCTTTGAGGTAAGTTTTTTTTTTTTTTTGCAATTTATTTATTATTTATCTGGGTGTTAAATTAGTGGATTGCGCACCCGCATGATCACCTCACATGTTAGGGAAATAGATTTAAAATCAATTCAAGCTGCTTGCCAAACATTTTTTTTAAATAAAAGAATGGTACCGAAAGGGCATTAGAGAAATCTAGTGTAACCAAGTCCCCGTACCCATAGTCTCTGGTTTGCAGGAGTAAAGTAAAACTCCAATTACTTTACTTGGGTTTCTAATCGACCCACCAAAAAATAGATTAGTGGCGACTCCTAATTGAAAATCATTTGCATGTTAAGAACTTGAACCTAAGTCGTGAATTGGTATGGGCTTGGGAGAGCCCGAGTTAAGTCTAGGCTTAACAATCCATTAGCCAAACCCTAGGTGGTTCACACCTGAAAAATTGGTCACGACACTGTCGAAGAGAGTTTGAGACATGAAAACATCATCACAGAACTCCATTGAAAATTAATTTCATCGTTCCAACCTCTAAAGCTGCTCAAGAACACTTGGTAATTGGTCTTTGATGATAAAGACCATGACAACAACTGCAGCGATGACGAAGGGCGGCAGAGGTGGCAGGGGTGGCGACGGCGGAGGTGGGGGCCGGGACGCAGGCGGAGGCTGTGGCAAAGAGACCAACCATGTAAAATGGAGAAAGGCGAACTCTATCAAAAGTTGCCACTTCATTTTAGATAAATCAGGAAAGAGACGCACAACCACGTTTTCCTGATAAGGAATGCGAGCCTCTGTGGCCCCCCTCTTCCTCCTTGTTTCCAAAATGTTCAAACCCTAACAACAATAGCAAAACTAGAATTTCGTCCCATCAACTCTAGCCACCGTCTCTCACCGTCAAGCTCCCCACGCTACTTCCCCGCCGTCGCCGCGCCAACAACCGTGCCTCCTCTCTCTCGACCACCTACATCATATGATTCTCGGCAGCACAGCAGCACCCCTGTGGAGGCTTCACGTCCAGATCTCGAAGCTCGAAAACCGGATATCCGGCAGATCTGGAGGCGACGGCTCCTCCATGGTCATTGAGGACGGAAGGCGAGGCCGAGGCCCAGAGCGAATGGAGGACCCGTCGAGCTTGGTGGCGATGCAGCAAATTGAGTACAGAGAGAGAGAGAGAGATGACAGGGGCCTCAGGGGTTGGGGAGAGGGGATGGGAGCGAGATCGGCCGGGGTCGAAGCCCATGGGGAGGCGGCTGAAGCTAGAGGCGACTCCGTGGGGGAGGTGGGGCGGGGACGGGAAGAGGTCGGACGAGGAGGGCTGAGGAGCGGGAGCCAGGGATAGGAGTGAGGAGAAAAGAGCCGAAAATTTCGGATCGGTCGGGTCGGGTCGGGTCGGGTCGGTTCATGTTTCGGATAGGGTACATTGCTTGGTTTTGACTCTCCTATTTATTAATGGTGGTTTCAGGCCCAAGGTCGATGGAAGCACCGATATCATCGTTGGGAAGCATCAAAGCTACACTTCAAAGGCATGAAATTTGTCATTGAAATTTTCAAAATGAAGGAAAACTGAAAACCTAAACCAAACCGAACCTTGTTTTAGGTTAGGATAAGGGTGACAAATGGGTGGATTAGGTCAGGTCGAAACTAGTCCGACGCATATTAACCCAATTTCATGTAATACAATTTCGACAATCCATACTCGACTTGATCCTGACCCAACCCATACCTAACCAAACTCATATTAGTAAAACACATCCATACTTAACCCTAATTATGAAAATAAATACCAACTCATTTAACCCATAAACTCTTCATGTTAATATGTTAATTGGATAAAATTTTATATCAAATTAGAAAAGTAAAATAACAAAATATGAAGGTGTAAGTTAATTAAATGAAAATTGTAAAATCAAAAGAAAACAAAAACAAAGAATCAAAGAGACTTAAGGTGACTACACTCTTTTATTTTATTTTACTTTATTTAAAAATCTATTTTTCAATTATTTTATAATTTTTTTCTTCTTCTATAACCGGTCGTCGGCCACAGTGGTGGCAACTAGCTAGAACCGAGCTCAAGCATCGACAAAGGTAGGCAAGCTCGAGTCTAAGGTTGGAGCCATGCCAAAGGTCCATGAGGCTTCAATCTCGCCAAATTGGTGAGCTCAAGCTCGCCCGAGGTCAATGACCTCGAGCATCGCTGACCTCTGGCGTGCTTGTCCCTCGCATGTGGCCAACCATCAATGGGAAGAAAAAAGAAAAACAAAAACGGAAAGACAAAAAGAAAAGCAAAGAAAAGAAAAAGAGAAATAAACAAAAATCAAAAACATTATAAAAAAAATGACCAATTTGTAATTAACTTGTTAGGTAGCCCATTTAGCCTAAGACCTATTTATTATGTGGGTCGAACGTGGTCTATCTCACATCCACTTAGATCAATTTGTTTCAACCTTTTTTCTTTTTACAACCTATTTTTAACCCATATTTTCACTATTGAGTTGACTCATTTATAATTCACTATAATAAATATGAGTTAAAATATGGATCCGTGATCCATTTTGACAGCTCAAGATACGGGTCAGATGCTGTTGAGGTCTCAGTTCGGGTTGCGGCAAATGCATACCCAAAATGTTTTCGTTTGGTCTGAGTATCACGGAACCGGCACCGAAAGGTTAACCGCCAAGCGCTGGTACAAGCGTAAGAAAGGGCTTTGGTCGAATAGACAGATTCGTCTTGCATGAAAATGCATGGTAAAGGACACGTGGCTCATTTGCAAGCTGACGCATTTGCTAGTGGACGCGCGTTGTATGACCATGCTTATCTTGAGAGACTTAGAGAGATTGGTCCATGTGCTATGATTCATCCGACGATCAGAGTGAATTAATTCTAAACTTTTGGATCATTTACTTTCCTTTTCCCCTTTCACTCTTTTTTTTTTTATGTTTTTATTTTCATATATTTATTTATATGCACATTTGATTTGTAGACTAAAATTCAGGTAAGAACCGGAAAAGCACACGGCCCAAGCTGGTCACGCAAAGGCAATTTGACCTGGGCCACAAGAGTTACGAGTTGGAAAAGATCAATTTCCAATATTCTATAGTTTCCTTTCGTTATAGTCCTTATTTTCCTCCAATCATGTTTATACGATAATATTATGAAATATATACTCTGAACCTTCATACCAATTGCTTAATGTAAATATGAAATCGTAATTGGTTGGTCTTAGACAAAGATCAACGTCTCATCGCAGCAATGAAGATGAACGATTGTGACAAGCTTAATAATATCTAAGACGGTAGAATTCCAGTAGAATTCCACTTTAAGGTGCTTAATTATAGTCACTATAACATTATAGCACTCCGACAGCATCCAGGGTTTCTCAAATAATATAATATCTTACGCCGGGTAGTATTATCAATCCTGGAATCATACTAGTTAGAACACGAAGGGTCGAGATGAGCTGCTTCTTGGTGACCCAATATAGCTTCACACATTCGTAATTTGCCTCAACCCATGAACCGCTTCTTGGTGACCCAATACAGCTTCGCACATTCGTAATTTGCCTCAACTCATTTTCATCTCTCATCAAGTCACTGAGAACCACAGAAGCAAGAAGATGTCAGTTATTATGGTCATTCCAGCTCACAGATTATCGTATCTCATGGCTTATAATATCGAATGGAATGAATGTACGTATAAAAAGAGTAGTAATGACATCAATCTCCGTATAGTAATCCTTACTGCCTCAAAGGGACGAATCACGAATCTCAAGATACACATGCATCGTCAAATAAGAAATGGACAGAGAAAACGATGGGGGTGGCCATGTGTATCGTAATGGTTTATGCTCTCTCCCCCTGATTGTGTCCCCGAGAAGTTGACGTGAAGAGAAGGCACCAGGATGCGGCGAGCAACAGGGGGGACACAGCAGCAGCGAACAGCGACGAACGGCAGCAGATGGCAACGGACAGCAGCGGGCAGTGGCAACGAACAGCTAGCAGTAGCAGTAGTAACGCAGCAGCAGCAGACAGTAGCAACGAACAGCAGCCAACAGCAGCAAAGCAGCGACGAACAGCAGCCAACAACGATGAACAGCAGCAATGCAGCAGCGAACAGCAGTTAACCGCAACAAACCGCAATGAACAACAGCAAATAGCAGCGACGCAACATGTTACCCTGTCATTAAGTTCTCAATTCACTTTCCAAGGCCATGGAGAAATCAATCTTAAATGCCTACGTATTCAGAATGGACTTGACCAAGAAATTTTGGAAGTTATCACTACAATCATTGAAAGATCAATGAGAAAAAATAAGAAGCTTCTAAGCAAAACGAGAGATCTCGAACTGTCTGAAGGAGATTGAATTGAAGGAGGAGAGTACGAGAAATGGAAAAATAAAATAACTCAATGCCCATCTTTTGTACAGACAAGACGACAAGGTTAGGTTGGTAGATAATCCGAAAAAAAGCTATATGCTTTGGTAGACATACGAGGAAATATGAATGGAAGGATCCTTGCCTTTCCCATCAAAATCTAACAAAACTTCGGTCAATCGCTGAGCCATTTTCAAGCCTGGATTTCTGGAGGTGCAGTTCATGACCTCGATTTCTAATACATGAGACAGAAATAAAGCGGTGCGGATTACGTAAGAACGGATATATCTCATCGTATACAATGAAAAACGGCAGACAAGAAGAACTTAAATTCCTCAATACGATAACTCCGCGTACAAATAGTACTAATATTAACAGCCTTTCCATGTCTGGTGGATCAAAACATATTAGCCTCGAAGAAAAGACACTTTGTACTTTTATTTATTTATTTTTAAGTCAAGACACTTTGTACTTTTATTTGCAAAGGAAATAGGTGTTTGATTATTGTCCATCAGTGATCTCAGGGGAATGCCAAGGATCCACTGGGCCTAAACTTCGGCGACCACCATCTCTGTCTCGCTGAGGAAGAAGACTGGTTGTGGGGGCAGTTCAAGAGTAACAGGACGGCTGCTCAACTCACGGACTACGTCCGCCATCGTGGGTCTAAGAATTGGATCTTTCTGAGCGCACAACAAACCAATTTTGAGGCATCTACGAACTTCGTCCTCTGAATACATCTCTCCGATGGCAGGATCTAACACTGCCAACCGCGTACCACCACTCCAATTTTTTGAGACCTGGAAACAATACATTGAAAAGGATTTCTCAATGTCAAATTTGCTTAGTTTACCAATTTTCAATTGAGTTATAGAGTCGATTTATGCAACTTACATAGATAGCAATATCTTCACCCCCCTCTTGTTCATAGATATCACTATTCCTCTTGCCGATAACGAGCTCGAGAAGTAGGATACCGAAACTATAGACATCGGACTTCACGGAGAATTGACCGCGTGTTGCATACTCAGGTGCCATATAACCACTGCAGCCCATGACATGTCAGCAATATAAGCATACATAAGCATAAAAAAGTTGAGAACAAGGCATAACAGTACTTACTAAGTCCCCACAACTTTACTGGTGTTTGCCCGTGATTGATCGACTCGGAAAATCCTTGCCATGCCAAAATCTGAAATCTTTGGGTTCATTTCATTGTCCAACAAGATATTGCTTGCTTTTAGATCACGATGGATGATCTGAAGCCGAGAGTCCTCATGTAGATAGAGCATTCCTCTAGCAATTCCACATGCTATTTTGTAACGTGTTGGCCAATTTAATTGCTTGCTCCTTTCATGATCTGCACATATGCATAATCGAGATGCAAGTATCTTCAACTAATAAATCCTCTTAAATGGATCTCAAGCAAGGAACTAACTTTAGGTTCCAAAAGATAGTGAAATATTCAACATGATTTGAGGCTAATCACTTATTTGCCTTGACATGGAAAGCAATAGCTTAGGAATATATTGAATCGCGACGTACCAAATAAAAAGTTGTTGAGACTTCCGTTCAGCATATACTCATAGACAAGCAGTTTTTCTTCACCCTTCGAGCAGTACCTGAGTAGTGGCACAAGGTTTCGATGTTGAAGCTTCGGCAGCACTTCGATTTCCTTCTTAAATTCTTCGGCACCTTGTTTTGAGCCTCGAGATAGTCTCTTCACGGCTATTTGTTGTCCATCAGGAAGCATACCCTGAAAGATTAGTATTTTGATGTTTTCATACCCATGAGTAGCTTCTGATAACAACTCTCCAAACTACCAAATCAAAGATGCACTAGAGATCTTTCGAGTATAATAACAAACAGCACCTTGAAAACTTCACCAAATCCACCCTCGCCCAATTTATTTTGAGGAGTGAAATCATTTGTGGCGACTCGTAAGGTGGCAAAATCGTACTGCGAGGGCTCGGCTGTCATCTGAATTTGGCCTACACAACGAAATAAATACGAGATGGTCATTTCACCAAAAGTGTAGCATAGTACATCCACCAGAGATACGGTTTCATCATTCTCTCCAAGTATATGGCACAGGTACATATTTCGTACCGCTTTGGTCTCCTTGGATAACCGCGTGCATCTTGGTCGCTTTCCTCCGGCAGAAACAGCAAGCAAGGGAGAGAAGCAACACGCCTTCGCTAACAGGAACGGTGACGGTGATCATTATCACCCTAAATTTATTGCTTTTGCCTACATACGTGCAAATCATCTGAAATCACTCTGTGTTTATGATTGTATGAGCTTTTTAGAAACTGGAATTGCTACCATAGGCTAGAGCAAATGTAAAATATAGAATAAAACAGGAGTACGCTTGAAGAGCAACTGTCCTGAAGTAATGAAGCTGTAATTTATACATATATAGGGGAGTAGCCATTAATCAATTAAAATCAAACCTTAAACAATTGTTATGTAAATCATCTATTGCCATGACTCGGTATTATTAATCCACCCTAAAAATATTATTTACCTATCAAGTCTTGACTCAACAGGACGAAAGACGTGGATGAAGTATTAATTTCTCTTAAAATTCAGTATTTGTTAATAATATCGTTAACGCAGATACTCAATGATTGTTTAAAAAAAATGACAAGAAGACACCAAAATCAAATTGAAAAAAGGAAAGGACCAACAAACAATCTAAGACCAGAAAAATGTAATCTATATCTTTTTCTTTTGTAAAATAAAATAAATATTTACGGTAATTAATGTTCCAAGGTCAACATCTTGATTCAAAATTGAAAGAGGAGAGTTAGGAAAAAAATCCAAATCCAATTAAGCTGGACTCCACAATCTGTCCATCATGCAAAAATCCAATTCTTCTCCTAAATTCCTAAGAGAGTGCATCGATTTTTTTTATTGGGAATTAACCATTAATCGATTAAAAAGCTAATCTTTTAACAAAATGTTGCAGCATAGAACCGGAGTCGCCTCATATCTTCAATCAGCCTATCAAGTCTTTTTCTTTGAAGAAAAATACTATGAATAATAATGGTTAATGCTCCATGACTAACCCAGTGGATAGGAATCATCGATACGTCCTGAATCAAGATCTTGATCTAAAATAAAGCGAAAAGAGTTAAGGAAAAAGATCATAGGTTTAACTCGAGAAGTTATTATGCTTGAAATAAAGAGCAGTAAACTAAAGACAAACATGTACAGAAGCAAGACCATTTTCTTCGGAGCGACATGGAAAATTTTCCAAGACTCTGAAAAAAACTCCTCGAATAATCCAGCAAATCTCACTTACCCGCTTGAATACCACAAAATAAATGCTCGAAATCAAAATTCACCAAATTCGTCATAATTTCCGCGATTATCCGCTTGTTCATCTCACGGTAAAGGATCACAAATACTTCACAGGTTATTAGTGTCAGAGAAATTAAGAAAAAAATAAAGCTTGTATAATCAACGTAATGAAAATTACACACAATCCGCCTTATCCATCTTTAATTTGAGAGTCATAACTACTTACGCTCTCAAATCAATGATGTGTAAAGCAACTAATGTAAAATAAAAACATTTTTCACACTAACGGTGTATACTATATTTAATCAAAAGAGTTTAATCCTAAAGCCCTAGTCGGAGAGATACTTCTTTTGTAGAGGTTAGCTGAACCTGAGTATAGATTACTGGCGCACTGGACTAAAATACACGTTCTCGATCTGATAAAAAAGGAGAGTAAGGACGGAGGAAGAGAAGCAATGCAAACCCACCTGTTCCTTTAGGTCCGGTCACCAGAGCGGGAGGCGGAGGCATCGGCGCCCCCTGGGCTGCGGTGTCGTAAAAGGGGTGGAGCTCGTACCTCATGTTGCAGCTCGGAGTGAGCGATATCCACCCTTGCTTCCCTTGAGGCAGATTAGCCATCACGAACTGGAGGCACGCGCGACAGTCTGATGCCGTCAGGTCCGGCGTGCACTGTGCGAGTCCGTACAGCTTCTGCAAGCTCGTGAACTTCACCTCCGCCATAGCGACCTTCTTCCCCGACACACCAGCTGAAGCCCTCGTGGCGACGTCATTTATGGTTTCTCCTAGGAGCTACATGAACCGGGTTGGTTTGGTGACGTTCCCGGAGCTGTAGAAGCTCCTATTCGGCGATTGCTTCATGGCCGAGAAGATGGACCGGTTCGAGTACCACAACATGCACTGGTCGTACCAGATTGCAGAGACTCGCCGGTTGGGGCATCTTTGTAGGATATCCTGTTATCCAGCGGCCACGCAGCCACTACACGCGGCGGTGAAGACGTCGCCATGGCAGAGGAAGAGCCCATAGGCCCAGTCAAGAGGGTTTTGGCCAGCGGTGGCGTTGGCAAAGCCATCGGTGCTGTTGCTGGCTGCCGCAGAGGAAAGGGAAGAGAGGAGGGCGTTGAGGTTTGACTGGTAGGTGGAGGTGGGAGTGAAGAGGGTGGCGTTTGGGCAATCATGAAACAGATATTCGGGTGCAGCTTCAGTACTGAAAATTTGGATGAAGAAGAAGAAGGAGGAGGAGGAGAGAAAGAGGGAGAGGGTGGAGCAAGAATCGTTTGGGCTCACATGTCGTCTCCTTCCCTTTCTTATTTATGGGGAAAAGGAGCAGCGTGAAGCTTTCCGAGATTAGTCTATGGGGACCATTCGCAAGATACTTTTTTGACTTACAGTCAAGAAACATGCCAATGTCTTCACGATACTGAAAATTTGAAAAATTTCAATCGTGTTAAGGTCGCTGGATTATAGAGCTTACCTTTGACAGGTAAAAGACGACCGCATAGGGGAAAGGACATGCGCACTACTGACGAGTCTCTTCACGACGATTACCCTTTTTTTCCACTTTAAATAAATTTTTTTGACGGAAACCAAAGGTTCTTCGCCTCTCGTGTGAGCAATGGTACCTTTTCATGAAGATTGCAACCCTTCTTTTCCAACTATTTTGTCGAATACTCTGATGGCTTAGAGTCTCTCTTACCTTGTTAAGCCAATTATGTTGCTTTCTTGGACCTTATTCCGTTCTTAAACAGCTGCCCTCGACAACCTTTGGATGTAAAATAACAAGAGGTATTCCCTCCTTTTGGGGAAGAAAAATATAGAGGAGGAATTAAGGAGGGGCTGGGCATCCGTAAAAATAAGGAATGCGTCTTTTCTATTGTCGCGACCTACCCTCGGGGGGAGAGAGTAGGTTTAGGGGTATTGCCTAAAGAACGGGCCTAAGGCCCAAATTTAGGCGCGGGCTCTCCCAAACCCACACCCTGCGTGATAATGGCATACTCTTTAGGAATTTTTGCACGAAAGGAGTCGTCACTAGCCTATTGGGCTCGGCTAGAAACCAAGTGGGGTATGGGAGTATACCTCACTTCCTACGCAACCAGAGAATCTAAGGTCGGGACTTGATTACACTAATTATCCAATTAGTTCCCTTTCGGTACCTAATCTTGTTCATTTTTAACAAAATGATTTTTGGCAGGCGGTTTGGATTGATTTCATTCCTATTCACTAACATGTGAGGTGATCATGCAGTTGTGCAAACATTAAAATAACAATCATAGCTATCAAGATCCTAATAACAGTAAAATTAAATACGTGCAATTAAACATAGTTAGATTTGCAAATTAAACATGCAACATAATTAATATACGAGCAAATAAAGATCTAATTATGCTAAAATGGCAATACATGGCAAGTCCTAATCAAACCCCATCATTTTTTAATTTTCGAAAATTTTTTTATTTTTTATTAATTTTAAAATATATATATTTTTATCAAATTTTTTAAAAATAATTTTTAATTTTTAAAAATAAATGGGCGAATCGTGTCGGGTCCGGTCTGACCGGACTCAGGTTCTGCCCGATCGGTGTGGATCGGACCCGAGCTCGGCCCAGTCGGCGGCAACGGGCTCGAGTGGGCCTAAAATTCCATTTTTTTTTTTTTTTTACTTTAGTTAGGGCCCAAAGAAAATCAAAAGAGGCCCACCTATTTCCTAAGCCCGTGTGAGACTAGCCCACAAGCAGCCCAAGCCCAATTTGTTCAAAAACCCTACCCGTTTTGCGACCCGACCCGGCTCGTGTGACCCGGATTCTAGAGCCTTGATCCGCGGTGCCGGAGGGGTTGGCTAGAACGTCGATGGCGGCGACGCAACGGGCGGCACGAAGTGGTGGACGGCGGCTAGGGAGTTTGACAGTGGCGACGACGTGGCAGAGCAAAGGCAGAGACACGGCAGCCGGCCCGGGATCTGCTGGCGTCGGGGGGCAGAGGTGCGGGTTGCTGGTGTGGCCCAACAATGTCGTCAGTGAATGAATGGCGACAATGGTCGGCCTGGTGATTAGATCTAGGCCTTTAGCGGAGGGCAGCAACTCCCAGATCTGATCAGGCATGATTAGATCTGGGCCTTTAGCGGACCCCCGGCTTCGGATCTTCAGATCTGAGGCTCCGAGTTCATCTTCCCGTTCCCTTCGGTCTTAGCTGAGATGGAGGCAGTGGCTACGGTGGCGTCACGACTCCTGGGCGGCAGCGGCGACACAGACAGAGTAATGAGTAGCAGTGGCTTGAGGTCTGCGTTCCGGCTCGACAAGGATCAGCAAGCAGGAGTAGAGGCAGCGTTGCGGGGGCTCGAGATCTGGTGCTCGGGTAGACGGCGAGCGGAGGCTCGGTAGCCACCGGTCGCGGCAAATACCGGCGGACGAGTAGAGGCAAGGGCGAGCGACACAGCAGCGGCGGTCGTCGGGAACTGCAGACGAACGGCTGTAGGTCGCGCAGCAGGAATGGCGGTGGCAAGAGTCGGCGTTCTGGCTCGGCGGAGGACTGGCGCGGGTTGCAGGTGAGGCAGGGTCGGCGGTGACGGGCGGACAACGTCGGGCAGGAGGGCGGCGGCTCGGCGAGCGTCAGGTTGAGGTGGCGAGGCCTCCTCTCCCCTCGGCCGCTATCCTCTTCGGTTTTCTCTGTTTCGAGCCCCTTTTTCCGAACCCTCCCTCTCTCGGTTTTCTTCTCTCTTTGTTTCACTCCCCTGATCTCCCTTTTCCCCTCTGTTTTTTTTTCTTTTTCTCTTTCTTTTATTTTTTTGTTGTTTTGTTCTTTTTTCTTTTTTCTTTTTTTTTCTTTTTTCTCTTTTTCTCTAATAATTTTTTTTTATGTACTTGAAAACAAAAAGTATGTGTCAACAGCTGCCCCTCTTTGAATGTTGTCTCGAAGAGGTTGCATTCAAAGATAGAAGACACCTAAATTATTTCTATGGTAGAAAGACCCTGAGTGCATAGGCACGCGTCAGGTCGACAGAAATGACTCATAACTATGAAAGCACGTTTCGTCAATAAAATGAAGAAAGACTCCAGGCTACAGAAGCCCACCGGGTCATAAGAAGGGAGGGAGACTCCGGGATACAAAGCTCTCCAAGTCATAAAAAGTGAGGAAGACTCCAGGATACAAGACTTCTCGGGTCATAAGAATGGAGGAAGACTCTAGGATACAAGGCTCTCCGGGTCATAAAAAGTGAGGAAGGCTTCAGAATACAAGGCTCTCCGGGTCATGAGAAGTGAGGAAGACTCCAGTATACAAGGCTCTCTGGGTCATGAGAAGGGAGGAAGACTCCAGTATACAAGGCTCTCCGGGTCATGAGAAGGGAGGAAGACTCCAGTATACAAGGATACAAGGCTCTCCGGGTCATCAGAAGGGAGGAAGACTCCAGGATACAAGGCTCTCCGGGTCATAAGAAGTGAGGAAGACTCCAGGATACAAGGTTCTCCGGGTCATAAGAAGTGAGGAAGACTCCAGGATACAAGGCTGCGGGGTCATAAGAAGTGAGGAAGACTCCAGGATACAAGGCTCGGGTCATAAGAAGTGAGGAAGACTCCAGGATACAAGGCTCTACGGGTCATAAGAAGTGAGGAAGACTTCAGGATACAAGGCTCTTAGGGTCATAAGAAAGGAGGAAGACTCCAGGATACAAGGCTCTTAGGGTCATAAGAAGTGAGGAAGATTCCAGGATACAAGGCTCTCCGAGTCATAAGAAGGGAGGAAGACTCCAGGATATAAGGCTCTTCGGGTCATAAGAAGTGAGAAAGACTCCAGGATACAAGGCTCTCCGGGTCATAAGAAGTGAGAAAGACTCCAGGATACAAGGCTCTCCGGGTCATAAAAAGGGAGGGAGACTCCAGGATACAAAGCTCTCCGGGTCATAAGAAGAAGGGGAATGACTGAGGTCTCATCGTCTAAAAATGATTTTTGACCGGGTATGATAGTCTCATCGTGTACGAACGAGTTTCAATTGGGAGGTAGGTCTCACTGTGTACGAACGGGTTTCGAATGGATGATGGTCTCACCGTGTACGAACGGATTTCGACTAGGAGGCGAACAAGCGTGGTTTACGGATGAACCCACCAATCTTGGAAATGACATGGTTTAAGGTTAACCATAAACCTTTGTAGATGACATGGTTTAAGGTTGACCATGAACCTTTGGTTTTTAGGAAAGCACCTGCTAACCCCTTAGAAAACTGCATGGCTTCACTGGTGAATCATGTCAAACTCAACTTGAGCAAATGTCATTAGAGACGTCATCAAGAGACGTATTGGCAATATTGCAACATTAATTGAACAAAATAATCAAGCTAAGTCCAACTGCTTTAGAAAAACATTCGATGTCCATCAGCCTCATGTGGCGCAAAACTGTCATCTTGCTCGTGGATACATCATTAATCATCAAATTCTCTAGGAGACAAGTTCTCATCAGAACGGCTACGACTCGAGAAAAAGGTTCATTAAGCATGCCAAACTAGAGCTTCTTAGTCAGAAAGGGTTTCTCACGCACTCTTAATAAAATGGCTACTTGATCCCATCCATTCATGTGGGAGATAATTGGTTGCTGAAGGTATCTCACATAACCTA
Organism: Eucalyptus guilfoylei; assembly: GCA_016097605.1. NCBI lineage: Eukaryota > Viridiplantae > Streptophyta > Magnoliopsida > Myrtales > Myrtaceae > Eucalyptus > Eucalyptus guilfoylei. Next base: position 41,833,337 of record CM027864.1, on the reverse strand, counting down.
CGTCGAAGGCTTCCCGAAACATTCGTAATGAGCACAATTTGATCGATCAAAAAGGTCTTTTGAAAGGACCGCAATATTGGCTCGGTTAGGGCTTACACAAAGGAATTATTGCTATGAGGCCAATAAAGGAACATTGTCATTATCTTCATCGAGTTTACAAGTCGAGAGCTTGGAAGATAAGACAAGATAGAATTACTTCCACTCCTTCAAGCAGTAGCTTCTTTGTGGTATTCTCATTTTCACTTAAATTATCCCAATTAGAAGAGGCTTCGGAAAAAGGGTTATAATGTTGGCTCGGGAAAGGCTCAAAAGGCTTAAAACTTTCAATATGGTCTTTAAGAGTCGGTGATCATCATGGCATCATGACCAGGTCACTCGATCTTTCCAAATCATTTGGCTTTTGAAATACAACGCATCTCGAAAGTCCCTCGATTAATCATTTCTGCATGGGAGCTTTGCTCCTTTCTCTAATTTCCTTTGCACTCGCGATGATTTTTTTACGCAGGCACTTGGACTTTGATAATAATTTTTTCACATAAGATGCAGCCTTTTGGCCTTTTTTTTTTACGGGCATTGGCCTTGCTTTTACCAAGCACACTGCTTTTTCATGCCCCCTAGTTTGTCGAACTTTTCGCTTTTTTAAATTTTGGAGCTCTTATGACTTTCGAGATGCTTTTCACATTTTCTCGTGACTCTCAATTGTATTTGGTCAATTCTTATGCCTTGCCCTAGTGAAGGGAGATGATCACCGCTCGGGGTTCAGAAATGAATAATCAGGCACAAATTGGTTAAAGCAATGTATATCAGTGTTTGGGTAGAGAAGGAAATGCTCTTCTTCACTTTGGGATAAGTCGAGATCTAATGAGAATTCCTTTGAAGCTATCACCAGAAGATTGATGTAAGTGAAAGTAATAGAATCTTTCTTAACCTTTCACTTTACAACACGACCGTAACCTCCTATGTTGCCCCAATGTAGGGTCGTCCTCGACATGGGTACTTTGAATGATCATCTTTATTCTGCCCAAAGGGGTAGGAAGAGATTAGTGCAATGCTTGGGATTGATGAAAGAAACGCCTTTATTATTTTGATCTTTGCACTCAATGCGAATGAATCATTCGTTCTAAGAGAATGTCGCTTTTCACTCAACTCTCAAAAGTGTTTGAAGAACATGTTTGGAAATGGGCTTGCCTTTCTTCATCCTAAGCACTTCTTGTTTGGCATGGTTAACGTCTCAATCTCACTCTGTCGAGATCATCTGAGTAGATCAATCTCCATAGGGAAATTTGATTTTAAATGAATAACTAACCCACAAAATCAGAAAACAATATTGAGATAAAAATGATGCTAAAAAAGTTTGAAGAAATTTTTTGTTTTCAATTTTTCATTTTTGTGCTTATTTCTAGGAAAGTGCTAAATGATCTTTTTGTAATGGAAATTCTCTTTCTTTTTTCTTTACTTTTTTTCTTTTCTTTTTTTACTTAAAAAAAAAATCGAGAAGAATGGTACTTACCTGCGGCATGGTGACCCGGTAACCCTGTAAAGAATGTAAAAGAATATGTTAGTGCAAACATCTTTAGGGATTGATGTTACATTATTACCCTTCATTCGCTTTCATCCTTTGGGTGCTAACATCTCTTGGATTCACCTTCGTGGATATTTGGTAACTCGACAATACCCTTTCTTTGCATTTGTCTTTAAGCGTTTGATGTTTTCTTGATTCCTTGGTAGCAGGCGCCGCTTCTACAGTCAAGATGCAACTTTTTTATCACCCTATAAGAAGGGAAGATGAAATGAGTTATCTCCTTTCTTAGTTAGGTTCAATTGAGGAACGATACATCCTTCTTGATGAATTTGACAATGTTGTTCCAGCACACTTCATTGGTGGGTGAAGGAGAGATTTTTCTCTAAATCGAACGTTTGTTCTCCCACTCTTTATATGACAAACATTTGTTCTGTTCGAGTCTGTCCTGTACCAAAGAAAAGGACATGTCATTTTTTATGCTGAAGAAAATCAAGTTTAGGAACGAGATACATCCTTTTCAAAGTCGAGTGATCAACATCCCAAGGTATCTCTCATGGAGGAAGGGATAATTTGCCCCTTTGTTTCATCATTTGAATCTTTCTTTGTTTAAGATGAACGAGACTCAATAATGCTCCATCGCGTTTGTTGGAACGTTACAAAACTTGGTACTCTTGATGTCTCCTTGACAATGAAAAGAAAATCATGTCAGAAATGGTATTAGAAATAGATAATTGGAATCGATACAGTTTACTCTTCCTTCGAATTCGCCTTTTGGATGCTTAACAACCTCCTTCATTTGTCTCATCATGCAAAGTGAGGGAGATCGATGGGCTATTTTAGCACCTAAGGCATCTCCAAATAAAGAAGCTTCCTAGAATGGAATTCCATTTCGTTTTGCCTCTATTGAAAGATTGGCGCCAACGAAGTATCGACGCATCCTTGCTCCTCGAGTTCCATGAGCCCAAGAAAACGGCTACATGAAGAGAGGGCATTAAGCAAAGTTTTCTTGAAATTCATTTTGGAAGGTAAACGTATAGGTTCACTTAAAACACTTCTGAATTTACTCTCTTTTTTTTGTGTTTTTGTTCTTTTTTGTTTTTTTTTAAATGATGATTTTCATGAAATTGAATTTCCTCATTAAAAATTTGAGTCACACGATTTACAAAAACAACAATTGGATTCGCAATCAAAACTCATGGTTCTTAACAAGAATAAAGACAACGATAAAATACAAGAAACTCTTGCATAGACGAAAGTAAAAATCAACTCCTGTCCTAACTCTATAATTCACTTAAAGAAGTGGTCACCATAAGAATGTCAAGGAGTATCATGCATAACCTGCAAAAAGACGACAATATCAGTACGTGATCAATGAGGTCGCTTCTTACAACAAAATCGAGGCGACGGTACATGCCCCATAATCCTTACTACGGGATCTTTGTATTTCGCCAAGATTTTATCATAAAAGAAGACATCATTTAAATAATCAATCCTCACCCATCAATCGATTGTCCACTTTTATTCCAAAAGTTCCGTATGCAAAAGTGGCATTGATTTTTTTTTTTTGAAGAGATTAATTTTATGATTTTACTCTTGCAAAAAATGAAGTGACTTCTATTTTGAGAAATCTATACAAAATGTGATTTGCATTTCAGTCCCAAAATGTGAGAAGGAAAGAGTTTGATCAAAAATGCAATCTCAATTTTTTGTGTCCCAATATATAATCGCAACTTGCAAGCCCCTTTTTTTTTTTGCCTTTTTTTTTTTTTTTCAAAATGTGATTTTGAGCCCATAACTAGGAATTTAAATAAAATCATGTGTTCAAAAGTGCCAAATCAAAATGTTTAGAACTTGCATTCAAATGTTCATTTTCAAAAGTGATTGCCATTTTTTTTTCAATTATAAGCCTACAGCACTGATGGCAATCGATTGATGTTCGCGAATTTCAAGATGGAAGTTCAATACAAAATGAGCAAATAAAAATGAAAATGATACTTACAATGACTGCTAACCTTTGTCTCTTTTTTTTTTTCATTCATTTTTTTTAATCTTTCTTTTTTCTTCAATTGCATAGACATGCACATGGGATGTGGTTCGATTTCTACTCTATCTGGCTCAAAATGAAGCCATGGGATCATAGGACTGAACTAACATGCTTGTGGTTGGGTCGTGTTACCCATGACTTCGACTTCATCAAAGAATCGACCCGTGTCGCGTGCTTGCAGACCGGGGTGGGTACCTTCGACGTGAAGAAAGAAATTTCGGGGTAAAGATGGGCAACTCGTACTACATGGTTGTAGTCGGAGTGGTATCCATCTCAACACCATCCTAAGTGATCCTATGCAGCCTAGGTCCGGCGGCAGGTAGTGTGTGCCATGGTGTAGTGCAATGCAAAGGATACATGCACAACAATTTATAGACAAACAACACTCCGTACATAAAAAATAAACCATACATTCCTACGCCTCCCTGCAAGACAAAGGTAAGCAAACACTTCTCCTTATACCTCCCATTCTGTAAAAACATTTAACACCTTTAATGTTAGAGACGTACCTGGAATCCTCGCTGCCAAACAAAAATATTTTTGAACAAGATTAATATTGGCCTAAGTCCTCTAAGGTCTAAAACCAACTCCCCGGTGAAGTCGCCAAGGCATCGCGACCTACCCTCGGGGAGAGGGAGCAGTTTAGGGGTATTTCATAAAGAACGGGGCTTAAGGCCCAAATTTAGGCGCGAGCTCTCCCAAGCCCATACCCCGCGTGACAATGGCATACTCTTTAGGAATTTTTGCACAAAAGGAGTCGCCACTAGTCTATTGGGGTCGGCTAGAAACCAAGTGAGGTATGAGAGTATACCTCACTTCCTACGCAACCAGAGAATCTAAGGTCTGGACTTGATTACACTAATTATCCAATTAGTGCCCTTTCGGTACCTAATCTTGTTCATTTTTAACAAAATGATTTTTGGCAGGCAGTTTGGATTGATTTCATTCGTATTCACTAACATGTGAGGTAATCATGTAGTTGCGCAAACATTAAAATAACAATCATAGCTATCAAGATCCTAATTGTAGTAAAATTAAATATGTGCAATTAAACATAGTTAGATATGCAAATTAAACATGCAACATAATTAATATATGAGCAAATAAAGATCTAATTACACTAAAATGGCAATACATGGCAAGTCCTAATCAAACCCCATCATTTTTTAATTTTCGAATTTTCGAAAATTTTTTAATTTTTTTTTTAAAAAATGGGCGAACCGGGTCGTGTCCGGTCTAACCCAACCTGGGTTCAGCCCGATCGGTGCTGGTCAAGTCCGATCTACTACTGGACTTGGGCTCGGCCCAGTCGGCAGCAACGGGCCCAAGTGGGCCCAAAATTCCTTTTTTTTTTTACTTTAGTCAGGGCCCAAAGAAAATCAAAAGCGGCCCACCTATTTCCTAAGCCCGCGTGAGACCAGCCCAAAGCAGCCCAAGCCCAATTTGTTCAAAAACCCTACCCGTTTCGCAACCCGGCCCGGCTCGCGTGACCCGGATTCTAGAGCCCTGATCCGCGGTGTCGGAGGGGTTAGCTGGGACATCGACGGCGGCGACGCAGCGGACGGCGCGAAGTGGTGGACGGCAGCTAGGGGGTTTGACAGTGGCGGCGATGCGGCAGAGTAGAGGCGGAGACGCGGCAGCTGGCCTGGGATCTACTGGCGTTGGGGGGCAAAGTCGGGGGTTGCTGATGTGGTGCTGGTGTGGCCCAACAATGTCGTCAGTGAATGAATGGCGACGGTGGCCGGCCTGGTGATGCGGCGGAGGGCAGCAACTCCCAGATCTGATCAGGCGTGATCAGATATGGGCCTTTGGCGGACCCTCGGCTTCGGATCTTCAATCTGAGGCTCCGAGTTCATCCTCCCGTTCCCTCTGATCTCAGCTAGGATGGAGGCGGTGGCTACGGTGGGGTCGCGGCTCCTGGGCGGCAGCGGCAACACGGACAGAGTCGTGAGCAGTAGTGGCTCGGGGTCTGCATTCTGGCTCGGCAAGGATCAACAAGTAGGAGCAGAGGCAGCGTTGCGGGGGCTCGAGATCTGGTGCTCGGGCAGACGGCGAGTGGAGGCTCGGCAACCACCGGTCGCGGCAAAGACCGGCGGACGAGCAGAGGCAAGGGCGAGTGATGCAGCAGCGGCGGTTGTCGAGAACTGTAGACGAACGGCTGCAGGTCGCGTAGCAGGAACGGCGGTGGCAAGAGTCAGCGTTCCGGCTTGGCGGAGGACTGGCACAGGTTGCAGGTGAGGCGGGGTCGGCGATGACGGGTGGACAGCGTCAGACAGGAGGGCGGCGGTGAGGCCTCCTATCCCCTCGGCCGCCGTCCTCCTCTTCGGTTTTCTCTGTTTCGAGCCCCTTTTTTTCCGAACCCCCCCTCTCTTGGTTTTCTTCTCTCTTTGTTTCGCTCCCCTGATCTCCCTTTTCCCCTCTATTTTTTTTTTTTTTCTCTTTCTTTTCTTTTTTTTGTTGTTTTTTCTTTTTCTTTTTCTTTTTTTTTCTCTTTTTCTCTTTTTCTCTTTTTTTCTAATAATTTTTTTTATGTACTTGAAAACAAAAATTAGGTGTCAACGTCTATCATGGAATCTGTTTACTTGTGCACTTTTGCCCTTTTTGATCTCCCTGGTGGACGTTGTCACTTTAACGCATCGTTTTCATCATGATGCACCGGCCATAAACATACAACGTAGAAAAAGTCCGTAAAAATATAGGCCTTATTCTTATAAGTGGTCTTATTTAACCGACATACTGTTATCTAGAAGAACGTAGAAAAAAGTTCGCAAAATATAGGCCTCATTCTTATAAGTTGCCTTATTTGACGGGCCCATACTGTTATATTGATAATCTCTACAAATTATTATTTTATCATAAGTTTTTTAGTTTAATTATATATTACAATTTGATATAATCATAATCATAAATAACTAGGTTAATCAAGTATAATATATATAATAAACAGACCCTAATAACTTTGATGTACTTTAAAAAGATTAAACTGTTGAAAGTGCAAAGCATTTTTGAAATGTGAAATTTGAAGCTGCTCCTGGCTACATGAATAGCTCTTACTCCCCTCCCACCGCGCCCCCCACCCCCACCCCCCCCCCCCCAAAAAAAAGAAGAAGAAGAAGGAATACAGGAATACTATTCCTGATCGCAAGAGAATCGTTACTTTTAATCTATTTTTGAACAAAATGAAGGAATGATTGCTTGATCAGAATAGATATTCCTAAGAACCAAATGTAGCAAGCTTTCAGAAGCATAAAAAAACGTCTCTTATGCATAGGAAGTCAAGAAGAAAAACAGAAAGTTCATGGATTTCCACATTAGTTTTGTTATTGTAATGCAGAATGTTGTACAAGATTTAATGGATACTCATGGGTGAACACATAATAATTTGGGAAGGAATTAGATCTCAACACCCAAAGGGAATCCAAGAGAAGAGTAACTAGGAAAAAGAAAGAAGAAAGAAGGAAGAAATCTTCAACAGAAGTAATCTACTCAGATTAATCATTTCCCACATAAACTTTCCTCTTGAAATATCAAGATACCCTAAGATTTCTCTGTGTGTTGTTTCACATTTTTCACCATCAAAACTCGATAGCTAGAGTTTGGCCAAATCCCAAAAATAAGCCCAACCGTTTGTACTCGTGACAAAAGTAACAAAACCTTTTAGACATCTCTAAAGCCTAACCTTCAACACCTACGACAAAAATAACATAACCTTTAACAAAAATAGCTCAACTATTTACCGTAGAACAAAGTTGACAACTGTTATAAATTTCATCCATTATCATCTTTAAATTGCCATGGGTACCGTTCATTGCACCCTGTGCTAACCTATACAGTGAGCGATTTCAACCCTCACCAAAAAAAAGTCATGTTCTATTTTATAATCTTGTTAACAAACTTTGTTTATAATCTTTCTTGCAAAATTTCTGACTTTCTGTTTAGAGAAAAGAAGAAGAAGACGAAGTCATTTGTGGTCATGACTAATGGGGTTCATTGGGCATGTTCGCACAATGAGCTATGTAGGATGACCCAGGGCAATTTTAAGTGAGAATAGGAAGAATTGATCGCGGGTGTCATTGTTGTCCCATGAGTGAAAAGATGAGTTTGAAAGGTAACGTTATTTTGGTCCCATATGCAAAAGGCAGGGCTTATTTTATGATAGTACCATTAATGAAGAGCGAAATGGAGTCATGCGAAAGTACTGAAATAATTATATAAAAATGTACCCTTTTTAGTTGTAAAATTTAGCTATACCATTTTATTTGTATATAAAATATACAGAATATTCGTTTTTCTTTTGGTTAGTTTCGTTTATTTACTCATGCGGTACGAAAGACATAATAAATAGACATTGGCTTTGAATTTGTAAACATATGAACTGGCTCTTGAGATCATACATAAGTCACACTTTGACATTGCAAATAAGTTGTTGACACCTAGTTTAGGATCAAGCTTATCCTTTAGAAAATAGAAATAGAAGATAATCTTTGATTAGAGAGAAATTTTAAAAAAATTTGAATTTAAAAACTCAACAGCCAAATGTTTTGGAGTCACTTTATTGTTGAGAAGTTAAGTAAAAATCTCTACTGGCAAAAACAAATTTTCCTCCTTTTTGCTGAAAAGTAGAAGATGTGTGTCAGAGAGAGCTACTGAGAGAGGGAAACCAGTGAAGGAGATGTGAGGAAAGAGAAAAAGGGCTTCTGTTCATCTTCCTCAGCGACGTTTTCCCTATCGCTCGATCTTCTCTCCGGCGCACCAGTAGTTGGGTCACCGCCTCCGCCGGCCTTTTCCCTTGTTCGCGCCACCATTGCCGTTCTGCTAGTCGACTGAAGCTTCGCCCCCGCTGGTCGTCGTCCGTGAAGCCGTCTCTGCTCCCGCTCAGCTGATGCTGGCGCGAACATTCAAAAAGAAGAGTAAAGTATTCGTGAGAGAAAAAGTCAAAAAGTTTTCCTTCTTTTTGCTGAAAAGTAGAAGATGTGTGTCAGAGAGAGCTACTGAGAGAGGGAAACCAGTGAAGGAGATGTGAGGAAAGAGAAAAAGGGCTTCTGTTCATCTTCCTCAGCGACGTTTTCCCTATCGCTCGATCTTCTCTCCGGCGCACCAGTAGTTGGGTCACCGCCTCCGCCGGCCTTTTCCCTTGTTCGCGCCACCATTGCCGTTCTGCCAGTCGACTGAAGCTTCGCTCCCGCTGGTCGTCGTCCGTGAAGCCGTCTCTGCTCCCGCTCAGCCGATGCCTACGGGAGCCTTACCCCCCTGTTGCTCGTTGCCGCCTTGCTGTGCCGCCGTGCGCTGATTTGCGAGTCGCCGATGTCTCGCGCCTGACGCCGCACCCGTACTCCGCCCGACGAAGCTGCTGCTGTGCTGATCCGAGTTCCTCCTAAGCGACTCCCCTGTTCTGTTGTCTATGCTGCCCGTGTACTCTCTGTTGCTGAGTTTCCTTGCCACGATTGTCGACACCACAAGGGCTCGTGCTGCTGCTTCGCCACCCCTCCAGATGTCGCATCGCTGCTCCACTTGACAACCCGCGACCCGCACCAGCATCTCCGACGTCGCCGACGCCACAGCAATCCGCACCACCACCCTCTGCTTCATCCTTGTACCCGCTCGGAGCCCGATCTGCCACACCGGAGTGCCAACCTCGTCCCTGACTTGCTGCCGATCCGCGACGCTAGGCCCAGATCTGTGCCTGTGACCTTTCGCCCAGTAGCCGGAGCTTGGTCCCTGCTCGACGCGCTCCGTCATCACCGTTCCGACGCCAGCGACACTGAAGCTTGCCGTCCACCGTCCTTTTTTTTCTAACCCATTAGGTAGTTTATTCTTTTTATTGTCATTTATTATTCATTTTAAATTTTGTTATTATTGTTTAAGTTAAAATATGGTTTGTCAATGTTAATATTTGTGCATTTTGTAGGCATTATCCGCTAGGATTTTGTCCGGAATTAATGTAATTATTAATTTAATCCGAGAGACATCGGATTATTTTTTTAATTATATTAGTTTTTGGACTTTTGGTAGAATTTTAATTATTAAATCATTATAATTATTAATTTGATCCGTAAGATTTCGGATCAGATTTTTAATTATTTTGATCTCCTTGACGTGATAATTAGGGTTATAATAATCGTTAATTTGACCTGTGAGACAACAGGTTATTTTTTCGATTATTTTAATCATTTATTTTTTTGATGGCTTAAAATTAATATTTATTTAATAATTACTTATCTTTTAAAAAAACCTAAAAAAATCAGAAAATCAAAAAAAAAAAAAAAAAATTTGCATGAGTATATAGGTTTAGTAAATCAAACATATAGGTTTAATAAACTAGAATTTTCTTAGGATTACATTTTTAGGGTTGCATTTTTAGAAATAAGTTAGGGTTGGACCTAAATTAATTTTTTAGATAATGTTCGCCCATTTTAATGATCTCATTTTTCAAAAAATATTTTTATAAGATAGGATAGGGTTTAAGTCAAATTAATCCCTAGAATAAATTAGAAAAATTATCCCTAGAATAAACATGCACCTAGAATAGTTTAATTATGGTTTTTATTAATTTTGAATTTTAATAAAAAATACAAAAATACTAGGTGCATGATAACTAGTTCGCATAATAGGATCATTTAATCAGAATTTGTTCATTAGTTAGGTCATGAGGTGCATGATAACTAGTTCGCTTAATAGGATCATTCAATCAGAATTTGTTCATTAGTTAGGTCATGAGGTGCATGCTAACTAGTTCGCATAATAGGATCATTTAATCAGAATTTGTTCATTAATGAAGTTAGGTCATGAGGTGCATAATAACTAGTTTGCATAATAGACCCATTTAATCAGAATTTGCATATTAATAAGATTAAGTCATTTAGTTAAAAAATGCATTTTTATAAAAGAATTCTAATTTTCAAGAAAATCCAACAAGTAACTGTTTGCTTTGTATGTTTAATCCTTTTGATGCAATTTATTTTATTGAATGTTTAATAATGATTGAGCACTCGTGTGATCACCCATTTGCATGATAGAAATTTAAGTTAAAATAAATCTAAACTGCAAAAAAATATTTTTGAAAATTAAAAAGAAATGGTACCGAAAGGGCATTAGATGAAATCTAGTGTAACTAAGTCCCCGGACCTATTAAATCTCTGGTTCGCAAAAGTAAAGTATTCTCCCATACTTTACTTGGGTTTCTAATCAACCCTAATTGGTTAGTGGCGGCTCCAAATTAAGTATAATTGCATGTTTAAATGGGTTAATTTCATAATATCAAGTCGCGATTGGTAGGACTTAGGAGAGTCCGTGCCAAGTCTTCAGACTTAGTAATCCATTAGCCCTTTTGAGTAATTCACCTTCGGGAAGGTCGCGACAGTTTGGCGACTCCGCTGGAGAATTGTGTTAAAACACTTAGTGGACTTAGGCCAATTTTTCTTTTTCTTTTAAAAATGTTTTTGTTTGGCAGCAAGGATCCCAAGTACGTCCTTAATCTTTAAGGTGTTAAATGTTTTTGCAGGATGTGAGGTATAAGGGGAGTAGTGATTGTTAACCCTTGTTTTGTAGGTTCGAGTTAGGGATGAATGTTTGAATTTAAATTATAGAAGTGTTGTTTGCATTTAAACTGTTGTGCATGTTTTATTGCTTTTAGCACTACACTATTGCACACATAACCTGCGGTCGGACCTGGGCTGCGATAGGATTTCTAGGATGGTGTTGAGAAGGATACTTCCTCCAAAGCGAGACTGCTATGTAGAGGTTGACATTCTTTTCCTCGAAAACTTTTCATGGTGTCGAATGTGTTTGTCCATATCCGCGAGACTGCGTGATTACTGGGCATTCCATTCGACCAAGCCAGAGTTAGGGGGACCTGACACGTTAATGCGAGATTGCAATGGTCAGATCATCCTCTTAGCTCTACTTTGTTAAGCCATCTAGATAGAAATCGAGCCTCACATGCCATGTGTATGTCTATGTGATTGTCATCCATTTCCGGTGAAAGTAAATTGTCTAATTCTCACTCTGCAATTTACTTACTTTATTGCATTTTTGTCGGTCCATGACATTAGGTTTCGTCGTTAGTCTTGTTTTATATGTGATGGGGAAAACCGACGTACAATTCATTTCCACTCTAAAAAAAGAGCTCAAGAGGTGGTTGGATCAGTTAGACCAAGATGGCCAGAGATATGTGAAAGCCAGGATCGCTTGACTTCTCCCACTATTAGAGATCAACGTCCACTCTGGTGTGATACAAGCACTCCCTCATTTCTAGTGTCCACAAACTTCCACATTCATATTTGGTGAGTATGAACTGACTCCAACACTTGAAGAATATAGTGTTGCCATTGGAATGGCCCTGGAAAAGGAACTTGTTAGACCGCCTATCGGTATAGATTCTATTTTTGAATTATCACAGTTTTTAGAAATCAAAGCCGAAAGAGTGAGGAAAGTTGTCAAAGCCAATTGTTTTGCATGCCCATTTTCATTTTTGGAAGAATGTTTTGCAAATCGATCAAAGATTTCAAAAGCTAGGATCTTCATGTTAGCAGTTTTTGGGCTAATCGTTTTTCCTTATCAAAGAAATGCCATTAATCCTTTAATTTCGTGGGTGGTTAATCGTGTTTGTGACGGATTAAATTATGTCAACATGGTTTTAGCTAAAACATTTTTGTCATTAACTCGTTTCAAACAAAATGAGGAAAAGACCATGTGTGCCCTCCCTGAACTTTTGCAAATATGGTTTTTCTCCCACATAAGAGGTTTTGGGCACCTTATGAAATAATTTAAGATTGATGATTCAAGACACCTGATTCAAAAATTTGCGGTCTTGGAACGTTTTTCCCCAAATAAGCAGTACGCCCGTTGGATTAATTTTTTGAAAAGCCTTGATCCTAAGGCATTCTTATGGCATACTAAATGGCTCCATGTTGAGGAGGCTCGTTTCTCTCACAAGTATGATGGGCCAATTCCGTTGCTGGGCCTTTCTGGTGCTACTTCTTATTACCCATATAGGGTGGCCCGTCAGCATAGAGCTCTTCAAGAAGTTCATCCGCCCCTCAAGACGGAATTGTTCCAAGTTCGTTTTGTTCGTACGGACTATGATTACTTCAACGAGGTCCAGACGATCATTGCTACATGGAACGAATGCCATCTAGAGAAGATTTTAGTGCCTAAGAGATTGAAAGGCGAGGAGGACATCCACCATGCATCGGCATTCTACATCCAACAACACTGGATTCCTGTTGCCTTACGTCCAGTGGTCCCTAATGTGACTGAAAAGCCTATTCAACAAGCACAAATTGAGCATCTTAAACGAAAAGTGGAAATGATTGAAGCTGAAAATAAGAGGCTTCGTAAGGCGTTGGGTTCCCGAAAGCATATAAAATGAGATGTTTTGTTTTTTAGTTCAATGTTTAGGGACCTTGATTTCAATTCAGTATTTTCAGTTTTTAGTTCAATGTTTAGGGACTTGAATTTCAATTCTTAGTTCATTATTAGGAAGCTTGGTTCAATGTTTAAAATAAATAAAATCGGGCGATTAGACCATTGTCATGGGCCATTTTCCTATCTTGTCATTAGTTCTTACATTATCTCTTTTAATCACTTAGGTAACAACACGGCTCACCCAAGATCGCCAATCCGTACTCATTCTAGAGCAACAGTGGCTGATAACACCGAACAAACTTGTGTTGCTGAACAAGCTCGCGTCGCTGCCCTCGAATCGGAGATGAAGCAAGTGCTGAATGTTCTTGAGCAGCTCTCTAAGCAAATCGATTCTCTCCAAGCAAATACTGCTCCACCAGCTCCACAAGTTGAAGTGGTGTTACCACAACATGCTCCCATGGCTGATCCAAGAGATAAAGGCAAGAATACGACCGCAGTTGGGCCATCAACCTCTGAGGATCCCTCCAAGGTTAAAATTACTAACGCACCTCAAATTGTTGTTGATGATGAGGTACAAGTGATACATTCGGATGTACCGAAAACTGAGCAAGAAAAACGCATGGCAAAAATCAAGGAGAAACTCAAGCAGCTGCAGGGTTCATTTAGCAAAGTCCCAACTGATCTCTCCCATTATGCAAAGATCAAGATACCAAAGAAGTTCAAAATGCCAGACTTTGAAAAGTATGATGGCACCTCTTGCCCGAAGATCCATTTGCAGACTTATGTGGTCAGGATGACCCAATATGTTGATAATATACCCTTGATGATTCAAAAATTTCAAGCAAGCCTGACAGGACCGGCGCTACAATGGTACATTATGAAGAAGATTAATCTGCTGGAGACTTGGGGATTTGACAGATGCTTTCTTCAAGCAATATAAGTATAATATTGATGTCACTCCATCTCGAGAAGGTTTACTCCGCACTGAGAAGAAGAAGACGGAATCTTTCAAGGCATATGTCACGAGATGGAGGATCGTTGCTGCTCAAATTACTCCGGAGCCGACAGAAAAAGGAGCTGACGGATTTATTCATGAAGACACTCCCGCCTGAATATCGAAGTCGGATGCTGGGATCGACTGCCGAGTCGTTCAATCAGTTAATCCCTGTTGGCGAGCGAATTGAAGTAGCCTTACGTGATGGACGAGCGTCTGATCAAACCAGCTCGTATAAGAGAATCTTGACCAAGAAGGATAAGGAGCCTGCAGCGGTGGTTAATGCAACTTATGTTCAATCGCCTCGCCCTACCCCGAACTCCCAACAGGGAGGAGTACGACCATTCTTTGGCCAACATAAAAACTCTTCCAGGCATCAATTTACGCCACTTCCTAAGCCCTTGTCCAAGATCTTGCCGACCCTTCAGAAGAAAGGATTGCTCGCCAAGGAACCTAAGCGATCTAATCCCGAGTATTTCCCCAACTATGATTCGTCCAAGATATGTGCTTACCATATGGGGGAAGTAGGGCATTCTGTTGATGATTGCTATACGCTGCGACACAAAATCCAAAATCTTTTGGATGCTAAGGTGGTCTCATTCTGCGATGCACAGCCGAACATCCAGAATAACCCACTTCCTAACCACCCAGAAGCTGTGAATGTCATTTTCAGTTTTGATGTCGGTAGAAAGAAGAGTTTGAAAGTGCATGTAGATGATGTTTATGATGGCATAGTTCGAGCTGGATATTATTCAGACGTAGAAGAGCCCACCATGTTTCAGAAGATGCAAAGAGTTAGGACAATGTCCAAGAAGGGGATGCTTGTTTACGTAGATCATACCAGCATAGTTTCGACTATCACTCCAATCATTATTGATTTGGAGGATGAGTTTTCTGATTTTGAGGATAAGTTTTACTAGCTTGAGTATTAAAGCTAACGATTCCCTAGCTCTTGACATGCCACCGTTGGAAGATGCATCGGATGAAGATGGATTAATTATTAATGATGTGCCACCATCAGATGATGAAGAATTGATTCTCGATGTTACGCAACCTTATGCATACACGAATGATAAGGCGGTACCATGGTGTTATGATGCGGAGATAGATGTGGTCACCTGATCGGGACGCACTTACGCTCAGGCCAACTTACAACCTGTCAAGCCAGTCACTGATGAGGAGGCTAAAGAATTATTAGCCATGATTAAGGCGAGTGAGTATAACGTAGTGGACCAACTTCGTAAAATGCCAGCACAGGTCTCCATATTAGAGTTGCTTTTGACATCAGAAAAACATCAAAAGTCTTTGATGAAAGTCCTTAACGAAGTACATGTCCTAGAGTCCATTGAACCTGAGAAGTTGGAGGAATTTGTGGGGGTCATTTTGTTAAATGACCAGATTGCTTTCTCAGATGATGAAATCCTAGATGAAGGAAGAGGACACGGCAAAGCCCTTTATATCTCAACCAAGTGTCGAAATACCTTGGTGTCCCGCATACTCATTGATAATGGATCAGCTTTAAACATATGTCCTCTAGCAACTCTAAAGCGTCTTGGGTATGATTTTGGGAAAATTCGCGTGGCTAAGACCTCTGTTTGAGCATTTGACGGGACCAAAATAGTAGTTGGGGAAGTTGATATAGATTTGCAAATAGGGCCAGTGCTATTTAATGCAGTTTTTCAGGTCCTGGACATACCTACGGCATTCAACTTTTTGTTAGGTCATCCATGGATTCATGTAGTAGGAGCAATCCCTTCAAGTCTTCATCAGAAAGTGAAGTTCGTGACGAAAGGGAAGCTTATTACAGTCCGAGGAGAGGATGAGTTCAAGATTTATCATGAGACGGCTATCCCTTATATTGAACCAGATTGTAAAGAAGAATCCAGTTTTCAAGCATTTGAGTTGGTTTTGACCATTCACGTTTCTCAAGGCACTACCCTACCCACTCCAAAATTATCAAGGTCAGCAATCATAGTAGGCAAGATCATGGTCGGGAGTGGCTTTGCCCTAGGTAATGGTTTAGGCCGACATGATCAGGGCACTTGCCAACCAATTGAGGCTGGGCGGAATTCATATACAACTGGATTGGGCTATCATGGTAGAGGTGGACGATTCGGTAGAGGAAGAAGATGAGGACAAACTGGTTTCACTATACCCCATAAGGTCCACATTCCCTAGGCCTGCGAAGATGATGCATGAGGAAGAAGGAGCAATCGATACCTGTGTTCAATACTCCAAGCCTCCAGGTGCTGATATCGATGTCGGATGGGTAGAGGTAGACAAGCCGGTTGCAGACACCATTCAATCCACTGGAAAAGATGACGCACTTGAAGGAATGACTGAATTGTTCGAGGAGAATTTAGTGTTTGCCATTGATGAAGCTTGAGAGTAGGAGAATTTTAATTATTTGCACACTCCTCTGTGCAGGAGTCTTTATTGCTTTCCGTATTTGCATATTTGCATTTTCATTTCTAGGATCTCTCTCATTTCAATATTGTAATTTGATTTTCATCCAATAAAATATATGAAGATTTTCATGTTTTTAAGGGCATGTTGAAGTACACCAAACTAGCCCTGTGATGAAATCCTACCAAAAGAAAACGGCAAAGAGCTAATTCTGAAGGCTGGGCTTCTTCATGTTTCTTTTAAAAAATTTTCAAAATAAAATATTTTTTCAGCATGCATCTAATTTACCCTGTTTGTTTTTTTTAATTATCTACTTTATGTTTCAGGTGCAATCCTGCGTATATTTGCTTTAATGAATATGAAGTGTTAAGTTCAACTTATGAGGAGCAAGATGATTCAACGGATATTCAACATAGTTAGGAGCAGCAAAATTCGAAGCCAATCACTGCTAGGCAGACTATCACCATAAATCTTAGTGACACAGAAGACACCAAGGAGGTCAAAATTGGGGCAGACTAGACCAACTCCGAAACTCAACACTTGACCCAGTTGCTGAAGGAATACCAGGATATCTTTGCCTGGTCTTATGCTGATATGCCAGGTCTAGATCCATCCATTGTTGAACATTGTCTCCCAACTAATCCCGATATACCTCCCAAGAAGCAAAAATTACGGAGAATTAAGCTAGAACTTTCCAAGAAAATAGAGGAAAAAGTCATGAAACTCCTTGACGTGAAATTCATCGAGGTATCACAGTATCCCGAGTGGATAGCAAACATTGTGCCGGTGCTGAAAAAAGATGGTCGCAATAGAGCTTGCGTCGACTATAGAGACTTGAACAAAGCCAGCCCCAAAGATGATTTTCCACTGCCTCACATTGATGTTCTCGTGGATAGTACTGCTGGCTTTGACCTCTTTTCTTTTATGAAGGGATTTTCAGGATATAACCAGATCAGGATGAATGAAAAGGACAAAGAGAAAACGGCATTCATCACCCCATGGGGAACTTTTTGCTATAGGGTCATGCCTTTTGGCCTTAAGAATGCTGGGGCAACATATCAACGGGCCATGGTAATACTTTTCCATGATATGATGCACAAAGAGATGGAAATTTATGTGGATGATATGATTGCCAAAACCCGACCAAGAAAAGATCACGTTAAGACTTTACAGAAGTTATTTGAACGACTTCGTAAGTTTAAGTTACGTCTTAATTCGGCAAAGTGTGTGTTTGGATCAACTTTTGGCAAACTATTGGGTTTCATAGTCAGTAGTAGGGGCATCAAGATTGATCCCTCAAAAGCCAAAGCAATTTGTGATTTGCGCCCTCCAACCACAGTGAAAGAAGTTCGAAGCCTTTTAGGGAGGTTGAATTATATAGCTCGATTCATCTCCCAACTCTCTGAAACTGCCAAGCCTTTCTTCAAGCTTCTTAAGAAGAATGCCCAAGTTAAATGGGATGATGAATGCCAGGAAGCATTTGAAGAGTTGAAGCGATACTCGATGAATCCGCCAATACTCGTTCCTCCTACACTAGGGCAACCTTTGATTCTCTATCTCACAATTAATAGAGAGTCGTTAGGAGTAATGCTCGCTCAAAAAAGATCAACAGACGGGAAGGAATGTGCCGTTTACTACTTAAGCAAGAAGTTCTCAACGACAGAAATGAACTACTCTAATGTTGAGAAGTCGTGTGCCGCTTTAGTATGGGTTTTACACAGACTGCGGCAATACACCTTGCATTACCAGACATTTCTAATCTATGAGAATGACCCCATCAAGTACTTGTTAGAACAACCGTCTCTAGTGGGGAAATTAGCGAAATGGCAAATCCTGATTTCCGAGTTTGATGTGCAAAGTGTATCGCAAAAATCAGTTAAAGGTCGAGTAATTGCGAACATGTTAGCAAATGGCACTATGAGGATGCAGGATGAAGACGAATATGATTCCCTGGATGATCGCATTTTGACAATGGAAAAGGAGTCGTGGACCATGTTCTTCGACAAAGTGCGCTTAACCTATCCGGGTTTGGTACGGTGCGTTTTAATTTCTCCCGAGGGTCAACACTATCCCGTAGCTGCAAAGTTGGTATTTCCTTACACCAACAACATAGCTGAATATGAAGCGTGCATTCTCGGCCTACAAGCGGCCATTGAAATGGAGGTTAGCAGGTTAAAGGTGTTCGGTGATTCCGCACTTATTATCCTTCAGACTGTTGGAAAATGGAGGACTAGAGATGCCAAACTAGTCCCTTACCATGATTATCTGGAAGACCTTATAAAGGAGTTTGACGAAATATCATTCGAGTATTTGTCAAGGTCTTATAATCAGTTTGCAAATGCACTTGCAACTTTGTCATCTATGCTCACAGTTACGGATGATAATGTAGTAGAGTCAAAATTATGATTAATTTTGCAAATGCAAATACAATTACACACTTAATTATACAAAATAGAATTTGAGTATTTATCTCTTGGATTTTTATGAAGAAAAAGTAAAGCATTTCTCTTTTTAATGGTCATATGTTATATATATTTGTACATATATATTATATATAAGGAATTTATGTTCCTATCATATTCGGCAAGTTTTACATCATTCCTTGTCCTATGAATATTGGTAAATGCAGTTCCTACTGTAATATTATACAAAAAACATCCCTTCCATTCTCCATTATGGAATATGACTAAAATTTCATGAGAAATGTGAGCATTGTTAGTCCTTTTATATTAATTTTAACATCTAGCGATTATGATTTGCATATCCTAAGTAGTTATGGTTTACAGTAGTATAGTCAAGTTTTTTATTGCATGTCTTGAAGGCGTAAATGAAGCAATTATTGAAATTCAAGATCTTTCCAATATTGAATACCCCTATATTATCTAAAAAAATTGAAATAATGTCATTATTGGATATAATTTCATATTATACACTTTACGAAAAATCTCATATAACACTACAATACTTACTAAGAGAGAGCAACTTCCCTACTTTCCAATCACGTCAATGAAACATTCGAGGGCAATAACAGTAAAAGGTCCTCTGTTCACTAGAGCAAGCACTAAGTAGTTGACCAACATTACTCTAATGGTAGAACATGAACTAAGTGAGAAAAAGAAACAAAACGGCTACCTTATTTTCCTTTAGCACTTTTTGGACTTCCTCAGAGTCCTATGACCTATTACGGTATTGAGGCTGCCACCGATTTTCCTCGCAAACAGTATCCCTACCAAGATCTCTCAATTGGTCATGCATTCGGAGCTTATGATCATCTCCAAATTTTAGTAATGACATGAATCTCAATACTTCAATTCCTTCCCCAGGGAATAAGCCACAGGCATGCCACATGTAGTATGGGATTCTTTTGTCAGCGCAATGAAAAAGCAAGCAATATCCAAAAATATTTATTTTTGTCCATCATTTAATGCTTCATAACTTATCCTTAACTTTTCTTTCACTTTCCCATGAGGGACTCTTTTTAACTTGGCTATTGTACTTCTCCAGAATTCTGGCTTTTTTCCGCACAAATGTGAACCTAATATCTCAAGAGATAAGGGAAGCCCTCCAGTGGTAGCTATAACATCATGAGCAAGGTCCTCAAATTCACTTGGAGGAGAGCTATTTTGAAATGCGTGTCTACTAAACAAAACCATGGAACAATCCTTGTCCATTTCCTTATGTTCATATTTGTAGTCCACCCTTACACTGTCAAGAATACTGATGTTTCTAGTGGTAATAAGGATCCCACTTCCGAAGAAAACCAATTATGGTTTCTAGCCAAAGCCTTCAATCGATCATGATCATCCACATCGTCAAGAAGAATGAGGACTTTCTTATTGTGGAATGTGGATGAGATGAACTTAATCCTGTCATCCTTATTCGTAACTTCAATTTTTTCTTGTGATATATCGAGATTAATTGATTCTGCAAGTACTTAAGTCCATTACGCTGACTTGATTCCCTAATATCTACAATGAAGCTACGATACTTAAACTGATCAGAGAGCTTATGGTAGACGGTTTTCGCAAGAGTTGTCTTTCCAATGCCTCCCATTCCATGGATTCCAACAAATAGGGTAGCATTAGAATGATTAACTACATCTTTCATAACCTTCTTCACATGACCATCTATTCCGACCAAATAACCAGGAATAACTGACTCAAATTCTTTCTTCAACTCGCTCAACAGTCTTTGGACAACCGATTTCACCAATGCTCCTTCATACATATCAAATGTGATGAGTTCAGACATGTGGCAACAGTAATTTTGCGTTATTTGTCTAATGAGAACATAATAATAAACAAATTTGGGGATAAATTGAAAAACTTTTTAAAAAAATTGCTTTTGTCACGCCTCCATGGATTATGTTATTGCTAAGAATAAAGTGGGAATGTCGGTGGTTTCTTCACATGGCGTGCCCTAATCCATTATTACTCTGACACAATTTATTGACCCGGAAGAAACTTGACGATAGTGCTAATGAATTTTGAATTGATATGACATGACTTTCGATGCAAGAGAAATTTGTGTCTTGTATTATCAATATGGAGAGTTGTTCGAAGTGCTAAATAGTGAACTACCTGAATACAATCTCCATTTTGTGCAACTCTATATGTTTGCAAGTTTCTATGCGTGTTGTGAATTCAAAATTATTCTAGATTTGTGCTCTCAACTGTCATTGCGTCAACGGATAATAACAAACTGCTTTATTTTCCTTTTGAGTATCCATTTTCTATGATATTAATAAACCTAACATTGATTTTATTGAGAAGTAGAAGAATGATTTTTCCCCAAAGAAAGAACATTGCCTCGATTTATGCAAGTGTATGCGATAGAAATTATGCATTGAAGATAGGAAAATTGCATTGAAAATTATTTAAACAACCATATAATAACGATAGTCTTGTGACATCCCGATTTTCCAATTCTATTTTCAGTAAAATGAGACGGGCATTTCATCTACACGTGTATAATTCTTTTCTCTGAGTTGGTCACTCACGAGAAGACTAGTCTATCAGGTGAAGCCGTTAAGGGATTCTAATGCATCAGACTCGAGAATTTGACCAGGAAGCGACCTTTCGACCGAGCTAATCTACAAACGTCAGTACGGCACAGTTAAAAATCGATTAGAGACCGGAGATAGGTCAACTCGACAAAAGCATGTGATCAAGTATGGGTGATTCCACCAGATTGCACAATTCTTGTCGATCGGCACTAGACCGACTTTTCTGTTGTTTTGGTACCCTATGTCCGTATCTGAAACCTTGAGATTCCCACGACAATCGAGAGTCGCCAATGTATCGAAGATATACATTGTGGCTTGAAAATGATCAACCACAGGTCAAATGCACGAAAATTCCTAAAAGCTACCCAGTAGATTATGACGCGCTAGTATCGTGCCAGAGTGAAATTAACCGTGAAATTGAAATCGAATTCTAAAATTGGAAGTCTTGTTGTGTCACAAATCATTTTAGGAACGTTGACTCATCTTCGGAAGATTTTTCGTGCATACCGAGTTTTTCGGCAAATAATCAAAGTATGGTTAATTTGGTTCGGAAAATTAGTAGGCCTGCTTTTGGTCGTACTTTTGGGACTCAAGATGGTTCTATGGTCAAGTAAATATGTGAATTAAAGTGTGGTGACATTGGATTAATTTTATGGACATCAATTTAGCTCAATTGGAAGTGGATTGAATGAAATTGAAGAATTTGATGTACAACTTTGCAAAATTCGTATGCCATGGTGTAGAAGGCAAAATGGACCCATTTGAGGATTGTTGTGGAAGATTTGAGTGAGTGGGAAGTGATGTCACATGAGTTCATGGTGGGGCCTAAGTTGAGGAGATTTGGACAAGTGTAGGGTGCACAATTGCTCCCAAAAAGTGCCTCTCACATCAAGCCTTTATTCTTCATTGAATCAAGGACTTTGCCTTGGGAAGGGAGAGAGAAAAGCTACGTAGAAACCAGGAGCTCCGACTGCCCATTCGCTCGCTCAACCGAACTCCCGAACGCCCATCGGTGGCCGCTCCTTCGCCCGTCGCTCCTAGCCGCGTGCAGCCGCGAGTCCAGCCGCTGCTCTGACGTTGTCCCGTGTTCTCTGGCCGTCTACCTCGCTGTTCGTCAGCCACTGAGCCGCCTGGAAGCCACCCGAGTAGCCCTTTACCCGCACGAGCACCGCACGCCCACCTGTTCGCCGTCGCCAACCAGCCAAGGCCAGCAGCTCGCCCGTGTGCCTGTGGCCGTCGTTCCCTGCTGCTCGCACATCCAGCACCGTCGTCCACCTCCATCCGTGGTCGCCAGCCATCGTTGGAGCTAGCAAAGACTCGTCGGAGCCACCGTCGAAGCCAACCCGTCGCCGGTGTCGCTTCTCCTTCGATCGCGCGCCTGGCCAGCTCGCACCGCTGCTCCGCCTTCGTCTGTGCATCCCAGCACCATCATCCGTTCGTCCAGCTGCTGTTTGTCATTGCCAGGGCCGCCGGAGGTCTCGCCTGGCCGTTGTGAGCCACTGCCTGTCACCGCCTGAGCTGCTGCCGTCCATCCCCGCCGTTTCTGCACCTAACCAGCAAACCGGCGCACATCTTCCGGCCAAGGTCAGTAGCTGGAATTTCAACAAGCTCCGAATCTTCAAGGCCCATTTTGGGTGCCTTCCGGTCCTCTTTTCGTGCTGCCCCGTGGAGGTTTGTCGACCGCCTCGCCGTTGTCTTCACCGGAGACTCATCGGAAAGCGATTCCGGTGAGTTTATCTCACTAAACCTCGATTAGAGGGTTAATGATGTTTTAGGTGTGCTTAGTTTATGTTAAGTGTTATTTGGTGATTAGTTTAATTTATTTAAGAGTAGATTAGATTAAGGTGGTGTTTAGTTTAAAGTATGTTTAATTAAGGCTAAGTAGGTTTATATTAGAATAAGCCTTGATTTAACTTTAATGAAGTATTTTTGGATTAAATAAATATTTCGAAATTATTTAATAATTTAAAAATAGATTATTATTCGAAATTATTAAAATATTATTATTTAATTACTTTTCGGAATAAATTCAATTATTTAATAAATTCCGAAAATTGTTTCAGGACCCTAAATTCTCGAAATTTTATGATGATCACTGCTATGTATTCAGATTATTAATTTGATGGTTGGATATTGCAAATTGAATGTTGATTGTGAAAAATATGGATTTATTCAAAATAACCCCAGGTGTCGGGTTTGACTCCGAAATTGGATTTTATGGATTATTATTTTAATGGAAGCCTTGAGTGAAATGCAAGGTGCTTTGGGCTGAGTATGAATTGTTGTGTGATAATTAAGAGGAATTGTCCTGAGCTGTTGAGCTGAATTTACCCCTTTATGAGAGGCCCCATGCAATGGGCTTGGGTCACAGTTGATTCTGGGCCTATACTCCTTCGGGAACGCTATCGACATAGTGACGAAGCCGTGCTCCATGGGGGGAGGCGATGCCTGGCATTAATGTCAGTAGATAGCCGAACTGCGAGTAGGCTATGCCCTTGAGTGGCAGTGAATGACAATTGGAACGCATGTTGGGTATTGATTGATGTGCCGGATTATGGGACGGAATTGTGTGGCATGGTATGGGACGTGTCATAACGGTTCGGTCTTATAATCAGGACCCCTGTGATTGTTGTTTATATGAAAGTGATTGCGTTCCGGTTGTTTAAAATTCTTATTACTGCACGTGATTGAGTGATACAAACTGTGCTAACCTGTAGGGAGAAAATTGAGGCAAAGGTGAGTCTCATTGTTTGTGATGGTGTGGCTAGGCCATCATTGGTTGTATTTTCTTTCTAATAGGAGTTTTTTTTGGGGGGGGAGTGAACTTGCTGAGACAATGTCTCACCCCGTTGTGGGCTTACATTTTCAGGTCCCTAGTGGACGGAGCGGCCAGTTCATTATGGTTGGCCTTGTGGAGTTACAGAGGTGAAGTTGAAGGATTGGTGATCGTGTACGACTTGTAGATCGTAGGATGGTCCCTTTTTATAAGCCGGCCTTTTGTAGACTTTTGGTTATAGACCTGTATTTGTAAGCTCCATTGGTTTATGTATGTGATTGATTGTGGAATTGCTTCCTGCTTTTCTATCCTGTATTTCATTGTCTGGGGGCGCATAATAATTGAATGGGGTTGGTGACACTACTTAGGAATGTTGCATTCGAATGACCATGGTGGGATGTTGACGTGCTCGAGGTTCGGGGTGTGACAAATCTTTTTGGCTTTTTCATAATTAACATCATCATACATAACCAATTATATATTTCTTTTGTAAAAATAATAACATAATGATTTAGTACATGTAACTGGGGAAGATAAAGAATTATGGCTTTTGACCATCAACATGCACGATATTTGATGTTTGAAGCTTTAATTAGGAACCGCCAATAAATTGTATTTATAATCTCTAATAATAATAATGTAATTATAAAGTTCATGATGAGGACTAATGTAGTTTATGCTGTAAAAAAGATAAAAAAAAAAATGGCACAATGTTATGAAATCTTTGGATATGTGTAAAAATTCATTAAAATAATTTTCTATAATTGAAGTGAATGGGATCTTAACAATAAAATTTATTATTAGATTGGTCAATATCATGAAAATCAGGATCTTACTGCTAGCAAGACTTTAGCATTTTTCTTTTGTAAAAATAACGATTAAGAAAAAAAGAAAAAAAAGAAAATGAAGCATATATCAATCAGAACAAGCAGTAAACATCCACACAAATTAAAAGACGGTAAAGAATGTTTTGTCGAATAGGTGAAGTACCCCTTGGCTTCCAATCCTTTTAAGGAATAGACTTTAGTGAGTGCTTGCTTCCATTTCTTTAAGTTAATCAGGTCGAAATGCTTCTCACCTGTATTAAATGCCTCTTTGAAATTCCTATACTGATGTCGCACGTGAGTTGGTTCCACTTTGTAGAATATAGACAATACTATTTGACCCTTGTTGGCATTCTTGCACTCCATTATTTGGACCAGTTCATTAAGGCACCAGTTGCTTGAACCATAATTCACTGAGAGAATAGGGATCAAGATCTTACTACTCTTGATGGCTACCAAAAGATTGAGGCCGATCTCCTCGCCTTGGCGGAGCTTGTCATCATCTCTGAAAGTATGAATTCCGGCATTGAAGAGCCGTTGGTAGAGGTGATCGGTGAAACCATATCGAGTATCTGAACCTTTAAAGCTCAAGAACACCTCGTAGCAGTTTCCAATTGATGCGGTCAATGAACTAGATACACCATTGTTAGTGTCTTTTGGAGATGAACTAGATGCAATTTTATCATTTTTTGTTGGAGACAAACTAGATCCATCGGAATTAGTTTATGTCGGCGTGGTCATGGAATCAGATGCGCTGATATCAACGTCTTTTGCATCTCTATGTGCACTAGGTTTCTTCTTATTGAGAAAATAGAACGCAAGCCCGGGAAGAAGGATCAGTGCCACAAGCTCGGCGAAAGAACAGCCAAAAATGAGATGATGCATTTCGGCTTTGCTTTGACTCTGCCCCTGATTTTTGCCTTCAAGTCTGACGGAGAAAAAAGCCAGAATGCCTCTTAGGAAATGGGAAATGCCTTCTTATTGTCCATCCTCTTGTGTTTTGATTTATATAATGGAACCAGTTGGCAATCAGCATCGCATCAATAAGTCAAGCTTTGTCAACCACGTGCTCAGAGTCGTTGCGTTCACGTGGCTGAAATCCCTATGCACAAGAGAATCCAGAGATAATAATAGACAAGACCTGTTCCAATTTCAGTATACATAAATAAAACGGTGGATTTGTTGGGAAGATAAAAAGTGGAGAGAGAGAGATTGGGAGGAGACTGCGACATGGATTTGCAGGCGAAGATGAAAGGGAGTGGCTAGCATGACTGTCCACTGTAGAATAACAGTGGAACGGTCAAAGGCTAGCCACTAATCCTTTTGGAGGAAACCGATAACCGGTTTTAATTTGTGACCCCATGTTTCCTTTCTCTTTTTTTTTTTTTTTTTGACTCCATGTTTCATTATATATTGAAGTATAAATAGTTAAATACCAGCAACAAGCTCAAATTTAGAGATAAAATCAGAAGAAGGCCCACGAAATCAGTTTTCTTGAATATGAAGAAAAAAATAAATATCAAAATATAAATAATTACAAGTAAAAAAAATATTATAGCTTACTAAAATAGTCGTTAATGTTATTACAAAAATATATTAAATTTAAAAGATGAAAAAATACTTGAAACATTAGCTTCGCAACTAATAACAAAATCATTGTGCAACGAAATAGCTCATCATTCCTTTTGCTCAAACCAAATTGCTCTTGAAGGACTCTCCGATGACCTAAAATTTAGACAATTGATATCAATTATGCATAAAACAGATGAAGCAAAGAAAAGACCAAAATAAGAATAATGAGTTAGTAGAGAATTCCAAAAAAAAAAAAGTAGAGAAAAAAATGCATTTGCCATATGAAAAGATGACGCGAAGATGGCGAAAGGTTGATGTCCATTCTAACCATACTTTTGTATCATTCATCCTCGACATTTGTCTCGGGTTTTCTTTATTTGTACAAATAACCGATGAGTTATGGGTTTCCCTTTTTGCTTTTCGCTTACCTTATGAGTTTTCATATTTCATAGGATGGTTTGATAAATTTACTGATTTCCTTGGCTATTTACTTACCATTCTGCACTTTCAATTCAATTGAGAGTTTTCTTTCCTCTTCTCTAGAAATAGAATGGCACGAAAATGATTACCCATGCATGATCGCCTAGATTAGAACAAACATTTTTGAAAAAAGTAAAGAGAAATGCATGGACATCTTAAGTAAACACAACATATTGTTAAGTACAGAAAGGACGCTAATAGAAATATTAGCGTAACCCAAGTCCCCGAACCTAAATATTTTGTTGCGTAGAAATCGAGATACCACTCCCGACCCTCGATTGGGTTTTCTAGTTGCCGCCCTTCAAGAATGAGGCTAGTGGCAACTTCTATCTTATTCTTAAGTTGTCTAAACCAACTAGACCGTATAAATAAACTCGTCATGAGGTATAGGTCTTGATAAGGGCACTGCAATTTAGCATATTCAATGTGGTAGTATCTCAAAGGATAAAGTGATGCTATCATTATGGGTAAAGTATAATATTGGGAGGGCTAGCTTGGTAGAGGTATCTTTAAACATGATATCAACACACGACCTCCTTTCTCGAGGGGTGTCGTCCGCGTGGGTATTGTTAACATATGATTTTTAGTTTACGCATCATTAAAAGGTACAAAATCAAGATTTGAGTCTCTAATCACGACTGAGCCCATTTCTCGATCGAAAATGTGTTTCTTTTTTTCAATTCTTTTTTTTACATTGTCGTTTTTAAGCAATTTTAAAGTTATTTAAAAAAATCCAAAAAATCAAACAGTTGAATTTCAGGTTGACTCTTGGTCAACCCTTTGACCAAGAGTCAACCCTTGGTCAAAATTTAAGTTTTTACCTAAAAATATTCCATTTAGCTTTAATTTTACTTTTATCAAATCAATTTCTTAAAATTTCAAACATTTAATAAAAAAAATCAACATTTTAGGAAAAGTCAACCAAAAGGTTGACTTTTTGTTAAACCTTTGACAAAAAAATTAGAAAAAATAAAAAATTCACAAATACATTCATTTTAATGTCAATTTGACTTTTGTGTTGAAAATTTCACAAAATTCGATTAAGAACATTAATTTCTAAATTTTTCAGTTTTAGGTTCTAAATCGACCAAATTCAAAATCGATTTTGAGAAATTCTCAATTTGAAGGATTTTATCCTCCTCAATATAAGAAAATCAAGCAATTAAGCTTTAATTGTCAAAATTTGAATTGACCCATCCATGGTTATTGTTTAACTTCATAAATCTAGGTCCAAGCATATTATTAGGAATCTTAAATCATTTCGTAATGTCATTTAAATTGTATGACATTTTTGCACACCGACCTAGAGTTAGATGATTATCCAAATTTTCATTCGCATCCAATCTTAAGTCCCATGTGATGTCTTCATGCCGTTGTGCATTATTTGAATGATTTTGAGGTTTTCAAATGCATGCTTGTGTTTTTTTTTTTTCTTAATTATTAACATGCACAACTTTAGAGGTCTCAAATTTACGGTACCAAATTGACCTAGTTTAGACTTGAGTCATTCTAGGAAGTTGTAAGGTACACTTGGAGGTTTACAATGTCGCTAATTTCATGCAAATTGCTCATCACTTGGACATGAGATTAAATTCAGACCCTTGTTATAACCCCTGTTATAACCCCTGTTTAAACAGACATTTGACATTTTTGTTCTATTTTTTTATAAGGATTCTGCATTTGGCCTCTTAATGAAACTTATTTTTCAACATGTTGGCTATGTTGTATGAAGATATGGTGATTTTTAGACCCATTTTGATAGGACAAATCTTTATAAAAATGACTAAATTGACAATTTTCTAATATATTGTTGCTTATTGTCTGATTTTTGTAAAATCATGTGTAGCTTGTTTAGGAAAACTTTCTCCACAAAAGTTATTTGCTATCTTGTTATGTATGTTGGGGAATTTTGTCATTGTCAAATTGTCATTAGGTATTGCTCAATTTTGTTATATTTACATGCTTGTTCTGAAATTTCTTGATATGAACTTGTTTGTGATTGTTTAGGTAAACTTCCTGGGTTAATTTGTACATGAACCTAGGTCATTTCATCTTCATGGAAGTTGCTTTAAATACCTCGATATTCATTATTAAATGATTTTCAACGAGTCTTCTTCTCAAACCAAATTTTAAAAAATGCTTTGGTACATATGATGTTTCCCAAAAACGAATTTTAAGATATTCCTTTCCAAAACTTGATTTGGTTTAAGGAAAAGTCATGGTTTGGACCATATTCAAAAGGCCCATGATGCTTGTGAGTGTATTTATATGAGCCGCGAGCTAGTATTGACAATTGAATGTGTTCCATAGCCTAGATATTCTTCAATCCAAAATATTTTCAAAATTATTCTTAAATCTTGATTTGACAATTGTGAACGTCACGATTTGAATTGAATTCAAAATGCCTGCAACGCTTGTGAGTGCATTTATACGAGCCTTAGGCTAGCCTTGGCAATTGAATGCCTTTCATAGTTGAAACATCACTTTGTCTCAAAACTTTTCTTAGATGATTTCGAAAGATGTCTTTGAAACATCAGATGTATCACCCATGCATACAATTACATTGTTCATTTAGAAGTGCTTTCTATCGAGAGTTCGACCATCTTTTGTAATGATCTATTTTTCCTTTCCACAACTCTGTTTTATTCTGGGGAATATTGAGAGGAGAAAACATGTTGAAGACCAGATTCATCACAGAAGTTTGCAAAGTCTTGAGATAACATATCCTTTCTTGTTCTAAACTTTTTTGGCAAACTTTGAAAAGTAAGTGAAGGTTTCAGACTTATTTGCTAAAAAGAAAACCCAAGTGAATCGTGAATAATCATTCACAATTACTAAACAGTATTTCTTTCCACCAATACTCTGTGTTCTTGTTGGTCCAAAAAAATCTATATGAAGGAGCTGCAAGACACGATTGATAGAAACTTGATTTATTGGTTTAAAAGAACTTCTGACCTATTTTTCCAAAGTATAAGGAGTACACAAATCAGATTTCTGGTAAGCCATTTTGAGAAGACCTCGAACTAGCTTCTTAGAAGAAAGTTTTGCAATCTATTTCATATTCACATGTCCAAGCTTGCGATGCCAAAAATAAGCTTCATCTTGAATTGAAATGAGGCACTAAGAACTCTCTGGACTTATGTCCAGAAGATAAATATTGCCATGTCTACGTCTAGTGAAGGATTGACATAAATCTCGACTAACTCCAAAGCAGATATCTTCTTGAAAATTGATTCTGAATCCTGTATCACATAGCTGACTTATGCTCAGAAGATTATAATTCAAACATTTTACCAGTGAAACATTGTTGATGATCAGACTTCCAATCTTCACTGTTCTATGTCCGATAATTTTTCCTTTGCTATTCCCACCAAAATAGATATTTCCTCCTTTTTGTCTTTCAAGTTTTACGAAACAACTTGAATCTCCTATCATATACCTAGAATAGCCACTGTCCAAGTACCATTTGCTTTTTCTTTTAATAATAACCTGCAATCATATGGAAATCTCAAACTTTCTTTGGTACCCAAATTTTCTTGGGTCTAAGAGAGTTAGTTCTAAAAACAACATTTCCCCAATCCTTCTTAACAGGTCTCGAAACCCTAGGATATTCATTCTCAAAATGTTCTAAGCTGTTACACTTTGAACATTTAAGAGCATTTCGGTCAACAAGTTTTACAAAAGCTTTTTGAAAATCATTTTTGTAAAAAGACTTTGGAGGTCTTTATCTGAGTATTTCCTTTACTTTGGGAAAGTCAATCAAAGGAGATGTTTCATAGTTCATACCCAAACCTGATTTGTTAAAATATGGTATTTGAGCTAAAAGAATTATTTCTAACTTTTCTGATCCTTTGGAAAACTTTTTAGAAATATCTTAAATCCCCTTTTTCAAATAGTTATTTTCTTTTGAGAGAGAATCAGCATTTTCTTTCAAACCATCAAAATCATTTTTTAGAATCTCAAAATTTTCTCTCCAAGAGTCATCCTGTTGACTGAGCTTTAAATTTTCCTTTTTTAGTTTGAAAATCCTTTTAAAAGAAGATTTGAGATTGAGGCAAAGTTCATTTATATACTTAGAGACTTTAATATGAACTTCTGAGTGACCTACCTCAATTTCCTTGTCAGAATCTAAATCTGTGTCTGATTTTGTATATGAGTCTGATTCTGAATGAGTCATCAAACAAATATTTGCAAATTCCTCTTCACTTTCCTCACATTTAGTGTCACTCTAGGTTTCTGCTTTAAGAGCTTTCTTATACTTCTCATACTTCCCTTTCTTCTTTTTCAACAAGGGACAATTTGGCTTGATGTGTCCTTTTTTTCTTGCACTCGAAATATATTACATCTTTGCTTGTTTCAACATCTTCCATTGGTCTCTTCTAGGAATTTTGCATGCTTTGCTTCTTCCAATTCAATCTTCTTCCTTTCCTATTAAGTATTCTGAATCTCTTTATCATAAGGGCTAGCTCATCGTCATCCATATCATCGTTAGTATCTATGTCATAAGAATCAACATCAGTCTTAAGTGCAATTGACTTCTCACCTTTTGGATCATCTTCATCATTGATCTGTTCCACTCCATATGATTGAAGAGTGCCAATCCGTTCAGCAACAGAAAGAGGCATGATCCTATGAGTCTCCCTAATTTAAGTCTTCACATGATTCCTATGACAGCCTGGTTTTCTGATTCTGTTTTCGATTGAATGAGTTGGGCTTTTCATCGACGCGCCTATAGTTCTTTTCTCTAAGTTGATCACTCACAAGATAACTAATCTATCAGGTGAAGCCGTTAAGGAATTTAAACACTAGACTTGAGAATTCGACCATAAATCGACTACTCGACCGTGCTAATCTGCAAGGGTCAATACGACATTGTCAAAATCGATATGATATCGGAGATAGGTCGATTTGATTGAGGTATATAATTAAAGTGTGGGTGATTCCACGTAATTGCAAAAATCTCGTCAAATAGCACTAAATTGATTTTTCTATCATTTTTGTACCATGTGTCCGTATTTGAAACATCGAGATTTTTATGACAACCAAGAGTCGCAAATGAGTTGAGATGTACAATGTGGCTTGAAAATAATTGACCACGGGTCAAATGCCTAAAAAATTCCTAAAAGCTGCCCGATAGGTTAAGTCACGCTAAAATCGCGTCCGATTAAAATCAATCGTGAAATTGAACCCGATTTTAGAAATTGAAAATTATGTCATGTCACGATTTATTTTAGGAATGTTGACTCATCCTCCGAAGATTTTTCTGCAACCCCGAGTTTTTGGCGAACATTCAAAGTTGGGCTATTTTGGACCGGAAAATTTAGAGGGTTGTTTTTGGTTGCATTTTGGCCATCAAGTTGGATTCATTGGTGAGGAAAATCATGGATTGGATGTGGGTGCCTTAATTGGAATTTATGGGCACCAAATTGAATTGAATTGATTTGAAGAGGATTTGAGTTGAATTGGAAGAGGAATGCACAAATTCGTAGCCTTGGAGGGGTGCAACATTTGGACCACCTTTGGTGGCTTCTTAAGGAAGTTTGATGAAGGAAAATGGGCAGAGGATAGGGCTAAGGATGGTGGGGGCAAGTGATGAGTGTTTGGGATATTTAGTGAAGACTTTGGAGGCATTTTGGGTTCCCCCTTTGGCTGAGTTCTTCTTCTTCTTCCTTGGCCTTGCTTTCCCCATTCTTGTGGTGATTGAGAGCTCAAAGAACCAAAGAACTAGCCAGCCAAGCCCCCTGCACAATCAATCGCCCTAGTCGCTCGTGCACGCCCGCCGTCTGAGCGCCATTGAGCCCCGCCCGAGTGACGTCCGCTCGCGACGTCCCTGCTCGGGTTGCTGCCTGAGCTCGCCTGGCCGCTCGTCATCTGCGCCCTAGCCGCCACTGTCGCCGTCCAGCCAGCCAAAGCCCTGCCTGGTCCGTCACTGCCGTCCACCACTCGCTTGGCTCGTTTCCAGCCAAGTTGGCCACTCAATCAGCTCATTTCAGTAGCCAAGCAGAACCAAAGCTTCAGCTTCGGGCTGAGCCTTCATGGGCCTTTTCCGGCCCCTTCTAAGTCTCGTCAAGTGTTGCTCCAAGCTTGAGTCTCGCCTGCCTTGGCATTGCCGTCGTTGTGAACTGACCAGCCCGCTAATCTGGTGAGTTTACTTGCTATAACTCTACTTAAGGAGTTAATTATGCTTAGTAGGTAATTAGATTAGCTTAAGTATGGTTTAGGTAGTTAGTTTAGATTAATTAGTGATTTAGTTGCTTAATTAAGCTAATTAGGTGGTTAGATTAGACTAGTTAATGGTCAATTATGTTGCTTGATTTATGTAGATAGGTTCATTATTTTTCTAGGCCCGTTTAGGTGGTTAAATTAGTGTTTTAGGCCTAAGTAGATATTTATTGATTTAAATTGCATTTATTTAATTATTTTTGTAACTTATTTTATTATTTAATATTTTCCGAAAATTATATCGAGATAGCCCGTAGCAGGAATTTTGTGTTGATTGTAGTGGTGTGCTTAGTTTATACAATTGATTGTTAGATTATACAATTGAGTGATGATTGCAATTTTTGAGTATTTATTTTGAAATTATGAAAGTTTGGTATTTAATTAGAAAATACCGGGTGTCGGGTTTTGACATCGAAAATGTTTTTAAATACTTTATCAAATAGTGGGATTTTAAAAGAATGATATCAATTTTTCTAGTTCGATCTGATCGTGTACCCACACACGATTATTTTCATCGGGTGTTTTTAATACAAAGAAAACAGGCCAAATTCATTATCTTAATTGAGGCATGTGAGTGCAAAGCACAATGTCCTTGGCTGGAATTGAATGATCGTGCGATGATTAAGAGAACCCGTCCCCGATGTGCGTCGGGTGGACGATGCCTCTATATGGGATGCCTTAACAATGGATGCCGGATCACGGTAGAGGCCGGACCAAAGCTCCTTTGGGAATGCTGTCCTCAATGTGTGTCGGGTGGACGTTGCCGTGCTCAAGGGATGAGACGAAGCATGGCTATGTCAGAAGACCAATGTGCGTCGGGTGGATCGTGGATCGTGCCTGTGCGGGCAATAATCAATTGAAACTCGTGATTGATTGAGATAGATGTGCCGGATTATGGGACAAAATTGTGTGGTATGGTATGGGACGTGTCATAACGATTTGGCTCTATAATTGGGACCCTTGTGATTGATTGTGATGTGAGTGAAACGTTCCAATTGATGTGTGCATTTATTATATGCATTGAGTATATGAACTGTGATGTGTGGTTAGACTATCTCTAGGCGTATTTCTTACCTAATCGGGTGGGTTTAGGGCATGAACTCACTGAAACATTGTCTCACCTTGTCATTGGTTTAACTTTTCCAGGTCCATAGATGACGGTTCTTCCAGTACATTTTGGTCAGCCTCGAGGGTTTAGTGAGCAAAGCACCTTCTTCCCTATCCTCGGGACTCCCTGGCTCCGTTAGCTCATTGTGTCTACGATCTTGGTTGATGAGGGCCTACCAGAGTTTGTACCTCATCAATTTAGAGCGTGGTATTGTCATGGGCCTGATGGAGAACGGGAGGGTCCCCTAGATGGGTTTGACGCACTCGCTGTTAAAGGTGAGGAGATGGTTGGTCCTTTGGACACCGATATCCCTAATGGTGTCATGGAAGACCTAGAACCCCCGGAGGTCCTAGAGGTCTTGATTGAGGAGTCTTGTGCCTAGATGGCTTAGTAAATCTTCTTTTTGGAGTTAGGCTTTTGTTTATAGACTAGCCTTGTATATAAACTCAGTTTGTTTATAAAAGTGTTTTGTGAAAATTTGTATCCTGCTTTTCTATAACATATTTGTGTTGTCTGGGGATTATTGATTTGTTTTCGCATGTGCATTAAAAAGAATGGGTCAGCGATGCGTCTTGGGACGTTGCATTTTTATTGACCATCGAGGGATGTGCGCGCGCTCAAGGTTTAGAGCGTGACAATTCCAATCCTTTAAAAGTCCTTGCGGTAGTTTGTTGACCTTCATTGGACCAGAAATTGGTTGACCTTGATAAGTCAATCCATTTATAATTTCAGTAAAACGATTGAACATATCACAAATAGACTCTCCAGGCTTCATTCTGAAGGACTCATATAGTCTAAGTAGAATGTTTATTTTTGTCTCCTTAACACAATTAGTCCCCTCATAAGTGACATGAAGCCTATCCCAGACTTCTTTAACTATTTCACAAGAAGAGATTCTATTATATTTAGTAGGAGACAAAGCATAGTATAAAGAATAAATAGCTTTAGCATCAAAAGCCTGTCTCTTGGTAATTTCTGCTTGAGTGAATTCCTCAGCTTCTTTTCCTTTGTCTGAAGCTAATGTTTCTTTTGGATTGATTCCTTTTTCCATAACATCTCATTCCAGAGGATCTCTAGATCTTAGGAACGCCTTCATTTTATTCTTCTGTACATTGTACTCTTTTCCATCGAAATAGGGTGGTCTAGTGTTGCTCTCCTTCAACTTATCATGGAGCCAAAATACTAGTCATAGAAGATCTTTAGTTTAGAAGTAAAAACACTTCAATAAGATAAGCACTGAGGCTCTGATGCCAATTGAAAGAGCTAGTATTATCACCTAGAGGAGGGTGAATAAGTGTAAAAACAGATTAATCAATAAAAGTAATAAAAAATATTTTCTTCAAATAAAGTTTAACTGACATAAGACTTCGATATAGATTCAGACTCAAATAAGATAATTTTAACTCAGAGAAATATTGCAACAAACAAATCAAAAGAGTTAAGGGAAGAGAAAATTGGACACAGAATTTATAGTGATTCGGCTTAGATCAAGCCTACGTCTACTCTCTCACATTGACAGCCTTCTGGCTAGATTTCACTATAGAATCAAAAGAGAATTACAATGATTTGAGTATAGTTACTCAAATAAGAGTTTCTCTTTCTCTCACTAAGTCACTTCTTTTGTGTTTTTCTCTCTTAAGTACAATTGTAAGCATTATTGAAGAACGTGGCAATTGGAAAGACTTCAAACTTTGGAATTTTAATTCTCACACACACTCAAATGGACCGAATGACCTCCTTAAATGCTCTTCCATGCCTTCTTAACCGTTGGCATTTTCTAGAGGAATTTCTTCCAATCAAGCCGTTGGATAGAATCAATAAAGAAAATCTTGTAGCCGTTTGAAGATTGAGGTAAAAATCCGATTATCCTGGTTGCCCATACAATTAGAATTTAGGTTTCCATAAGTAGATGCTTCCCAAAAGGAACTTGTCTACAAAATTGATTTTATCAATCCGTGATTGATTTGATCAATATGTTTAGAAAAGGTAATGAGATTATCCACCAAAAAGCCAAATATATCTTATTCATACTAAATCCTTGTTGAAGGATCAATAATCATGAGTCTAATTATATCTCCGTTCTTGACTTGGGTTCATCTGAATCTTTATCAGAGTGGGAAAGACTTCTAATGTAAAATATACTTTACAGCATTCCACATAAGTCTAGTATTCTTTAAAGTAAGAGTAAGAATAAGAATAAGAATAAGAGAATGAAAGTTTTGTCAACTTCAAAACCTGATAAGAGTTTTCTCAACAAGCTTGTGTAATTTCAGCTACAAAATCATATGAAAAGTCATGGCTAATAGACTGAAATTGTGGCTCCCAAAAATTATAGCTACTAAACAAAGTGCCTTTGTACGAGGTCTGTAAATTCAAGACAACATCCTTATAGTTCAGGAAGTCCTCCATCAATTGAGAATAAAAAAGAGGAAGAAAAAGTTTCAGGAGATTTTGAAATTGGATATGCTTAAAGCTTATAATAAGGTTAAGTGGGATTTCTTGAGAGAATGCATGCTAAAAATGGGATTCTGTGATAGGTGGGTAACTTTAATCATGCAATGTGTTTCAACGGTTTCCTTTAGTATGAAGATAAATGGGGAACCTACACAATATTTCACACCATCAAGGAGAATTAGATAGGGCGACCCACTTTCCCTTTACCTATTCATACTAATGGCAAATGTCTTGTCTTGGATGATGCATAAAGCAATAGAAGATGGAAGCCTCACAGGAATATCTTTAAACAGGTACTACCCTACCCTGTCTCACCTACTTTTCGTTGATGATGCTATATTTTTTCTAGATGGGACTATTAGAGAGTGTCAAAATCTAGTAGCCATTTTAAACTAGTATTGCTTTGTGACGGGCCAAGCCATAAACCTATACAAATCAGAAGTTTGTTTTAGCAGTAATT
The DNA here is from genome assembly GCA_016097605.1 of Eucalyptus guilfoylei. Classification (NCBI taxonomy): domain Eukaryota; kingdom Viridiplantae; phylum Streptophyta; class Magnoliopsida; order Myrtales; family Myrtaceae; genus Eucalyptus; species Eucalyptus guilfoylei. The sequence continues at coordinate 41,796,104 of CM027864.1, read as the reverse complement.
GCCCTTTAACTTTGAAAAGAAACATGGCTCAAGAGCTCAGAGTACTGCTCATATAGGGAAATATCTTGACATTTCAACTGATTAGGGACATTCAAAGAAAGAGATGTTTGCTTGGATCCTAGCTAAAGTAAATATGAAGTTAGAGGGTTGGAAAGAAAAGCTACTATCCAAAGCATTTAAAGAAACTTTGATAAAAAGTGTAGTACAAATAGAGGTTTGCATTTGAAAAAATGCTAAGTATTGAAAACCAGAAAGGATGAAGGGGGATTGGGCTTCAAAGACTTGATAAATTTTAACAAAACAATGCTTGGTAAGCAAGCTTGGCGTCTATCTCAGTCCCCTTCAGCACCTTGGAGCAAGATTCTAAAAGGTGTCTACTTTCTAAATGGAGACTTGTGGAAGGCAAGAAAAGGGCAATGCCCGTTATGGGGATGGCAAAGTATTTTAGTTGGAAGAGAAGCTATAGAATTAAAGGTTAAATGGATGGTGGGTGACAAAAAATCTATCAGAATACACGAAGACAAATGGCTCACATCGGGAGTGATCAGATGTCTGGCTAATAAAGATGAACCTATGATGGTGGCTGAGCTTATCAATGAAGATTTATGGGGATGGAATGAAAATGAGATACTCAATCTCTTCAAAGATCATGTAGCTAATAAAATCCTTACAATCACAATCTACCCTAGCCCAAAAAGAGACAATCTAGTATGTACTGGCAACAAATTAAGGATGTATACAATGAAGAGCAAATATAATACGGTTTGTTCCTAGACCAAAAAACAAAACCAAACAGAGCATCAAGTTCTTTCCAGCCTTCTTAAACCCTGTGGACCAAGATTTGGAATTTACCTATCCCCCCAAAAATGCGAACTTTTCTCTGGAGCCTATGTCAAGATCCTATACCAACAAAAGAGAATTTGTATAAGAGGAAGGTATTACCTGATCCTATCTGCCCACTCTATTCTATCTACCCAGAAACAACCAAACACTTGTTTTTGCTCTGCAATTGGACAAGGAAAATATGGGTAGTGTCACACCCCAATCCTCCGAGCGTGTGCCAATTCCTTGGTGGTCGATTAAATAACGATGTTCCAGGACGCATCGCCGACTCATTCATTTTAATATGCTTGCGGAAGCGAATAAATAAATCCCCATACAACAACAAGATGGGATAGAAAAGTACGGCCACAATTTTTAAATCAACACATTATTAAAAACCACAATCTGATTTACAAACATGAGTCAACTCTAGGGTCTAAGTACCAGAAATTTATCTTTAAAAGAACTTCTAAGCCATCCATGCTCCTGACCCTTCCGCCTCAAGCTTTGAGTTCTTCACCCTACGGACCTGAAAATGTTATCTCACAAAGGGGTGAGACAACGTCTCAGCAAGTTCATTACCTAAGACCTGACTAGGAAGGAAATACGCCCCAAGGGCTGCCTAAGCACAAACACGAGTCAGAGGACTCACCTTACCTCAATTCCTTCTTGCAAGTCATAAATTTATAATTTCAACAAATCACTTCAACACACCAAAGCATCAATTCAGATCGAACCATCGATCAATCGAACTAGTCGATTCCATGTCAACAAAACCATCACTCAATCAATCCTGTTAACACTATATATAAAGTCCAATCTCATCAAGGACTGCTCACTCTAAGCTGAATATAGATAGAAAATGCTCGCCAAAAGCTGATACCCACATATACTGCTCACTATAAGCTGATATATCCAAGCCCTCAGGTTGATATAGTATACGGCTAATGCTCACCAAAGTTGTGCGGTACTTATTGCTCACCAAAGCTGTGCGATACTTAATTGCTCACCAAAGCTGTGCGATACTTAGGGTATAAGTATCAAGCCCGCAGGCTGATACAGTATACCATTCTACTTAACCAATCATTGTACCACTTTTACCATACCCGATAAAAATAATCGTGTGTGGGTACACAGTCGGCCTCAGCCAAAAAGATCTTTACTTTCAAAACTCCCACCATTTATATAATCGATAAAAATATTTTTGGTGCTATAAACCGACGCCTGGTAATTTTTTAATTAAATATTGAAACTATTAAATTTTGGGATAAATACCCAAAATTGCAAATTACACTCAATTAGTGCAAAATAGCAACCAATTAAATAAACAAATCACATCATTGCAATCGATAAAATTCTGGTAACCGATTATCCCGGTCTAATTTCTGGAAAATAAAAATTAATTAAATAATTTTGAAAATTAATTATTAAATACCCAAAAATGCAACTTAGGCCGAAAAAGCCTAATTAAATATCGAAATGGGCCCGGAAAAATTCCGAGACTCGTTAGATAAATATTACGATTCGTCTACTTGCTAATTACACTACTCTATTCACCTAACATGCAATATCGATAAATTAATTCACTAATCTATTCTAACTATCCACCTAATACATACTTAACTTAAACTAATCAACTCTTAAACGTCATTAACTTACTAAGCAGGGATTAGTGAGTTAAACTCACTGGATTAACGGGAAAACCGGTTCACGGTGACGGCGACGCGACGGCGGCTGATAAACTCCAAAGCGGCGATGCCAACGAGAGCCCGGACTGGGCCGAAATCGGCCACACCAGCTCGCGGTTGGGTTGGTCTTGCGGCTCCAGTTCTGTGGAGGTGGAATTGGCAGCCAAACGAGCGTGGTTTGGAGGTGGCTTCAACGGCCGCGAGTGGTGGTGCGGGACCATGGTAATGAGGGTGGTGCGACGGCACTGTAGGGGGAGCTGGCGCGAAGAACCTCAGTCAACAGACCAGCCGAAGGAATGATGATGAGCTGACTTTAGTGTGGAATACACAAGGCGGTGCAGGCAGCGTTGATTCGATGGGGGAAGCAGCAGGCGTCGCTACTGAGGAAGAAGAAACTGATGGGCCCTTGATTGGAGGAGTTTGATCGTGGCAGCTGCAAGGAGGTCAGTGGGGATGGCTACACGTAGAACAGAGAAGATGGCCAGCTTCGAAGGAGGAAAACAGAAAGCAAAAGCAGAAGTTCATGGAATTGGGGGCAGCTGGATTGAAAAGAAAAAAGAGAAAAGGAATAAAGGGATAATGGAGGGGGATGTCAGCCAAGAGGGGGGGAGGGGATATCCAAGAGAGAGAGAGAGAGGATAAGAATGAATTAAAAGTCAAAGAAGAAAAGCAAAAGGAGACCAAACTTGCAGGGGACGGTCGGCTGGGGGGAAAGACACGCGAGAGAGAGAGGGAAATGGAGAGAGAGAAACGTGCGAATTGGAGGGGGGGTCCGGTGAAGGGGAGGAAGAAAAATAATTAAAATGCAATTATTTTTAGCTCAACTTCACGCAACATTATCAATTGGTCATCTAAGGCCAATTTCCACACCAACTTGTCTCAATTGAAGTCCAAATAAAGATTAAAATAGAGTTTGGGACACCTGAGTAACTTATAAGATTGGGATGACACACTTAAGTCCATAACTTCGAAACGTATACTTAAGTGACAGTTTTGGAGTAAAGTGGAACACTTAAGTGCCACTCCGGCCAAAATCCAGCCAAATGGCTGACGTAGCAATTTTCCGAAAAGTTGGGTGCAAAATGGCGTCGTTTTATATCTTAACGCATGAAAAATGCAAAAAAAACGACGTTGTTTTGTGTCGATGTGTGAATAATTAATATAAAATTAATTAAATTAAATTTAAACTTAATTTTATTTAAAATATTCTAAAAATAAAAAAACTTAAAATTAAAAAAAATAAAATTAAAAAACTTAAAATTAAAAAAATTAAAATTTAAAAATTAAAATTTAAAAAAATTAAAATTTAAAAAATTAAAATTTAAAAAATTAAAATTTAAAAAATTAAAATTTAAAAAACTTAAAATTCAAAAAACTTAAAATTAAAAAAAAATTAAAATTTAAAAAACTTAAAATTATAAAAACTTAATCTTAAAATTAAAAAATCTTCCATATTTAAATTTTATTTTTTTAAAATTTTAAGTTTTTTAAATTTTAATTCTTTTAATTTTAATTGTTTTAAATTTTAATTTTTTAAAATTTTAATTTCTTTTAAATTTTAAGTTTCTTTGATTTTAATTTTTTAAAATTTTAAGTTTTTTAAATTTTGATTTTTTAAATTTTAAGTTTTTTAAATTTTAAGTTTTTTTATTTTAATTTATTTAAATTTTAATTTATTTAAATTTTAATTTTTAAAATTTTAAGTTTTTTAGATTTTAATTTTTAAAATTTTAAGTTTTTAAATTTTAAGTTTTTTAAATTTTAATTTTTTAAAATTTTAAGTTTTTTATTTTTTAGAATATTTTAAATAAAATTAAGTTTAAATTAAATTAAATTAATTTTATATTAATTATTTATACATCAAACACAAAACGACGTCGTTTTTGCATTTTTCGCCATCACATCAAAAATGACGCTTTTTGCACCCAACTCATCGGAAAATTGCCATGTCACCATTTGGCAAGTGGCACTTAAGTGTTCCACTTTACTTTCCGAAATTGGCACTTAAGTGTACCTTTCCGGTTATGGCACTTAAGTGTCCTTCTGTGCCAAGTTATGGCACTTGGGCTGTTCTTCTGCCAATTAAAATATGACCGTCCCTCGGGCCTACGAATTTCCCTCAATTTCGAATTCTATTTTCTTTTTCTCGGAATCCAATTTCTTAACAAATCTCTCTGATTGATGTCCAATTTTGTTGAAGAAAAAGCCCACACAATTTTCTTTCACCAAGTAGCTCACACAGGAAGCCAAAAATCCCTTTGAATGGGCCCATTCGAATTTATGTTCGTTTTCCGAATCGTCCGAATTGATTTTTCGTAAAAATCTTGAATTCGTAAAAAATTCCTTAAAAGATAAGTCGACATTCCTAAAATATATCGTGACATAACAGAATTTTCAATTTCTGAAATCGGGTTCAAATTCACAGTTAATTTCAACCAGATGCGATTTTAATGTGACCTAACCTACCGAGTAGCTTTTAGGAATTTTTGGTCCAATTGACTTGTGGTCGATTTTCTTCGAGCCACACGTACCTCTTCGACACATTAGCGACTCTCGGTTATTGAAAAAACCTCAAGGTTTCAAATACAGACACAGGGCGCCAAAATAACAAAAAAATCAGTCTAGTGTCGATCGACGAGAATTTTGTAAATTAGTGGGATCACCCACGTTTAGCTACACATCTCAATCAAACCGACCTATCTCTTATCTCTGATCGATTTTTTTAACTGTGTCATAATGACCCTTGCAGACTAGCACGGTTGAGTAGTCGATTATTGGTCGAATTCTCAAGTCTATTGTGTTTATATTCATTAACGGCTTCACCTGATAGGCTAGTTATCTCGTGAGTGGCCATCTCAAAGAAAAACACTATAGTCGCGTTGATGAAAGGCCCGACTCATTCACTTGAAAACATAATTGAATTTTCAAGATGTCACAGATAGACCCTAGTCAATTTCAACTGGAATTCTTGCACTATAACAAGGTTCAACATGTGGCTAACGAAAGTTTTTAAATGAAGAACAGACCTAGCCAAGAACGAGATGGTCGCTATCGTGCTTTTGGCAATATGGAAGTCGCACAATGTCTTTATATTCCGAGCCAAGCCACTAGATCCGCGATCCCTCTTAGATACAACACAAGCACAAGTGAAGAACTTCAGCAAATGGTAGAAATAGAACGGAGTGAAAAAACCCACAGATTGAAACTTACTGTTCAGTGGACGCCACTAGAGAGAGGAGGGTTGAAGTTAAACGTCAATTGCTCATGGGTACATGGTAAATTCTTGAGCTCAACAACTGGAATCCCGTGCGGGAGGTTCGAACATCTTCTTCCTTACAAACAGAAGCCCTAGCTCTGCCGCACGGGCTACTATACGTGAGACAAAAAAATGAGATGCACATGGAAACAGAGCTTTTTCAAAGAGAGAAGTGGGAATGGGGGAGTGACAGCTTGACTTTGGTGGATAGCATCTTGGGCAGGGCTAAATACCCGTGGGATTTGAAGGATATATTGGATCAATGTAGAGAGATTTTAGCCCAAGCATAATCAACGAAGCTAGCCCACTACCCAAGGGAGGCTAACCAAGTTATGGATTGGCTCACCAAAACCCATCGAACCAAACCTCTCCCCCTAAATTGGGTGTCATTCCTGCCCTTACCCCTTTTGGAAATTTTATGCTTGGAAAGTTATCTTTAGTTTTCTTGTAATTCTCATATTTATGAATGAATGAGAGCACCATCTTCGACCAAAAAAAAAAAAAAAAAAAAAAAAACCTAACTAGTTTCACAAGTGAAGAAATGTACAATCTAGTGGGTCAGTCAACAAACACTTCATCATTTAGTCTAGACAAGAGAAGTAGTATTGAGCCTTATAGAAGCACAATAACGTACAAATGCTCAAAATTACAGTGGATCGATGTATAATTTAGCTTCAAATAGTAAAAAAAACTTAGAAGAATCATAATAAGTATGATGGATGACATGTGTGGGGTCTTCTTTTGAATGCATACGACCCAATTTGAGCAATTAAGAGCTTATTCTCCAAATACATAGACTTTTGCTTACGGTTCATAAAAAATCATGGTGTAAGGTCATACAATCTCACTGTGAGACCATCCATGAAGAAAGATTTCACTTATGCCGCCATTCACCGAGGGTACAATTCGGTAATTGACATGCCATTGATGGATGAAGGCATAGTCCTATTGGCAGATTCAACCGATTCAAGCTCTCTCATTGGGATGCTCAATCCCTGCGATCTACTTTGGATGAAGAAGGCTGGATGTCGAGGTGATGGTAAAGTAACACAATTACTACTGAGCATGAGAACTATAATTGTCATGGTGGGTCTTATAGCCGGATCTTCCTGTATGCATAGTAAGCAAATGTGCAGGCATCGAAGCACTTGATCTCTTGAACATGAATCCACGATAGCTGGGTCCACCACTTCCAAGGCCAGGCCTTCTCTCCATTGATTCCACACCTACAAGAATAAGTTTGAAAAATCTTCAGAGAATCGTGGCATTAATTCAATGACTCATCATGCAAGACATCTGAATCTAATAAAGAACCATATATGACCAAGGAACATAAATAATCATAAGTGTTTTATAGGCTAAAAGGACATAGTTTTCGCAAAGGAAGTTCTATTTCACGTGACCAAAGTTACAGAAGGGACAGTGTCTTGTAGTAGCACAGTGAAACTTACATAACTAGCAAGATATTCACCCCCTTTTAGTTGGCGGTAGATTTTATTTTTCTTTCCACAAATGATCTCCAGAAGTAGTACCCCAAAACTATAAACATCGGATTTCACTGAGATCTCTCCATGCATTGCATATTCTGGAGACATGTAACCACTGCAAAAACGAACATTAGCCACATGTATATTACAAATTTAGATTCAAATCACGTAGCATCCTTGAATAGATAAAAGGAGAAAGTCCAACTTCTAATCACTAAGTCATCTATTCAAAAACTAAGACTTACAAAGTCCCCACAATTTTATTTGTGTTAGCCTGAGTTTGATCACCTCCAAAAATTCTTGCCATGCCAAAATCTGAAATCTTCGGGTTTATTTCACTGTCTAACAAGATATTGCTACATTTTAGGTCACGATGGATGATTCGGAGACGAGAATCTCCATGCAGATAGAGCATCCCTCGAGCGATCCCAGAGACTATTTTATAACGTAGAGGCCAATCCAATTGTCCCCTTTTTTGGGGATCTGTATCATTGCACCAAAATTCATTAATGTGCTAGCATGTGACATTAACTCAAAAACTCAAAGTGAATCTCATCACACAATACCAAAATGTATTTATTCTCATTCATTAAAGATATTTCAAGAAAAACCTATAATCAATTAAAAAGGTTAAAAACTCAAGGTTTCCACAAGTAGTGAAAGCTTGGACATTTGATTTCAAGCAAATGGTACGTTTTGCAAATAATAAGGTTAAACTGCAACATACCAAATAAGAAGTAATCAAGGCTTTTATTTGGCACAAACTCGTACACGAGTAACTTTTCGTCTCCCTCCAAGCAAAATCCAAGCAGTCTTACAAGGTTTCGGTGTTGAAGCTTGGCAAGCAATAGAACTTCATTCTTAAGTTCTTCATCACCCTGTCTTGAGCTTTGAGATAGCCTCTTCACAGCAATTTGTTGTCCATTAGGAAGTATACCCTATAGGGTTTTGTATGTATCGTTTAATTCCTTATCACAACTACTTAGAAGCTAACATAAAAAAGCTTTACATGTTTCTTTTTCTTTAACATCATTATGTCCAATTCAATTCATATGTAAAGCAATATGGATTATTTCTAGCTAATATGTAACATCTACCTGGAAAACTTCACCAAATCCACCTTCACCCAACTTGTTTTCAGGAGAGAAATCATTTGTCGCGGCTTGTATTGTAGCCAAGTCAAATTGCAAGGACTCCATGGTAGTAAGTTCATTTGCACCTACATTACCGAACAAATCAATTTGATTATCAAATTATATCAACAATGGCTCTTAGTGGCACTTGTAGGGTTGCTAGTGCTTGGGAAATTATTATAATGAAGAGCACAAGATTAGACTGGCATGGTTGTGTCCCCTTAACCCAAAGCAATCTTTCTTCTCTTGATTAGTCATGGAAGGAAAAAAAACAATATCATCAATACTGTAGAAAACAAAGTAATGAGATGAATCTCGTATAATGATTACTTCTTCATGCTGAAGGTAGTGTTAGGTCTGTTAAATGTGGTGCAGATGCTACTCATGCTTGTAGTGAGTTGCTATAGGTTAGGATCATTTTAAGGCCTCATTATCTTGTTGGTCATGTCGAATCTATTTCCCTCTAGCGTGACTCATGGCATCCCAAAAAGAGTAGTTTAAGACTTTGCTCTTCTTTGAAGTGCAAAAGCAGCTAATTTAAGGCCCAATGCAGTTTGAAGACTCGGTATCAATCCAGGTAGCTGTTAGTGTTTTAATTTGTCCAAATTCTCCTTTGGAAGACCAAGATACTTGTACTTCTTCACCTAGTGACATTCTTACCTTATCTTCAACTTGAAAGATTGTAAGTAAAAGAGGCACAAGAGTTTAATAGTATCTGTTGATTTGGTTTTCACCTAATTTGCTAATGTTTGGATTCATATTATGGTTGCCCATACAAGATAAGCCGCTTATATTTCTAGGGAGATAGTCTTCCAATCATGGCAAAACTCTCTATTTTCTGTGTCATGAATAGTCTTCCAATCATGGCAAAACTCTCTATTTTCTGTGTCATGAATAGTCTTCCAATCATGGCAAAACTCTCTATTTTCTGTGTCATGAAAGCATTGAGATTAGATCCCATTTATTCTTTGGATGTAGTTTCTCTAAGCAAATCCCAAGAGTTTGGTAAATTTTTTGTGGAATGGTTACAACTATTTCATCAAGAAGGCCAAAAATGAGCTGTTACATTCCCAAACTCTTCCTTCTGCTAATGGCATTACATATGCTTGTACGTAGTTTTGAATGTTTTTTTTTTTTTGGCCAAAATTAGTTCTGAAGGTTGAAAGAGCATAAAGAATCGGATCTTTCCATTATTTAATATTATCTTTGACTTTATTGATGAGTGTTTTATGGTAGTGGTTGTTATATAAAGAGGTGATTAGTTCTAGGGTGAGTTCCCCAATCTAGCATTAGAAACCAAATTGGTCAATTTCAAACTGGCTTGTTCCACCAGCTAATTTCTATATTTTGGTTAAAAATTATATTTATTATAATAAAATGTAAAAGTTGCATTATTTTATTTTGGTCAAGTGGGTTATGTGATTATTTGTCCATACTGAAGACATGGTTCTAATCTTGTTGAGTGCAAAAGTTTTTTTCTTTTTTTTTTCAATAGAGGCTAAATCGTTTTGGAACCAATTTAGCTCAAAAACTAGCCTGATTGGGTGATTAGGTTGGAATTGAACCAAGCAATCTGGTTCTGGCCAGTTCCCAAGTCGAAATGGGCCCGATTCTCACCGCAAGTTGTATAGCAGCAATTAGGAGTTTCTGAGATATATGCCTGCTGTGGGACATCTTGTACTAAAGTCAATATAGGGTTGTAGTGGCCCTAGTCCTCCACTCTTTTTGGTGAATGAACAGGTTTAACTTACCCATCAGAAAAAGGAATTCAAGAAATCCTATTTCATTGCAGATGGAGTTCAAGTCGCGAATAAATTTAAACGGATGTAACCCAGCTCTATCGTTTCATTGACCAAAAACATTCTATGGATTTAGATTTCTACGCATGGTTTTCTTTATCACATCTTGAAAATGAAGAATTTCGAATTGCCCCAACCTAATTTACATATTTGATGTTGATCCCTCTATTAGTAAATTACATTTACTTTCATGATTTTGCATAAAACTTCCATTTCTCGCATATTTGCCAAATTTACGGGAAAAAGGAAACGTTTTTTTTAGTAAACCAAATTATATACACAAAAAAGCCACAGTATACTCGGATAGAGTACTTCAATTTTGAACTCGTTTCATGTCTTTTCTGAAATCAATTATTGTTGTAACATGTCTGGAATTTTTTCACATGATTAATTATATTTCATGTTCATAGAGATGAAATAGTATTCTTGTAATTTCTTATTTGATAACGTGAATTAGTAAGCAATCAAATTACTAGATTCAATATTTCTACAAAATCTTTATATATTCCTACTAACTTATGAAGTTTTTCTTATAAATATAATTGATGAAAAATCATGATAGCCTCATTTTACGATTTTATTACAAGGACACAACTTTTTTGAGGTACATATAATGAAACATCTATATGTACCCGTGCATATCCTGAAGCTTGTAACTTTAGTTTCGTATATTACTAACAAAAGTTGATAGAGGTTTTTCAATCAATTGTTTATGATATCAAATGTACGTTGGCTTTTCGTAATAATTTTAGGGTACCATATGCACCGCAATTAACAGTCCTAATGGTACCTTAATATATTTGATTCCTTATGAACAATAAAGAAGTTTCATAATATGCTCAATTATATGACATTAAGTAGTTTGCGAAATATAAAGGAAAAATAGTCAATTTACCGCTTTTATCATTGACGACTTCATACGTCTTCTTTCCTTTTCTTCGAAGGAAGCCCCGAGTGAGAAAAAGTACCATAACAGCTCCAACAGAAATGCTAATGCCGATAGTTATCACGGCTGATTTGTTGCTTTTTCCTGCACATGTACCATTACGTGAATTGAAGCCTGAATTTTGATTTACTTGTTTGCTTCTCATCAAAGCATTGCCATGGAATTATGAAGGCTTAACTTAATTTTGATACGATATTTCAATTTAGCAAACTATGATTCGTGGCAAAAAAATTATAAAAGAAACTGTAAATGCTTCTCCCAGTATTCGAGGGTAATTTCTAAAAAGGGTGTGGTTTTTTCCAATGACTAAATCCATTCCTATCTTCATTAAAGAGATAAAATTTCTCTTAATCCTTAAATAGAAATTTAAAGTGGTGGATCCCCAGTTTATTCACAAATTTTCTTTGTTTTTTCTTTCCTTATTTCTATGTAGAAACTAGGAAGTGAATCTGACCTTGTATTACGAAGTAAATTTTAGGCTCATATCACATGCTTCCATCTTTTAGTTTTCCATAAGGGGTACTACCATGAAAAAATCCGAAATAACTTGGCCAAAATCAACTTTTTATTAACGCAGTCAACTGTTTTTAAATATTTATTTTTGTTGTGCATATAATCATTAAACGTTTTCCTGTTGGTTGTCCGTTATACACATATAATGAGTTGACCGGATGAAGAAAAAAAAGAAGCCCTCATTAAACATATGATTAAATAAAATTATAATTACATCTCCCAATATTAAAATCCAATGATGATATTTTTATTAAATCAAACCATTGCATAAATTAAGAAAGGGTTTTAAAATGACAGTTCGATATTAGTCATTTTATATTGATAAAAGTTAATAACATTCATGATAATTACAAAAAAATAACAAGGTGTCTCAACAAGGAATTTTTTTATGTCACTGTTTTTAGTGTACTTTTTGGATATTCCTATATCTTTTTGCGTACTCTACATAAAAGTATTTCATCAATGGTAAAATAAAATTGCTAATACTTTGATATCTTAATCAGAGACTTCATATTGTTTCAGACAAATCAAATAATAAATAACATATGCACCACAAAAGTGAGTGTTTGGGGATAAAAGTGACAAAGAATGGGTAGGTTGCTATAAGAGTAACGATGAAGAAGAGGCTTTTTTTTTTTAAGCAATAAGATTAAATATGCAAGAAATCCACAATGAAAAGTAAATAAATCGAAGAAACCTACAAAAATGAATGGATTTAGTCATATACAGGATGGATAAAGCCTAACCCTTTCCAGACTGAGGGAGACTTCCAATCACCCACCAGTTAGTTTCATTGGATTTTTTTCCCTTTCTAAAAGGATTTTCCGAACATAAAATTAAGGCCAAGTGTATAGTGCCATTAACAAACCAAGGTAACAAGACACACGATCCAACGGTCGACTGCTGTCGGCAACTTTTCCGTGCACAAGGCCATGGGAGGATAGCCTCGGCTTAAAGTCTATTGTATTTTTAACTTATGTTTCAAAAGTTAAAAGACTCGTCCCTTCTCCGTCCGTCAGAAAAGCAAGAACCTTGGACAAGCGGAACAAACCATAGATTGACCCGAAAGCAGTAAAACGGGGAGGGACCTTGGGTCGACATTTTAACGAGCAAGGAGCTGTTTTTTGTGAAAATGGAACGAGGGCAATTTGGCTAATAGAAGTGCTTTTTTTTTTTTTTTTTTTTTTTTTTTTATCCTTTTGGAATGAGAACTCCAATTATAATAGTACGAAGGATAACCATTATGTTCTAGAAATCAATTTTTATTTTAAAATTATTTCTAGAGTAAAAAAAATTCAAAAATAAAAAATAAAATTGGGTTACCAAATAATTTTATGTTTGAAATCTATTTTTGAAAATAGAAAAAAAAAAATAGAGCAATGGAATAATTATACTGGGCGTTAACCGATTTGTTTCGTGGCGTTAAGGAAGAGGAAGAGAGAGGCAAAAGAGAAGTTCCATACACCTTCGGGAGGAGGAGGAGGAGGAGCAGGAGCAGCAGCAGGAGGAGGATGAGGAGGAGGAGGGCCCCGCGCGGGGACCTCATTATACATGGGGTAAATGTCGAACCTCAGGTTGCAGCTCGGGGTGAATATCCTCCCTCCTGGCCTCTCCGGGGAAACAAGCGGAATCACTGATCGGAGGCACTTGTTGCAGTCCCCCGGCTTCAAGTCCGGCGTACACTGCGCCCTCATGGACACCATCTCAGACGTGGTCCAGGCTTCCCCACCTCCGAGTCTCGTGCCCGAAGTCTTCCAGGCCAACTTCTCGATGGCGTCACCGAGTACTTGCGAGAACTTGGCTCGGTTAGAGATTTTCCCGTTACTGTACGTCGTGAAAACAGGCCCTTCCTCGACCGAGAAGGCAGGCTCTTCTTCCATGACTTTGAAGACGGACTCGTTAGAGTACCGTAACATGCACTCATCGTACCAGATCACAGAGACTCGCTGGTTGGGGCATTTCTGGAGGATATCCCGTTTTCCAGTGGTGACGCATTCACTGCATGTGGCAGGGCTAACGTCGCGGTGACAGAGGAAGAGTCCGTAGGCCTGGTCAGGAGGGTTTTGGCCAGCGGTGGCGTTGGCAAAGCCATCGGTGTTGCTGGTGGCGTTGGAGGAGAGGTAAAAGAGGAGGGTGTCGAGATTGGATCGGTAGGTGGAGTTGGGAGTGAAGAGTGCGGTGTTTGAGCAATTATGATGTAGATATTTGGCTGTAGCTTCAGTAATGAAAATTCTGATGATGAAGAAGGAGAGAGATAGGGAGACGGCGAAGGAAGACTTCATGGTTGGATTGATGATTGTATTGGCCTAGCGAGATCGGCCCGGAATTATAGGAACAATGATGTTTGAAATGTCGTCTCGTAAATTTGGTTCCTTGCAACTTGCGCGACACGACTCCATTGAAAAGTCTCGAAGAACTTTATGATGGATGTGTAGTTTCTAGACCAATGATATTTGAATTGTCATCCATTGAAAAGTTCCACGTGCTTGTACGACATTATTCCATCGAAAAGTCTTGTACAACTTCACGATGGGTGTGTAGTTGCTGGACCCCTCGTATTCGACAAATTAATTAACTAAATAGACAGCAACAGTCTGAGATGATATGTGGTGCACTCCTTACTAAAATCCCGGCCGTTGCTCAGTCAATTGCGACGGCCCGGTTCAGTTTGATTTAGTCAGTTCCTGAATGAGAAATCAAAGATCACCCTTTGAAAACCCAGCTAATTGAGATTGACCTTTGAAGACTGTAGATGGACTTTCTGGCGATTACCAAACCATGGAGGACCAAGGTGGGATTTTGGTGATGCTAGCACCACTCTGTGGAAGGAATGGTATCCCGCGCCATTTAAGCCGCCATCGTTGGCCTAGTTTGTTGATTAGGAAACGCGCTTTCACGTGGACCATTCCCAGTTTAGGGAAAAGTCCACCAATGAAAGTTGAAGATCTCGCAATGGTCTTCTTCCTTTATTGTTCTCATCTACTTCAGTCTCTATCAACCGCTTTGTTTTTTGCTCCATGCACTACCAAAATCCAACCATGACCTCCACAGAGGACGAACCATACATCTCATCTTCAACAATGGAGCTGAAGCAGCCAGCATCCACCATGTCTGCACATCCTCCTTCAATCCCTCCTTTTCTTCTTCGTCTTCCTTCTGTCCTTCTCTGTCTTCTCATCCTAACGTTCGACCTCTCAAACGCTCAATTCTGCTACGACACGGGCAACTTCACGGCCGCTAGCACCTACGCCAAGAACCGTGAGCTTGTCCTCTCTTCTCTCCCTAGCGATGTGACTTCGAAGGGCGGGTTCTACTCTGGGAACGTAGGGAACGGCTCGGACGTTGTTTACGTGCTCAGTTTCTGCAGAGGCGACTCTTCAAATGACAGTTGCTTCAAGTGCATAAACTCTACTGCTGAAGATTTGAGGATCAAGTGTCCAAACCAAAAAGCTGCGGTCACCTGGGGGACAGAAGATCCTCCTTGCATCATCCGTTACGCTGATGTTCCGATGTACGGCGTGAAGCAGACATATCCGACGCAAAGGCTTTATAACACCGGCAACATCTCGATGGATCAGGATCAGTTCGATCGGATATGGAGGAACTTTACAGAGGAGCTGGCAACAACGGCTTCGATGGGCACGTCAAAGCTCAAGTTCGCCACAGGGAGAACGGTGTTGCCGAACTTCCAGACCATGTTCGCACTGTTGCAGTGCAGCCCTGATTTGAATCAGACTGATTGCCAGAGTTGCTTGCGGGAATGCATAAATGATTATCAAGATTGTTGCCGTGGAAAACAAGGTGGGCCTGTTCAAAAGCCGAGCTGCATTTTCCGATGGGACTTGTACCGTTTTTTCGACTCCGATCCCATCAATCTACCGCTATCTCCACCGCCACCAACTGCAGTCACCCAGGCCGACCCTCCTGCTCCTCCACCTGCAAATGCCCAAGTCACCAATGGTTGGTTCAATTTCAAGGTTACTGCTGATTTTTATTCATGAATCACAACTCTCATTCAAGGTCTGCGCCTTCTATGTGGCATAAAGTTTTATCCAATACACATGAAATTGCCTATCCATGTATCAATCAATGGGGATTAGTCAAGCTGAATGTTTGGATGTCCATGCTATATAAAGAATCATTTTTAATCTGAAATGCTAACAATCATGAATTTCGATTTCAAATTGGATTAAACGCATTGCTTGATGTTGGCAGGTAATATCTCGAAGTCACTACGCATTGTGGTTGCTGTGGTAGGTTCAGCAGCTCTCTTTGTGGTGGCTATTGTCTCCGTTTGTTGCTTGATTAGAAGGAGAAGAAGTAATCCATTAATGGTCTCATCTGGTTAGTGGATTTATTAATAGTTTTGTGTTATTCATTTTAGTTCTGTTTGACTGACTTCTTATCAAGCTTAGCATAAGGATTAAGTAGTGTGGGAAGGAGAACTGCGTGATTTTGATTTATATTTGCCTTCTGAGAGATGGTGCGGAATCTAAAACCAATCCTACGTTTTTGTTAAATAATTACGAAAACCCAAATGGCATGTTAAGAACAATAAAATGTTAACTTTTTTTTTTTTCTGATCGGATTCTGGAGGTCTCATGTTGATTGCTCTGCGTTTTCTTCAGCAAAAGACGAGGTCAAAAATGCTGAAAGCTTACAGTTCAAAATAAGCGAGATCAGGGCCGCCACAAATTCCTTTGCAGAAGGCAATAAGCTTGGAGAAGGGGGATTCGGGAAAGTGTATCGGGTATAATAAGTGGGCTATATCTTTCTCTTTTTCTTAAGAATTTTAATGATAAAGTTTCTAATTTTGTCTCTCTACTATAAGAATGACTTTGGTCAGCGCTTAATTGTTATCATTAAAGGTATCCACGGCACTCTTGTGTGGACGACGTAAACAAACATTGAATATCGCTTAAAAGTTCAGGAAGTCATTAACCTAAATTAACAAATAAAGGAAATGACGTGAATAGTTCATAAGACCTTGTCACCATTAACAATTTTTTTCAGGGTAGGCTTCCCAACGGGCAAGAAATAGCTGTGAAGAGGCTATCACAAAGCTCAGGGCAAGGCCTCCAAGAATTTAAGAATGAGATTGTGTTGGTTGCGAAGCTTCAACACCGGAATTTAGTGAGATTGCTTGGATTTTGCTTTGAAGAAGGGGAAAAGCTACTGGTATACGAGCTTATGCCCAACAAAAGTCTTGACTACTTCGTGTTCGGTTAGTTTCACTTCACTGGCTTTATACTCAGCTCTTAAGTTAATGTCCGATATAGATGACTGAGCAAATACTTGTTTATTATATCTTATATGACATTTCGAATCTAACTCCTAGACTTCCGAGATTATACTTACTCTCGTTCACATCCTTAAATCACTACTTAGACCTTGAGAAAAGCAAACAATTGGACTGGCCAAGACGTTACAACATAATATCAGGCATCGCTCGAGGGATGCTCTATCTTCATGAAGATTCTCGGCTTCGAATCATTCACCGTGATTTAAAAGCTAGCAACATCTTGCTGGACAACAATATGAACCCAAAGATTTCGGATTTTGGCATGGCAAGGATTTTCGGAGTTGATCAAACTAATGCAAACACTAGAAGAATCGTAGGAACCTAGTAAGTTTTGCATTTTTCCAAGTTTACTACTAGGTTCTTCTGGTTAAGAATTGATAAGGGTATTAGTATAGATGACTATTATCCATACATTTATGGTTTTGGTGGTGGTTTTCAGCGGTTACATGTCCCCGGAATATGCGATGCATGGGCAATTCTCTCAAAAGTCCGATGTTTACAGCTTCGGCGTCCTCCTCCTTGAGATCATTTGCGGCAAGAGGAATGACTACTACTACCAATCTGATGGAGGTGAAGCTCTTGCAAGCTATGTAAGTTTTTTTTCTTTTTTTTAAATGATTTAATTGTTTTGTGCTCACAAGCAACGATATTGTTCTGTGGTTCACTTGTTGTGTCCAATTGAACTGCTCTAGGCTTGGAAACATTGGAGAGACAATGTGCCTTGGGAAATCTTGGACCCGGTATTGGGAGAATCTTATTCCAGAAGCCAAGTGCTAAGATGCATACACATTGGCTTTCTATGTGTTCAGGAAGATCCCGCTGATAGACCGACCATGGCAAGCATAGTTCTTGCGCTGAGCAGCCAAACTCTTAGTCTGCCAGTGCCACGGGAACCTGCCTTTTTCCTCCGAAGCTGGACGGAACCACCAAAGAACATGATAGCAAATGACCAAGGACATGATCAAAATACCAGCGGCTCCACACCTTTGTCGGTCAATGAAGTGTCGATCACTGAACTCTCCGCTCGATGAAGCACATGAACATCTATTCATGACATGATTTCATCTGCTTCTGAAGCTAATTATGTGGATGTTGCGTCCAGAAGTACTATTTAGTTTTACATGAACTGTTTGATGAGTGCGGTTGTAGTCACTAATAAACTGGTAGTAAAGCGGTTGTTTCCTTTTCTCTTTGTATTATGAACAACTTTTGTCTCTTGGAAAAAAAATTTTAGTCATGATAAGATATTTATGCTCTCTTTCTCCAACTCTTTTGCCCTTTTCTTATTCTCGAGTTCGCACCAGATTCATTTCTGGTACGAACTTGGACGTTCAGATTTGTTGCTTGCATTTCGCTGATAGTTAGTGTATCGACTGGAGAAATTTGTGCACGAAACCATTTGAGCTTCATACATTTCTTCTAGCTACCCCTTGCCCAATGTTGCCCCCGCCACGCTGAAGCACCATCTTTGGCATTGGCATAACCCGGTCAATGGAGTGTCGATCACTGAAGTCTCCCCCCGCCACGCTGAAGCCCCAATGTTGCCCCCGCCATTCTTTTTTTGGAGATAGGAAGGTTAGAATTGGAGTGGGCGTGGTTGGTGGGAGAGAGAGATCGACATGGTGATGACGGCGATTGAGATGGTGACGACCAATGGGAGTATTGGGCTGTGTGGATTTCATGTACCGGTATTTGTTTTGGGTCACTGTTAGTGTAAGTGTTTTTTCTTTGTGAGATACATGATGTGTACATTTAGCTGACCAGTAACTTCATATACGGCTAAATCTCCCTTTTGCTAAATCGGTTTGATTCAATTCAGGTACAACACCCGCGTTGACCCGAACCGCATTAAAGAAATCCTAAACAATTAAACAACTCGAGATGAAGAATGCATTAATCCAAAATGAAAGCTCGGATAATGAAAAGCAGAGTGCAAATGGCATCTTTGATCTCACCAGAGTCTCCAACCTAAACTATATCAATCTCTCTACCTTCTGTTGCGACCAACCTTTCCTGTCCAGAGGGGAAAAGACATAAGCTTAGAGGCATGCTTAAGGCATTTGATTAAATGCGAACTCTCCCAAAACCTTACCTCAAGCGACGTTGGGGCCTACAATATTAAGTTAAATTAACGCTGTAAGGGTTTTCAAATGATGAGTCTCCATAAGCTTATTGTGGCTAGCTTAAAATCAAGTGAGATATGGAAGTATGCATCACTTCCTACAAAACTAGGAAATTTAAGGCCAAAGACTTGATTACATTAGTGTCAACTAGTGCCCATTCGATACCTAATTTTATTTAATTATCAACTAAAATGTTTAGGTAGCCTCTTGTAATTATCGAACATAAGTTTTTATCCCTAACCATGCTAAAAGGAAGCAGTGATCAATATGTTGAAGCAGTTGCCTCTAAGACTATTCAAAGCCTATTGTAAACCTTAACAACTTGTTTAATTTTGAGCACAATTTTTTTTATTAAGGATTTTCACACATTTTAAGATAAAAGTACTAAAAAAAACTCCTTTTAAAGCTTTTTTTTCCTATTTTTCAGAATTTTTTTGAACTCTTAAATTTTTAAAATTTTAAAAATATTTTCTAAATGAATTAATTTTTTAATCCGAAAATAGGGCCCGGTCAGAACATGGGCTGAACTTAAGACTTAGGGTCTAGGCTAAGGGGCGCAATTGAGCTCATCCTCAAGCCCACTCCAATTCCAACCTTCCTAAGCCCACAAAGCTCACTACTCGTCCTGGCCGCTCACCGTACTCACTCCGAGCCATTAAAATAACCTGAAAACCAGATCGTACTCTTCATGCGACCAGAGACAAGAGGCCATGAGCCGGCTTGTCTCCGGCCTTCATTCCGTCGTCGGTCCGCCTGCCGGCCTCGTCCATTAGGCTAGTTCCGTTGGCCACGTCCCAGCCCCTATTTTCATCACCGTCCACCACGAAGACACACGACACGCAAAAGAAATAGCACGCCACTCCGCGGATGGCAGCAATGGAAGTCCACCCACATGTCAAACGACCGACAAATGCCGGAGGCTTCGCGCGGAACGAGGGAAAATTTCGTGAGTCGTCGGCGGAGGCTCAAGCGTGTCCGTCGCCAAAGGCCACTCGTTCACTCTCCGTCTCACCCTCTCTCTCCTTTTAAAGCCACCGGCATGCATGGCAGCTGCCGCTGCCGGCGTGGCCCCCGACCAGACACTAAAAGGGAGACAATATATGGTCAATGCTTGATCAGCGGCGTTTTGGCTCTGTTCATGGGGACTGTTCTGTTGTACAGGAGGCTTGGGAAGGAAAAAAGGAGGCTGTCGAAGAGGGTTTGAGACATGAAAACATCATCACAGAACTCCATTGAAAATTAATTTCATCGTTCTAACCTCTAAAGCTGCTCAAGAACACTTCGTAAGTGGTCTTTGATGATAAAGACCATGACAACGACTGCAGCGATGACGGAGGGCGGCAGAGCTGGCAGGGGTGGCGGCGGCGGCGGAGGAGGGAGCCGGGACGCAGGCGGAGGCAGTGGCGAAGAGACCAACCATGTAAAATGGAGAAAGGCGAACTCTATCAAAAGTGGCCACTTCATTTTAGATAAATCAGGAAAGAGACGCACAACCACGTTTTTTTTATAAGGAATGCGAGCCTCTTTGGCCCCCCTCTTCCTCCTTGTTTCCAAAATGTTCAAACCCTAACAACAATAGCAAAACTAGAATTTCGTCCCATCAACTCTAGCCACCGTCTCTCACTGTCAAGCTCCCCCACGCTACTTCAGCTGCCGTCGCCGCCGCCAACAACTGAGCCTCCTCTCTCTTGACCACCTACAGCATATGATTCTCGGCAGCACAGCAGCACCCCTGTGGAGGCTTCACGTCCAGATCTCGAAGCTCGAAAACCAGATATCCGGCAGATCTGGAGGCGACGGCTCCTCCATGGTCATTGAGGACGGAAGGCGAGGCCGAGGCCCAGTGGGAATGGAGGACCCGTCGAGCTTGGTGGCGATGCAGCAAATCGAGTACACAGAGAGAGAGAGAGAGAGAGAGAGAGAGAGATGACAGGGGCCTAAGGGGTTGGGGAGAGGGGACGGGAGCGAGATCGGCCGGGGTCGGAGCCCATGGGGAGGCCGCCGAAGCTAGAGGCGACTCCGTGGGGGAGGTGGGGTGGGGACGGGAAGAGGTCGGACGAGGAGGGCTGAGGAGCGGGAGCCGGGGATAGGAGTGAGGAGAAAAGAGCTGGAAATTTCGGGTCGGGTCAGTTCGGGTCGGTTCGTGTTTCGGATA
Organism: Eucalyptus guilfoylei; assembly: GCA_016097605.1. Classification (NCBI taxonomy): domain Eukaryota; kingdom Viridiplantae; phylum Streptophyta; class Magnoliopsida; order Myrtales; family Myrtaceae; genus Eucalyptus; species Eucalyptus guilfoylei. The sequence goes on along the minus strand of CM027864.1, from coordinate 41,774,880 downwards.
GGGTACATTGCTTGGTTTTGACTCTGTTATTTATTAATGGTGGTTTCAGGCCCAAGGTCGATGGAAGCACCGATATCATTGTTGGGAAGCACCGAAGCTACACTTCAAAGGGATGAAATATATATATATATATATATATATATATATATATATATATATATATATTTTTTTTTTGGTAACCGAGGATCCGCCCGAGCTCCCTTTCGCTTACACTAATCGAGTTCACACGACCCGTTGCCCGGTGGCACCGTCGGGCCTCGCCGCAAGCCGCTATTTATTTGAAGGGATGAAATTTGTCATTGAGATTTTCAAAATGAAGGAAAACCGAAAACCGAAAACCTAAACCGAACCGAATCTTGTTTTGGGTTAGGATAAGGGTGACAAATGGGTGGATTAGGTCGGGTTGAAACTAGTCCGACGAATATTAACCCAATTTCATGTAATACAATTTGGACAATCCATACTCGACTTGATCTTGACCCAACCCTTACCTAATCAAACTCATATTAGTAAAACACATCCATACTTAACCCTAATTATGAAAATAAATACCAACTCATTTAACCCATAAACTCTTCATGTTAATATGTTATTTGGATAAAATTTTATATCAAATTAAAAAAGTAAAATAACAAAATATGAAGATGTAAGTTGTCGGCTACAGTGGTGGCCGACAACTAGCTAGAACCGAGCTCAAGCCTCGACAAAGGCAGGCAAGCTCGAGTCTAAGGTTGGAGCCACACCAGAGGTCCATGAGGCTTCGATCTCACCAAATTGGTGAGCTCAAGCTCACCCAAGGTTGATGACTTCGAGCAGCGCCAACCTCCGTGCTTGTCCCTCGCATGTGGCCAGCCATTGATGGGAAGAAAAAAGAAAAACAAATACAGAAAGACAAAAAAAAAAAAAAGAAAAGAAAAAGAGAAATAAAGAAAAATCAAAAACATTAAAAATAAAATAAAATGACCTATTTGTAATTAACTTGTTAGGTAGCCCATTTAGCCTAAGACCTATTTATTATGTGGGACAAACGCGGTCTATCTCACATCCACTTATATCAATTTGTTTCAACCTTTTTTTTCTTTTTACAACCTATTTTTAACCCATATTTTCACTATTGAGTTGACTCATTTATAATTCACTATGATAAATATGAGTTAAAATATGGATCCACGGTCCATTTTGACACTCAAGATTCGGTTCAGATGCTGTTGAGGTCTCAGTTCGGGTTGTGGCAAATGTATACCCAAAATGTTTTCGTTTGGTCCGAGTATCACGGAACTGGCACCGAAAGGTTAACAGCCAAGCGCTAGTACAAGCGTAAGAAAGGGCTTTGGTCAAATAGACAGATTCTTCTTGCATGAAAATGCATGAAAAAGGACAAGGGCTTTGGTCAAATGGACAGATTCTTCTTGCATGAAAATGCATGAAAAAGGACACGTGGCCCATTTGCATGCTGACGCATTTGCTAGTGGACGCGCGTTGTATTACCAAGCTTATCTTGAGAAACTTAGAGAGATCGGTCCATGTGCTATAATTCACCCGACGATCAGAGTGAATTAATTCTAAACTTTTGGATCATTTACTTTCCTTTTCCGCTTTCACTTTTTTTTTTTTTTTTATGTTTTTATTTTCATATATTTATTTATATGCACATTTGATTTGTAGACTAAAATTCAGGTAAGGACGGGAAAAGCACACGGCCCAAACTTGTCACGCAAAAGCAAATTGACCCGGGCCACAAGAGTTACGAGTTGGAAAAGATCAACTTCCAATATTCTATAGTTTCCTTTCGTTATAGTCCTTATTTTCCTCCAATCATGTTTATACGATAATATTAATGTAATATATACTCTGAACCTTCGTACCGATTGCTTAATGTAAATATGAAATCGTAATTGGTTGGTCTTAGACAAAGATCAACGTCTCATCGCAGCAATGAAGATGAACGATTGTGGCAAGCTTAATAATGCCTAAGAATTCGACTTTAAGGTGCTTACTAATAGAGTCGTCATGAGATTATAGCACTCCGATAACATTTAGGTTTTCTCAAATAATATGATATCTTACACTGGGTAGTATTATCAATTCCGGAATCATACTAGTTAGAACAGAAAGGGTGGAGATAAACCGCTTCTTGGTAACCCAATATAGCTTCGCACGTCATAATTTGCCTCGACCCACTTTCATCTCTCATCAAGTCACTGAGAAGCACGGAAGCAAGAAGATGTCAGTTATTATGGTCATTCAAACTCACGGATTATCGTATTTCATGGCTTATACTATCGAATGGAATGAATATACGTATAAAAGGAGTAGTAATGACAGTAATCTCCGTATAGTAATCCTTAGTGCCTCAAAGGGACGAATCATGAATCTCAAGATATACATGCGTAGTCAAATAAGAAATGGACAGAGAAAACGATGAGGGTGGCCATGTGTATCGTAATGGATTATGCTTTCTCCCCCCGATGGTGTCGCCGAGAAGTTGATGTGAAGCGAAGGCACCAGGAAGCGGCAAGCAACAAGGGGAGACAGCAGCAGCGAAAAGCAACGAACAGCAGCAGATGGCAACGGACGGCAGCAGATGGCAACGGACAGCAGCGGGCAGTGGCAACGAACAGCAAGCAGTAGCAGTAGTAACGCAGCAGCAGCGAACACAAATAGACCGCAACAAATAGTGACGAACAGCAACAACGCAGCAGCGAGCAGTAGCAAGCAGCAACAGACAGTAGCAACGAACAGCAACAATGCAGCAGCGAACAGCAGTAAACCGCAACAAACCGCGATGAACAACAGCGAATAGCAGCGACGCAACATGTTACCCTGTCATTAAGTTCTCAACTCACTTTCCAAGGCCATGGACAAATGAATCTTAAATGCCTACTTATTCAGAATGGACTTGACCAAGAAATTTTGGAAGTTATCACTACAATCATTGAAAGATCAATGAGAAAAAAATAAGAAGCTTCTAAGCAAAACGAGAGATCTCGAACTGTCTGAAGGAGATTGAATTGAAGGAGGAGAGTACGAGAAATGGAAAAATAAAATAACTCAATGCCCATCTTTTGTACAGACAAGATGACAAGGTTAGGTTGGTAGATAATCCGAAAAAAAGCTATATGCTTTGGTAGACATACGAGGAAATATGAATGGAAGGATCCTTGCCTTTCCCATCAAAATCTAACAAAACTTCGGTCAATCGCTGAGCCATTTTCAAGCCTCGATTTCTGGAGGTGCAGTTCATGACCTCGATTTCTAATACATGAGACAGAAATAAAGCGGTGCGGATTACGTAAGAACGGATATATCTCATCGTATACAATGAAAAAAGGCAGACAAGAAGAACTTAAATTCCTCAATACACTTTGTACTTTTATTTGTAAAGGAAATAGGTGTTTGATCATTGCCCATCAGTGATCTCAGTGGAATGCCAAGGATCCACTGGGCCTAAGCTTCGGCGACCGCCATCTCTGTCTCGCTGAGGAAGAAGACTGGTTGTGGGGGTAGTTCAAGAGTAACAGGACGGCTGCTCAACTCATGGACTATGTCCGCCATCGTGGGTCTAAGATTTGGATCTTTCTGAGCGCACACCAAACCAATGTTGAGGCATCTACGAACTTCGTCCTCTGAATACAGCTCTCCTATGGCGGGATCTAACACTGCCAACGGCGTACCGCCACTCCAATTTTTCGAGGCCTAGAAACAATACATTGAAAAGGATTTCTCAATGTCAAATTTGCTTGGTTTACCAATTTTCATTTGAGTTATAGAGTCAATTTATGCAACTTACATAGATAGAAATATCTTCGCCCCCATGTTGTTCGTAGATAACACTATTCCTCTTGCCGATAATGAGCTCGAGAAGTAGGATACCGAAACTATAGACATCAGACTTCATGGAGAATTGACCATATGTTGTGTACTCAGGTGCCATGTAACCACTACAGCCTGTGACATGTTAGCAATATAAGCATACATAAGCATAAAAAAGTTGAGAACAAGGCATAACAGTACTTACTAAGTCCCCGCAACTTTACTGGTGTTTGCCCGTGATTGATCGACTCGGAAAATCCTTGCTGTGCCAAAATCTGAAATCTTTGGGTTCATTTCACCGTCCAACAAGATATTGCTTGCTTTTAGATCTCGATGGATGATCCGAAATAGAGAGTCCTCATGTAGATAGAGCATTCCTCTAGCAATTCCACATGCTATTGTGTAACGTGTAGGCCAATTTAATTGCTTGCTCCTTTCATGATCTGCACATATGCATAATCGAGATGCGAGTATCTTCAATTGATAAATCCTCTTAAATGGATTCCAAGCAAGGAACTAACTTTAGGTTCCAAAAGATAGTGAAATATTCAACTTGATTCGAGGCTAATTACATATTTGCCTTGACATGGAAAGCAATAGCTTAGGAACATATATTGAAGCGCGACGTACCAAATAAAAAGTAGTTGAGACTTCCGTTCAGCATAAACTCATAGACAAGCAGTTTTTCTCCACCCTCTGAGCAGTACCCGAGTAGTCGCACGAGGTTTCGATGTTGAAGCTTCAGCAGCAGTTTGACTTCGTTCTCAAATTCTTCGGCACCTTGTTTTGACCCTGGGGATAGTCTCTTCACGGCTATTTTTTGTCCATTAGAAAGTGTACCCGGAAAAATTAGTATTATAATGTTTTAGCGCCCATGAATAGCTTCTGATAACAACTCTCCAAACTACCAAATCAAAGATGCACCAGAGATCTTTCGAGTATAATAATGAACAGCACCTTGAAAACTTCACCAAATCCACCCTTGCCCAATTTGTTTTGAGGAGAGAAATCTTCTGTGGCGTCTCGTATGGTGGCAAAATCGTATTGCAAGGACTCGGCGATTGTCATCTCAATTTGGCCTACACAACGAAATAAATACGAGATGGTCATTTCACCAAAAGTATAGCATAGTACATCCACAGACATACGGTTTCATCATTCTCTCCAAGTATACGGCACAGGTACATATTTCGTACCGCTTTGGTCTCCTCGGATGACCGCGTGCATCTTGGTCTCTCTCCTGCGGCAGAAACAGCAAGCAAGGGAGAGAAGCAACACGCCTTCGCTAACAGGAACTGCGACGGTGATCATTATCACCCTAAAATTATTGCTTTTGCCTACATACGTGCAAATCATCTGAAATCACTCTGTGTTTATGATTGTATGAGCTTTTTAGAAACTGGAATTGCTACCATAGGCTAGAGCAAATGTAAAATATAGAACAAAACAGGAGTACGCTTAAAGAGCAACTGTCCTGAAGAAATGAAGTGTAATTTATACATAAATAGGGGAGTAGCCATTAATCAATTAAAATCGAACCTTAAACAATTGTTATGTAAATCATCTATTGCCATGACTCGGTATTATTAATCCACCCTAAAAATATTATTTACCTATCAAGTCTTGACTTGATAGGACGAAAGACGTGGATGAAGTATTAATTTCTCTTAAAATTCAGTATTTGTCAATAATATTGTTAATGCAGATACTCGATGATTGTTTTGAAAATAATTACGAGAAGACACCAAAATCAAAGTGAAAAAAAGGACAGGACCAACAAACACTCTAAGACCTGAAAAATGTAATCTATATCTTTTTCTTTTGTAAATAAATATTTACGCTAATTAATGCCCCTAAATCAACATCTTGATTCAAAATTGAAAGAGGAGAGTTAGGAAAGAATTCAAATCCCATTAAGCTGGACTCCACGATCTGTCCATCATGCAAAAATCCAATTCTTCTCCTAAATTCCTATGAGAGTGCACCGATTTTGTTTATGGGGATTAGCCATTAATCGATTAAAAAGCTAATATTCTAACAAAATGTTGTGGCATAAAACCGGAGTCACCTCATACCTTCAGTCAGCCAATCACGTCTTTTTCTTTGAAGAAAAATAATATAAATACTAATGGTTGATGCTGTATGACTAACCCAGTGGATAGGAATCATTGATGCGTCCTGAATCAAGATCTTGATCTAAAATTAATTGAAAAGAGGTATGGAAAAAGATCATAGGTTTAACTCGAAAAGTTATTATGCTTGAAACACGTACAGAAGCAAGACCATTTTCTCCGGAGCGACATGGAAAATTTTCTAAGACTCTCTGACAAAAGCTCCTCGAATACTCCAACAAATCTCACTCACCCGCTTGAATACCAAAGAATAAATGCTCGAAATCAAAATTCGCCATATTCGTCATAATTTCCGCGATTATCTGCTTGTTCATTTCACCGTGACGGATCACAAAAACTTCACAGGTTATTATTGTCAGAGAAATTAAGAAAAAAATAAAGCTTGTATAATCAACGTAATGAAAATTATACATAATCTGCCTTATCCATCTTTAATTTGAGTCATAACTACTTATGCTCTCAAATCAATGATGTGTAAAGCAATTAATGTAAAATAAAAACATTTTTCACACTAACGGTGTATACTATATTTAATCAAAAGAGTTTAATCCTAAAGCCCTAGTCGGAGAGATACTTCTTTTGTAGAGGTTAGCTGAACCTGAGTATAGATTACTGGCGCACTGGACTAAAATACACGTTCTCGATCTGATAAAAAAGGAGAGTAAGGACGGAGGAAGAGAAGCAATGCAAACCCACCTGTTCCTTTAGGTCCGGTCACCAGAGCGGGAGGCGGAGGCATCGGCGCCCCCTGGGCTGCGGTGTCGTAAAAGGGGTGGAGCTCGTACCTCATGTTGCAGCTCGGAGTGAGCGATATCCACCCTTGCTTCCCTTGAGGCAGATTAGCCATCACGAACTGGAGGCACGCGCGACAGTCTGATGCCGTCAGGTCCGGCGTGCACTGTGCGAGTCCGTACAGCTTCTGCAAGCTCGTGAACTTCACCTCCGCCATAGCGACCTTCTTCCCCGACACACCAGCTGAAGCCCTCGTGGCGACGTCATTCATGGTTTCTCCTAGGAGCTACATGAACCGGGTTGGTTTGGTGACGTTCCCGGAGCTGTAGAAGCTCCTATTCGGCGATTGCTTCATGGCCGAGAAGATGGACCGGTTCGAGTACCACAACATGCACTGGTCGTACCAGATTGCAGAGACTCGCCGGTTGGGGCATCTTTGTAGGATATCCTGTTATCCAGCGGCCACGCAGCCACTACACACGGCGGTGAAGACGTCGCCATGGCAGAGGAAGAGCCCATAGGCCCAGTCAAGAGGGTTTTGGCCAGCGGTGGCGTTGGCAAAGCCATCGGTGCTGTTGCTGGCTGCCGCAGAGGAAAGGGAAGAGAGGAGGGCGTTGAGGTTTGACTGGTAGGTGGAAGTGGGAGTGAAGAGGGTGGCGTTTGGGCAATCATGAAACAGATATTCGGGTGCAGCTTCAGTACTGAAAATTTGGATGAAGAAGAAGAAGGAGGAGGAGGAGAGAAAGAGGGAGAGGGTGGAGCAAGAATCGTTTGGGCTCACATGTCGTCTCCTTCCCTTTCTTATTTATGGGGAAAAGGAGCAGCGTGAAGCTTTCCGAGATTAGTCTATGGGGACCATTCGCAAGATACTTTTTTGACTTACAGTCAAGAAACATGCCAATGTCTTCACGATACTGAAAATTTGAAAAATTTCAATCGTGTTAAGGTCGCTGGATTATAGAGCTTACCTTTGACAGGTTAAAGACGACCGCATAGGGGAAAGGACATGCGCACTACTGACGAGTCTCTTCACGACGATTACCCTTTTTTTCCACTTTAAATAAATTTTTTGACGGAAACCAAAGGTTCTTCGCCTCTCGTGTGAGCAATGGTACCTTTTCATGAAGATTGCAACCCTTCTTTTCCAACTATTTTGTCGAATACTCTGATGGCTTAGAGTCTCTCTTACCTTGTTAAGCCAATTATGTTGCTTTCTTGGACCTTATTACGTTCTTAAACAGCTGCCCTCGACAACCTTTGGATGTAAAATAACAAGAGGTATTCCCTCCTTTTGGGGAAGAAAAATATAGAGGAGGAATTAAGGAGGGGCTGGGCATCCGTAAAAATAAGGAATGCGTCTTTTCTATTGTCGCGACCTACCCTCGGGGGGAGAGAGTAGGTTTAGGGGTATTGCCTAAAGAACTGGCCTAAGGCCCAAATTTAGGCGCGGGCTCTCCCAAACCCACACCCTGCGTGATAATGGCATACTCTTTAGGAATTTTTGCACGAAAGGAGTCGTCACTAGCCTATTGGGCTCGGCTAGAAACCAAGTGGGGTATGGGAGTATACCTCACTTCCTATGCAACCAGAGAATCTAAGGTCGGGACTTGATTACACTAATTATCCAATTAGTTCCCTTTCGGTACCTAATCTTGTTCATTTTTAACAAAATGATTTTTGGCAGGCGGTTTGGATTGATTTCATTCCTATTCACTAACATGTGAGGTGATCATGCAGTTGTGCAAACATTAAAATAACAATCATAGCTATCAAGATCCTAATAGCAGTAAAATTAAATACGTGCAATTAAACATAGTTAGATATGCAAATTAAACATGCAACATAATTAATAGACGAGAAAATAAAGATCTAATTATGCTAAAATGGCAATACATGGCAAGTCCTAATCAAACCCCATCATTTTTTAATTTTTTAATTTTTTTTATTTTTTTATTAATTTTAAAAAATATATATTTTTATCAAAATTTTTAAAATAAAATTTAATTTTTAAAATAAATGGGCGAATTGTGTCGGGTCCGGTCTGACCGGACTCGGGTTCTGCCCGATCGGTGTGGATCGGACCCGAGCTCGGCCCAGTCGGCGGCAACGGGCTCAAGTGGGCCTAAAATTCCATTTTTTTTTTTTACTTTAGTCAGGGCCCAAAGAAAATCAAAAGAGGCCCACCTATTTCCTAAGCCCGCGTGAGACCAGCCCACAAGCAGCCCAAGCCCAATTTGTTCAAAAACCCTACTCGTTTTGCGACCCGACCCGGCTCGTGTGACCCGGATTCTAGAGCCTTGATCCGCGGCGCCGGAGGGGTTGGCTAGAACATCGATGGCGGCGACGCGGCGGGCGGCACGAAGTGGTGGACAACGGCTAGGGAGTTTGACAGTGGCGGCGACGTGGCAGAGCAGAGGCAGAGACACGGCAGCCGGCCCGGGATCTGCTGGCGTCGGGGGGCAGAGGTGCGGGTTGCTGATGTGGTGCTGGTGTGGCCCAACAATGTCGTCAGTGAATGAATGGCGACAATGGTCGGCCTGGTGATTAGATCTAGGCCTTTAGCGGAGGGCAGCAACTCCCAGATCTGATCAGGCATGATTGGATCTGGGCCTTTAGCGGACCCCCGGCTTCGGATCTTTAGATCTGAGGCTCCGAGTTCATCTTCCCGTTCCCTCCGGTCTTAGCTGGGATGGAGGCAGTGGCTACGGTGGCGTCACGACTCCTGGGCGGCAGCGGCGACACAAATAGAGTAATGAGCAGCAGTGGCTTGAGGTCTGCGTTCTGGCTCGACAAGGATCAGCAAGCAGGAGTAGAGGCAGCGTTGCGGGGGCTTGAGATCTGGTGCTCGGGTAGACGGCGAGCGGAGGCTCGGTAGCCACCGGTCGCGGCAAAGACCGGCGGACGAGTAGAGGCAAGGGCGAGCGACACAGCAGCGGCGGTCGTCGGGAACTGCAGATGAACGGCTGTAGGTCGCGCAGCAGGAATGGCGGTGGCAAGAGTCGGCGTTCCAACTCGGCGGAGGACTGGCGCGGGTTGCAGGTGAGGCAGGGTCGGCGGTGACGGGCGGACAACGTCGGGCAGGAGGGCGGCGGATCGGCGAGCGTCGGGTTGAGGTGGCGAGGCCTCCTCTCCCCTCGGCCGCTGTCCTCTTCGGTTTTCTCTGTTTCGAGCCCCTTTTTTTCCGAACCCTCCCTCTCTCGGTTTTCTTCTCTCTTTGTTTCACTCCCCTGATCTCCCTTTTCCCCTCTGTTTTTTTTTCTTTTTCTCTTTCTTTTATTTTTTTGTTGTTTTGTTCTTTTTCTTTTTCTTTTTTTTTCTCTTTTTCTCTAATAAATTTTTTTTTTATGTACTTGAAAACAAAAAGTATGTGTCAACAGCTGCCCCTCCTTGAATGTTGTCTCGAAGAGGTTGCATTCAAAGATAGAAGACACCTAAATTATTTCTATGGTAGAAAGACCCTAAGTGCATAGGCACGCGTCAGGTCGACGGAAATGACTCATAACTATGAAAGCACGTTTCGTCAATAAGATGAAGAAAGACTCCAGGCTACAGAAGCCCACCGGGTCATAAGAAGGGAGGGAGACTCCGGGATGCAAAGCTCTCCAGGTCATAAAAAGTAAGGAAGACTCCAGGATACAAGACTTCTCGGGTCATAAGAATGGAGGAAGACTCCAAGATACAAGGCTCTCCGGGTCATAAAAAGTGAGGAAGACTTCAAAATACAAGGCTCTCCGGGTCATGAGAAGTGAGGAAGACTCCAGTATACAAGGCTCTCCGGGTCATGAGAAGGGAGGAAGACTCCAGTATACAAGGCTCTCCGGGTCATGAGAAGGGAGGAAGACTCCAGGATACAAGGCTCTCCGGGTCATCAGAAGGGAGGAAGACTCCAGGATACAAGGCTCTCTGGGTCATAAGAAGTGAGGAAGACTCCAGGATACAAGGCTCTGCGGGTCATAAGAAGTGAGGAAGACTCCAGGATACAAGGCTCTGCGGGTCATAAGAAGTGAGGAAGACTCCAGGATACAAGGCTCTGCGGGTCATAAGAAGTGAGGAAGACTCCAGGATACAAGGCTCTGCGGGTCATAAGAAGTGAGGAAGACTCCAGGATACAAGGCTCTTAGGGTCATAAGAAAGGAGGAAGACTCCAGGATACAAGGCTCTTAGGGTCATAAGAAGTGAGGAAGATTCCAGGATACAAGGCTCTCCAAGTCATAAGAAGAGAGGAAGACTCCAGGATATAAGGCTCTTCGGGTCATAAGAAGTGAGAAAGACTCTAGGATACAAGGCTCTCCGAGTCATAAGAAGTGAGAAAGACTCCAGGATACAAGGCTCTCCGGGTCATAAAAAGGGAGGGAGACTCCAGGATACAAAGCTCTCCGGGTCATAAGAAGAAGGGGAATGACTGAGGTCTTATCGTCTAAAAACGATTTTTGACCGAGTATGATAGTCTCATCGTGTACGAACGAGTTTCGATTGGGAGGTAGGTCTCACTGTGTACGAACGGGTTTCGAATGGATGATAGTCTCACCGTGTACGAACGGATTTCGACTAGGAGGCGGACAAGCGTGGTTTACGGATGAACCCACCAATCTTGGAAATGACATGGTTTAAGGTTAACCATAAACCTTTGTAGATGACATGGTTTAAGGCTGACCATGAACCTTTGGTTTTTAGGAAAGCACCTGCTAACCCCTTAGAAAACTGCATGGCTTCACTGGTGAATCATGTCAAACTCAACTTGAGCAAATGTCATTAGAGACGTCATCAAGAGACGTATTGGCAATATTGCAACATTAATTGAACAAAATAATCAAGCTAAGTCCAACTGCTTTAGAAAAACATTCGATGTCCATCAGCCTCATGTGGCGCAAAACTGTCATCTTGCTCGTGGATACATCATTAATCATCAAATTCTCTAGGAGACAAGTTCTCATCAGAACGGCTATGACTCTAGAAAAAGGTTCATTAAGCATGCCAAACTAGAGCTTCTTAGTCAGAAAGGGTTTCTCACGCACTCTCAATAAAATGGCTACTTGATCCCATCTATTCATGTGGGAGATAATTGGTTGCTGAAGGTATCTCACATAACCTACGTCGAAGGCTTCCCGAAACATTCGTAATGAGCACAATTTGATCGATCAAAAAGGTCTTTTGAAAGGACTGCAATATTGGCTTGGTTAGGGCTTACACAAAGGAATTATTGCTATGAGGCCAATAAAGGAACATTGTCATTATCTTCATTGAGTTTACAAGTTGAGAGCTTGGAAGATAAGACAAGATAGAATTACTTCCACTCCTTCAAGCAGTAGCTTCTTTGTGGTATTCTCATTTTCACTCAAATTATCCCAATCAGAAGAGGCTTCGGAAAAAGGGTTATAATGTTGGCTCGGGAAAGGCTCAAAAGGCTTAAAACTTTCAATAGGGTCTTTAAGAGTCGGTGATCATCATGGCATCATGACCAGGTCACTCGATCTTTCCAAATCATTTGGCTTTTGAAATACAACGCATCTCGAAAGTCCCTTGATTAATCATTTCTGCATGGGAGCTTTGCTCCTTTCTCTAATTTCCTTTGCACTCGCGATGATTTTTTTACGCAGGCACTTGGACTTTGATAATAATTTTTTCACATAAGATGCAGCCTTTTGGCTTTTTTATTTTTTATTTTTTACGGGCATTGGCCTTGCTTTTACCAAGCACACTGCTTTTTCATGCCCCCTAGTTTGTCGAACTTTTCGCTTTTTGAAATTTTGGAGCTCTTATGACTTTCGAGATGCTTTTCACATTTTCTCGTGACTCTCAATTGTATTTGGTCAATTCTTATGCCTTGCCCTAGTGAAGGGAGATGATCACCGCTTGGGGTTCAGAAATGAATAATCAGGCACAAATTGGTTAAAGCAATGTATATCAGTGTTTGGGTAGAGAAGGAAATGCTCTTCTTCACTTTGGGATAAGTCAAGATCTAATGAGAATTCCTTTGAAGCTATCACCAGAAGATTGATGTAAGTGAAAGTAATAGAATCTTTCTCAATCTTTCACTTTACAACACGACCGTAACCTCCTATGTTGCCCCAATGTAGGGTCGTCCTCGACAGGGGTACTTTGAATGATCATCTTTATTCTGCCCAAAGGGGTAGGAAGAGATTAGTGCAATGCTTGGGATTGATGAAAGAAACGCCTTTATTATTTTGATCTTTGCACTCAATGCGAATGAATCATTCGTTCTAAGAAAATGTCGCTTTTCACTCAACTCTCAAAAGTGTTTGAAGGACACTCAACTCTCAAAAGTGTTTGAAGAACGTGTTTGGAAATGGGCTTGCCTTTCTTCATCCTAAGCACTTCTTGTTTGGCATGGTTAACGTCTCAATCTCACTCTGTCGAGATCATCTGAGTAGATCAATCTCCATAGGGAAATTTGATTTTAAATGAATAACCCATAAAATCAGAAAACAATATTGAGATAAAAATGATGCTATAAAAGTTTGAAGAAATTTTTTGTTTTCAATTTTTCAATTTTGTGCTTATTTCTAGGAAAGCGCTAAATGATCTTTTTGTAATGGAAATTCTCTTTCTTTTTTCTTTACTTTTTTTTCTTTTTTTTTTACTTAAAAAAAAATCGAGAAGAATGGTACTTACCTGCGGCATGGTGACCCGGTAACCCTGTAAAGAATGTAAAAGAATATGTTAGTGCAAACATCTTTAGGGATTGATGTTACATTATTACCCTTCATTCGCTTTCATCCTTTGGGTGCTAACATCTCTTGGATTCACCTTCGTGGATATTTGGTAACTCGACAATACTCTTTCTTTGCATTTGTCTTTAAGCGTTTGATGTTTTCTTGATTCCTTGGTAGCAGGCGTCGCTTCTACAGTCAAGATGCAACTTTTTTATCACCCTATAAGAAGGGAAGATGAAATGAGTTATCTCCTTTCTTAGTTAGGTTCAATTGAGGAACGATACATCCTTCTTGATGAATTTGACAATGTTGTTCCAGCACACTTCATTGGTGGGTGAAGGAGAGATTTTTCTCTAAATCGAACGTTTGTTCTCCCACTCTTTATATGACAAACATTTGTTCTATTCGAGTCTGTCCTGTACCAAAGAAAAGGACATGTCATTTTTTATGCTGAAGAAAATCAAGTTTACAAACGAGATACATCCTTTTCAAAGTCGAGTGATCAACATCCCAAGGTATCTCTCATGGAGGAAGGGATAATTTGCCCCTTTGTTTCATCATTTGAATCTTTCTTTGTTTAAGATGAACGGGACTCAATAATGCTCCATCGCGTTTGTTGGAACGTTACAAAACTTGGTACTCTTGATGTCTCCTTGACAATGAAAAGAAAATCATGTCAGAAATGGTATCCGAAATAGATAATTGGAATCGATACAGTTTACTCTTCCTTCGAATTCGCCTTTTGGATGCTTAACAACCTCCTTCATTTGTCTCATCATGCAAAGTGAGGGAGATCGATGGGCTATTTTAGCACCTAAGGCATCTCCAAATAAAGAAGCTTCCTAGAATGGAATTCCATTTCGTTTTGCCTCTATTGAAAGATTGGCGCCAACGAAGTATTGACGCATCCTTGCTCCTCGAGTTCCATGAGCCCAAGAAAACGACTACATGAAGAGAGGGCATTAAGCAAAGTTTTCTTGAAATTCATTTTGGAAGGTAAACGTATAGGTTCACTTAAAACACTTCTGAATTTACTCTCTTTTTCTTTTTTCTTTTTTTTTTGTGTTTTTGTTCTTTTTTGTTTTTTTTTAAATGATGATTTTCATGAAATTGAATTTCCTCATTAAAAATTTGAGTCACACGATTTACAAAAACAACAATTGGATTCGCAATCAAAACTCATGGTTCTTAACAAGAATAAAGACAACGATAAAATACAAGAAACTCTTGCATAGACGAAAGTAAAAATCAACTCCTGTCCTAACTCTATAATTCACTTAAAGAAGTGGTCACCATAAGAAAGTCAAGGAGTATCATGCATAACCTGCAAAAAGACGACAATGTCAGTACGTGATCAATGAGGTCGCTTCTTACAACAAAATCGAGGCGACGATACATGCCCCATAATCCTTACTACGGGATCTTTGTATTTCGCCAAGATTTTGTCATAAAAGAAGACATCATTTAAATAATCAATCCTCACCCATCAATCGATTGTCCACTTTTATTCCAAAAGTTTCGTATGCAAAAGTGGCATTGATTTTTTTTTTTTGAAGAGATTAATTTTATGATTTTACTCTTGCAAAAAATGAAGTGACTTCTATTTTGAGAAATCTATACAAAATGTGATTTGCATTTCAGTCCCAAAATGTGAGAAGGAAAGAGTTTGATCAAAAATGCAATCTCAATTTTTTGTGTCCCAATATATAATCGCAACTTGCAAGCCCCTTTTTTTTTTTTGCCTTTTTTTTTCAAAATGTGATTTTGAGCCCATAACTAGGAATTTAAATAAAATCATGTGTTCAAAAGTGCCAAATCAAAATGTTTAGAACTTGCATTCAAATGTTCATTTTCAAAAGTGATTGCCATTTTTTTTCAATTATAAGCCTACAGCACTGATGGCAATCGATTGATGTTCGTGAATTTCAAGATGGAAGTTCAATACAAAATGAACAAATAAAAATGAAAATGATACTTACAATGACTGCTAACCTTTGTCTCTTTTTTTTTTCATTCATTTTTTTTAATCTTTCTTTTTTCTTCAATTGCATAGACATGCACATGGGATGTGGTTCGATTTCTACTCTATCTGGCTCAAAATGAAGCCATGGGATCATAGGACTGAACTAACATGCTTGTGGTTGGGTCGTGTTACCCATGACTTCGGCTTCATCAAAGAATCGACCCGTGTCGCGCGCTTGCAGACCGGGGTGGGTACCTTCGACGTGAAGAAAGAAATTTCGGGGTAAAGATGGGCAACTCGTACTACATGGTTGTAGTCGGAGTGGTATCCATCTCAACACCATCCTAAGTGATCCTATGCAGCCTAGGTCCGGCGGCAGGTAGTGTGTGCCATGGTGTAGTGCAATGCAAAGGATACATGCACAACAATTTATAGACAAACAACACTCCGTACATAAAAAATAAACCATACATTCCTACGCCTCCCTACAAGACAAAGGTAAGCAAACACTTCTCCTTATACCTCCCATTCTGCAAAAACATTTAACACCTTTAATGTTAGAGACGTACCTGGAATCCTCGCTGCCAAACAAAAATATTTTTGAACAAGATTAATATTGGCCTAAGTCCTCTAAGGTCTAAAACCAACTCCCCAGTGAAGTCGCCAAGCTGTCGCGACCTACCCTCGGGGAGAGGGAGCAGGTTTAGGGGTATTTCCTAAAGAACGGGCTTAAGGCCCAAATTTAGGCGCGAGCTCTCCCAAGCCCATACCCCGCGTGACAATGGCATACTCTTTAGGAATTTTTGCACAAAAGGAGTCGCCACTAGTCTATTGGGGTCGGCTAGAAACCAAGTGAGGTATGGGAGTATACCTCACTTCCTACGCAACCAGAGAATCTAAGGTCAGGACTTGATTACACTAATTATCCAATTAGTGCCCTTTCGGTACCTAATCTTGTTCATTTTTAACAAAATGATTTTTGGCAGGCAGTTTGGATTGATTTCATTCTTATTCACTAACATGTGAGGTGATCATGTAGTTGCGCAAACATTAAAATAACAATCATAGCTATCAAGATCCTAATTGTAGTAAAATTAAATACGTGCAATTAAACATAGTTAGATATGCAAATTAAACATGCAACATAATTAATATACGAGCAAATAAAGATCTAATTACACTAAAATGGCAATACATGGCAAGTCCTAATCAAACCCCATCATTTTTTAATTTTCGAATTTTTTTTAATTTTTTTAATTTTTTTTTAATTTTTTTTTTTAAAAAATGGGCGAATCGGGTCGTGTCCGGTCTAACCCAACCTGGGTTCAGCCCGATCGGTGCTGGTCGGGTCCGATCTACTACTGGACTTGGGCTCGGCCCAGTCGGTGGCAACGGGCCCAAGTGGGCCCAAAATTCCTTTTTTTTTTTTTTACTTTAGTCAGAGCCCAAAGAAAATCAAAAGCGGCCCACCTATTTCCTAAGCCTGCGTGAGACCAGCCCACAAGCAGCCCAAGCCCAATTTGTTCAAAAACCCTACCCGTTTCGCAACTCGGCCCGGCTCGCGTGACCCGGATTCTAGAGCCCTGATTCGCGGTGCCGGAGGGGTTGGCTGGGACGTCGACGGCGGCGACGCAGCGGACGGCGCGAAGTGGTGGACGGCAGCTAGGGGGTTTGACAGTGGCGGCGATGCGGCAGAGTAGAGGCGGAGACGCGGCAGCTGGCCTGGGATCTACTGGCGTTGGGGGGCAAAGGCGGGGGTTGCTAATGTGGTGCTGGTGTGGCCCAACAATGTCGTCAGTGAATGAATGGCGACGGTGGCCGGCCTGGTGATGCGGCGGAGGGCAGCAACTCCTAGATCTGATCAGGCGTGATCAGAACTGGGCCTTTGGAGGACCCTCGGCTTCGGATCTTCAGATCTGAGGCTCCGAGTTCATCCTCCCGTTCCCTCCGATCTCAGCTGGGATGGAGGCGGTGGCTACGGTGGGGTCGCGGCTCCTGGGCGGCAGCGGCAACACGGACAGAGTCGTGAGCAGTAGTGGCTCGGGGTCTACGTTCTGGCTCGGCAAGGATCAACAAGTAGGAGCAGAGGCAGCGTCGCGGGGGCTTGAGATCTGGTGCTCGGGCAGACGGCGAGTGGAGGCTCGGCAACCACCAGTCGCGGCAAAGACCGGCAGACGAGCAGAGGCAAGGGCGAGTGATGCAACAGCGGCGGTTATCGGGAACTGTAGACGAACGGCTGCAGGTCGCGTAGCAGGAACGGCGGTGGCAAGAGTCAGTGTTCCGGCTCGGCGGAGGACTGGCACAGGTTGCAGGTGAGGCGGGGTCGGCGATGACGGGCGGACAGCGTCAGGCAGGAGGGCGGCGGTGAGGCCTCTTCTCCCCTCGGCCGCCGTCCTCCTCTTCAGTTTTCTCTGTTTCGAGCCCCTTTTTTTCCGAACCCTCCCTCTCTTGGTTTTCTTCTCTCTTTGTTTCGCTCCCCGATCTCCCTTTTCCCCTCTATTTTTTTTTCTTTTTCTTTTCTTTTTTTGTTGTTTTTTCTTTTTCTTTTTCTTTTTTTTTCTCTTTTTCTCTTTTTCTCTTTTTTTCTAATAATTTTTTTTATGTACTTGAAAACAAAAATTAGGTGTCAACGTCTATCATGGAATCTGTTTACTTGTGCACTTTTGCCCTTTTTGATCTCCCCCGGTGGACGTTGTCACTTTAACGCATCGTTTTCATCATGATGCACCGGCCATAAACATACAACGTAGAAAAAGTCCGTAAAAATATAGTACTTATTCTTATAAGTGGTCTTATTTAACCGACATACTGTTATCTAGAAGAACGTAGAAAAAAGTTCGCAAAATATAGGCCTCATTCTTATAAGTTGCCTTATTTGACGGGCCCATATTGTTATATTGATAATCTCTACAAATTATTATTTTATCATAAATTTTTTAGGGGTGATCGGGTCCAGGGTGGGTAGGGTCTAGACCTGGACCCTGTTCCCGACCCTGTTATAACCGGTTCTCTTTTTTTGGACCCTGTTCCCTACCCTGTTTGCATTGGACCCTATTCCCGACCCACCTTGTTTTTCCGGTCCGGGAACAGGGTTAACCCTTTTTATATTGGAACCTATTTTGCAAAATTTTTTTGTTTTCACCATTCTCACAGGACCTTGAAACAGCTCAATAACAAAGATGTGAATGGTGGACAGAAAAGAAGAAACACAAGTAATGAAAACAACTAAATGCAGAGAGTCCATAGTTAATGATTGTGGCCTTGTCAACCACTGTCAGTGAGCTTCTATTTCGAGAGGCAAGCTCTCACTCGATCATCGGCCACACCTCATACACAGCAATGACACATCAGAGTGATACGAACAGGGGAAAATGAGATATAATAGAGAAATCTGAGCATACAAGCAACGATTCCAACACTGAACTCCGTTCGTATAGAAGACTCAACTTAAACCAGAGACAGAGAAATCAAGACGCAATTTCCAACATGAGAATCATAACGCCAATTCAATAACAAATGAGCATCGTATTCCAACTCAACCGGCCACAGTGAGATTTCATAAGTCAAGAATAAGTTGAGTTGATGCATTACGACTTTCGGCTCAATGATCTACTAGAAACACATTCGGATCTGGTTCCAGCATTTCATCAAACACGTGATATGCATTTCCATCAAGGAGTTTATACAAGAATATGAATCAACGATTCACTTTTAGAACCATATAATCCCTGTTTTCACCATCTCCCAATCCAGATTTATCATTCTACATCCAGCAAAACCAGGTCAACCAACGAGAACGCCAGGAAAATTCACTAAGTAAGAAGCCCGCGGCATGAATCGTCGTCCCGTTAGGCAGGGAACAGATACCAACGGCCTAAAGAGGGGGCTCGACTTCGTACCTGTAGGCTCTGTCGCCGGTGCGAGGCGGCGAGGATGGCCGGGACCAGGAAAAGAAAACGGGTACAAATGCAAATCAGAAACGACGCTGCCAGCAATTGGGTTGGAGGCAGGATTCACAAACAAGGATTCAGCAAGATCTTGAATTATAGAAAATCAGCACGAAGACTTCTTCGCCCGTTAGATTAAAACACTGGAAGATCTTGAATTCGGTAGCGGCAGCACACGACGCCCGACAAAAAAAGCGGGTACGACTCAAAAACCAATCGGCCTATCGACCAAGTACCTAGAGATGCTGCAAGATGGAATCAAGAACTCAGAACAAAGCCACCCAGAGACAATCCCAAGAATCTACAAGAGTCCAAATACAGAGAGAGAGAGAGAGAAGTACGAGTCAAGAAGAAGGGAAGGGAAGGAGACTTCGGGCCGTCGATGAAGGGAAAATGCGAAGTGTTGGACGAAAGGAGGAGGAAAGAGA
Source organism: Eucalyptus guilfoylei (assembly GCA_016097605.1). Taxonomy (NCBI): domain Eukaryota; kingdom Viridiplantae; phylum Streptophyta; class Magnoliopsida; order Myrtales; family Myrtaceae; genus Eucalyptus; species Eucalyptus guilfoylei. The sequence goes on along the minus strand of CM027864.1, from coordinate 41,755,191 downwards.
CGCGCTTAAGCCACGCCAACGCCAAGCACTCCTCGTTTGAAAACCGAAACTCGCAAAGAAATTGCAGGCCGGCACTGATCTGGAGGACGGAGATGAAGCCGGTGTACGACGAGTCAAGCTTGGACCCGGGGGCGACGGCGTCGAAGCCCACCTTGCTGCCCTGGAGGTCGGTGATGTTGACGAAGCCGGTGTCGCGGGAGGAAGGCGACGATGGGCGCAGTGCTCGGATGGATGGATCGGCGGAGGTGAGACCGTGAGAGCTTGAGAAGTTGAGAGTAAAGATAGAAATAAAAGAATTAGGGTTTTGCCTTAAAAACCGGTTCTCAAACCGGTTCTCAAACCGGTTCCCGAACCGGTCCGGTCGATCCGGTTCCCGGGTGGGTATTCCCTCAGAACCGGTTCCCGGACCGGTTCAAACAGGGTATGAACTTTGGGAACCGGTTCCCGGACCGGTTTCAATCGGAACCGGTTCCCAACCCTGTTTTCCGGGTGGGCCGATCCGGGAACCGGGTTGACCCGGTCCGATTGCACACCCCTAAAATTTTTTAGTTTAATTATATATTACAATTTGATATAATCATAATCATAAATAACTAGGTTAATCAAGTATAATATATATAATAAACAGACCCTAATAACTTTGATGTACTTTAAAAAGATTAAACTGTTGAAAGTGCAAAGCATTTTTGAAATGTGAAATTTGAAGCTGCTCCTGGCTACATGAATAGCTCTTACTCCCCTCCCACCGCCCCCCCCCCAAAAAAGAAGAAGAAGAAGAAGGAATACAGGAATACTATTCCTGATCGCAAGAGAATCGTTACTTTTAATCTATTTTTGAACAAAATGAAGGAATGATTGCTTCATCAGAATAGATATTCCTAAGAACCAAATGTAGCAAGCTTTCAGAAGCATAAAAAAACGTCTCTTATGCATAGGAAGTCAAGAAGAAAAACAGAAAGTTCATGGATTTCCACATTAGTTTTGTTATTGTAATGCAGAATGTTGTACAAGATTTAATGGATACTCATGGGTGAACACATAATAATTTGGGAAGGAATTAGATCTCAACACCCAAAGGGAATCCAAGAGAAGAGTAACTAGGAAAAAGAAAGAAGAAAGAAGGAAGAAATCTTCAACAGAAGTAATCTACTCAGATTAATCATTTCCCCCATAAACTTTCCTCTTGAAATATCAAGATACCCTAAGATTTCTCTGTGTGTTGTTTCACATTTTTCACCATCAAAACTCGATAGCTAGAGTTTGGCCAAATCCCAAAAATAAGCCCAACCGTTTGTACTCGTGACAAAAGTAACAAAACCTTTTAGACATCTCTAAAGCCTAACCTTCAACACCTACGACAAAAATAACATAACCTTTAACAAAATAGCTCAACTATTTACCGTAGAACAAAGTTGACAACTGTTATAAATTTCATCCATTATCATCTTTAAATTGCCATGGGTACCGTTCATTGCACCCTGTGCTAACCTATACAGTGAGCGATTTCAACCCTCACCAAAAAAAAAAAAAGTCATGTTCTATTTTATAATCTTGTTAACAAACTTTGTTTATAATCTTTCTTGCAAAATTTCTGACTTTCTGTTTAGAGAAAAGAAGAAGAAGACGAAGTCATTTGTGGTCATGACTAACGGGGTTCATTGGGCATGTTCGCACAATGAGCTATGTAGGATGACCCAGGGCAATTTTAAGTGAGAATAGGAAGAATTGATCGCGGGTGTCATTGTTGTCCCATGAGTGAAAAGATGAGTTTGAAAGGTAACGTTATTTTGGTCCCATATGCAAAAGGCAGGGCTTATTTTATGATAGTACCATTAATGAAGAGCGAAATGGAGTCATGCGAAAGTACTGAAATAATTATATAAAAATGTACCCTTTTTAGTTGTAAAATTTAGCTATACCATTTTATTTGTATATAAAATATACAGAATATTCGTTTTTCTTTTGGTTAGTTTCGTTTATTTACTCATGCGGTACGAAAGACATAATAAATAGACATTGGCTTTGAATTTGTAAACATATGAACTGGCTCTTGAGATCATACATGAGTCGCACTTTGAGATTGCAAATAAGTTGTTGACACCTAGTTTAGGATCAAGCTTATCCTTTAGAAAATAAAAATAGAAGATAATCTTTGATTAGAGGGAAATTTTAAAAAATTTGAATTCAAAAACTCAACAGCCAAATGTTTTGGAGCCACTTTGTTGTTGAGAAGTTGAGTAAAACTCTCCACCGGCAGAAACAAATTCGAGTTTTCCCTTTATAAATAGAGAGTGCAAGATGTGAAGGGGGGGGGGGGGAGATGTGAAGGTGGGGGTGAGAACTGAGTTTTCGAAACATTCAAAAAGAAGAGTAAAGTATTCGTGAGAGAAAAAGTCAAAAAGTTTTCCTCCTTTTTGCTGAAAAGTAGAAGATGTGTGTCAGAGAGAGCTACTGAGAGAGGGAAACCAGTGAAGGAGATGTGAGGAAAGAGAAAAAGGGCTTCTGTTCATCTTCCTCAGCGACGTTTTCCCTATCGCTCGATCTTCTCTCCGGCGCACCAGTAGTTGGGTCACCGCCTCCGCCGGCCTTTTCCCTTGTTCGCGCCACCATTGCCGTTCTGCCAGTCGACCGAAGCTTCGCCCCCGCTGGTCGTCGTCCGTGAAGCCGTCTCTGCTCCCGCTCAGCCGATGCCAACGGGAGCCTTACCCCCCTGTTGCTCGTTGCCGCCTTGCTGTGCCGCCGTACGCTGATTTGCGAGTCGCCGATGTCCCGCGCCTGACGCCGCACCTCTACTTCGCCCGACGAAGCTGCTGCTGTGCTGATCCGAGTTCCTCCTAAGCGACTCCCCTGTTCTGTTGTCTCTGCTGCCCGTGTACTCTCTGTTGCTGAGTTTCCTTGCCACGATTGTCGACACCACAAGGGCTCGTGCTGCTGCTTCGCCACCCCTCCAGATGTCGCATCGCTGCTCCACTTGACAACCCGCGACCCGCACCAGCATCTCCGACGTCGCCGACGCCACAGCAATCCGCACCACCACCCTCTGCTTCATCCCTGTACCCGCTCGGAGCCCAATCTGCCACACCGGAGTGCCAACCTCGTCCCTGACTTGCTGCCGATCCGCGACGCTAGGCCCAGATCTGTGCCTGTGACCTTTCGCCCAGCAGCCGGAGCTTGGTCCCTGCTCGACGCGTTCCGTCATCACCGTTCCGACGCCAGTGACACTGAAGCTTGCCGTCCACCGTCCTTTTTTTTCTAACCCATTAGGTAGTTTATTTTTTTTATTGTCATTTATTATTCATTTTAAATTTTGTTATTATTTTTTAAGTTAAAATATGGTTTGTCAATGTTAATATTTGTGCATTTTGTAGGCATTATCCGCTAGGATTTTGTCCGGAATTAATGTAATTATTAATTTAATCCGAGAGACATCGGATTATTTTTTTAATTATATTAGTTTTTGGACTTTTGGTAGAATTTTAATTATTAAATCATTATAATTTGATTCGTAAGATTTCGACTCAAAAGGGCTAATGGATTACTAGGTCTAGGATGGTGTTGAGAAGGATACTTCCTCCAAAGCGAGACTGCTATGTAGAGGTTGACATTCTTTTCCTCGAAAACTTTTCATGGTGTCGAATGTGTTTGTCCATATCCGCGAGACTGCATGATTACTGGGCATTCCATTCGACCAAGCCAGAGTTAGAGGGACCTGACACGTTAATGCGAGATTGCAATGGTCAGATCATCCTCTTAGCTCTACTTTGTTAAGCCATCTAAATAGAAATCGAGCCTCACATGCCATGTGTATGTCTATGTGATTGTCATCCATTTCCGGTGAAAGTAAATTGTCTAATTCTCACTCCGCAATTTACTTACTTTATTGCATTTTTGTCGGTCCATGACATTAGGTTTCGTCGTCAGTCTTGTTTTATATGTGATGGGGAAAACCGACGTACAATTCATTTCCACTCCAAAAAAAGAGCTCAAGAGGTGGTTGGATCAGTTAGACCAAGATGGCCAGAGATATGTGAAAGCCATGATCGCTTGACTTCTCCCACTATTAGAGATCAACGTCCACTCTGGTGTGATACAAGCACTCCCTCATTTCTAGTGTCCACAAACTTCCACATTCATATTTGGTGAGTATGAACTGACTCCAACACTTGAAGAATATAGTGTTGCCATTGGAATGGCCCTGGAAAAGGAACTTGTTAGACCGCCTATCGGTATAGATTCTATTTTTGAATTATCACAGTTTTTAGAAATCAAAGCCGAAAGAGTGAGGAAAGTTGTCAAAGCCAATTGTTTTGCATGCCCATTTTCATTTTTGGAAGAATGTTTTGCAAATCGATCAATGATTTCAAAAGCTAGGATCTTCATGTTAGCAGTTTTCGGGCTAATCGTTTTTCCTTATCGAAGAAATGCCATTAATCCTTTAATTTCGTGGGTGGTTAATCGTGTTTGTGACGGATTAAATTATGTCAACATGGTTTTAGCTAAAACATTTTTGTCATTAACTCGTTTCAAACAAAATGAGGAAAAGACCATGCGTGCCCTCCCTGAACTTTTGCAAATATGGTTTTTCTCCCACATAAGAGGTTTTGGGCACCTTATGAAATAATTTAAGATTGATGATTCAAGACACCCGATTCAAAAATTTGCGGTCTTGGAACGTTTTTCCCCAAATAAGTAGTACGCCCGTTGGATTAATTTTTTGAAAAGCCTTGATCCTAAGGCATTCTTATGGCATACTAAATGGCTCCATGTTGAGGAGGCTCGTTTCTCTCACAAGTATGATGGGCCAATTCCGTTGCTGGGCCTTTCTGGTGCTACTTCTTATTACCCATATAGGGTGGCCCGTCAGCACAGAGCTCTTCAAGAAGTTCATCCGCCCCTCAAGACGGAATTGTTCCAAGTTCGTTTTGTTCGTACGGACTATGATTACTTCAATGATGTCCAGACGATCATTGCTACATGGAACGAATGCCATCTAGAGAAGATTTTAGTGCCTAAGAGATTGAAAGGCGAGGAGGAGATCCACCATGCATCGGCATTCTACATCCAACAACACTGGATTCCTGTTGCCTTACGTCCAGTGGTCCCTGATGTGACTGAAAAGCCTACTCAACAAGCACAAATTGAGCATCTTAAAAGAAAAGTGGAAATGATTGAAGCTGAAAATAAGAGGCTTCGTAAGGCGTTGGGTTCCTGAAAGCATATAAAATGAGATGTTTTGTTTTTTAGTTCAATGTTTAGGGACCTTGATTTCAATTCAGTATTTTCAGTTTTTAGTTCAATGTTTAGGGACTTGAATTTCAATTCTTAGTTCATTATTAGGAAGCTTGGTTCAATGTTTAAAATAAATAAAATCGGGCGAGTAGACCATTGTCATGGGCCATTTTCCTATCTTGTCATTAGTTCTTACATTATCTCTTTTAATCACCTAGGTAACAACACGGCTCACCCAAGATCGCCAATCCGTACTCGTTCTAGAGCAACAATGGTTGATAACACCGAACAAACTTGTGTTGCTGAACAAGCTCGCGTCGCTGCCCTCAAATCGGAGATGAAGCAAGTCCTGAATGTTCTTAAGCAGCTCTCTAAGCAAATCGATTCTCTCCAAGCAAATACTGCTCCACCAGCTCCACAAGTTGAAGTGGTGTTACCACAACATGCTCCCATGGCTGATCCAAGAGATAAAGGCAAGAATACGACCGCAGTTGGGCCATCAACCTCTGAGGATCCCTCCAAGGTTAAAATTACTAACGCACCTCAAATTGTTGTTGATGATGAGGTACAAGTGATACATTCGGATGTACCGAAAACTGAGCAAGAAAAACGCATGGCAAAAATCAAGGAGAAACTCAAGCAGCTGCAGGGTTCATTTAGCAAAGTCCCAACTGATCTCTCCCATTATGCAAAGATCAAGATACCAAAGAAGTTCAAAATGCCAGACTTTGAAAAGTATGATGGCACCTCTTGCCCGAAGATCCATCTGCAGACTTATGTGGTCAGGATGACCCAATATGTTGATAATATACCCTTGATGATTCAAAAATTTCAAGCAAGCCTGACAGGACCGGTGCTACAATGGTACATTATGAAGAAGATTAATCTGCTAGAGACTTGGGGATTTGACAAATGCTTTCTTCAAGCAATATAAGTATAATATTGATGTCACTCCATCTCGAGAAGGTTTACTCCGCACTGAGAAGAAGAAGACGGAATCTTTCAAGGCATATGTCACGAGATGGAGGATCGTTGCTGCTCAAATTACTCCGGAGCTGACAGAAAAAGGAGCTGATGGATTTATTCATGAAGACACTCCCTCCTGAATATCGAAGTCGGATGCTGGGATCGACTGCTGAGTCGTTCAATCAGTTAATCCCTATTGGCGAGCGAATTGAAGTAGCCTTACATGATGGACGGGCGTCTGATCAAACCAGCTCGTATAAGAGAATCTTGACCAAGAAGGATAAGGAGCTTGCAGCGGTGGTTAATGCAACTTATGTTCAATCGCCTCGCCCTACCCCAAACTCCCAACAGGGAGGAGTATGACCATTCTTTGGCCAACATAAAAACTCTTTCAGGCATCAATTTACGCCACTTCTTAAGCCCTTGTCCAAGATCTTGCCGACCCTTCAGAAGAAAGGATTGCTCGCCAAGGAACCTAAGCGATCTAATCTCGAGCATTTCCCTAACTATGATTCGTCCAAGACATGTGCTTACCATATGGGGGAAGTAGGGCATTCTGTTGATGATTGCTATACGCTGCGACACAAAATCCAAAATCTTTTGGATGCCAAGGTGGTCTCATTCCGCGATGCACAGCCGAACATCCAGAATAACCCACTTCCTAACCACCCATAAGCTGTGAATGTCATTTTCAGTTTTGATGTCGGTAGAAAGAAGAGTTTGAAAGTGCATGTAGATGATGTTTATAATGGCTTAGTTCGAGCTGGATATTATTCAGACGTAGAAGAGCCCACCATGTTTCAGAAGATGCAAAGAGTTAGGACAATGTCCAAGAAGGGGATGCTTGTTTACGTAGATCATACCAGCATAGTTTCGACTATCACTCCAATCATTATTGATTTGGAGGATGAGTTTTCTGATTTTGAGGATAAGTTTTACTAGCTTGAGTATTAAAGCTAACGATTCCCTAGCTCTTGACATGCCACCGTTGGAAGATGCATCGGATGAAGATGGATTAATTATTAATGATGTGCCACCATCAGATGATGAAGAATTGATTCTCGATGTTACGCAACCTTATGCATACACGAATGATAAGGCGGTACCATGGTGTTATGATGCGGAGATAGATGTGGTCACCCGATCGGGACGCACTTACGCTCAGGCCAACTTACAACCTGTCAAGCCAGTCACTGATGAGGAGGCTAAAGAATTATTAGCCATGATTAAGGCGAGTGAGTATAACGTAGTGGACCAACTTCGTAAAATGCCAGCACAGGTCTCCATATTAGAGTTGCTTTTGACATCGGAAAAACATCAAAAGTCTTTGATGAAAGTCCTTAACGAAGTACATGTCCTAGAGTCCATTGAACCTGAGAAGTTGGAGGAATTTGTGGGGGTCATTTTGTTAAATGGCCAGATTGCTTTCTCGGATGATGAAATCCCAGATGAAGGAAGAGGACACGGCAAAGCCCTTTATATCTCAGCCAAGTGTCGAAATACCTTGGTGTCCCGCATACTCATTGATAATGGATCGGCTTTAAACATATGTCCTCTAGCAACTCTAAAGCGTCTTGGGTATGATTTTGGGAAAATTCGCGTGGCTAAGACCTCTGTTCGAGCATTTGACGGGACCAAAAAAGTAGTTGGGGAAGTTGATTTAGATTTGCAAATAGGGCCAGTGCTATTTAATGCAGTTTTTCAGGTCCTGGACATACCTACGGCATTCAACTTTTTGTTAGGTCATCCATGGATTCATGTAGCATGAGCAATCCCTTCAAGTCTTCATCAGAAAGTGAAGTTCGTGACGAAAGGGAAGCTTATTACAGTCCGAGGAGAGGATGAGTTCAAGATTTATCATGAGACGGCTATCCCTTATATTGAACCAGATTGTAAAGAAGAATCCAGTTTTCAAGCATTTGAGTTGGTTTTGACCATTCACGTTTCTCAAGGCACTACCCTACCCACTCCAAAATTATCAAGGTCGGCGATCATAATAGGCAAGATCATGGTCAGGAGTGGCTTTGCCCTAGGTAATGGTTTAGGCCGACATGATCAGGGCACTTGCCAACCAATTGAGGCTGGGCGGAATTCATATACAACTGGATTGGGCTATCATGGTAGAGGTGGACGATTCGGTAGAGGAAGAAGACGAGGACAAACTGGTTTCACTATACCCCATAAGGTCCACATTCCCTAGGCCTGCGAAGATGATGCATGAGGAAGAAGGAGCAATCGATACCTATGTTCAATACTCCAAGCCTCCAGGTGCTGATATCGATGTCGGATGGGTAGAGGTAGACAAGCCGGTTGCAGACACCATTCAATCCACTGGAAAAGATGACGCACTTGAAGGAATGACTGAATTGTTCGAGGAGAATTTAGTGTTTGCCATTGATGAAGCTTGAGAGTAGGAGAATTTTAATTATTTGCACACTCCTCTGTGCAGGAGTCTTTATTGCTTTCCGTATTTGCATATTTGCATATTCATTTCTAGGATCTCTCTCATTTCAATATTGTAATTTGCTTTTCATCCAATAAAATATATGAAGATTTTCATGTTTTTATGTTGAAGTACACCAAACTAGCCCTGTGATGAAATCCTACCAAAAGAAAACGGCAAGGAGCTAATTCTGAAGGCTGGGCTTCTTCATGTTTCCTTTAAAAAATTTTCAAAATAAAATATTTTTTCAGCATGCATCTAATTTACCCTGTTTGTTTTTTTTTTATTATCTACTTTATGTTTCAGGTGCAATCCTGCGTATATTTGCTTTAATGAATATGAAGTGTTAAGTTCAACTTATGAGGAGCAAGATGATTCAACGGATATTCAACATAGTTAGGAGCAGCAACAAAATTCGAAGCCAATCACTGCTGGGCAGACTGTCACCATAAATCTTAGTGACACAGAAGACACCAAGGAGGTCAAAATTAGGGCAGACTGGACCAACACCGAAACTCAACGCTTGACCCAGTTGCTGAAGGAATACCAGGATATCTTTGCCTGGTCTTATGCTGATATGCCAGGTCTAGATCCATCCATTGTTGAACATTGTCTCCCAACTAATCCCGATATACCTCCCAAGAAGCAAAAATTACGGAGAATTAAGCTAGAACTTTCCAAGAAAATAGAGGAAAAAGTCATGAAACTCCTTGACGTGAAATTCATCGAGGTATCACAGTATCCCGAGTGGATAGCAAACATTGTGCCGGTGCTGAAAAAAGATGGTCGCAATAGAGCTTGCGTCGACTATAGAGACTTGAACAAAGCCAGCCCCAAAGATGATTTTCCACTGCCTCACATTGATGTTCTCGTGGATAGTACTGCTGGCTTTGACCTCAGGATGAATGAAAAGGACAAAGAGAAAACGGCATTCATCACCCCATGGGGAACTTTTTGCTATAGGGTCATGCCTTTTGGCCTTAAGAATGCTGGGGCAACATATCAACGGGCCATGGTAACACTTTTCCATGATATGATGCACACAGAGATGGAAATTTATGTGGATGATATGATTGCCAAAACCTGACCAGGAAAAGATCACGTTAAGACTTTACAGAAGTTATTTGAACGACTTCGTAAGTTTAAGTTACGTCTTAATTCGGCAAAGTGTGTGTTTGGAGCCACTTTTGGCAAACTATTGGGTTTCATAGTCAGTAGTAGGGGCATTAAGATTGATCCCTCAAAAGCCAAAGCAATTTGTGATTTGCGCCCTCCAACCACGGTGAAAGAAGTTCGAAGCCTTTTAGGGAGGTTGAATTATATAGCTCGATTCATCTCCCAACTCTCTGAAACTGCCAAGCCTTTCTTCAAGCTTCTTAAGAAGAATGCCCAAGTTAAATGGGATGATGAATGCCAGGAAGCATTTGAAGAGTTGAAGCGATACTCGATGAATCCGCCAATACTCGTTCCTCCTACACTAGGGCAACCTTTGATTTTCTATCTCACAATTAATAGAGAGTCGTTAGGAGCAATGCTCGCTTAAAAAAGATCAACAGACGGGAAGGAATGTGCCGTTTACTACTTAAGCAAGAAGTTCTCAACGACAGAAATGAACTACTCTAATGTTGAGAAGTCGTGTGCCGCTTTAGTATGGGTTTTACACAGACTGCGGCAATACACCTTGCATTACCAGACATTTCTAATCTGTGAGAATGACCCCATCAAGTACTTGTTAGAACAACCGTCTCTAGTGGGGAAATTAGCGAAATGGCAAATCCTGATTTCCGAGTTTGATGTGCAAAGTGTATCGCAAAAATCAGTTAAAGGTCGAGTAATTGCGAACATGTTAGCAAATGGCACTATGAGGATGCAGGATGAAGACGAATATGATTCCCTGGATGATCGCATTTTGACAATGGAAAAGGAGTCGTGGACCATGTTCTTCGACGGTGTAGTTAACCTATCCGGGTTTGGTACTGGTGCAGTTTTAATTTCTCCCGAGGGTCAACACTATCCTGTAGCTGCAAAGTTGGTATTTCCTTACACCAACAACATAGCTGAATATGAAGCGTGCATTCTCGGCCTACAGGCGGCCATTGAAATGGAGGTTAGCAGGTTAAAGGTGTTCGGTGATTCCGCACTTATTATCCTTCAGACTGTTGGAAAATGGAGGACTAGAGATGCCAAACTAGTCCCTTACCATGATTATCTGGAAGACCTTATAAAGGAGTTTGACGAAATATCATTCGAGTATTTGTCAAGGTCTTATAATCAGTTTGCAGATGCACTTGCAACTTTGTCATCTATGCTCACAGTTACGGAAGGATTAGAAATTGAACCTTTAAAGATTGAAGTGCTTGCGAAGCCAGCCTATTGCATGGTAGTGACAGAAGAACCGGATGGAAAACCATGGTACCATGACATCATGACCTACATTAAAAGGTGAGAGTTCCCAGAAGGTAGCAATCCAGCTGATTGAAAGCATCTTATGAAACTTGCCTCCAAGTTCTTTGTTAGTGGGGATACATTATACAAACGGTCCTTCGACTCCGTCCTACTTAGATGCGTCAATGCTAAGGAAGCCACTCAGTTGATGGAGGAAATACATGAAGGAGTGTGTGGTCCTCACATGAGCGGCCACGTGTTAGCAAAGAAAATCATGAGATTAGGTTACTTCTGGCTGACCTTGGAAAGTGATTGCATTCAACATGTTCGGAGTTGCCATCGTTGTCAGATTTATGGAGACAAGATAAATGTTCCTCCAAATGAGCTGCATCAATTGTCGGAACCATGGCCTTTTTCAATGTGGGGCATCGATGTAATCGGCCCAATTAACCCAAAAGCCTCGAATGGTCACCGTTTCATCCTTGTCGCCATCGATTATTTCACAAAATGGATAGAGGCATCATCATATGCAGTTGTTACAGCAAAGAATGTTGTGAAGTTTGTGCGACGTGATATTATTGCCCGTTATGGCGTGCCTGAAGCTATCATCACAGACAACGGGACGAACCTAAACAACAAGCTTGTCAATGATTTGTTCAAAGAGTTTAAAATTCGTCATTTGAATTCATCGTCTTATCGCCCCCAGATGAATGGTGCGGTTGAAGTAGCGAATAAGAACATTAAGAAAATTCTGGCAAAGACAGCTGATAATTATCGTGACTAGCACGAAAGGCTTCCTTACGCTCTGATGGCATATAGGACTTCAGTATGTACCTCTACTGGGGCAACTCCTTTTTCTCTGGTGTATGGCATGGAAGCTGTCCTGCCAGTTGAAGTAGAAATCCCTTCTCTAAGAGTATTGTCTCAATCTAAGCTGACGAAAGCTGAATGGGCATAACAGAGGTATGACCAACTCAATATGATTGATGAAAAGCGATTGAAGGCCGTATGTCATGGTCAATGTTATCAATAGCGAGTGGCCAAATCTTTCAATCGAAAGGTTCGCCCAAGACATTTCAAGGTCCATGATTTGGTGCTACGCAAGATGCTGCCAATAAACCTTGATCCTCGCGGCAAGTTCACTCCAAATTACCATGGGCCATACATTGTGAAGAAAGTACTTCCAGGAGGTGCTTTAATCTTAGCAGAAATGGATGGGCGTGAATTCACGAATCCTGTAAACTCTAATGCTGTAAAGAAATACTATCCATGAATAAAAAGGACTTGTAAAAGCCTTTCCCTCGCTCAAAGTTGATCAGATCTCTAGTGTATAATGATACATGTTTTATTTTTGCAGGGGCAAAGAACGGATGTGAATGATGATGTCATCTATCTTTGTAAGGAACCTCTATGAGCTCCCTTGCAAAGAGGGGCAAGACATGGACACCTAATAGTCTTGACTTTATGATTCGAGGTGCAAGAATAGAGCATGGCCTTTTTATCATTATAGAATGTTTTCACATGATATTGAGTAATTCACCAATTCCACTTGAAATTTATCAAAATGGACAACAACTAAAATGACGAGGGGCAGTTCATTTCTCTACAATGAACCCTTGTTTAACCCTTCTTTGAGCCTAAATACTTGAAGAATTTTTTTCATACTACCTCTGCCAAGGACCACCCCACATTGGGGCAAAGGGAAGTAAGTCGACATTGAAGGAGAGGGAAATGGATAGAAATTTTCTTGCTCTCACTTGCATCAATCTTCAAGTTGTGCTTTTACATTGAATTCATGTGGTAATTTAAGTGCCTTAGGATGATGAAGAGCATTTCTTTCTCTATCCTACATACTTATATCCTTTGCATACCCCACTTGAGCTTGCAATTTCATTTCTTTTAAACCCAGTTGGTGATCATCCCCCACACTAGGGCAAGGCAAAAGACAGATGAAGACCCTTGAAAGTTCGAGTGTCATCCAAAGTGTAATTCCTTGATGCATGCACTGTGCACAAGAATTGAAATCAAAATAGAATTAAGGGACATGAAAAAGCAGTGTGCCTAGTAAAAGCAAGGCCCATGCCTGTGAAAAGAAGAGAGAAATGACTGATGAATTGGGGGGCATAAAAAAAAAGCTGTGTGCCTGATAAAAGCATAGCCGATACCCATCATTCAAAGAAAATGACTTCAAAAGAATGTTGAGAAAAGATCCCTAGTGGAATAATCATTGGCGTCAAGTGATAAACTCTTTAACCAATAAGGAAGTCTGTCAAGAAGACAATCCGAGGTTAAAAAAAAACTGGTGGCAATGCCAAGATGATCACCAACTCTCACCCTTTACACACATTTTGAGCCTAACAATCCTTTCGTTTCTCAGCCAATTAACCTAGCCTATGTTACGTCTCTTACAAAGTCTCTTTAGATTAGGGCACTCGAATTAACATAGGAGTTCACATGTTTTAAGCATTGCTCGGAGAAGTGCGAGCAAGATTATTTCTTTCTCATTTTGCAGGATTCTTGACTTGTAAACCCGGAGATGATTACAAAATTGTTCTTTCGATTGCCTTGACTTAAAGAGTCCCTTTGTTAAGCCATTGACCAAGCCCACATTACAGTACCTGTCAAAGACCTCTCATATTGGTAAGGTCGTACTGCTTGCAAGAAAATTCGAACTCTTGTCAACATGATGATGATAAGATTGAGTGATATATTCCCGCATCAATGGTCGGGACAAATAACCCCTCCTAAATGAGAGTGAGTGAAAAAGTCTTTCACACCAAAGGTGTCTCATTTAGCATGTTCAAGAGATTCACAGCTTAGTGAAAATTGTCTTAATGATAATTTTTCCCGATGGAAGTTTGAAAAAGCCATCATGCATGGACTTTCATTGAATTTAAAAAAAAATGAAATGAATTTTTCCTCAAAGACCAAAGGATTTGTCTTTGAAGCCCTGAGTTTGTTCAGTCATCTATGAATACTTGATGAGAATTTCAAGTACCCATGTGTTCAAATGTCTAGTATGAATTCCAGATATTTGAACCTTTAAACGCTTGATGTGACTTCCAAGTGTTTGTCTTTTCAAACATCTGATGTGATTTCCAGATGTTTAGTAAATGTTTTCAAATGTCTGACATAAGAATCAGATCTTTGAAATTTCAAGTACTTAATGTAATTTCCAGGTGCTTGGAATCTGATGAGAGTTCCAGATCCTCGAAGACTTTGAACCTTTCAATTATCTGAAGAGAGTTCCAAATGTTTGTTAGGTCTCATAAGAATCATTTCACAAGTACGACAGGTACGTGTTCTTCTTTGCATCTACATTGGGCATAGACACATGGAGATCTATGTTCCTGACCAAATCATTGCATTTACATGACATTCTTTATTGCATGACCTTGCATTTCAAAAAGGGATTAAATTTAGTTGAGTCCATTTAAAAAAAAAAGTCATTACAATTAACATTTGCATATTCATTTTGCACTATTTAAATTTAGGTGTCATTTATCTTTGAAGAAAACCTCTACAAGCTTCCCTTCAAAGAGAGGCAACTGTTGACACCTAGTTTAGGATCAAGCTTATCCTTTAGAAAATAGAAATAGAAGATAATCTTTGATTAGAGGGAAATTTTTAAAAATTTTGAATTCAAAAACTCAACAACCAAATGTTTTGGAGCCACTTTGTTGTTGAGAAGTTGAGTAAAAATCTCCACCGGCAGAAACAAATTTGAGTTTTCCCTTTATAAATAGAGAGTGCGAGACATGAAAGGAGGGGGGGGGGGAACTGAGTTTTCGAAACATTCAAAAAGAAGAGTAAAGTATTCATGAGAGAAAAAGTCAAAAAAATTTCCTCCTTTTTGCTGAAAAGTAGAAGATGTGTGTCAGAGAGAGCTACTGAGAGAGGGAAACCGGTGAAGGAGATGTGAGGAAAGAGAAAAAGGGCTTCTGTTCATCTTCCTCAGCAACGTTTTCCCTGTTGCTCGATCTTCTCTTCGGCGCACCAGTAGTTGGGTCAGCGCCTCTACCGGCCTTTTCCCTCGTTCGCACCACCATCGCCGTTCTGCCAGTCGACTGAAGCTTCGCCCTCGCTGGTCGTCGTTCGTGAAGCCGTCTCTGCTCCTGCTCAGCCGACGCCTACGGGAGCCTCACCCCCTTGTTGCTCGCTGCCGCCTTGCTATGCCGCCGTGCGCTGATCTGCGAGTCATTGATGTCTCGCGCCTGACGCCGCACCTCTACTCCGCCCGACGAAGCTGCTGCTGTGCTGATCTGGTTCCTCCTAAGCGACTCCCCTGTTCTATTGTCTCTGCTGCCCGTGTACTCTCTGTTGTTGAGTTTCCTTGCCACGATTGCCGACACCATAGGGGCTCGTGCTGCTGCTCCGCCACCCTTCCAGACGCCGCATCCTTGCTCCACTTGACAACCCGCGACCCGCACCGGCATCTCCGACATCGTCGATGCCACAACAATCCGCACCACCGCCCTCTACTTCGTCCTTGTACCTACTTGAAGCCCGATCTGCCGCACCGGAGTGCCGATCTCGTCCCTGACTTGCTGCCGATCCGCGACGCTAGGCCCAAATCCGTGCCTGTGACCTTTCGCCCAGCAGCCGGAGCTTGGTCCCTGCTCGCCGCACTCCGTCATCACCGTTCTGACGCCACCGACACTGAAGCCTGCCATCCACTGTCCTTTTTTTTCTAACCCATTAGGTAGTTTAATTTTTTTTATTGTCATTTATTATTCATTTTAAATTTTGTTATTAATGTTTAAGTTAGAATATGATTTGTCAATGTTAATATTTGTGCATTTTGTAGGCATTATCCGCTAGGATTTTGTCCGGAATTAATGTAATTATTAATTTAATCCGAGAGATATCAGATTATTTTTTTAATTATATTAGTTTTTGGACTTTTGGTAGAATTTTAATTATTAAATCATTATAATTATTAATTTGATCCGTAAGACTTTGGATCAGATTTTTAATTATTTTGATCTCCTTGACGTGATAATTAGGGTTATGATAATCGTTAATTTGACTGTGAGACAACAGGTTATTTTTTCGATTATTTTAATCCTTTATTTTGTTGATGGCTTAAAATTAATATTTATTTAATAATTACTTATCTTTTAAAAAAAACTAAAAAAGTCAGAAAATCAAAAACTCAAAATTCTGCATGAGTATATAGGTTTAGTAAATCAAACATATAGGTTTAGTAAACAAGAATTTTCTTAGGATTACATTTTTAGGGTTGCATTTTTGGAAATAAGTTAGGGTTGGACCTAAATTAATTTTTTAGATAATGTTCGCACATTTTAATTATCTCATTTTTCAAAAAATATATTTATAAGATAGGATAGGGTTTAAGTCAAATTAATCCCTAGAATAACCACTGGGGGTTCGCCCCAATGGCCACCCTTCCAACTTGGAAGGAAGAGGTGTGGGGTTCAAATCCCCACCTTCTCAGGGGGGATTGGGATGGGGACGATTTCATTTCAAGAGTGGGTTTCGACTCCCACGCCCTGCAAGGAGGCAGGGCAAAAGTCTGAGAGTGAGTATTAGAGTGGGATTAGAGTAGGACCGACAAAAAAAAAATTAATCCCTAGAATAAATTAGAAAAATTATTCATAGAATAAACATGCACCTAGAATAGTTTAATTAGGGTTTTTATTAATTTTGAATTTTAATAAAAAAAATACAAAAATACTAGGTGCATGATAACTAGTTCGCATAATAGGATCATTTAATCAAAATTTGTTCATTAGTTAGGTCATGAGGTGCATGATAACTAGTTCATATAATAGGATCAGAATTTGTTCATTAGTTAGGTCATGATGTGCATGCTAACTAGTTCGCATAATAGGATCATTTAATCAGAATTTGTTCATTAATGAAGTTAGGTCATGAGGTGCATAATAACTAGTTTGCATAATAGACCCATTTAATTAGAATTTGCATATTAATAAGATTAAGTCATTTAGTTAAAAAATGTATTTTTATAAAAGAATTCTAATTTTCAAGAAAATCCAACAAGTAACTGTTTGCTTTGTATGTTTAATCCTTTTGATGCAATTTATTTTATTGAATGTTTAATAATGATTGAGCACTCGTGTGATCACCCATTTGCATGATAGAAATTTAAGTTAAAATAAATCTAAACTGCCTGCAAAAAATATTTTTGAAAATTAAAAAGAAATGGTACCGAAAGGGCATTAGATGAAATCTAGTGTAACCAAGTCCCCGGACCTATTAAATCTCTAGTTCGCAAAAGTAAAGTATTCTCCCATACTTTACTTGGGTTTCTAATCAACCCTAATTGGTTAGTGGTGGCTCCAAATTGAGTATAATTGCATGTTTAAATGGGTTAATTTCATAATATCAAGTCGCGATTGGTAGGACTTGGGAGAGTTCGTGCCAAGTCTTCGGACTTAGTAATCCATTAGCCCTTTTGAGTAATTCACCTTCGGGAAGGTTGCGACATAAGTGCTAGTCTTTTGAGCAAAAACTTGAGTCAAACCAAATGATGGATTAAAAGTAGTAGAGTCAAAATTATGATTAATTTTGCAAATGCAAATACAATTACACACTTAATTATACAAAATAGAATTTTGAGTATTTATCTCCTGGATTTTTATGAAGAAAAAGTAAAGCATTTCTCTTTTTAATGGTCATATGTTATATATATATTTGTACATATATATTATATATAAGGAATTTATGTTCCTATCATATTCGGCAAGTTTTACATCAGTCCTTGTCCTATGAATATTGGTAAATGCAGTTCCTACTGTAATATTATACAAAAAACATCCCTTCCATTCTCCATTATGGAATATGACTAAAATTTCATGAGAAATGTGAGCATTGTTAGTCCTTTTATATTAATTTTAACATCTAGCGATTATGATTTGCATATCCTAAGTAGTTATGGTTTACAGTAGTATAGTCAAGTTTTTTATTGCATGTCTTGAAGACGTAAATGAAGCAATTATTGAAATTCAAGATCTTTCCAATATTGAATACCCCTATATTATCTAAAAAAATTGAAATAATGTCATTATTGGATATAATTTCATATTATACACTTTACGAAAAATCTCATATAACACTACAATACTTACTAAGAGAGAGCAACTTCCCTACTTTCCAATCACGTCAATGAAACATTCGAGGGCAATAACAGTAAAAGGTCCTCTGTTCACTAGAGCAAGCACTGAGTAGTTGACCAACATTACTCTAATGGTAGAACACGAACTAAGTGAGAAAAAGAAACAAAACGGCTACCTTATTTTCCTTTAGCACTTTTTGGACTTCCTCAGAGTCCCATGACCTATTACGGTATTGAGGCTGCCACCGATTTTCCTCGCAAACAGTATCCCTACCAAGATCTCTCAATTGGTCATGCATTCGGAGCTTATGATCATCTCCAACTTTTAGTAATGACATGAATCTCAATACTTCAATTCCTTCCCCAGGGAATAAGCCACGGCAT
Organism: Eucalyptus guilfoylei; assembly: GCA_016097605.1. Classification (NCBI taxonomy): domain Eukaryota; kingdom Viridiplantae; phylum Streptophyta; class Magnoliopsida; order Myrtales; family Myrtaceae; genus Eucalyptus; species Eucalyptus guilfoylei. Next base: position 41,736,685 of record CM027864.1, on the reverse strand, counting down.
GCCACATGTAGTATGGGATTCTTTTGTCGCGCAATGAAAAAAAGCAAGCAATATCCAAAAATATTTATTTTTGTCCATCATTTAATGCTTCATAACTTATCCTTAACTTTTCTTTCACTTTCCCATGAGGGACTCTTTTTAACTTGGCTATTGTACTTCTCCAGAATTCTGGCTTTTTTCCGCACAAATGTGAACCTAATATCTCAAGAGATAAGGGAAGCCCTCCAGTGGTAGCTATAACATCATGAGCAAGGTCCTCAAATTCACTTGGAGGAGAGCTCTTTTGAAATGCGTGTCTACTAAACAAAACCATGGAACAATCCTTGTCCATTTCCTTATGTTCATATTTGTAGTCCACCCTTACACTGTCAAGAATACTGATGTTTCTAGTGGTAATAAGGATCCCACTTCCAGAAGAAAACCAATTATGGTTTCTAGCCAAAGCCTTCAACTGATCATGATCATCCACATCGTCAAGAAGAATGAGGACTTTCTTATTGTGGAATGTGGATGAGATGAACTTAATCCTGTCATCCTTATTCGTAACTTCAATTTTTTCTTGTGATATATCAGAGATTAATTGATTCTGCAAGTACTTAAGTCCATTACGCTGACTTGATTCCCTAATATCTACAATGAAGCTACGATACTTAAACTGATCAGAGAGCTTATGGTAGACGGTTTTCGCAAGAGTTGTCTTTTCAATGCCTCCCATTCCATGGATTCCAACAAATAGGGTAGCATTAGAATGATTAACTACATCTTTCATAACCTTCTTCACATGACCATCTATTCCGACCAAATAACCAGGAATAACTGACTCAAATTCTTTCTTCAACTCGCTCAACAGTCTTTGGACAACCGATTTCACCAATGCTCCTTCATACATATCAAATGTGATGAGTTCAGACATGTGGCAACAGTAATTTTGCGTTATTTGTCTAATGAGAACATAATAATAAACAAATTTGGGGATAAATTGAAAAACTTTTTAAAAAAATTGCTTTTGTCACGCCTCCATGGATTATGTTATTGCTAAGAATAAAGTGGGAATGTCGGTGGTTTCTTCACATGGCGTGCCCTAATCCATTATTACTCTGACACAATTTATTGACCCGGAAGAAACTTGACGATAGTGCTAATGAATTTTGAATTGATATGACATGACTTTCGATGCAAGAGAAATTTGTGTCTTGTATTATCAATAGGGAGAGTTGTTCGAAGTGCTATATAGTGAACTACCTGAATACAATCTCCATTTTGTGCAACTCTATATGTTTGCAAGTTTCTATGCGTGTTGTGAATTCAAAATTATTCTAGATTTGTGCTCTCAACTGTCATTGCGTCAACAGATAATAACAAACTGCTTTATTTTCCTTTTGAGTATCCATTTTCTATGATATTAATAAACCTAACATTGATTTTATTGAGAAGTAGAAGAATGATTTTTCCCCAAAGAAAGAACATTGCCTCGATTTATGCAAGTGTATGCGATAGAAATTATGCATTGAAGATAGGAAAATTGCATTGAAAATTATTTAAACAACCATATAATAACGATAGTCTTGTGACATCCCGATTTTCCAATTCTATTTTCAGTAAAATGAGACGGGCATTTCATCTGCACGTGTATAATTCTTTTCTCTGAGTTGGTCACTCACGAGAAGACTAGTCTATCAGGTGAAGCCGTTAAGGGATTCTAATGCATCAGACTCGAGAATTTGACCAGGAAGCGACCTTTCGACCGAGCTAATTTGCAAACGTCAGTACGGCACAGTTAAAAATCGATTAGAGACCGGAGATAGGTCAACTCGACAAAAGCATGCGATCAAGTATGGGTGATTCCACCAGATTGCACAATTCTTGTCGATCGGCACTAGACCGACTTTTCTGTTGTTTTGGTACCCTGTGTCCGTATCTGAAACCTTGAGATTTCCATGACAATCGAGAGTCGCCAATGTGTCGAAGATATACATTGTGGCTTGAAAATGATCAACCACAGGTCAAATGCACGAAAATTCCTAAAAGCTACCCAGTAGATTATGACACGCTAGTATCGTGCCAGAGTGAAATTAACCGTGAAATTGAAATCGAATTCTAAAATTGGAAGTCTTGTTGTGTCACAAATCATTTTAGGAACGTTTACTCATCTTCGAAAGATTTTTCGTGCAAACCGAGTTTTTCGGCAAATAATCAAAGTATGGTTAATTTGGTTCGGAAAATTAGTAGGCCCGCTTTTGGTCGTACTTTTGGGACTCAAGATGGTTCTATGGTCAAGTAAAGATGTGAATTAAAGTGTGGTGACATTGGATTAATTTTATGGACATCAATTTAGCTCAATTGGAAGTGGATTGAATGAAATTGAAGAATTTGATGTACAACTTTGCAAAATTCGTATGCCATGGTGTAGAAGGCAAAATGGACCCATTTGAGGATTGTTGTGGAAGATTTGAGTGAGTGGGAAGTGATGTCACATGAGTTCATGGTGGGGCCTAAGTTGAGGAGATTTGGACAAGTGTAGGGTGCACAATTGCTCCCAAAAAGTGCCTCTCACATCAAGCCTTTATTCTTCATTGAATCAAGGACTTTGCCTTGGGAAGGGAGAGAGAAAAGCTACGTAGAAACCAGGAGCTCCGACTGCCCATTCGCTCGCTCAACCGAACTCCCGCACGCCCGCCGGTGGCCGCTCCTTCGCCCGTCGCTCCTAGCCGCATGCAGCTGCGAGTCCAGCCGCTGCTCTGACGTTGTCCCATGTTCTCTGGCCGTCTACCTTGCTGTTCGTCAGCCACTGAGCCGCCTGGAAGCCACCCGAGTAGCCCTTTACCCGCACGAGCACCGCATGCCCACCGGTTCGCCGTCGCCAACCAGCCGAGGCCAGCAGCTTGCCCATGTGCCTGTGGCCGTCGTTCCCCGCTGCTCGCACATCCAGCACCGTTGTCCACCTCCGTCCGTGGTCGCCAGCCATCGTTGGAGCTAGCAAAGACTCGTCGGAGCCACCGTCGAAGCCAACTCGTCGCCGGTGTCGCTTCTCCTTCGATCGCGCGCCTGGCCAGCTCGCACCGCTGCTCCGCCTTCATCTGTGCATCCCAGCACCATCATCCGTTCGTCCAGCTGCTGTTTGTCATTGCCAGGGCCGCCGGAGGTCTCGCCTGGCCGTTGTGAGCCACCGCCAGTCACCGCCTGAGCTGCCGCCGTCCATCCCCGCCGTTTCTGCACCTAACCAGCAAACTGGCGCACCTCTTCCGGCCAAGGTCAGTAGCTGGAATTTCAACAAGCTCCGAATCTTCAAGGCCCATTTTGGGTGCCTTCCGGTCCTCTTTTCGTGTTGCCCCGTGGAGGTTTGTCGACCGCCTCACCGTTGTCTTCACCGGAGACTCATCGGAAAGCGATTCCGGTGAGTTTAACTCACTAAACCTCGATTAGAGGGTTAATGATGCTTTAGGTGTGCTTAGTTTATGTTAAGTGTTATTTGGTGGTTAGTTTAATTTATTTAAGAGTAGCTTAGATTAAGGTGGTGTTTAGTTTAAAGTATGTTTAATTAAGGATAAGTAGGTTTATATTAGAATAAGCCTTTATTTAACTTTAATGAAGTATTTTTGGATTAAATAAATATTTCGAAATTATTTAATAATTTAATAATAGATTATTATTCGAAATTATTAAAATATTATTATTTAATTAATTTTCGGAATAAATTCAATTATTTAATAAATTCCGAAAATTGTTTCAGGACCCTAAATTCTCAAAATTTTACGATGATCACTGCTATGTATTCAGATTATTAATTTGATGGTTGGATATTGCAAATTGAATGTTGATTGTGAAAAATATGGATTTATTCAAAATAACCCCGGGTGTCGGGTTTGACTCCGAAATTGGATTTTATGGATTATTATTTTAATGGAAGCCTTGAGTGAAATGCAAGGTGCTTTGGGCTGAGTATGAATTGTTGTGTGATAATTAAGAGGAATTGTCCTGAGCTGTTGAGCTGAATTTACCCCTTTATGAGAGGCCCCACGCAATGGGCTTGGGTCGCAGTTGATTCTGGGCCTATACTCCTTCGGGAACGCTATCGACATAGTGACGAAGCCGTGCTCCATGGGGGGAGACGATGCCTGGCATTAATGTCAGTAGATAGCCGAACTGCGAGTAGGCTATGCCCTTGAGTGGCAGTGAATGACAATTGGAACGCATGTTGGGTATTGATTGATGTGCCGGATTATGGGACAGAATTGTGTGGCATGGTATGGGACGTGTCATAACGGTTCGGTATTATAATCAGGACCCCTGTGATTGTTGTTTATATGAAAGTGATTGCGTTCCGGTTGTTTAAAATTCTTATTACTGCACGTGATTGAGTGATACGAACTGTGCTAACCTGTAGGGAGAAAATTGAGGCAAAGGTGAGTCTCATTGTTTGTGATGGTGTGGCTAGGCCATCATTGGTTGTATTTTCTTTCTAATAGGAGTTTTTTTTTTTTTTTGGGGGGGGGGGAGTGAACTTGCTGAGACAATGTCTCACCCCGTTGTGGGCTTACATTTTCAGGTCCCTAGTGGATGGAGCGGCCAGTTCGTTATGGTTGGCCTTGTGGAGTTACAGAGGTGAAGTTGAAGGATTGGTGATCGTGTACGACTTGTAGATCGTAGGACGGTCCCTTTTTATAAGCCGGCCTTTTGTAGACTTTTGGTTGTAGACCTCTATTTGTAAGCTCCGTTGGTTTATGTATGTGATTGATTGTGAAATTGCTTCCTACTTTTCTATCCCGTATTTCATTGTCTGGGGTTTTATAATACGTTCCCCATGCGCATAATAATTGAATGGGGTTGGCAACACTACTTAGGAATGTTGCATTCGAATGACCATGGTGGGATGTTGGCGCGCTCGAGGTTCGGGGTGTGACAAATCTTTTTGGCTTTTTCATAATTAACATCATCATACATAACCAATTATATATTTCTTTTGTAAAAATAATAACATAATGATTTAGTACATGTAATTGGGGAAGATAAAGAATTATGGCTTTTGACCATCAACATGCACGATATTTGATGTTTGAAGCTTTAATTAGGAACCGCCAATAAATTGTATTTATAATCTCTAATAATAATAATGTAATTATAAAGTTCATGATGAGGACTAATGTAGTTTATGCTGTAAAAATGATAAAAAAAAATGGCACAATGTTATGAAATCTTTGGATATGTGTAAAAATTCATTAAAATAATTTTCTATAATTGAAGTGAATGGGATCTTAACAATAAAATTTATTATTAGATTGGTCAATATCATGAAAATCAGGATCTTACTGCTAGCAAGACTTTAGCATTTTTCTTTTGTAAAAATAACGATTAAGAAAAAAAAAGAAAAAGAAAATGAAGCATATATCAATCAGAACAAGCAGTAAACACCCACACAAATTAAAAGACGGTAAAGAATGTTTTGTCGAATAGGTGAAGTACCCCTTGGCTTCCAATCCTTTTAAGGAATAGACTTTAGTGAGTGCTTGCTTCCATGTCTTCAAGTTAATCAGGTCGAAATGCTTCTCACCTGTATTAAATGCCTCTTTGAAATTCCTATACTGATGTCGCACGTGAGTTGGTTCCACTTTGTAGAATATAGGCAATACTATTTGACCCTTGTTGGCATTCTTGCACTCCATTATTTGGACCAGTTCATTAAGGCACCAGTTGCTCGAACCATAATTCACTGAGAGAATAGGGATCAAGATCTTACTGCTCTTGATGGCTACCAAAAGATTGAGGCCGATCTCCTCACCTTGGCGGAGCTTGTCATCATCTCTGAAAGTATGAATTCCGGCATTGAAGAGCCGTTGGTAGAGGTGATCGGTGAAACCATATCGAGTATCTGAACCTTTAAAGCTCAAGAACACCTCGTAGCAGTTTCCAATTGATGCGGTCAATGAACTAGATACACCATTGTTAGTGTCTTTTGGAGATGAACTAGATGCAATTTTATCATTTTTTGTTGGAGACAAACTAGATCCATCGGAATTAGTTTATGTCGGCGTGGTCATGGAATCAGATGCGCTGATATCAACGTCTTTTGCATCTCTATGTGCACTAGGTTTCTTCTTATTGAGAAAATAGAACGCAAGCCCGGGAAGAAGGATCAGTGCCACAAGCTCGGCGAAAGAACAGCCAAAAATGAGATGATGCATTTCGGCTTTGCTTTGACTCTGCCCCTGATTTTTGCCTTCAAGTCTGACGGAGAAAAAAGCCAGAATGCCTCTTAGGAAATGGGAAATGCCTTCTTATTGTCCATCCTCTTGTGTTTTGATTTATATAATGGAACCAGTTGGCAATCAGCATCGCATCAATAAGTCAAGCTTTGTCAACCACGTGCTCAGAGTCGTTGCGTTCACGTGGCTGAAATCCCTATGCACAAGAGAATCCAGAGATAATAATAGACAAGACCTGTTCCAATTTCAGTATACATAAATAAAACGGTGGATTTGTTGGGAAGATAAAAAGTGGAGAGAGAGAGATTGGGAGGAGACTGCGACATGGATTTGCAGGCGAAGATGAAAGGGAGTGGCTAGCATGACTGTCCACTGTAGAATAACAGTGGTACGGTCAAAGGCTAGCCACTAATCCTTTTGGAGGAAACCGATAACCGGTTTTAATTTGTGACCCCATGTTTCCTTTCTCTTTTTTTTGTTTTGACTCCATGTTTCATTATATATTGAAGTATAAATAGTTAAATACCAGCAACAAGCTCAAATTTAGAGATAAACTCAGAAGAAGGCCCACGAAATCAGTTTTCTTGAATCTGAAGAAAAAAATAAATATCAAAATATAAATAATTACAAGTAAAAAAAATATTATAGCTTACTAAAATAGTCGTTAATGTTATTACAAAAATATATTAAATTTAAAAGATGAAAAAATACTTGAAACATTAGCTTCGCAACTAATAACAAAATCATTGTGCAACGAAATAGCTCATCATTCCTTTTGCTCAAACCAAATTGCTCTTGAAGGACTCTCTGATGACCTAAAATTTAGACAATTGATATCAATTATGCATAAAACAGATGAAGCAAAGAAAATACCAAAATAAGAATAATGAGTTAGTAGAGAATTCCAAAAAAAAAAAGTAGAGAAAAAAATGCATTTGCCATATGAAAAGATGACGCGAAGATGGCGAAAGGTTGATGTCCATTCTAACCATACTTTTGTATCATTCATCCTCGACATTTGTCTCGGGTTTTCTTTATTTGTACAAATAACCGATGAGTTATGGGTTTCCCTTTTTTGCTTTTCGCTTACCTTATGAGTTTTCATATTTCATAGGATGGTTTGATAAATTTACTGATTTCCTTGGCTATTTACTTACCATTCTGCACTTTCAATTCAATTGAGAGTTTTCTTTCCTCTTCTCTAGAAATAGAATGGCACGAAAATGATTACCCATGCATGATCGCCTAGATTAGAACAAACATTTTTGAAAAAAGTAAAGAGAAATGCATGGACATCTTAAGTAAACACAACATATTGTTAAGTACAGAAAGGACGCTAATAGAAATATTAGCGTAACCCAAGTCCCCGAACCTAAATATTTTGTTGCGTAGAAATCGAGATACCACTCCCGACCCTCGATTGGGTTTTCTAGTTGCCGCCCTCCAAGAATGAGGCTAGTGGCAACTTCTATCTTATTCTTAAGTTGTCTAAACCAACTAGACCATATAAATAAACTCGTCATGAGGTATAGGTCTTGATAAGGGCACTGCAATTTAGCATATTCAATGTGGTAGTATCTCAAAGGATAAAGTGATGCCATCATTATGGGTAAAGTATACTATTGGGAGGGCTAGCTTGGTAGAGGTATCTTTAAACATGATATCAACACACGACCTCCTTTCTCGAGGGGTGTCGTCCGCGTGGGTATTGTTGACATATGATTTTTAGTTTACGCATCATTAAAAGGTACAAAATCAAGATTTGAGTCTCTAATCACGACTGAGCCCATTTCTCGATCGAAAATGTGTTTCTTTTTTTCAATTCTTTTTTTTTACATTGTCGTTTTTAAGCAATTTTAAAGTTATTTAAAAAAAATCCAAAAAATCAAACAGTTGAATTTCAGGTTGACTCTTGGTCAACCCTTTGACCAAGAGTCAACCCTTGGTCAAAATTTAAGTTTTTACCTAAAAATATTCCATTTAGCTTTAATTTTACTTTTATCAAATCAATTTCTTAAAATTTCAAACATTTAATAAAAAAATCAACATTTTAGGAAAAGTCAACCAAAAGGTTGACTTTTTGTTAAACCTTTGACAAAAAAATTAGAAAAAATTAAAAATTCACAAATACATTCATTTTAATGTTAATTTGACTTTTGTGTTGAAAATTTCACAAAATTCGATTAAGAACATTAATTTCTAAATTTTTCAGTTTTAGGTTCTAAATCGACCAAATTCGAAATCGATTTTGAGAAATTCTCAATTTGAAGGATTTTATCCTCCTCAATATAAGAAAATCAAGCAATTAAGCTTTAATTGTCCAAATTTGAATTGACCCATCCATGGTTATTGTTTAACTTCATAAATCTAGGTCCAAGCATATTATTAGGAATCTTAAATCATTTCGTAATGCCATTTAAATTGTATGACATTTTTGCACACCGACCTAGAGTTAGATGATTATCCAAATTTTCATTCGCATCCAATCTTAAGTCCCATGTGATGTCTTCATGCCGTTGTGCATTATTTGAATGATTTTGAGGTTTTCAAATGCATGCTTGTGTTTTTTTTTCCTTAATTATTAACATGCACAACTTTAGAGGTCTCAAATTTACGGTACCAAATTGACCTAGTTTAGACTTGAGTCATTCTAGGAAGTTGTAAGGTACACTTGGAGGTTTACAATGTCGCTAATTTCATGCAAATTGCTCATCACTTGGACATGAGATTAAATTCAGACCCTTGTTATAACCCCTGTTATAACCCCTGTTTAAACAGACATTTGACATTTTTGTTCTATTTTTTTATAAGGATTCTGCATTTGGCCTCTTAATGAAACTTATTTGTCAACATGTTGGCTATGTTGTATGAAGATATGGTGATTTTTAGACCCATTTTGATAGGACAAATCTTTATAAAAATGACTAAATTGACAATTTTCTAATATACGGTTGCTTATTGTCTGATTTTTGTAAAATCATGTGTAGCTTGTTTAGGAAAACTTTCTCCACAAAAGTTATTTGCTATCTTGTTATGTATGTTGGGGAATTTTGTCATTGTCAAATTGTCATTAGGTATTGCTCAATTTTGTTATATTTACATGCTTGTTCTGAAATTTCTTGATATGAACTTGTTTGTGATTGTTTAGGTAAACTTCCTGGGTTAATTTGTACATGAACCTAGGTCATTTCATCTTCATGGAAGTTGCTTTAAATACCTCGATATTCATTATTAAATGATTTTCAACGAGTCTTCTTCTCAAACCAAATTTTAAAAAATGCTTTGGTACATATGATGTTTCCCAAAAACGAATTTTAAGATATTCCTTTCCAAAACTTGATTTGGTTTAAGGAAAAGTCATGGTTTGGACCATATTCAAAAGGCCCATGATGCTTGTGAGTGTATTTATATGAGCCGCGAGCTAGTATTGACAATTGAATGTGTTCCATAGCCTAGATATTCTTCAATCCAAAATATTTTCAAAATTATTCTTAAATCTTGATTTGACAATTGTGAACGTCACGATTTGAATTGAATTCAAAATGCCTGCAACGCTTGTGAGTGCATTTATACGAGCCTTAGGCTAGCCTTGGCAATTGAATGCTTTTCATAGTTGAAACATCACTTTGTCTCAAAACTTTTCTTAGATGATTTCGAAAGATGTCTTTGAAACATTAGATGTATCACCCATGCATACAATTACATTGTTCATTTAGAAGTGCTTTCTATCAGTAGAGTTCTGACCATCTTTTGTAATGATCTATTTTTCCTTTCCACAACTCTGTTTTATTCTGGGGAATATGGAGAGGAGAAAACATATTGAAGACCAGATTCATCACAGAAGTTTGCAAAGTCTTGAGATAACATATCCTTTCTTGTTCTAAACTTTTTTGGCAAACTTTGAAAAGTAAGTGAAGGTTTCAGACTTATTTGCTAAAAAGAAAACCCAAGTGAATCGTGAATAATCATTCACAATTACTAAACAATATTTCTTTCCACCAATACTCTGTGTTCTTGTTGGTCCAAAAAAATCTATATGAAGGAGCTGCAAGACACGATTGATAGAAACTTGATTTATTGGTTTAAAAGAACTTCTGACCTATTTTTCCAAAGTATAAGGAGTACACAAATCAGATTTCTGGTAAGCCATTTTGAGAAGACCTCGAACTAGCTTCTTAGAAGAAAGTTTTGCAATCTATTTCATATTCACATGTCCAAGCTTGCGATGCCATAAATAAGCTTCATTTTGAATTGAAATGAGGCACTAAGAACTCTCTGGACTTATGTCCAGAAGATAAATATTGCCATGTCTACGTCTAGTGCAGGATTGACATAAATCTCGACTAACTCCAAAGCAGATATCTTCTTGAAAATTGATTCTGAATCCTGTATCACATAGCTGACTTATGCTCGAGAAGATTATAATTCAAACATTTTACCAAAGAAACATTGTTGATGATCGACTTCCAATCTTCACTGTTCTATGTCCGATAATTTTTCCTTTGCTATTCCCACCAAAATAGATATTTCCTCCTTTTTGTCTTTCAAGTTTTACGAAACAACTTGAATCTCCTATCATATACCTAGAATAGCCACTGTCCAAGTACCATTTGCTTTTTCTTTTAATAATAACCTGCAATCGATGGAAATCTCAAACTTTCTTTGGTACCCAAATTTTCTTGGGTCTAAGAGAGTTAGTTCTAAAAACAACATTTCCCCAATCCTTCTTAACAGGTCTCGAAACCCTAGGATATTCATTCTCAAAATGTTCTGAGCTGTTACACTTTGAACATTTAAGAGCATTTCGGCCAACAAGTTTTACAAAAGCTTTTTGAAAATCATTTTTGTAAAAAGACTTTGGAGGTCTTTATCTGAGTATTTCCTTTACTTTGGGAAAGTCAATCAAAGGAGATGTTTCATAGTTCATACCCAAACCTGATTTGTTAAAATATGGTATTTGAGCTAAAAGAATTATTTCTAACATTTCTGATCCTTTGGAAAACTTTTTAGAAATATCTTAAATCCCCTTTTTCAAATAGTTATTTTCTTTTGAGAGAGAATCAGCATTTTCTTTCAAACTATCAAAATCATTTTTTAGAATCTCAAAATTTTCTCTCCAAGAGTCATCCTGTTGACTGAGCTTTAAATTTTCCTTTTTTAGTTTGAAAATCCTTTTAAAAGAAGATTTGAGATTGAGGCAAATTTCATTTATATACTTAGAGACTTTAATATGAACTTCTGAGTGACCTACCTCAATTTCCTTGTCATAATCTAAATCTGTGTCTGATTTTGTATATGAGTCTGATTCTGAATGAGTCATCAAACAAATATTTGCAAATTCCTCTTCACTTTCCTCACATTTAGTGTCACTCTAGGTTTCTGCTTTAAGAGCTTTCTTATACTTCTCATACTTCCCTTTCTTCTTTTTCAGCAAGGGACAATTTGGCTTGATGTGTCCTTTTTTTCTTGCACTCGAAATATATTACATCTTTGCTTGTTTCAACATCTTCCATTGGTCTCTTCTAGGAATTTTGCATGCTTTGCTTCTTCCAATTCAATCTTCTTCCTTTCCTATTAAGTATTCTGAATCTCTTTATCATAAGGGCTAGCTCATCGTCATCCATATTATCGTTGGTATCTATGTCATAAGAATCAACATCAGTCTTAAGTGCAATTGACTTCTCACCTTTTGGATCATCTTCATCATTGATCTGTTCCACTCCATATGATTGAAGAGTGCCAATTCGTTCATCAACAGAAAGAGGCATGATCCTATGAGTCTCCCTAATTTAAGTCTTCACATGATTCCTATGACAGCCTGGTTTTCTGATTCTGTTTTCGATTGAATGAGTTGGGCTTTTCATCGACGCGCCTATAGTTCTTTTCTCTAAGTTGATCACTCACAAGATAACTAATCTATCAGGTGAAGCCGTTAAGGAATTTAAACACTAGACTTGAGAATTCGACCAGAAATCGACTACTCGACCGTGCTAATCTGCAAGGGTCAATACGACATTGTCAAAATCGATATGATATCGGAGATAGGTCGATTTGATTGAGGTATATAATTAAAGTGTGGGTGATTCCACGTAATTGCAAAATTCTCGTCAAATAGCACTAAATTGATTTTTCTATCATTTTTGTACCATGTGTCCGTATTTGAAACATCGAGATTTTTATGACAACCAAGAGTCGCAAATGAGTTGAGATGTACAATGTGGCTTGAAAATAATTGACCACGGGTCAAATGCCTAAAAAATTCCTAAAAGCTGCCCGATAGGTTAAGTCACGCTAAAATCGCGTCCGATTAAAATCAATCGTGAAATTGAACCCGATTTTAGAAATTGAAAATTATGTCATGTCACGATTTATTTTAGGAACGTTGACTCATCCTCCGAAGATTTTTCTGCAACCCCGAGTTTTTGGCGAACATTCAAAGTTGGGCTATTTTGGACCGGAAAATTTAGAGGGTTGTTTTTGGTTGCATTTTGGCCATCAAGTTGGATTCATTGGTGAGGAAATCATGGATTGGATGTGGGTGCCTTAATTGGAATTTATGGGCACCAAATTGAATTGATTTGAAGAGGATTTGAGTTGAATTGGAAGAGGAATGCACAAATTCGTAGCCTTGGAGGGGTGCAACATTTGGACCACCTTTGGTGGCTTCTTAAGGAAGTTTGATGAAGGAAAATGGGTAGAGGATAGGGCTAAGGATGGCAGGGGCAAGTGATGAGTGTTTGGGATATTTAGTGAAGGCTTTGGAGGCATTTTGGGTTCCCCCTTTAGCTGAGTTCTTCTTCTTCTTCCTTGGCCTTGCTTTCCCCATTCTTGTGGTGATTGAGAGCTCAAAGAACCAAAGAACTAGCCAGCCAAGCCCCCTGCACAATCAATCGCCCTAGTCGCTCGTGCACGCCCGCCGTCTGAGCGCCATTGAGCCCCGCCCGAGTGACGTCCGCTCGCGACGTCCCTGCTCGAGTTGCTGCCTGAGCTCGCCTGGCCGCTCGTCATCTGCGCCCTAGCCGCCACTGTCGCCGTCCAGCCAGCCAAAGCCCTGCCTGGTCCGTCACTGCCGTCCGCCGCTCGCTTGGCTCGTTTCCAGCCAAGTCGGCCGCTCAACCAGCTCATTTCAGTAGCCAAGCAGAACCAAAGCTTCAGCTTCGGGCTGAGCCTTCATGGGCCTTTTCCGGCCCCTTCTAAGTCTCGTCAAATGTTGCTCCAAGCTTGAGTCTCGCCTGCCTTGGCATTGCCGTCGCTGTGAACTGACCAGCCCGCTAATCTGGTGAGTTTACTTGCTAAACTCTACTTAAGGAGTTAATTATGCTTAGTAGGTAATTAGATTAGCTTAAGTATGGTTTAGGTAGTTAGTTTAGATTAATTAGTGATTTAGTTGCTTAATTAAGCTAATTAGGTGGTTAGATTAGACTAGTTAATGGTCAATTATGTTGCTTGATTTATGTAGATAGGTTTATTATTTTTCTAGGCCCGTTTAGGTGGTTAAATTAGTGTTTTAGGCCTAAGTAGATATTTATTGATTTAAATTGCATTTATTTAATTATTTTTGTAAATTATTTAATTATTTAATATTTTCCGAAAATTATATCGGATAGCCCGTAGCAGGAATTTTGTGTTGATTGTAGTGGTGTGCTTAGTTTATACAATTGATTGTTAGATTATACAATTGAGTGATGATTGCAATTTTTGAGTATTTATTTTGAAATTATGAAAGTTTGGTATTTAATTAGAAAATACCGGGTGTCGGGTTTTGACATCGAAAATGTTTTTAAATACTTTATCAAATAGTGGGATTTTAAAAGAATGATATCAATTTTCTGGTTCGATCTGATCGTGTACCCACACACGATTATTTTCATCGGGTGTTTTTAATACAAAGAAAACAGGCCAAATTCATTATCTTAATTGAGGCATGTGAGTGCAAAGCACAATGTCCTTGGCTGGAATTGAATGATCGTGTGATGATTAAGAGAACCCGTCCCCGATGTGCGTCGGGTGGACGATGCCTCTATATGGGATGCCTTAACAATGGATGCCGGATCGCGATAGAGGCCGGACCAAAACTCCTTTGGGAATGCCATCCTCAATGTGTGTCGGGTGGACGTTGCCGTGCTCAAGGGATGAGATGAAGCATGGCTATGTCAGAAGACCAATGTGCGTCGGGTGGATCGTGGATCGTGCCTGTGCGGGCAATAATCAATTGAAACGCGTGATTGATTGAGATAGATGCGCCGGATTATGGGACAAAATTGTGTGGTATGGTATGGGACGTGTCATAACGATTTGGCTCTATAATTGGGACCCTTGTGATTGATTGTGATGTGAGTGAAACGTTCCAATTGATGTGTGCATTTATTATATGCATTGAGTATATGAACTGTGCTGTGTGGTTAGACTATCTCTAGGCGTATTTCTTACCTAATCGGGTGGGTTTAAGGCATGAACTCGCTGAGACATTGTCTCACCTTGTCATTGGTTTAACTTTTCCAGGTCCATAGATGACGGTTCTTCCAGTACATTTTGGTTAGCCTCGAGGGTTTAGTGAGCAAAGCACCTTCTTCCCTATCCTCGGGACTCCCTGGCTCCGTGAGCTCATTGTGTCTACGATCTTGGTTGATGAGGGCCTACCAGAATTTGTACCTCATCAATTTAGAGCGTGGTATTGTCATGGGCCTGATGGAGAACGGGAGGGTCCCCTAGATGGGTTTGACGCACTCGCTGTTAAAGGTGAGGAGATGGTTGGTCCTCTGGACACCGATATCCTTAATGGTGTCATGGAAGACCTAGAACCCCCGGAGGTCCTAGAGGTCTCGATTGAGGAGTCTTGTGCCTAGATGGCTTAGTAAATCTTCTTTTTGGAGTTAGGCTTTTGTTTATAGACTAGCCTTGTATATAAACTCAGTTTGTTTATAAAAGTGTTTTGTGAAAATTTGTATCCTGCTTTTCTATAACATATTTGTGTTGTCTGGGGATTATTGATTTGTTTTCGCATGTGCATTAAAAAGAATGGGTCAGCGATGCGTCTTGGGACGTTGCATTTTTATCGACCATCGAGGGATGTGCACGCGCTCAAGGTTCAGAGTGTGACAATTCCAATCCTTTAAAAGTCCTTGCGGTAGTTTGTTGACCTTCATTGGACCAGAAATTGGTTGACCTTGATACGTCAATCCATTTATAATTTCAGTAAAACGATTGAACATATCACAGATAGACTCTCCAGGCTTCATTCTGAAGGACTCATATTGTCTAAGTAGAATGTTTATTTTTGTCTCCTTAACACAATTAGTCCCCTCATAAGTGACATGAAGCCTATCCCAGACTTCTTTAACTATTTCACAAGAAGAGATTCTGTTATATTTAGTAAGAGACAAAGCATAGTATAAAGAATAAATAGCTTTAGCATCAAAAGCCTGTCTCTTGGTAATTTCTGCTTGAGTGAATTCCTCAGCTTCTTTATCTATCACTTCTTTTCCTTTGTCTGAAGCTAATGTTTCTTTTGGATTGATTCCTTTTTCCATAACATCCCATTCCAGAGGATCTCTAGATCTTAGGAACGCCTTCATTTTATTCTTATGTACATTGTACTCTTTTCCATCGAAATAGGGTGGTCTAGTGTTGCTCTCCTTCAACTTATCATGGAGCCAAAATACTAGTCATAGAAGATCTTTAGTTTAGAAGTAAAAACACTTCAATAAGATAAGCACCGAGGCTCTGATGCCAATTGAAAGAGCTAGTATTATCACCTAGAGGAGGGTGAATAAGTGTAAAAACAGATTAATCAATAAAAGTAATAAAAAATATTTTCTTCAAATAAAGTTTAACTGACATAAGACTTCTGATATAGATTCAGACTCAAATAAGATAATTTAGAATTTAGCATAACTCAGAGAAATATTGCAACAAACAAATCAAAAGAGTTAAGGGAAGAGAAAATTGGACACAGAATTTATAGTGATTCGGCTTAGATCAAGCCTACGTCTACTCTCTCACATTGACAGCCTTCTGGCTAGATTTCACTATAGAATCAAAAGAGAATTACAATGATTTGAGTATAGTTACTCAAAGAAGAGTTTCTCTTTCTCTCACTAAGTCACTTCTTTTGTGTTTTTCTCTCTTAAGTACAATTGTAAGCATTATTGAAGAACAGGCAATTGGAAAGACTTCAAACTTTGGAATTTTAATTCTCACACACACTCAAATGGACCGAATGACCTCCTTAAATGCTCTTCCATGCCTTCTTAACCGTTGGCATTTTCTAGAGGAATTTCTTCCAATCAAGCCGTTGGATAGAATCAATAAAGAAAATCTTGTAGCCGTTTGAAGATTGAGGTAAAAATCCGATTATCCTGGTTGCCCATACAATTAGAATTTAGGTTTCCATAAGTAGATGCTTCCCAAAAAGGAACTTGTCTACAAAATTGATTTTATCAATCCGTGATTGATTTGATCAATATGTTTAGAAAAGGTAATGAGATTATCCGCCAAAAAGCCAAATATATCTTATTCGTACTAAATCCTTGTTGAAGGATCAATAATCATGAGTCTAATTATATCTCCGTTCTTGACTTGGGTTCAGTCTGAATCTTTATCAGAGTGGGAAAGACTTCTAATTTAAAATATACTTTACAGCATTCCACATAAGTCTAGTATTCTTTAAAGTAAGAGTAAGAATAAGAATAAGAATAAGAGAATGAAAGTTTTGTCAACTTCAAAACCTGATAAGAGTTTTCTCAACAAGCTTGTGTAATTTCAGCTGCAAAATCATATGAAAAGTCATGGCTAATAGACTGAAATTGTGGCTCCCAAAAATTATAGCTACTAAACAAAGTGCCTTTGTACGAGGTCTGTAAATTCAAGACAACATCCTTATAGTTCAGGAAGTCCTCCATCAATTGAGAATAAAAAAGAGGAAGAAAAAGTTTTAGGAGATTTTGAAATTGGATATGCTGAAAGCTTATAATAAGGTTGAGTGGGATTTCTTGAGAGAATGCATGCTAAAAATGGGATTCTGTGATAGGTGGGTAACTTTAATCATGCAATGTGTTTCAACGGTTTCCTTTAGTATGAAGATAAATGGGGAACCTACACAATATTTCACACCATCAAGGAGAATTAGATAGGGCGACCCACTTTCCCTTTACCTATTCATACTAATGGCAAATGTCTTATCTTGGATGATGCATAAAGCAATAGAAGATGGAAGCGTCACAGGAATATCTTTAAACAAGTACTACCCTACCCTGTCTCACCTACTTTTCGTTGATGATGCTATATTTTTTCTAGATGGGACTATTAGAGAGTGTCAAAATCTAGTAGCCATTTTAAACTAGTATTGCTTTGTGATGGGCCAAGCCATAAACCTATACAAATCAGAAGTTTGTTTTAGCAGTAATTGCCCTTTAACTTTGAAAAGAAACATGGCTCAAGAGCTTAGAGTACTGCTCATATAGGGAAATATCTTGACATTTCAACTGATTAGGGACATTCAAAGAAAGAGATGTCTGCTTGGATCCTAGCTAAAGTAAATATGAAGTTAGAGGGTTGGAAAGAAAAGCTACTATCCAAAGCATTTAAAGAAACTTTGATAAAAAGTGTAGTACAAATAGAGGTTTGCATTTGAAAAAATGCTAAGTATTGAAAACCAGAAAGGATGAAGGGGGAAGCAATTTTAACAAAACAATGCTTGGTAAGCAAGCTTGGCGTCTATCTCAGTCCCCTTCAACACCTTGGAGCAAGATTCTAAAAGGTGTCTACTTTCTAAATGGAGACTTGTGGAAGGCAAGAAAAGGGCAATGCCCGTTATGGGGATGGCAAAGTATTTTAGTTGGAAGAGAAGCTATAGAATTAAAGGTTAAATGGATGGTGGGTGACAAAAAATCTATCAGAATACAAGAAGACAAATGGCTCACATCGGGAGTGATCAGATGTCTGGCTAATAAAGATGAACCTATGATGGTGGCTGAGCTTATCAATGAAGATTTATGGGGATGGAATGAAAATGAGATACTCAATCTCTTCAAAGATCATGTAGCTAATAAAATCCTTACAATCACAATCTACCCTAGCCCAAAAAGAGACAATCTAGTATGTACTGGCAACAAATTAAGGATGTATACAATGAAGAGCAAATATAATACGGTTTGTTCCTAGACCAAAAAAACAAAACCAAACAGAGCATCAAGTTCTTTCCAGCCTTCTTAAACCCTGTGGACCAAGATTTGGAATTTACCTATCCACCCGAAAATGCAAACTTTTCTCTGGAGCCTATGTCAAGATCCTATACCAACAAAAGAGAATTTGTATAAGAGGAAGGTATTACCTGATCCTATCTGCCCACTCTATTCTATCTACCCAGAAACAACCAAACACTTGTTTTTGCTCTACAATTGGACAAGGAAAATATGGGTAGTGTCACACCCCAATCCTCCGAGCGTGTGCCAATTCCTTGGTAGTCGATTAAATAGCGATGTTCCAGGACGCATCGCCGACTCATTCATTTTAATATGCTTGCGGAAGCGAATAAATAAATCCCCATACAACAACAAGATGGGATAGAAAAGTACGGCCACAATTTTTAAATCAACACATTATTAAAAACCAAAATCTGATTTACAAACATGGGTCAACTCTAGGGTCTAAGTACCAGAAATTGATCTTTAAAAGAACTTCTAAGCCATCCATGCTCCTGACCCTTCCGCCTCAAGCTCTGAGTTCTTCACCCTACGGACCTGAAAATGTTATCTCACAAAGGGGTGAGACGATGTCTCAGCAAGTTCATTACCTAAGACCTGACTAGGAAGGAAATACGCCCCAAGGGCTGCCTAAGCACAAACACGAGTCAGAGGACTCACCTTACCTCAATTCCTTCTTGCAAGTCATAAATTTATAATTTCAACAAATCACTTCAACACACCAAAGCATCAATTTAGATCGAACCATCGATCAATCGAACCAGTCGATTCCATGTCAACAAGACCATCACTCAATCAATCCAGTTAACACTATATATAAAGTCCAATCTCATCAAGGACTGCTCACTCTAAGCTGAATATAGATAGAAAATGCTCGCCAAAAGCTGATACCCACATATACTGCTCACTATAAGCTGATATATCCAAGCCCTCAGGTTGATATAGTATACGGCTAATGCTCACCAAAGTTGTGCAGTACTTAATTGCTCACCAAAGCTGTGCGATACTTAATTGCTCACCAAAGCTGTGCGATACTTAGGGTATAAGTATCAAGCCCGCAGGCTGATACAGTATACCATTCTACTCAACCAATCATTGTATCACTTTTACCATACCCGATAAAAATAATCGTGTGAGGGTACACGGTCGGACTCAGCCAAAAATATAATATCTTTACTTTCAAAACTCCCACCATTTATATAATCGATAAAAATATTTTTGGTGCTATAAACCGACGCCCGGTAATTTTCTAATTAAATATTGAAACTATTAAATTTTGGGATAAATACCCAAAATTGCAAATTACACTCAATTAGTGCAAAATAGCAACCAATTAAATAAACAAATCACATCATTGCAATCAGCATAAAATTCTGGTAACCGATTATCCCGGTCTAATTTCTGGAAAATAAAAATTAATTAAATAATTTTGAAAATTAATTATTAAATACCCAAAAATGCAACTTAAGCCGAAAAAGCCTAATTAAATATCGAAATGGGCCCGGAAAAATTCCGAGACTCGTTAGATAAATATTACGATCTGTCTACTTGCTAATTACACTACTCTATTCACCTAACATGCAATATCGATAAATTAATTCACTAATCTATTCTTACTATCCACCTAATACATACTTAACTTAAACTAATCAACCATTAAACGTCATTAACTTACTAAGCAGGGATTAGTGAGTTAAACTCACTGGATTAACGGGAAAACCGGTTCACGGTGACGGCGACGCGACGGCGGCTGATAAACTCCAAAGCGGCGATGCCAACGGGAGCCCGGACTGGGCCGAAATCGGCCACACCAGCTCGCGGTTGGGTTGGTCTTGCGGCTCCAGTTCTGTGGAGGTGGAATTGGCAGCCAAACGAGCGTGGTTTGGAGGTGGCTTCAACGGCCGCGAGTGGTGGTGCGGGACCATGGTAATGAGGGTGGTGCGACGGCACTGTAGGGGGAGCTGGCGCGAAGAACCTCAGTCAACAGACCAGTCGAAGGAAAGATGATGAGCTGACTTTAGTGTGGAATACACAAGGCGGTGCAGGCAGCGTTGATTCGGTGGGGGAAGCAGCAGGCGTCACTACTGAGGAAGAAGAAACTGATGGGCCCTTGATTGGAGGAGTTTGATCGTGGTAGCTGCAAGGAGGTCGGTGGGGATGGCTACACGTAGAACAGAGAAGATGGCCAGCTTCGAAGGAGGAAAACAGAAAGCAAAAGCAGAAGTTCATGGAATTGGGGGCAGCTGGATTGAAAAGAAAAAAGAGAAAAGGAATAAAGGGATAATGGAGGGGGATGTCAGCCAAGAGGGGGGAGGGGATATCCAAGAGAGAGAGAGAGGATAAGAATGAATTAAAAGTCAAAGAAGAAAAGCAAAAGGAGACCAAACTTGCAGGGGACAGTCGGCTGGGGGGAAAGACACGCGAGAGAGAGAGGGAAATGGAGAGAGAGAAACGTGCGAATTGGAGGGGGGTCCGGTGAAGGGGAGGAAGAAAAATAATTAAAATGCAATTATTTTTAGCTCAACTTCACGCAACATTATCAATTGGTCATCTAAGGCCAATTTCCACGCCAACTTGTCTCAATTGAAGTCCAAATAAAGATTAAAATAGAGTTTGAGACACTTGGAGTGCCATAACTTGGCACGGATGGACACTTAAGTGCCATAACTTCGGAAAGGTACACTTAAGTGCCAGTTTTGGAGTAAAGTGGAACACTTAAGTGCCACTCCGGCCAAAATCCAACCAAATGGCTGACGTGGTAATTTTCCGAAAAGTTGGATGCAAAATGGCGTCGTTTTATATGCTGGCGTGGCGAGAAAATGCAAAAACGACATTGTTTTGTGTCTGATGTGTGAATAATTAATATAACATTAATTTAATTTAATTTAAACTTAATTTTATTTAAAATATTCTAAAAATAAAAAAACTTAAAATTAAAAAAAAAAAATTAAAAAACTTAAAATTAAAAAACTTAAAATTTAAAAACTTAAAATTAAAAAATTAAAATTTTAAAAATTAAAATTTTAAAAAATTAAAATTCAAAAAACTTAAAATTCAAAAAAATTAAAATTTAAAAAACTTAAAATTATAAAAACTTAATTTTAAAATTAAAAAATCTTCCATTTTTAAATTTTATTTTTTTAAATTTTAAGTTTTTAAAATTTTAATTCTTTTAATTTTAATTCTTTTAAATTTCAAGTTTTTAAAATTTTAATTTTTTTTAAATTTTAAGTTTCTTTGATTTTAATTTTTTTAAATTTTAATTTTTTTAAATTTTGATTTTTTTAATTTTAAGTTTTTTAAATTTTAAGTTTTTTAAATTTTAAGTATTTTGATTTTAAGTTTTTAAATTTTAATTTATTTAAATTTTAAGTTTTTTAGATTTTAATTTTTAAAATTTTAAGTTTTTTAAATTTTAATTTTTTTTTAGTTTTAAGTTTTTTATTTTTTAGAATATTTTAAATAAAATTAAGTTTAAATTAAATTTAATTAATTTTATATTAATTATTTATGCATCAAACACAAAACGACGTCGTTTTTGCATTTTCTCGCCACATCAGCGTGCAAAATGACGCCGTTTTGCACCCAACTCATCGGAAAATTGCCATGTCAGCCATTTGGCCGGAGTGGCACTTAAGTGTTCCACTTTACTCCGAAATTGGCACTTAAGTGTACATTTCCGAAGTTATGGCACTTAAGTGTTCTTCCGTGCCAAGTTATGGCACTTGGGCTGTTCTTCTGCCAATTAAAATATGACCGTCCCTCGGGCCTACGAATTTCCCTCAATTTCGAATTCTATTTTCTTTTTCCCAGAATCCAATTTCTTAACAAATCTCTCCGATTGATGTCCAATTTTGTTGAAGAAAAAGCCCACACAATTTTCTTTCACCAAGTAGCTCACACAGGAGGCCAAAAATCCCTTTGAATGGGCCCATTCGAATTTATGTTCGTTTTCCGAATCGTTCGAATCGATTTTTCGTAAAAATCTTGAATTCGTCAAAAATTCCTTGAAAGATGAGTCGACATTCCTAAAATATATCGTGACATAACAGAATTTTCAATTTCTGAAATCGGGTTCAAATTCACACTTAATTTCAACCAGATGCGATTTTAGTGTGACCTAACCTACCGAGTAGCTTTTAGGAATTTTTGGTCCAATTGACTTGTGGTCGATTTTCTTCGAGCCACACGTACCTCTTCGACACATTAGCGACTCTCGGTTGTTGTAAAAACCTCAAGATTTCAAATACAGACACAGGGCGCCAAAATAACAAAAAAATCAGTCTAGTGCCGATCAACGAGAATTTTGTAAATTAGTGGGATCACCCACGTTTAGCTACACATCTCAATCAAACCGACCTATCTCTTATCTCTGATCGATTTTTTTAACTGTGTCATAATGACCATTGCAGACTAGCACGGTTGAGTAGTTGATTACTAGTCGAATTCTCAAGTCTATTGTGTTTATATTCATTAACGGCTTCACCTGATAGGCTAGTTATCTCGTGAGTGGCCATCTCAAAGAAAAACACTATAGTCGCGTTGATGAAAGGCCCGACTCATTCACTTGAAAACATAATTGAATTTTCAAGATGTCACAGATAGACCCTAGTCAATTTCAACCGGAATTCTTGCACTATAACAAGGTTCAACATGTGGCTAACGAAAGTTTTTTAATGAAGAACAGACCTAGCCAAGAACGAGATGGTCGCTATCGTGCTTTTGGCAATATGGAAGTCGCACAATGTCTTTATATTCCGAGCCAAGCCACTAGATCCGCGATCCCTCTTAGATACAACACAAGCACAAGTGAAGAGCTTCAGCAAATGGTAGAAATAGAACGGAGTGAAAAAACCCACAGATTGAAACTTACTGTTCAGTGGACGCCACTAGAGAGAGGAGGGTTGAAGTTAAACGTCAATTGCTCATGGGTACATGGTAAATTCTTGAGCTCAACAACTGGAATCCCGTGCGGGAGGTTCGAACATCTTCTTCCTTACAAACAGAAGCCCTAGCTCTGCCGCACGGGCTACTATACGTGAGACAAAAAAATGAGATGCACATGGGAACAGAGCTTTTTCAAAGAGAGAAGTGGGAATGGGGGAGTGACAGCTTGACTTTGGTGGATAGCATCTTGGGCAGGGCTAAATACCCGTGGGATTTGAAGGATATATTGGATCAATGTAGAGAGATTTTAGCCCAAGCAGAATCAACGAAGCTAGCCCACTACCCAAGGGAGGCTAACCAAGTTATGGATTGGCTCACCAAAACCCATCGAACCAAACCTCTCCCCCTAAATTGGGTGTCATTCTTGCCCTTACCCCTTTTGGAAATTTTATGCTTGGAAAGTTATCTTTAGTTTTCTTGTAATTCTCATATTTATGAATGAATGAGAGCACCATCTTCAACCAAAAAAAAAAAAAAAAAAAAAAAAAAAAAAAAAAACCAAAACCTAACTAGTTTCACAAGTGAAGAAATGTACAATCTAGTGGGTCAGTCAACAAACACTTCATCATTTAGTCTAGACAAGAGAAGTAGTATTGAGCCTTATAGAAGCACAATAACGTACAAATGCTCAAAATTACAGTGGATCAATGTATAATTTAGCTTCAAATAGTAACAAAAACTTAGAAGAATCATAAGAAGTATGATGGATGACATGTGTGGGGTCTTCTTTTGAATGCATACGACCCAATTTGAGCAATTAAGAGCTTATTCTCCAAATACATAGACTTTTGCTTACGGTTCATAAAAAATCATGGTGTAAGGTCATACAATCTCACTGTGAGACCATCCATGAAGAAAGATTTCACTTATGCCGCCATTCACCGAGGGTACAATTCGGTAATTGACATGCCATTGATGGATGAAGGCATAGTCCTATTAGCAGATTCAACCGATTCAAGCTCTCTCATTGGGATGCTCAATCCCTGCGATCTACTTTGGATGAAGAAGGCTGGATGTCGAGGTGATGGTAAAGTAACGCAATTACTACTGAGCATGAGAACTATAATTGTCATGGTGGGTCTTATAGCCGGATCTTCCTGTATGCATAGTAAGCAAATGTGCAGGCATCGAAGCACTTGATCTCTTGAACATGAATCCACGATAGCTGGGTCCACCACTTCCAAGGCCAGGCCTTCTCTCCATTGATTCCACACCTACAAGAATAAGTTTGGAAAATCTTCAGAGAATCGTGGCATTAATTCAATGACTCATCATGCAAGACATCTGAATCTAATAAAGAACCATATATGACCAAGGAACATAAATAATCATAAGTGTTTTATAGGCTAAAAGGACATAGTTTTCGCAAAGGAAGTTCTATTTCACGTGACCAAAGTTACAGAAGGGGCAGTGTCTTGTAGTAGCACAATGAAACTTACATAACTAGCAAGATATTCACCCCCTTTTAGTTGGCGGTAGATTTTATTTTTCTTTCCACAAATGATCTCCAGAAGTAGTACCCCAAAACTATAAACATCGGATTTCACTGAGATCTCTCCATGCATTGCATATTCTGGAGACATGTAACCACTGCAAAAACGAACATTAGCCACATGTATATTACAAATTTAGATTCAAATCACGTAGCATCCTTGAATAGATAAAAGGAGAAAGTCCAACTTCTAATCACTAAGTCATCTATTCAAAAACTAAGACTTACAAAGTCCCCACAATTTTATTTGTGTTAGCCTGAGTTTGATCACCTCCAAAAATTCTTGCCATGCCAAAATCTGAAATCTTCGGGTTTATTTCACTGTCTAACAAGATATTGCTACATTTTAGGTCACGATGGATGATTCGGAGACGAGAATCTTCATGCAGATAGAGCATCCCTCGAGCGATCCCAGAGACTATTTTATAACGTAGAGGCCAATCCAATTGTCCCCTTTTTTGGGGATCTGTATCATTGCACCAAAATTCATTAATGTGCTAGCATGTGACATTAACTCAAAAACTCAAAGCGAATCTCATCACACAATACCAAAATGTATTTATTCTCATTCATCAAAGATATTTCAAGAAAAACCTATAATCAATTAAAAAAGTTAAAAACTCAAGGTTTCCACAAGTAGTGAAAGCTTAGACATTTGATTTCAAGCAAATGGTACGTTTTGCAAATAAGAAGGTTAAACTGCAACATACCAAATAAGAAGTAATCAAGGCTTTTATTTGGCACAAACTCGTACACGAGTAACTTTTCGTCTCCCTCCAAGCAAAATCCAAGCAGTCTCACAAGGTTTCGATGTTGAAGCTTGGCAAGCAATAGAACTTCATTCTTAAGTTCTTCATCACCCTGTCTTGAGCTTTGAGATAGCCTCTTCACAGCAATTTGTTGTCCATTAGGAAGTATACCCTATAGGGTTTTGTATGTATCGTTTAATTCCTTATCACAACTACTTAGAAGCTAACATAAAAAAGCTTTACATGTTTCTTTTTCTTTAACATCATTATGTCCAATTCAATTCATATGTAAAGCAATATGGATTATTTCTAGCTAATATGTAACATCTACCTGGAAAACTTCACCAAATCCACCTTCACCCAACTTGTTTTCAGGAGAGAAATCATTTGTCGCGGCTTGTATTGTAGCCAAGTCAAATTGCAAGGACTCCATGGTAGTAAGTTCATTTGCACCTACATTACCGAACAAATCAATTTGATTATCAAATTACATCAACAATGGCTCTTAGTGGCACTTGTAGGGTTGCTAGTGCTTGGGAAATTATTATAATGAAGAGCACAAGATTAGACTGGCATGGTTGTGTCCCCTTAACCCAAAGCAATCTTTCTTCTCTTGATTAGTCATGGAAGGAAAAAAAAAACAATATCATCAATACTATAGAAAACAAAGTAATGAGATGAATCTCGTATAATGATTACTTCTTCATGCTGAAGGTAGTGTTAGGTCTGTTAAATGTGGTGCAGATGCTACTCATGCTTGTAGTGAGTTGCTATAGGTTAGGATCATTTTAAGGCCTCATTATCTTGTTGGTCATGTCGAATCTATTTCCCTCTAGCGTGACTCATGGCATCCCAAAAAGAGTAGTTTAAGACTTTGCTCTTCTTTGAAGTGCAAAAGCAGCTAATTTAAGGCCCAATGCAGTCTGAAGACTCGGTATCAATCCAGGTAGCTGTTAGTGTTTTAATTTGTCCAAATTCTCCTTTGGAAGACCAAGATACTTGTACTTCTTCACCTAGTGACATTCTTACCTTAGCTTCAACTTGAAAGATTGTAAGTAAAAGAGGCACAAGAGTTTAATAGTATCTGTTGATTTGGTTTTCACCTAATTTGCTAATGTTTGGATTCATATTATGGTTGCCCATACAAGATAAGCCGCTTATATTTCTAGGGAGATAGTCTTCCAATCATGGCAAAACTCTCTATTTTCTGTGTCATGAATAGTCTTCCAATCATGGCAAAACTCTCTATTTTCTGTGTCATGAAAGCATTGAGATTAGATCCGATTTATTCTTTGGATGTAGTTTCTCTAAGCAAATCCCAAGAGTTTGGTAAATTTTTTGTGGAATGGTTACAACTATTTCATCAAGAAGGCCAAAAATGAGCTGTTACATTCCCAAACTCTTCCTTCTGCTAATGGCATTACATATGCTTGTACGTAGTTTTGAATGTTTTTTTTTTTTTGGCCAAAATTAGTTCTAAAGGTTGAAAGAGCATAAAGAATCGGATCTTTCCATTATTTAATATTATCTTTGACTTTATTGATGAGTGTTTTATGGTAGTGGTTGTTATATAAAGAGGTGATTAGTTCTAGGGTGAGTTCCCAATCTAGCATTAGAAACCAAATTGGTCAATTTCAAACTGGCTTGTTCCACCAGCTAATTTCTATATTTTGGTTAAAAATTATATTTATTATAATAAAATGTAAAAGTTGCATTATTTTATTTTGGTCAAGTGGGTTATGTGATTATTTGTCCATACTGAAGACATGGTTCTAATCTTGTTGAGTGCAAAAGTTTTTTTCTTTTTTTTTTCAATAGAGGCTAAATCGTTTTGGAACCAATTTAGCTCAAAAACTAGCCTGATTGGGTGATTAGGTTGGAATTGAACCAAGCAAGCTGGTTCTGGCCAGTTCCCAAGTCGAAATGGGCCCGATTCTCACCGCAAGTTGTATAGCAGCAATTAGGAGTTTCTGAGATATATGCCTGCTGTGGGACATCTTGTACTAAAGTCAATATAGGGTTGTAGTGGCCCTAGTCCTCCACTCTTTTTGGTGAATGAACAGGTTTAACTTACCCATCAGAAAAAGGAATTCAAGAAATCCTATTTCATTGCAGATGGAGTTCAAGTCGCGAATAAATTTAAACGGATGTAACCCAGCTCTATCGTTTCATTGACCAAAAACATTCTATGGATTTAGATTTCTACGCATGGTTTTCTTTATCACATCTTGAAAATGAAGAATTTCGAATTGCCCCAACCTAATTTACATATTTGATGTTGATCCCTCTATTAGTAAATTACATTTACTTTCATGATTTTGCATAAAACTTCCATTTCTCGCATATTTGCCAAATTTACGGGAAAAAGGAAACGATTTTTTTTAGTAAACCAAATTATATACACAAAAAAGCCACAGTATACTCGGATAGAGTACTTCAATTTTGAACTCGTTTCATGTCTTTTCTGAAATCAATTATTGTTGTAACATGTCTGGAATTTTTTCACATGATTAATTATATTTCATGTTCATAGAGATGAAATAGTATTCTTGTAATTTCTTATTTGATAACGTGAATTAGTAAGCAATCAAATTACTAGATTCAATATTTCTACAAAATCTTTATATATTCCTACTAACTTATGAAGTTTTTCTTATAAATATAATTGATGAAAAATCATGATAGCCTCATTTTACGATTTTATTACAAGGACACAAAACTTTTTTGAGGTACATATAATGAAACATCTATATGTACCCGTGCATATCCTGAAGCTTGTAACTTTAGTTTCGTATATTACTAACAAAAGTTGATAGAGGTTTTTCAATCAATTGTTTATGATATCAAATGTACGTTGGCTTTTCGTAATAATTTTAGGGTACCATATGCACCGCAATTAACAGTCCTAATGGTACCTTATTATATTTGATTCCTTATGAACAATAAAGAAGTTTCATAATATGCTCAATTATATGACATTAAGTAGTTTGCGAAATATAAAGGAAAAATAGTCAATTTACCGCTTTTATCATTGACGACTTCATACGTCTTCTTTCCTTTTCTTCGAAGGAAGCCCCGAGTGAGAAAAAGTACCATAACAGCTCCAACAGAAATGCTAATGCCGATAGTTATCACGGCTGATTTGTTGCTTTTTCCTGCACATGTACCATTACGTGAATTGAAGCCTGAATTTTGATTTACTTGTTTGCTTCTCATCAAAGCATTGCCATGGAATTATGAAGGCTTAACTTAATTTTGATACGATATTTCAATTTAGCAAACTATGATTCGTGGCAAAAAAATTATAAAAGAAACTGTAAATGCTTCTCCCAGTATTCGAGGGTAATTTCTAAAAAGGGTGTGGTTTTTTCCAATGACTAAATCCATTCCTATCTTCATTAAAGAGATAAAATTTCTCTTAATCCTTAAATAGAAATTTAAAGTGGTGGATCCCCAGTTTATTCACAAATTTTCTTTGTTTTTTCTTTCCTTATTTCTATGTAGAAACTAGGAAGTGAATCTGACCTTGTATTACGAAGTAAATTTTAGGCTCATATCACATGCTTCCATCTTTTAGTTTTCCATAAGGGGTACTACCATGAAAAAATCCGAAATAACTTGGCCAAAATTAACTTTTTATTAACGCAGTCAACTGTTTTTAAATATTTATTTTTGTTGTGCATATAATCATTAAACGTTTTCCTGTTGGTTGTCCGTTATACACATATAATGAGTTGACCGGATGAAGAAAAAAAGAAGCCCTCATTAAACATATGATTAAATAATTATAATTACATCTCCCAATATTAAAATCCAATGATGATATTTTTATTAAATCAAACCATTGCATAAATTAAGAAAGGGTTTTAAAATGAAAGTTCAATATTAGTCATTTTATATTGATAAAAGTTAATAACATTCATGATAATTACAAAAAAAAATAACAAGGTGTCTCAACAAGGAATTTTTTTATGTCGCTGTTTTTAGTGTACTTTTTGGATATTCCTATATCTTTTTGCGTACTCTACATAAAAGTATTTCATCAATGGTAAAATAAAATTGCTAATACTTTGATATCTTAATCAGAGACTTCATATTGTTTCAGACAAATCAAATAATAAATAACATATGCACCACAAAAGTGAGTGTTTGGGGATAAAAGTGACAAAGAATGGGTAGGTTGCTATAAGAGTAACGATGAAGAAGAGGCTTTTTTTTTTAAGCAATAAGATTAAATATGCAAGAAATCCACAATGAAAAGTAAATAAATCGAAGAAACCTACAAAAATGAATGGATTTAGTCATATACAGGATGGATAAAGCCTAACCCTTTCCAGACTGAGCGAGACTTCCAATCACCCACCAGTTAGTTTCATTGGATTTTTTTCCCTTTCTAAAAGGATTTTCCGAACATAAAATTAAGGCCAAGTGTATAGTGCCATTAACAAACCAAGGTAACAAGACACACGATCCAACGGTCGACTGCTGTCGGCAACTTTTCCGTGCACAAGGCCATGGGAGGATAGCCTCGGCTTAAAGTCTATTGTATTTTTAACTTATGTTTCAAAAGTTAAAAGACTCGTCCCTTCTCCGTCCGTCAGAAAAGCAAGAACCTTGGACAAGCGGAACAAACCATAGATTGACCCGAAAGCAGTAAAACGGGGAGGGACCTTGGGTCGACATTTTAACGAGCAAGGAGCTGTTTTTTGTGAAAATGGAACGAGGGCAATTTGGCTAATAGAAGTGCTTTTTTTTTTTTTAATCCTTTTGGAATGAGAACTCCAATTATAATAGTACAAAGGATAACCATTCTGTTCTAGAAATCAATTTTTATTTTAAAATTATTTCTAGAGTAAAAAAAATTCAAAAATAAAAAATAAAATTGGGTTACCAAATAATTTTATGTTTGAAATCTATTTTTGAAAATAGAAAAAAAAAATAGAGCAATGGAATAATTATACTGGGCGTTAACCGATTTGTTTTGTGGCGTTAAGGAAGAGGAAGAGAGAGGCAAAAGAGAAGTTCCATACACCTTCGGGAGGAGGAGGAGGAGGAGCAGGAGCAGCAGCAGGAGGAGGATGAGGAGGAGGAGGAGGAGGGCCCCGAGCGGGGACCTCATTATACATGGGGTAAATGTCGAACCTCAGGTTGCAGCTCGGGGTGAATATCCTCCCTCCTGGCCTCTCCGGGGAAACAAGCGGAATCACTGATCGGAGGCACTTGTTGCAGTCCCCCGGCTTCAAGTCCGGCGTACACTGCGCCCTCATGGACACCATCTCAGACGTGGTCCAGGCTTCCCCACCTCCGAGTCTCGTGCCCGAAGTCTTCCAGGCCAACTTCTCGATGGCGTCACCGAGTACTTGCGAGAACTTGGCTCGGTTAGAGATTTTCCCGTTACTGTACGTCGTTAAAACAGGCCCTTCCTCGACCGAGAAGGCAGGCTCTTCTTCCATGACTTTGAAGACGGACTCGTTAGAGTACCGTAACATGCACTCATCGTACCAGATCACAGAGACTCGCTGGTTGGGGCATTTCTGGAGGATATCCCGTTTTCCAGTGGTGACGCATTCACTGCATGTGGCGGGGCTAACGTCGCGGTGACAGAGGAAGAGTCCGTAGGCCTGGTCAGGAGGGTTTTGGCCAGCGGTGGCGTTGGCAAAGCCATCGGTGTTGCTGGTGGCGTTGGAGGAGAGGTAAAAGAGGAGGGTGTCGAGATTGGATCGGTAGGTGGAGTTGGGAGTGAAGAGGGCGGTGTTTGAGCAATTATGATGTAGATATTTGGCTGTAGCTTCAGTAATGAAAATTCTGATGATGAAGAAGGAGAGAGATAGGGAGACGGCGAAGGAAGACTTCATGGTTGGATTGATGATTGTATTGGCCTAGCGAGATCGGCCCGGAATTATAGGAACAATGATGTTTGAAATGTCGTCTCGTAAATTTGGTTCCTTGCAACTTGCGCGACACGACTCCATTGAAAAGTCTCGAAGAACTTTATGATGGATGTGTAGTTTCTGGACCAATGATATTTGAATTGTCGTCCATCGAAAAGTTCCACGTGCTTGTACGACATTATTCCATCGAAAAGTCTTGTACAACTTCACGATGGGTGTGTAGTTGCTGGACCCCTCGTATTCGACAAATTAATTAACTAAATAGACAGCAACAGTCTGAGATGATATGTGGTGCACTCCTTACTAAAATCCCGGCCGTTGCTCAGTCAATTGCGACGGCCCGGTTCAGTTTGATTTAGTCAGTTCCTGAATGAGAAATCAAAGATCACCCTTTGAAAACCCAGCTAATTGAGATTGACCTTTGAAGACTGTAGATGGACTTTCTGGCGATTACCAAACCATGGAGGACCAAGGTGGGATTTTGGTGATGCTAGCACCACTCTGTGGAAGGAATGGTATCCCGCGCCATTTAAGCCGCCATCGTTGGCCTAGTTTGTTGATTAGGAAACGCGCTTTCACGTGGACCATTCCCAGTTTAGGGAAAAGTCCACCAATGAAAGTTGAAGATCTCGCAATGGTCTTCTTCCTTTATTGTTCTCATCTACTTCAGTCTCTATCAACCGCTTTGTTTTTTGCTCCATGCACTACCAAAATCCAACCATGACCTCCACAGAGGACGAACCATACATCTCATCTTCAACAATGGAGCTGAAGCAGCCAGCATCCACCATGTCTGCACATCCTCCTTCAATCCCTCCTTTTCTTCTTCGTCTTCCTTCTGTCCTTCTCTGTCTTCTCATCCTAACGTTCGACCTCTCAAACGCTCAATTCTGCTACGACACGGGCAACTTCACGGCCGCCAGCACCTACGCCAAGAACCGTGAGCTTGTCCTCTCTTCTCTCCCTAGCGATGTGACTTCGAAGGGCGGGTTCTACTCTGGGAACGTAGGGAACGGCTCGGACGTTGTTTACGTGCTCAGTTTCTGCAGAGGCGACTCTTCAAATGACAGTTGCTTCAAGTGCATAAACTCTACTGCTGAAGATTTGAGGATCAAGTGTCCAAACCAAAAAGCTGCGGTCACCTGGGGGACAGAAGATCCTCCTTGCATCATCCGTTACGCTGATGTTCCGATGTACGGCGTGAAGCAGACATATCCGACGCAAAGGTTTTATAACACCGGCAACATCTCGATGGATCAGGATCAGTTCGATCCGATATGGAGGAACTTCACAGAGGAGCTGGCAACAAGGGCTTCGATGGGCACGTCAAAGCTCAAGTTCGCCACAGGGAGAACGGTGTTGCCGAACTTCATGACCATGTTCGCACTGTTGCAGTGCAGCCCTGATTTGAATCAGACTGATTGCCAGAGTTGCTTGCGGGAATGCATATATGATTATCAAGATTGTTGCCGTGGAAAACAAGGTGGGCCTGTTCAAAAGCCGAGCTGCATTTTCCGATGGGACTTGTACCGTTTTTTCGACTCCGATCCCATCAATCTGCCGCTATCTCCACCGCCACCAACTGCAGTCGCCCAGGCTGACCCTCCTGCTCCTCCACCTGCAAATGCCCCAGTCACCAATGGTTGGTTCAATTTCAAGGTTACTGCTGATTTTTATTCATGAATCACAACTCTCATTCAAGGTCTGCGCCTTCTATGTGGCATAAAGTTTTATCCACTACACATGAAATTGCCTATCCATGTATCAATCAATGGGGATTAGTCGAGCTGAATGTTTGGATGTCATGCTATCTAAAGAATCATTTTTAATCTGAAATGCTAACAATCATGAATTTCGATTTCAAATTGGATTAAACGCATTGCTTGATGTTGGCAGGTAATATCTCGAAGTCACTACGCGTTGTGGTTGCTGTGGTAGGTTCAGCAGCTCTCTTTGTGGTGGCTATTGTCTCCGTTTGTTGCTTGATTAGAAGGAGAAGAAGTAATCCATTAATGGTCTCATCTGGTTAGTGGGTTTATTAATAGTTTTGTGTTATTCATTTTAGTTCTGTTTGACTGACTTCTTATCAAGCTTAGCATAAGGATTAAGTAGTGTGGGAAGGAGAACTGCGTGATTTTGATTTTATTCGCCTTCTGAGAGATGGTGCGGAATCTAAAACCAATCCTACATTTTTGTTAAATAATTACGAAAACCCAAATGGCATGTTAAGAACAATAAAATGTTAACTTTTTTTTTTTCTGATCGGATTCTGGAGGTCTCATATTGATTGCTCTGCATTTCTTCAGCAAAAGACGAGGTCAAAACTGCTGAAAGCTTACAGTTCAAAATTAGCGAGATCAGGGCCGCCACAAATTCCTTTGCAGAAGGCAATAAGCTTGGAGAAGGGGGATTCGGGAAAGTGTATCGGGTATAAGAAGTGGGCTATATCTTTCTCTTTTTCTTAAAAATTTTTTAATGATAAAGTTTCTAATTTTGTCTCTCTAGCTATAAGAATGACTTTGGTCAGCGCTTACTTGTTATCATTAAAGGTGTCCACGGCACTCTTGTGTGGACGACATAAACAAACATTGAATATCGCTTAAAAGTTCAGGAACTCATTAACCTAAATTAACAAATAAAGGAAATGACGTGAAGAGTTCATGAGACCTTGTCACCATTAACAATTTTTTTCAGGGTATGCTTCCCAACGGGCAAGAAATAGCTGTGAAGAGGCTATCACAGAGCTCAGGGCAAGGCCTCCAAGAATTTAAGAATGAGATTGTGTTGGTCGCGAAGCTTCAACACCGGAATTTAGTGAGACTGTTTGGATTTTGCTTCGAAGAAGGGGAAAAGCTACTGGTATACGAGCTTATGCCCAACAAAAGTCTTGACTACTTCGTGTTCGGTTAGTTCCACTTCACTGGCTTTATGCTCAGCTCTTAAGTTAATGTCCGATATAGATGATTGAGCGAATACTTGTTTACTATATCTTATATGACATTTCGAATCTAACTCCTAGACTTCCTAGAATATACTTACTCTCGTTCACATCCTTAAATCGCTACTTAGACCATGAGAAAAGCAAACAACTGGACTGGCCAAGACGTTACAACATACTATCAGGCATCGCTCGAGGGATGCTCTATCTTCATGAAGATTCTCGGCTTCGAATCATTCACCGTGATTTAAAAGCTAGCAACATCTTGCTGGACAACAATATGAACCCAAAGATTTCTGATTTTGGCATGGCAAGGATTTTCGGAGTTGATCAAACTAACGCAAACACTAGAAGAATCGTAGGAACCTAGTAAGTTTTGCATTTTTCCAAGTTTACTACTAGGTTCTTCTGGTTAAGAATTGATAAGGGTATTAGTATAGATGACTGGTATCGGTACATTTATGGTTTTGGTGGTGGTTTTCAGCGGTTACATGTCCCCAGAATATGCGATGCATGGGCAATTCTCTCAAAAGTCCGATGTTTACAGCTTCGGTGTCCTCCTCCTCGAGATCATTTGCGGCAAGAGGAATGACTACTACTACCAATCTGATGGAGGTGAAGCTCTCGCAAGCTATGTAAGTTTTTTTTTTTTTTTAATGATTTAATTGTTTTGTGCTCACAAGCAACGATATTGTTCTGTGGTTCACTTGTTGTGTCCAATTGAACTGCTCTAGGCTTGGAAACATTGGAGAGACAATGTGCCTTGGGAAATCTTGGACCCGGTATTGGGAGAATCTTATTCCAGAAGCCAAGTCCTAAGATGCATACACATTGGCTTTCTATGTGTTCAGGAAGATCCGGCTAATAGACCAACCATGGCAAGCATAGTTCTTGCGCTGAGCAGCCAAACTATTAGTCTGCCAGTGCCACGAGAACCTGCCTTTTTCCTCCGATGCTGGACGGAACCACCAAAGAACATCATAGCAAATGACCAAGGACATGATCAAAATACCAGCGGCTCCACACCTTTGTCGGTCAATGGAGTGTCGATCACTGAACTCTCCCCTCGATGAAGCACATGAACATCTATTCATGACATGATTTCAGCTGCTTCTCAAGCTAATTATGTGGATGTTGCGTCCAGAAGTACTATTTAGTTTTACATGAACTGTTTCATGAGTGCGGTTGTAGTCACTAATAAACTGGTAGTAAAGCGGTTGTTTCCTTTTCTCTTTGTATCATGAACTTTTGTCTCTTAGAAAAAAATTTTAAGTCATGATAAGATATTTATGCTCTCTTTCTCCAACTCTTTTGCCCTTTTCTTATTCTCGAGTTCGCACCAGATTCATTTCTGGTACGAACTTGGAAGTTCAAATTTGTTGCTTGCATTTCGCTGATGGTTAGTGTATCGACTGGAGAGATTTGTGCATTAAACCATTTGAGCTTCATACATTTCTTCTAGCTACCACCCCTTGCCCAATGTTGCCCCCGCCACGCTGAAGCACCATCTTTGGCATTGGCATAATTTCTTGATTACAAAACGCGCTTTTGACTTGAACCAAGCCCTGTGTTGGGAAAAAAGTCAACAACTAAATTTGAAGATCTTGTGATGGCCTTCTGCCTTTATGGTCCCCATTTACTTCAATCTCTATCATCCACTTTTTCTCTCCAGGCATTACAGCCATCCAACCATGACCTCCATAGTGAACGACTACGTCTCATCTTCAACAACGGAGCTGAAGCAGCCTGCAACCACCATGTCTGGACAGCCTCCTTCATTCCCTCCCTTTTTTCTTCGTCTTCCTACTGTCCTTCTCTGTCTTCACATCCTAGCATTCGACCTATCCAATGCTGAACACTGCTACGACACGGGCAACTTCACTGCTGCCACAAGCTCGCGGCAGATACTCCAACTCCAAGAACGACGAGCTTGTCCTCTCTTCTCTCCCTTGCGTCATGGCTTCAAATGGCGGGTTCTACACTGGGAATGTCGGGAATGGGTCAAACATCGTTTACATGCTCAGTTTCTGCAGAGGCGACTCTTCAAACGACACTTGCATCTGGTGCATAAGCGCTACTGCTGTAGATTTGATAATCAAGTGTCCGAACCAGAAAGCTGCATACTCAAAGGGGACATATAATCCTCCTTGCTTCATCCGTTACTCCGATAGTCCAATGTACAGCATGAAGAAAACGTTTCTGACATTAAAGTTTTATCGCACCAGCCACATCCTGATGGATCAGGATCAGTTCGATTGGATATGGAGGAACTTGACGGAGAAACTGGCGGCGAGGGCTTCTATGGGGACGTTGGACCTCAAATTTGCAGCAGGGAGCACGGTGTTGCCAAACAACCAGACCATGTACTCGTCGTTGCAGTGCAGCCCCAATTTGTCTCAGGGTGATTGCCAGAGTTGCTTAGGGGAATGCGTTAATGATTATCAAGGATGTTGCCATGGAAGACTAGGCGGGTCTATTTACAACCCAAGCTGCATTTTCCGATGGGAATTGTACCCATTTCTTGAGTCCAATCCTGGCAATCCCCCGACATCTTTGCCGCCATCAACTGCAGCCGCCGAGACATCTCCTGCTCCTCCGCCTGCAAATGCCCTAGTCACCAGTGGTTGGTTCAATTTGACAGTTACTAGTGATTTAAAACATGAATTACAATGCTCATCCAGAGTCCGTGCCTGCTATGTGGAAAGAAAAGCCTTATCAGATACTAGTGAAATTGTCGGTTTCCATGTAGTTGAGCCAAATGTTGGGATGTGCGTGCTATGAAAAGAATCATTTGAATTTGCAATGTTAGCAATGATGAGTTTCAATGTCAAATTGGATTAAACGCGTTGCTTGATATTGGCAGGTAATATGTCGAACTCATTATGCATCGTCATTGCTGGGGTAGGTTCGACAGTTCTCTTCACGATGGTTATTGTATCTGCGTGTTGCTTTATTAGAAGGAGAAGAAGTAATCCGCGGAAGGTCTCATCTGTTTAGTGGATTTATCGGTTGTTTAGTGTTCTTCATTTGAGTTGTTATTGAATGACTTCTTAGCAAACTTAGCATAACGATTAAATAGTGTGGGAGGGATGATGATGCGATTTCGGTTTACATTCCCTTACTCAGAGATGGCGCAGAACTAAAACCAATCCTAAATTTTTGTTAAAATGATTGAGAAAGCCCAAATGGCATGTTAAGAACAAGAAAAATCTAACCTTTTTTTCTGATTGGATTATTGAGATCTTACGTTGATTGCTCTGCATTTTCTTCTGCAAAAGGCGGGGTTGAAACCACCAAAACCTCACAGTTCAAAATAAGCGAGATCAGGACTGCCACAAATTTCTTTTCAGAAGCCAATAATCTTGGAGAGGAGGGATTCGGAAAAGTGTATCAGGTAGCTGGAAAATTTATTCAAGGGTTGTCTGGGAATTACATCATCACATGGAGATAAACGTTGTTTCTTTTGAATGAAAATTTGACTGTGGGGCAAGCTTGAAAATGGACAATCCATTGCTGTCAAGAGGCTTCAAGGGTGTTCTAATCATAGTCAATAACAGTTCAGGAATGAGGTCGCTCTAATGGCCAGAAGGGGAAAGACTTTTCTTACTCGAGTTTGCATGCAACGCGAGCCTTTGAAGGATTGATTTCTGATACGAACTTGGACGTTCAAATTCGTCACTTCCAATTCCATGATAGTTGTTCGCTAGCAAGGTATCAATTGGAGAGATTCGTGCCTGAAACCCGTTAGCGATACATTGTATCATACACAGAATGGTCAAGAACCTAAATGATCGCTATTTTGTAAATTCAATCAAGCGTACATTGTTAATTTGGGAGAGGCGTATGAGTATAATAAGAGGAATCGCTCGAGGACTTCTTTATCTGCACGAGGAGTCACATCTTCGGATCATACATCGTGATCTAAAGCCTAGCAATGTCATGCCCCGATCTTCAGGTGCACGCCTATCCCGGCTTGGTCGATTAAATAGCGACGTCCCAGGACACTTCGCCGACCCTTTCATTTTAATACGCATGCGGAAGCATATAAATAATCTCCAAACAATAAAACAATGGGATAAGAAAGTATAGTCAATTTTTCCATTTGAGACATTTTTATAAACACACAGGTTTATAAACAGAAGCCTACAAAAAGGAATCGGCTTTCAACAAAAGAGAAATGTCCTAGGACTAACTAGTTGGACATGCTCGCCGATTCTTCGGTCTCCACCTTCCCAAACTCCGGGGCTTCTGGTCCTCCATCAACACCATTTAAGGACCTGAAAATGGTTATACAATAACTGGTGAGACAACGTCTCAGTGAGTTCTACCCCTTAAGACTCGATTAGAAAAAAAAATACGCCATGAGGGTTGCCTAAGCACAACCACGAGTCAGAGAGCTTACCTTGGCTTCAGTTCACTCCTGCAGGTCATTACAATTTATAATTCATCGAATCAATTCCCCAAATCAAATCATTAAATCAGATCGAATCATCAATCAATCGACTTAGTCGATTCCGTGTCAACATGACCATGCCCCGATCATCTCAATCAATACTATCTATAAGTCTAACCATAGTCCATGACTGCTCACTCTAATCCAATAATAGATAGTATATTATATATGCTCGCCAGAAGCTGCCAACCATACTTTCATAGTTAACTAATAATTATATATATATTGTCACCAGAAGTTGTCAGCCATACTTTCATAGTATGCTGAAAATTATATATGCTCACTAGAAGTTGCCAGATCCACTGATCTGCTATTCTATATATGCTCACCAGAAGCTACCAGATCCACTGATCTGATATAATAATATGCTTGCCAGAAACTGCCAGATCCAATGATCTGATATTCTATATATGCTCACTAGAAGCTGCCAGATCCAATGATCTGATTATCCGACCATTTAACAAAATCATCATTTTTATCATACTCGATAAAATATTATGTGTTACACAGTCGGCCTTAGCCAAAATATAATAATTTTCATTCCATAAATCCAACCATTTTATATGGTCCACCAAAATATTTTTGGCATTATAAACCGACCCTCGATTAATTTCCAATCAATTTCTGAAAAATAATTAATTTTAAGAATAAATTCCTAAAATACAAATCACGCCAATTTAACACAATTTAGAGTTCAATTAAATAAACAGACCACGCCACCGCAATCAACATAAAATTCTGGTCGTCAGCTATTCCGGCCTAATTTTTGGAAATTAAATAATTAATTAATTAATTTCGAAAATTAATTATTAAATGCTAAAAATTCACACTTAGGCCCGAAAAATCTAATTAAATACCAAAACGGGCCCGGAAAATTTCCGAACTACTTTATATAAATTCTAGAGCTTGTCTAGGCCCTAATTGCACTAAACTATCCACCTAACATGCATCGATAATTAACTAATTTACTAAACCATTCTAATTATCCACTCAACCAAGTTTAGTCTAAACTAAACAACCCTTAAGCATAATTAACATACTAAGCGAGGATTAGTGAGTTAAACTCACTTGTTTAACGAACTACTCGGTTCAAAACAATGGGGATGTGACTAGGGATGATCCACTCCAAAGCGGCAACACCAACGGGGCATGAATTGGGCCCGAAAATTGGCCCGCAAGGCTCACGGGGCTGCTGGATTTTCCACGGCTGATGGCTGCCTCGCGTGGCTGATTTTGCGCGGAGAGAAGGCTGGACTTGCGGCTTCAACGGGCTGTTGAACGAAGACGCGAGTTGGACGAAGATCGAGCGGTTTAATGGACTCGAATTCGTGTGGATTGCTTCGGTGGACGACAACACAACTCGGATGAAATGGGGGCGACAACGCGAGAGATAGAGAGAGAGAGATTGAACAGAGAGAGGTTGAGGGGGTGTGTCGGTCAAGGAAAAACAAAAGAAGATAAGGAGATAAGAATGAGGAAGAAAAGTCAAAGAAGAATGGGAGAGAAGTGAGACACGGCAAAGAGAAGAGGGGACATCGGCGTGGGGGGGGGGGGGAGTCGCGCGATTGAGAGAGAGAGAGAAAAAGGGTGAACGTGCGAGTGACGGGGGGAAAACGTGCGGCCAAGGGAAAAAAGAAAATCCTATAATCCAAATTTCTTGGTCCCACTTACTCTTGTTTAGTCCAATTTGGTTTCCCAAAATCCCCATGCTAAAGCACTTAATTCTCACTTACTTTCTTGCACCAAATTTTCCCTGAACAACAAGTCTTGAGTAACAAAAACGGTCATTTCCTTCAATTCCGAATTTTAATTCATTTTTCTCGGAATCCGATTTTCTGAACAAGTTTCTCCGATTGAGGTCCGATTCGATGAGGAACAAGCCCACGAAATTTCCTGTCACTAATTCAATTACACCAGATGCCAAAAGTCCCTTCAAATTGGCCAATCCGAATTTCCGTTCGTTTTTCGAATCGTTCGAATCGATTTTCCGTCAAAATCCCGAACTCTCTGAAAATTCCTCGAAAGATGAGTCAATGTTCCTTAAATGACCTATGACATGACAGGACTTTCAATTTCTGAAATCGGATTCAAATTCGCGGTTAATTTCAATCTAACACGATTTTAGCGTGATCTAGGCTACTAGGTAACTTTCAAAAAATTTTAGTGCAAATGACTTGTGGTTAATTTTTTTCGAGCCACAATGAACCCATTCGACATATTGGTGACTCTCGGTTGTCGTGAAAATATCGATATTTCAAATACGAACATAGGGCACCAAAACGATAGAAAAATCAATCTAGTGTCGATCGACAAGAATTTTGCAATTAAGTGGATTCACCCACGTTTAATCACATATCTTAGTCGAACCGACCTATCTTTGATTTTTAATCGATCTTATTATGTCGTATGATCTCGGCAGATGAGCACAGTCAAGCAGTCGATTCCCGGTTGAATTCTCAAGTCTAATACATTAAAATCTCCTAATGACTTCCCCAGATAGTCTAGTTATCTCATGAGTGATCGACATTGAGAATAGTACTATAGACGCGTCGATGAAATACCCAATTTATTTAATTGAGAACAGAATTGAAAATCCAGGATGTTATAAGCAATGTTCTACTTGATGAGAACATGAATCCTAAAATATTCGATTTTGGCGCAGCAATGTTATTCATTATGGACCAAAGTAGAGAGAATACCTCACAATTCGCTGGAACTTTGTGAGTCTTAAATGAACTTTGCTAATCGTTTGTCGTCTATTTGAACCTTTCTAAAAAAGTACATAATGAAAATGGGCACCATTTTCTGTATCCTAATTGATGATTCTTGGATCCTTTTGTTTCCTGTGATGCAGTAAATATATGGCTCCTAAATATGTAAAGCATGGAGAGATATCTGGGAAGACTGATGTGTATAATTTTGGTGTAGTGGTATTAGAGATCATGAGTGGCAAGATGAATTCATACTTCATCAATTCGGGGAATTGAGAGCACCTACTGAGCTATGTGAGTTCGAAATTGTGAAAATCTCTAATACTTCTTTGTGCACATGTGAACTTACAAACCCCTTTACTTGCTCTTGTGATTCTACACTGCAGGCGTGGAAAAATTGGAAAATGGAACACCTTTTTGCCTTATAGGTCCGATGTTAAATGGCAGTTCAACAAGCGAGATGTTAAGCTACATCCACATTGCATTGTTATGCGTTCAAAAGAACGTAAGGAGATAGCCTACCATGGCTTTGGTGGTTTTAATGCTTGGGAGCCAAAGCACAACCCTCCCAATGTCGACACGGCTAGCATATCTGATAGAGGCCAGTGGTAGAGAAATGTCGACTTCACTTGTTCATCCCTCATCACCGACATCAATAAACAAAGTTTCCATGACGGATCCACATCCTAGATGATATTATTACCAAAGGACCAAAGCTGAGTTTGGAAGTAAGACGATGTGAGCTGTTGTTTAGATAAGTTTATTCTTTTGAGTATTAGAAATATAATAGGTGAATATGCAGTGGAAATGTGGAATGAAAACTCTTTTCTCACTCAAATCGGTTAAATTCAAGTATTTCATCTATGCAGGTTGCTTTGAAGAGTCAATCTTTTGAAAAATATAATTTAGGATCGCACATGCTGCTTCATCGTCTAACATAATATACAAATCAAGCTAGTCAAATAATTTGTTAGCTTTTCTCTCCTCCAAGCTTGTAATTTAATCTTCCTGAAGAGTTTTTTTTTTTTTTTCCAGGTTGCTTTACACTACGTAATCATTTGATTTGTTAGTATCTTCTCCCAACAAAGTGTAGGACACAAACTAACTTGATTTTCTTAAATCAGAGGGGTGGCGCCCGCCGCCCGCCGCCCGCTTTTGCTGGACCGCCCTTGCTAATGGCCAATGGAGGAGCTCACCCCCTTATTCAGCCTTCACCATTGTCCTCTCTCTCTCTCATGGATTTAATTTCTTGATTATGAAACGCGCTTTTGACATGAACCATGCCCTGTGCTGGAAAAAATCTACCAACTAAAGTCGAAGATCTTGTGATGGTCTTCATCCTTCATTGTCCTTATCTACTTCAATCTCCATCGACTACTTTTTTCCTCTCCAGGCATTACCAAAATCCAACCATGACCTCCAGAGAGGACGACTCATAAATCAACTTTGAAGACTATTGTTCCCTTTCCTTTATCGTCCTCATCTACTCCAATTCTCTATCAGCGGTCATAAGACGACATTGTATCGTAGTGGACTGGCGTTAGGCAAAGATAAACGTCTTATCACAGAAGTCAAGATCAACAGTTGTGCCAAACTTCATTAACGTACGTGGGCGTGATAATTAACGTAAAAAAATCATTAACAATTTGAGAGGAATGGAAAAGTTGATATCTAGTAGAACAGATCATGCACAAGGGAAAGAACACCATAGGCATCGTAACTTTTATACAACATTCATCTAAAGAACGTTCATCTAAATTGTCTTTATTTTTCAATCAATAACTTAGGTACTGTAAATT
The DNA here is from genome assembly GCA_016097605.1 of Eucalyptus guilfoylei. NCBI lineage: Eukaryota > Viridiplantae > Streptophyta > Magnoliopsida > Myrtales > Myrtaceae > Eucalyptus > Eucalyptus guilfoylei. Next base: position 41,693,302 of record CM027864.1, on the reverse strand, counting down.
TGAAGAATTGTGCACCTGTGGCGACCTACCCTTGTGGGGAGGGAATAGGTTTTGGAGTATTACTTAAAGAACGGACCTAAGGCCTATGATTAGGCACGAGCTCTCCCAAGCCTATACACCATACGTTATTAGGGTATTTTAAAGAATTTTGCAATAAGGAGTCGCCACTAGCCTATTGGGGTCGGCTAAAAACCAAGTGAGGTATGGGAGTATGCCTCGCTTCTTACGCAACCAGAGAATCTAGGGTTGGAGACTTGATTATACTAATTAATCAATTAATGCCATTTCGGTACTTAATCTTCTTCATTTTAAAAAAAAATGATTTTTGTCAGGCAGTTTGGATTGATTTTATATCTATCCACTAATATGTGAGGTAATCATACGGATGCGTAATCATTAAAATAACAATTAGCAACCAAGGAAAACGTTAAATAAATTGTACGAGAAAGCAAAGAATTAATACTACAAACAAGACAAATGCTAATCCTAACTAGACTAGAGAGAAGCCAAACTCCACGTATCAACATTGTGCACTCAAAGATAATTGTCCTTAGGACGGTTGAAACCCTAAGGTAAAGCCCTAAAGGCTTAGTCAATTTTTTAACACAACTCTAGAGTTAAGAAACTTCCATTTTTTTTTTAGAAAAAAGCTCATATAATCTTTTTGAAAAATTTTTCAAAAGAAAATTTGACCTGACATTTTTCAATTTTTTTTTAATTAAAAAAAACTCGAATTTTCAATTTTTTTTGAATTTTTTAATGTTCTTTTTAATATATATATAGTTAATATTATTATAATCTGAAAAACGGGTCCGGACCGGTAAACCCAATCCGGTCCGTTGGCTTGACGCAAACCCGGATTAAAACTAAAAAAAGACGAAACCGATTTCTTAAAACCCATTTTTTGTTTCTTTTGTTTTTTCGTTTTTTATATTAATATTAATATTTTAATCAATTGTTTTGTCTTTTCCCTATTTCGTCTTTTCTGCTGCTCCATCTTCTGCTCAACGGACAACGGTCCTTCCCGAAGCCACTTTTTGCCATTTTATAGTTTTCTATTTTTTTTTTTTGTTTCTTTTTTTCTTATTCTTTACTTTTCTTTTTCTTTTGCTTTTCTATTTATCTTTTTCCCATGGTCTTCTTCCCCACGCATTTTTTTCTCCGCCCGAAGCCTCCTCCTTCTGCACCATACATCAACGCCGGCCGAAGCAACCGGCGTCGGCCGCCGGACCACTGCCGCCCACCGGTCATCCCCCTCGACCGGCGCCGGCCATCGCCGTCTACCTATTCCGGCGACCACTAACCCATTTCCGACGCAACGAGAAGTTTCGTCGATTCAAATACATGCAAATATCGCGCGCAAACCGCTCGTAAACACAATGAATATAGGCAAGGCAACAAGGATTCAGCAAGCACGGGGCAAAAATGAGTCGGTTCGGCGTTAAAACGCAGGCTACTCTTCGGTTTTCTTTAAGGCATTTTGTCGAACACATGGTCTGCACTAATTATGCAAATTACTTGAATAATGTACAAAAGCCCATCAATCGATTTTTCCCTTTTCGGTGAAGTCTATAAAAAAAATCGATTGATGGGCTTTTGTACATTATTCAAGTAATTTGCATATACAAAAAAGAAATCAAAATGCAAGATTCACCGTTGTTTATTATTACTGTCCCTTTTTTCCATTTGTTTTTAATATGGAGAAAGGAAAGAAATATTGACCTTTATTACTTTGCATAAATGTGGTATTCTTTCGACAAAAAAAAAAACCTAGTTTGGTATTTTTTTATTTATAAAAAAAACATTTGATATTAAAAAAAAAAGAAACCGGTCAATTTTCAAATAGTTAGGGACCTGATGGAACATTAGATGAAAGTTCAAGAACCAAATTGAGCAAATTGAAACCTTAGGGATAAAAAAAATTAGATGAAAGTTCAGGGATCAAATTGAGCAAATCGAAAATTCAGGGATGAAATTGAATATTAGATGAAAGTTCAGGGACCATTTGTAACATTTTCCCTTGTCGTAATGATAATGTGGCAAAATTAATAATTTTTATCGCCTTAGGTATGTCAAGGGTCGACATGGACCACGAATGCCCTATGTTGGATAAATATACCAACTCATTTAAAGATCTCATAATGGTCTTCCTCCTTTATTGTCCTCATCTACTTCAATCTCTATCAACTAATTTTTTTCTCCAGAGCTTCACCATACTCCAACCATGACCTTGTAATTCACTTTTTCACTCCAAGGTCACAGAGGATGACTTATACTTCTCGTCTTCAACAATGAAGCTGTAGCATTTTGCAACCACCATGCCTGTACAGCCTCCTTCCATCCCACCAATTCTGCGTTGTCTTCCTCCTGTCCTTCTCTGTCTTCACATCTTATTGTTCGACCTCTTCGATGCTTATTACTGCTATGATGTAGGCAACTTCACCGCTGGTGACTACGCCAAGAACCGTGAGCTCATCCTCTCTTCTCTCCCTGGCGACGTGGCTTCGAATGGTGGGTTTTACTCCAAGAAAGTTTGGGAAGGCTCGGATGTCATTTATGTGCTCAGTTTCTGCAGAGGCGACTCTTCAAACAACAGTTGCTCGAAGTGCATAAGCTCTGCTGTTGAAGAATTGAGGGGTAAGTGTTCAAAGCGGAAAGCTGCGTACTCATGGGGTATAGGAGATCCTCCGTGCTCCATCCATTACTTTGATGCTCCAATGTATGGCGTGAAGCAAACATTTCCGACCTTGAAGCTTTATCGCATCGACAACATCCCGATGGATCAGGATCAGTTTGATCGGATATGGAGGAACTTGACGGAGGTGCTGGCAGCACCATAGGCTTTGAAGGGGACGTTGAAGCGCAAGTTGGCAAGAGGGAGCTCGGTGTTGCCAAACCTGCAGACTGTGTATGCACTGTTGCAGTGCAGCCCTGATTTATGTAGGGTTGATTGTGATGGTTGCTTAGGGGAATGCATTAATGATTATCAAAATTGTTGTCATGGAAGATATCACGCCCCGAATCCCGGGTATGCGGACATCCCTCGGCGGTTGGTTAGAATGCGACCTTCCCAGGACGTGTCGTTGACCTTTTCTTTTTATGCACATGCGGAAGCGAATTAAATAAACACCCGGACAACCACAACACAGGGATAGTGAAATATATGCTACGCCTTTTTCATAAAACAAACTTTATATACATGCTAAGTTAGTCTTACAAGTCTATAAATAGAAGTCTAATTCAAAAAGATACTACCAGGCCATCTACACTCCGGACCCTTCTGCCTCTAGCTCCAGGTTCTCCATCCTAGGAACCTGAAAATATTTAACCACAACGGGGTGAGATAAAAATCTTAGCGAGTCAAAACCCTAAACCCCGATTAGGACGAGAATTCACTTAGAGGCAGCCTAAACAGGCGTCACACACAAACTTACCTTGCTTCAGCACCTCCTTGCACATTAGCTCATCACATATGCACTTATTAATGCAGTATGCGTAATCAATAACTGGAATACATCATTTTCATATATCAAACAATCATAGGGGTCAAAGCCGTTATGACACATCCCATTTCATGCCACACAATTTTGCCCCATAATTAGACGCAGTTATCTCAATCACTCAAGCGTGTCCCAGTTATTTACGACCCATCGACCACGGCCAACTCAACAGTTGACGGTCATCCGGCATAACTGAGCGTCATCCCGCTCCGTAGGGCACGGCAATGTCTACATCTAGACGGCATTCCACACAGGAGCATCGGCCCAGCCTCCACTGCGACTGGTATCCATTGTCAAAGGCATTTGAACTTAATCAGGCATTGTCCTGCGTGAACGAATTAGGACGGGTTCCGATAATGATCACACACACATCTATACTCGGCCAATAACATCGTGCTTTGCACTCAAATGCCTCAATTTCTAATAATGAACTTGGCCAATTTTCTTCGTATTAAAAATTCCCGGTAAAATAATTGTGCGTGGTCACACATTTAAATTGATCCATAAAACGTAATACTCTCCCATTTAAAAATTTAACGATTTTATATAGTACATAAAATATTTTTGGCGTCAAAATCCAACACTCGGTATTTTTCTATAAAAATACCATAAAATCAAATTTTTGCAATAATAGTCCATAACAACATCCAAGCACTCAATTGCACAAATAAGCAATCAATTTCACATATAAACTCATCCATGACAATCACCGTAAAATTATGATAAACGACTATCCTATCACAATTTACGTTAATTATAATTAATTAAATAAATTGCAATTAAATTAAATAATTTAATTTAATTAAACTAATCATGGTTAACTAACCATAGTTAACTAACTAACCCTAGTCAACTAAACTAACCTAGGGTAGTTAATCCTAACCAAACTAACCACCTAACTAACTAGTTTAACTATCTAGTTCATCCAACTAAACTAACCAACTAACTAGTTACACTAACTAAATTAACACTAATCCTAATTAAGACTAAACTAATCTAACTAAGTGCAATTAACTTCATAATCCAAGATTATGGCGTTAACTCACCAGATTAGGGCGGCGACGGGTTCACGGTGACGGTGCTGCGAATGCGATGAAATCCCGTGACTACGGCACCACCAACGGAGGCTTGGAAGAGGCTGAAATCAGCCTATGAGTCTCACGGCTTGGCTAGAAGACCGGTTCTATGGTTGAGCTGGTCGGGGGAGTTGGGCAGCTGGTCGGTGCGATTGAAGTGGCGGGAAGGCGAGCTGGACGAGCAGGGGGCTGGTGGTGGATGGCCAGGCGGTCCGGCGGGCTGGACGAACGACAGCGACGGGCGGAGCTAGTCACGGGGCTGGACGCGTGAGGGTGAGGCGGGGTTGGTGTGAGAGGGTGGTCGAGTGGGCTGGTGGCTGATGGACGATGAACTGGCAAAGGAAGTGGTGGCGATTTGGGTGGTGCTAAGCGGTGCAGCAGCAAGACTAGGGAGGAAATGGCGTGCGGTAGCTTGAAGGAAGAAGATGAAGATGAATAAATGAGGAAGGAGAAGAAAACAGAAGGCTCGGCTACCCGAGGGGGGCGGGGTGCACGCACAAGGGAAAGAGAAGAAAGAGAGGGGGAACAAAGAGCCATGAAAGTCCAACATGCAGCCAATGAGAGCCAAGAAGAAATATCCTAAGCACTTGAGTGCAAACCACAAAAGTCTTTAGCCATCCAAGTCAAAGCATCAACCAATGGCCAATTTCTACTCCTTTCTTCACAAAACAAAGGCAATTTGGCAGCCAAATAGTCCCCCTTCAGTAGCCATGCGAATTTCCCTTCAACTCTTCACATAAAAATTCAAATTGGTGGCAAAAAATGCCAATAAATGTGCCCATACGAATTTCTTCTTATTTTCTTTGCCGAAATTGATTTTTCTGCAAAATTCCGGGCTCGACAGAATTTTTCCAAAAGATGAGACGAGGTCCTAAAAACAAATCATGACATGCTCGAACGTCCGATTCCCGAAACCGAATTTAATTTCATGGTTAAAATCAACCGGACGCGATTTTAGTACAACCTAACCTATCGGGTAGCTTTTAGGGATTCTATTGTGTTTGACCCATGGTCGATAATTTTCGATCCACGTTTGTGCATCTCCGACTCGTAGACGACTCTTGGTTGTCGTAAAAATCGCAAGGTTTCAATTACGGGCACCGAGTATAAAATCGATAGAAAATCGGGTTAGTGTTGTTCAACGCGAATTTTGTAATCATGCGGAATCACCCGCAATTCAATTACAGCAATTCAATTACAGGATTTCGTCAAATCGATCTATATCCGATCACAAATCAATTATAACGGTGTCGTATTGACCATTGTCGACTATCACAGTCTAGTGATCAATTTCCGATCGAATTCTCAAGTCTGCCGCATTTATATCTCTTAACGGCTTCACCTAATAGGTTAGTTAACTCGTGAGTGGCCAACTCAAAGAAATAGGACCATAGGCGCGTCGACGAAATGCCCATTTCATATAATCGAGACGGGGTCGACATTTAGGATGTCATAGAAGACTAGGTAGGACTGTTGAGAAGCCTAGCTGCATTTTCCAAGGGAACCTGTACCAGTTTCTAGAGTTTGATCCTGGGCCGCCATCTCCGCCAACTACAGCTGCTAAGACTGACCCTCCTGCTCCTCCGCCTCCAAATGCGCAATTAACCGATGGTTGGCTCAATTTTACTGTTATTGGTGACTTAAAATTCATGTGTTACAATTCTCATTCAGAGTCCAGGCCTGCTACTTGAGTTATCCGATATACATGAAATTTGCCAGTTCATGTATTAATGGGGATTAGTCGAGCCAAATTTTCGGATGTCTGAGCTATAGAAAGAACCATTCAAATCTGAAATGTTAGCAATGATGAGTCTCAATTTCAAATTGGATAAAACATGTCATTTGGTGTTGGCAGGTGATACGTCGAAGTCATTGCACGTAGACATTGCTGTGGTAGGTTTGACAGTTCTCTTCCTGATGGTTATTGTCTCTTGCGTGTTGCTTTCTTAGAAGGAGAAGAAGTAATCCATGGGAAGTCTCATCTGGTTAGTGGATTTATCCGTTGTTTGTGTTCTGCACTTGAGTTGATTGAGTGACTTCTTATCAAGCTTATCACAAGGTTTGAATAGTGTGGGAGGGACAACGCTGCAATTTTGGTCTATATTCCTTTTCTAAGAGACCAAATGGCATGTTAAGATCAAATTACTTTTTCCGGTTCGGATTCTGGATATCTCATGTTGATTGCTCTGCATTTCTTCTGCAAGAGACAAGATCAAAACCACTGAAAGCTTAAGGTTCAAAATAAGCGAGATCAGGACTACCACAGGTTTCTTTTCAGAAACCAACAAGCTTGGAAAAGGGAGATTCCGGAAAGTGTATCGGCTAGTTTATTCAATGTTTATGTCACAAGACTAGGTAGAAAATGAAGAAAGAACGTAGGGAAGAATTCTGGAGAGGAAAATATGTGCCTCAATTCATTGATTTGTATTATGTGTACAATGATGTATATAATACAAAAGAAATAATAATAAAAGAAAGTTTATATTTCCTAAATATTATGTAATCTTTCTAATCCTAAGATAGACACAAACATATCAATTTACAATACGGATCTTGTAAATCATATCTTCCAACACTCCCCCTCAAGATGGTGGCTTGTATATGTCCAAGACGCCCAGCTTGCTTAGAAGATATGTATGTTGTCTTTGACAAAGAGGTTTAGTGAATATGCCTGCGGGTTGCTCCATGGTTCTAATCCCTCTTGTCTCGACAACTCCTTCTTGAATCTTCTCTCGAGTAAAGTGACAATCGACCTCTATGTGTTTTGTCCTCTCATGAACTATGGGATTCGTTGCAAGTTTGAGTGCTGAATCATTTCACAGAAGAGTGTAGTGGGTCCCTTAACTTGTGCCCCGAGATCCTGAAGCAAACCCCTTAACTAAACTATTTCACAAACAGTTTTGGCCATAGATCGATATTCGGCTTTAGCTGAAGATAAGGACACAAGACTGCTTCTTCGTCTTCCATGAAAGTAATGATTCCCCAAATTTGATACAGAAGCCGGTAATAGATCTCCTACTCATAGGGTATGTAGCATAATCCGCATCACAATAGGCCGTCATTTCCATGTTGCATTTCCGAGAAAGGAGTATCCCTAAGCCTGGACATGTCTTCAAATATCTCACAATTTTCAAGGCTGCATTCATGTGAGATTGTTTTGGACTGTGCATGAATTGGCTAAGAGTCTGTACTGCATAGCAGATGTCTAGCCTAGTCATGGTAAGATATATAAGCTTCCCTACGAGTCTCTGATATCCTGACAGATCTTTCAATAACGGGTCATCAGAAGAAGATATGCCAGTGTCATAGTCAACAGAAGTCAGCTTGGCATTCTGCTCGATGGGAACAATAGCCGGTTTACAACCTAACAATCCTGCTTCTGATATAATCTCCATTACGAATTTCCATTGGCTAAGTGATATTCCCTGATCTGAACGAGCTATCTCAATTCCAAGAAAATACTTAGGCGAGCCTAAATCTTTGATATGAAAAGTGGAATATAGATATTCTTTTAGTTTCTTCATAACAGAATTATCATTGCCCATGATAAGTATGTCGTCAACATAAATCATCAAATAAATAGATAACATACCTTTCATCCAAGTGAATAAAGCATAGTCATACTTGGACTGTTTGAATCCAGCAGCCGTAAGACCATTAGTAAATTTGGCATACCATTGTCGAGATGCTTGTTTTAGTCCATAAAGAGATTTGCGGAGACGACATACCTTAGACTCCCCCTGTCTTCGTAATCCTGGTGGAAGATCCATGTAGATTTCTTCATCCAGATCACCATGTAAGAAGGCATTATGAACATCCATTTGATGTAATGACCAATCTCGAAAAGCAGCAACCGACAGAAAAGAACGAACTGTGACATCTTTGGCTACTGGCGAAAAAGTTTCGTGATAGTCAAAACCTTCTCGTTGTGTAAAACCTTTGGCCACTAACCGAGCCTTGTACCTCTCTTTAGAACCATATGCTTTATATTTAATCTTATACATCCACTTGCACCCAATTGGTTTTCGATGAGTAGGTAATGGCACAACATCCCAAGTATGATTGTCCATTAGGGCTTGTAATTCTACCACCATAGCCTTTTGCCAGCATGGATCATGCATTGCTTCATTATAACTAGAGGGCTCTTATCTCTCAGAGATATGACTCATGCAACATAAATGTTCTGATGATAGCCTATCAAATGAAATATAGGATGGGATAGGGTAACGAGTACCTGATGACTTTGATGAAGCACATACATAATCCTTTGTCCAAATTGGTGGACGACTAACTCGACCAGACTGCCGAGGTTCTTCATGTTGCATCAAAGATGATTCTTCAGTATTGCTGGATTCTGGAGGAGCTGTCATTTGAGAATCCCTTTCTATGGTAGGTTCTTCAACTGAATGATCCGTAGAAGTTTCAATAGACATTGGGGGTGATGCAGCAGATGATTTCTGATGTCTTGGAGGAGGAACAATAATATAGGATCCTCCAGAAGATAGATCTTCTTCTGATAGAAAATGATTAGTACATGTCCTTTCATCTGGAGACAAATAATTCATATCTCGGAAAGGGAAAATGTCTTCATGAAAAATCACATCCCTGCTCACAAAAAATTCCTTAGTGAATGCTTCATAAATCCGATATCCCTTTTGCAGATTCGGATACCCCATGAATATACATTGTCATGCATGAGGTCCCATTTTATCCCTGTGCCCTACTGTGGTTACATAGCATAGACACCTAAAGACTCTGAGATGACTCAGATCTGGTTTCCTTCCATACAATATTTCGAAAGGAGTTTTCCCTTTAAGAATGCGTGATGGCATGTGATTGATCAGATATGCTACTGTGACCACACAATTTACCCAAAAATTCTCAGGAACAGATGCCTGAAACTTAAGGGCACGTGCTACTTGCAAGAGGTGACGGTGTTTACGCTCAACGACTCCATTTTGCTGTGGTGTATATGTGGAAGAGCTTTCATATAAAACTCCATTCAAGGAAAGAAAGGAAGCACATTCTCCATTAAAGAATTCTCTACCATTGTCAGTACGAATACATTGAATGGATTTCCCAAATTGATTTTTTGATAGGGCAAGGAAAGTCCTTAAATGAGAAAGAACTTGAGTTTTTGATTGCATTAGGAATATACATGTCGCTCGTGAGAAATCATCTACGATCGTGAGAAAAAACCAAGACCCATCATGATTCAGAGTGTGATAGGGCCTCCAAACATCAGCATGAATTAATGAAAAAATTCCATCAACTCGAGAAGTGCTATTTTGGAAAGGAGCACGTGTCTATTTTGCTAATGGGCAGATAGGACATTGAGGACAGGGAAACAAAGTAGTATGACCCAATCTTTGATGATGAAGGAAGTTCTTATCATTGATAGTAGTATTACACAATGATTTATTGGATTCAATGGAAGATAATCGAAAATTATTCGAAAAGCCCATCCAGAAATATAGCCCTTGAAAAACTCTACCCAAGCCCATTAGTTTCCCAGTCGAAAGGGCCCGAAAGAAACATTTATCAGAATTGAATAAGATGCGACAGGAATTTTCTTCACTGGCTCGAGATACTGACATGAGATTGAAGTGGAAATTAGGGATATAAAGCACATTTCGAAGTATGATGAGAGAACTAAGATTCACAGTGCCGGTCATTTCAACTTGGATGACATTTCCATTTGGGAGCTGAATTGATTTGGGTAAAGATAATTTTTCGATATTGGAAAGTAAACCCTTATCACAGACAATGTGGTCACTAGCACCTGAATCAAGAATGCATGCATTCTTCGAAATTGAATTCATCAGACAATAAGATGTACCTGTGAAACTTCCAGTTTTATCAGAAGCATCCAATTTCCTTAAAGCTTCCATCAGCTCCTGATATTGATCATGGGTAATCGTCTTGTTTATTGATTGCCGCGACACCTGAAAAATTGTTGAAAATTTCCCTTTTTCTTTTTCTCCAGGTTTCCCATGCAGCTTCCAGCAGTTTTCTATTGTATGATGTGGACGTTTACAATAGTCACAAAACATTTTACATTTTCCTTTGGAAGCAATATTTCTCACGCCAAAAAAGGGCCTATTTATGGGCTGCAAGATTTGGGCCAAAGTCAGCCCATATGGGCTGTCTGATCCACCAGCCATTAATCCGCATGAGACTTCCGGCCCATATAGAATATTTCCTCGCGGCCCATCCGATCCAGTCAAGCTGCTCCCACGTGGACCGTCCGATCCACTCGCTGCTAAGGATGATCGTGGGCCGTTCAATCGCCCAATAAAATCAAGAATTCTAGGGTTTTCTTCGGGGAACCCTAATTGCGCCCCTTTCTGCCCTTTGCCTCCTACGTTCCTCGGTGACGGACGGACATGGCTTCTTGCTGCCAGAGCCATTCCGTCGCCGTCTTTGCTGTAATCCGCCGTCCTCTGTTGATTCTCCTCTTGCACGGCAAGTTGGTAGATGTGGTCGAGGCTCGGCAAGGGCTCCATAGTCAGGATCTAGGAGCGAAATGAGAGGTAAGTCTCGTTGACAATGAGTAGGAACCTTGTTGCCTTTTTCCTTTCTCGAATGCCTTTGTACTGTTGTAAAATAGGGTCGGGCCAGTCAAATTTCTCTTCGGCTACTTCGAGCTCGTTCCATAGAGCCGAGAGTTTGTTGTAAACTGCTGCAATGCTCATATTCCCTTGTTTAAGCTCCGAGATTTGCTGTGTTAACGAAAAAATCTTGACTTGATCAAGTTTTCCATACATCTCTTTAATATTCTCCCACATCTATTTTGAATCCTTCGTCGGGGGAACTCTGGCCGCAACTTCGGGTGCGATGCAATTCCCCATCCACATTCTAACCAGTTGGTTGCATTTCTTCCAAAGTCGTGCCATTCTCTCGTTGGACGGAATCGGAATCGTTTCGTCCAGAAAACCCTCTTTATCTTTTGTTACCAGCGCCTGCCAGAACTCTCGCGACCATCTTGAGTAGTTGTCGACACCGGTCAATTGTTGGCTGATGAGCTTCAGTTCCGGTCCGTCGGCGTTAGTTGTATGGAGCGGGTCGCTAGGTTCTGGTCGGCTGCCGGCAGCAAAGATTTGATACGGGAAAATTCCGGGTCCGAGATTCGGGTAGGGATTTCCTCCCACGCCAGAACCATTCGGTCCGGTTCCCTGACTCGCATGACCTGCATGACCCGTATTGAGAAAGGCCGGGTAGGGATTCGTACCCATACCCGGTCCAGTTGATCCGCTCGTCTGCTCTGGGCTGATGGTTGGGCTTGCCCCTTCGCCGGTTGGTGGGCCTCCATCGGACCCAACATTGCTTTGGTAGCCTCCTGGCAGTGATGTATTTGGGCTAGGCCCATGGAACCATGGATATGGTATCCACTGGTAAGGATGGCCCATAAATGGCTGCCCCAGATTGAACTAAGCTTGGAATGGTTGCCATTGCGCGTGTTGGGCCTATAGATGTGCCTGGGCTTGACTGAGTTGTTGTTCGGTGGCCGAAGTTACGACAGACGAGTCTTGGATCTCCAGGGTTTGTGGCGTAGCTTCTCCTGTAGGTTGATTGTCTGAAGGCGAGGTTAGATCTTGTGCTTTCGACATGATGAAAAAAAAATTTCTTCCCTTTCGCAAGTTAACGATTCCTTTGGCAACTCTCTTTTGCAGATTGGAGTTCCATGAGGAAATCAAAGCGGAAGCGACATGTGGCACCCCTTGACGGCCCCCAATCCGTTAGGGTCACCATAGATCACTTGCCTTTCTCCTGAAGTGATAATATATTACTCTGATACCAAAGAGTTATAACAAATCTACAAGTCCTGGGGGTTTATATTTCTTACATGGGTCCTTGCGCAGTTTATATGACGGAAGTGCATCCATCAACTTCCCTTCATGTATTTAAAACGATGCACACCAACTAAACACATTTATAGGTAATAAGCCGAACACTTTTATTTACATAAAACTAGATGGACATCTTTAGTCAGTACACCAAAATGCCATAGTCTTCTATACTTGGCTATACTTCAAAAGATGACTGACTTCTTTTCCAACAGTCGTATACTTAAAGTCCATCGATCAGTGTCGGCGTCCAAAAGTTCCTTCCTCTGCTGTCCTCCTCCTCGCGGTCATATCCAACCACTCGGTCCTTCTGCTGGTGGCGGTGGTAGTAGAGGTATCTTGTCTAGTCTGAAATGTTAGTCCCCAAAAGGGCTGAGTACAACCACTTAGCAATAAAAGATTCTCTAAACTATATCGTGCATAGCCATCATAATCAAATTTCATGCAAGATAGACAAAACATATATCCAAAGGAATGAGTATGCATCGAATCCATAAAACTTTTTAATGCAATGACCCGTGCAGTTTCAAAAACCAAGATGCACCATTATCAGTCACACGAGTCCCGATTATAGAACCAAACTATTATGACATGTCCCATTTCATGTCACACAATTTAATCCTATAACCAGACCACACACACACTTAGTAGTGCCATCAGTTTTAATATTCAAAAGGTTTCACCCCCCAGAGGACCAATGTTTGCATCCTTCTGGGCATTCGCACCCAATCCTGGCGTCGCGAAGTCCTCCGGAATTACGCCATCGGGCCACCAGGCATCCAAAGCGTGTTGCGTCACACCTCTAGGCATCTCGTATCCCACCTGGCATCACGAGGAATCGCTGGGGCTCACCATAAAAATGGTTACCCTTGCCTTTCGGAATTACATACCGACATACCACCGGGCCTCCCTCGGAATTACGTACCGATATACCACCGGGCATCCCGACACTCTCGGGGAAAACCTCTGGGGCTCGCCATGAAAATGGTTACCCCGACCCTCCGGAATTATGTACCGACATAGCACCGGGCATCCTGACACTCCCGGGGCATCGTTGACCCAAGGGTCCAACGGCGGCATTATCATCTCATATTATTTCAATAAAACACTTTCAATGCAATGACATCGGATGTTCCATGAGTTTTCATCAAATCTCAATGTTGGATAAGATGCTGAATACCAACACCATCATATCAAATGATAAATCAAGATGCATTCACCCTTGAGGGAAATTGAGCAAACTCGAAATGAAACAGCTCAAACATCAGAATGCACAGTTTTAGTAAAATTTTCGGAATAACTCCTAAATGAACTCAGAAAATTCTGAAATTTTGATATATTATAAACAAGACCTAAAGGAAAAAGTTTCATGAATAACACTAAGTCAGATTCATTGTATATCAAGAGCAGTAATTGCTATATTCTTTATTAACATTCTGTAATAGCTTCCAGATTTAACTTTTACAAAGAAAATCGTTTCACTGACCAAACATTGTCCATTCATTCTCAAATTTTGATATGTTATTTCTAAGGATGTTTCCTACAACTTTCATTAAGGGTCCAAAGTCCAATTCTAACTATATAATTACAAAAAATTCATGGAATCATCAAAGGTCATGCTGTTTAATACGAAACAGTTTACTAATTCTAAGAGAACTACTTCTACTCATTCAAAATCCAGCATCCAACATCCACAACCATCTCCAAGTCTATTGCACTACATCAGACCATAACAACATTGCATTATATAGGTTAGTGAACTTTTACTTGCCTCAAGTCTTAGGCGTTGACGGCAAGCAAAAACAGAAGCTCGGGTCACGGACACGGCTCGACGGCGGCGAACACAAGCGGTGTCGACGGCGGCAGCGCACCCGCACGGCAGAGGGCGGTCTCCTTTCCCTCTTCCTTTGCTGCCCTCTCTCGCGGATCACGAGTGAGATCGCTCGATCTCTCTCTCACTCGTTGCTGCTCACTCTCTCTCTACTTACTTGAACACACGAGCACTTTCCCCACCCTAAACGTTAATTAAGTTAATTAAGTTAATTGTTTGCATGCAGGTTGTTCAGTGGCTGCACACGCAAGGGGCAGCTGTTGAAGACGTGGCCATCCCCAAGAAGCTTCGACAGCCACTTCACCCTCTGCATGCCGTGACGTGTCCTTTGGTGGGAGCCTCTCGGTCAACTGTTTTCAATTGTTGACCGGTGGACTCAACTCCTCACTCGACGGGCACAATGTGCTGCATGATGACTAATCTTCTCTATTGATATATGACCAGAATTTTGTGACCGTTGGTGGGATTGGCCGCATGGCCATTCAAGAGAATTTCTTTTTCTCCGAAAGTCAATGTCTCGGGACGTCAAATGGTGATGAAACGGGTCGAATATAGTGCCGACAATGACGAATTTCCAATAACAATTTCGTCAATCCGCGATGTATCGTCATTTTTTTCCAAGGTCGGAAAAATGCGGATGAGGTCGGTCTCACTTGAACATATAAAAGATTTTCCGGTAAGACTATCATTTACTCGATGATCGGGCCATTTTTAAATGTGACCTATCAATCCGATGGTGATAACAAAACGATGTCCATTGTGGCGTCGATAACACCGTCCGACGATGCTTCCGTCACTTAGTCACGGACCGTCGCATATTCGAGGGTTGTCAAAATTTCCGGATGCCACATGACAAATAATTCAGAACTTCAAGAGAGGCTCTGATACCATGTCACAAGACTTGGTAGAAAACGAAGAAAGAATGTAGGGAAGAATTTTGGAGAGGAAAATATGTGCCTCAATTCATTGATTTGTATTCTGTGTACAATGATGTATATAATACAAAAGAAATAATAATAAAATAAAGTTTATATTTCCTAAATATTCTGTAATCTTTCTAATCCTAAGATAGACACAAACATATCAATTTACAATACGGATCTTGTAAATCATATCTTCCAACAGTTTATTTAAGAATTATATCTCTACATGGAGATGAACATTGTTTCTTGTGTATGAAAATTCGACTGTAGGGCAAGCTTGAAAATGGACAATACGTAGGTGTGAAGAGGCTTGAAGGGTGTTCTAATCAAGGTCAACAACAGTTTAAGAATGAGGCCACTGTGATGGCCAGGCTTCATCACAAAAATCTGATTAAGCTCCATGAGTATTGCTTGGAAGAAGGGGAAAGAATTCTTATACTTGAGTTCACAGCCAATGTAAGCCTTGAAGGATTCATTTCTGGTACGAACTTGGACGTGAAAATTTGTTGCTTCCATTTCTCTGATAAGTTGTTTGCTAGTAATCTATCAATCAGAGAGACGTGTGCCTCAAACTATTCGGCAGTTCTTCGTATTATACGATAAAAATAAAGAACCTATATGATATCTATTTTGCAGATTCAGTCAAACGTACGTTGTCAAGTTGGGAGAGGTGTTTGAGCATAATAAGAAAAATTGCTCGAGGACTTCTTTATCTGCATAAGGATTCGCGCCTTAGGATCATACCTCGTGATGTGAAGGCTGGCAGTCTTCTGCTGGATGAGAACATAAATCCTAAGATTTCCGATTTTGGCATAGCCAGGCTATTCATTTTGGAACAAAGTAGAGAAAATACTGCACGAATCACACAAACTTTTTAAGTTTTGAATAAATTTTTCTGAAGCTTCGTTGTCTATTTCAATCTTTCTAAAAAAGTACACAATGAAAACATACACCAATTTCGATCTCTTGATTGATGTGCATATGTTTTATGTGTTGCAGTAGCTATATGGCTCCTGAATATGTAGAGCATGGAGAGATCTTTGGGAAGACTGATGTGTATAGTTTCAGGGGAGTGGTATTAAAGATCATCAGTGGCAAGAAGAATCCATAATTCAGCAGTTTAAGGAATTCAGAGCACCTACTGAGCTACGTGAGTACGAAATTGCAGAGTTCATCCTACAATTTAGTCAGTGAAAATCTATAATACTTCTCCATTCACATGTGAAGTTGCAAAACCTGTTAACCTTCTTTTGTGACTCTGCACTGCAGGCGTGGAAAAATTGGAGAAAAAGAACACCTTTTCGCCTTATACATCCCATGTCAAATGGCAGTTCGAGAAGCGAAATGTTAAAATGTATCCACATTGCATTGTGATGTGTTCAAGAGAATGTAGCAAGATGGCCTATCATGGGTTCAGTGGATTTAATGCTTGAGAGCCAAAGCGCAACCATCCCAACACCGAACAGCTTGCGTATTCTGCATATTCGACAGATGCCAGTGGTAGAGAAATGTCAACTTCATCTATTAATGGATCAACATCAACATCAATAAACGAAGCTTTGATGACTGATCCTCACCCTAGATGATATCATTGCCAAAGATCGAAGCTAAATTCAATAGCAAGACGATGTAGGCTGCTCAGATAAGTTTATGCTTTCGAAAGGTCGAAACTCTTAGTAAGTTCATTAGAAATCTAGCCAGGAAATATGCAGTGGAAGGGTGAAAACAGAATGGAAACTCTACCTCTTTGGGCATTGAACTACCTAAAATTTCATGAAACATTCTGCAAACCACACTAAACAATTAAATTCAAACCTTTGGTCTAAGCAGGTTGCTTTGAAGGGTCAACTTTTTAAAGAAAACACATTAGGATCACGGATTACTTCATTAGCTAACATGTTGTAAGCTTCTTTAGTCATTAGGAGAGGCGGATACCTAGAGTGTCAAAACTTGGTACGATGAGACATTTGAGTATCAAAAGTTTAGAAATGTACACTTAAGTGCCAAAATCGGAGCAAAATAGATCAATTAAGAGCCAACGGCAAAAAAATCTGGCCAAAATATTTACATGGTGTTTTTCCAGTGAGACAAGTGCAAAATGACATTATTTTGCTAGTTGACATCAACAAAAAAGCAAAAAACAACTTCGTTTTACCTCTTATTTGAATTTTAATATAAATTTTAATTTAAAACTAAAAATAATAAATAATAAATAATTAATTAAATTTTAAAAAAGGGGAAGATGGGTTTGCAGAATGGTGAGGGCTTAGCCCTCGTTGCCATCTCCCAACAATCGTCAGGAAGGGCTGGCGACAATGGGGAGGGTCGGTCGGGGTCATCGAGCCTTGGCCAAGGGCCGATGACCTGACGACGAGGGCCTATAAGAACCCTGCCAGATCTAGGGCGAGGGCATGCAGGCCCTCCTCGCTAGTTGGCCAGGGTTGCCAGTCCTTAGGCCCAGCCACCTAATGCCGCCACAGATGCCGCACTTGCCGCTGCACCTGCCAAGGTTCCATTAGGGAGCATGGTCGCTGGGAGACCAATACATAAGCTGGTGGAACAGTTTCTGAAACTAAACCCACCGAAGTTCACTAGGGCAGGAGACCCCGAAGCTGCCGTGCTATGGATCCAAGGCTTGGAGAAAGCTTTTGCACTTCTGATGTGCATAGAGACGAAGAAGGTAGTCCTTGCAACCTATCAGCTGCAGGGTATTGCAAGTACTTGGTGGAGAACCACCCAAGGAACAATTTTCCCTAAAGGTGTAGCCCTAGAGTGGAACACCTTTGTTGAAGTCTTCAATAATAAATACTTCTATGAGATTGCCAAAGAACATAAGATGATAGAATTCCTGCGCCTTCGCCAAGGTACAATGACCGTAGATCAGTATGAAGTGAAGTTCGCAGAACTATCACAGTACGCCCCCAAACTGGTTGAGAATCCGATGAATTGGGTTAGGAGATTCAGAGATGGACTCAGACCGGAGTTGAGGAGTTCGCTGATACTACTCAACTTGAGAAACTATAATGACCTGTATGAGCGGGTCCATATGATAGAGAGAGATCAGAATGAATGAACCACCGCATCTAAGTCGCGGTTTGGATTGAATCGAGATGGGAAGAAGCCCATGATCGGAGGAAGATTTCACATCCCACCCAATAGGAAGGGAGGAGTTAGCAAGGCAAGGCCAAGTCAAAATGGTAAGTGTCACTTCTGTGGAAGGCGACATGGTACAACTTCGTGTCCTCGAAGGCTGAGCGTTTGTTTTAGGTGTGGCCAGCAGGGTCACATGGTCAAAGATTGTCCTAGCAGGCCAAGAGGACAACCACAGTTACCGCCGCCATCGATGGGTCAGATCAGAGGGTATGCACCTCAGAACGCACCGCAAGGTAGACAGATGAGACCCCCAGCTCAAGGAACAATGTATGCCATTACCAGAGGTCAGTCAGAGGATGCATCTAATGTGATCACAGGTAGGGTTTCATTGAACGACCATGCTGCTTATGCTTTATTCGACCCTAGAGCGACTCATTCTTTTATTGTCGAGGAATATGTTAGGCTGATAGGATTAAGTCCTGAGTTGCTAGAGTTAGTGGTTAGCATATCTACACCATTAAAGGATAAGGTGTTGTTTGCATTGGATTATTTTGGTTGCAAGTTAGCGATTGGTGAGCGAGAGGGGAAAATAGACTTGTTAGTCCTAGCCATGTATGACTTTGATTTGATAATTGGCATGGACTGGCTCACCAAGCGACGAGCTAAGATGGACTGTTATCGTAAAGTGATTCAGTTTGACCCATTAGAGGGTGAGAGTTTCGAGTTTGTGGGAAGTCGAGGAAGACCCTCGATCTCATTGATCTTATCGCTTGAAGCACCCCGTTTATTAGACGAAGGTTGTCAAAGTTACCTAGCAACTGTTGTGGATACGACAGTTGAAGAGCTGAAGATCGAAGATATCTCAATGGTGCAAGAATTTCCAGATGTATTCTCGAAATGCCGATTAGGAAGAAAAAAATGCCATAAGGGCTGCCTAAGCACAACCATGAGTCAGAGAGCTTACCTTGGCCTCAGTTCATTCCTGTAAGTTAGTTCAAATCATAAATACTGATAATCACATCATCCAATCAAACAGATCGAACCATTGATCAATCGACTCAATTGATTACATGTCATCAAGACCACTCCTCGGTCATCTCACTTATTTAATCTCAAATCTTACTCAGGGCTCAACGAGCATAGTTTACCAAATTCTTGGCTATGAATCATGGTCCCAAAGGATACAACCTATCTTAGGTGGTAATCACGGCCCAATGGGCGGAACCTTTATTAGATGGCAGATCATGGCCCAATGGGCATAACCTCTACCAAGTGGCAAATCACGGCCCGATGGGCACGACCTCTATTAGGTGGCAAATCACGGCCCGATTGGGCACGACTGATTCTGAATTCAGTGGCAAATCACGGCCCAACTGGCATAGCCATACTTTGGTGGCTTTCTATGTTCAACTCACAACTTCTCACGGTCATTTTCCCATCAAATACTAACCTTTCTCAATTTTGGGATATTTCCCCATATTCACTAATCACATTCAATTTTTACAAATCGGTACTCAATTAAATAAACAAAAAGCACCATTGCAATCAGTACGAAATTCCGGTCACCGACCATCTCGGTAGAATTTTCGAAAAATAAATAAATAAATAAATAATTATGGAAATTAATAAATAAATACCAATAAATAGACTTAGGCTTGGAAAAGCCTAATTGGAAGCCGAGACGAGTCCGAAAAATTACTGAACCACTCTAGTTAAATACTAGAGCTTGTCTAGGCTCTAATTGCACTAATTATCCACCTAACATACATCAGTAAAGAATTAAATCCACTAATTTAATCTAATCTAACCATCTAATTCGTCTTAGCCTAAACTAATAAACCCCTAAACATAATTAACCTACCAAGCGAGGATTAGTGAGTGAAACTCACTGGTTTAATGCGAAGACCGGAACACCGCGACGACGGCCGAAATTCGAATTTTCAGCGGCGTCGACGAACACTCGGATTGGGCCCAAAGGCCTTGCAAGCCCATAGCAAATGCTGGGCTTGGCTTCGGGCTTGGGTTGCTTCACGGGCCTCGACTGGGTTGATCTCGCTTGGGCTTCAAATTGCTGGGCTGGGCTTCATATGGCTTCAAGATGGGCTGGGCTTCATATGGCTTCAAGATGGGCTGAACTTGCTTGGACTAAGCTGCAATTCACGTGGGCTTAGAGGAGATGGGCCGAAGACAAGCTGATCTCGCTGGAGTGGGCCTGCTTCTTGGGCTGCTCGCACGAGGATGCGTGGGAGCTGGGCCACGAAGAAGCAACTTTGGTGGCTGGGCTGCTTCGCTGCCCTCGTGCGAATTGGTGGAGGTGGAGGAGAGGAAATTCGGTGGAAGACTTGCGATGGGGGAGCTGACAGCATGATCTTCTTCGCTGAAAATTGACCGAGCTTGGAGATGGGCGCGCAAACGGCTGCCGAACAGGTGGTTTCGCATGGAGGGATGGAGCAGCTTCTATGGCTGGTCTTCAAGGCAGGGGTGGAGATCGGGGGGCTGGGGTTCTCGGTTGAGGAAAACCAACGAAATTAGGGTAGCTCGGCAGAAGCTGAAGACGCGTGGAGAGGCGCACAAAGAGAAGTCAACAAAAGGGCTTCATGGAGGGGGTGTTGACCAGCGTGAGGTGTGCTGGCGTGGGAGCTGAAGGATGCGCAGCAAGCTGGGAGATTCGGTGGAGGAATGGCCGAACGAAGGAGAGAAAGGTGAGGGAAATAAAAGTGAAACTAGAAGTAGGAGGGGTCGAGGAAATGGGATGCTTGTACGTGTGGCGTTGCAGAGTCGAAAGAAGTGAAATGGAAAGCAAAAGCAAGAGTGGTGTTCGGCTGAGGATAAGCTTGTGCGAAGAAGATGGAGGCCAACAGCTGGGACGTGCTCAACAAGCCAAGAAAAAGGAGGAAAGATCAATACAAATATCCCTTCCATTAATTGCTTGGTCCCCCCTTTGGCCTTCATGCATATCACCATGTTCCCTTAATTCTTTCTTGCTTTGAATATCCATATTTGCTCAAATTGATGCCAAAATTCGGCCCTCAAACTATGGCTTCAAATTTCACTAATTTTAGACTTCAATTTCATCATCAATTTCTCAAATTCGAAGTCCAATTTCGTCGAAGAAAAATCCCACACATCTCCACAAATTCCCATCACCCAATAGCTCGGCTTAGAAGTCAAAATTCCCTTCAAATGAGGTAAACCGATTTTCCGCTAATTTTCTGCGACGTCCGGAACGATTTTCCGTAAAAATCTTGAAATTTCATAAAAATCTTTGAAGGATGAGTTGACGTTCCTAAAATGATTTGTGACATGAAAAAATTTTCAAATTTTGAAATCGGGTTCAAATTCGCGGTTAATTTCAATCTGATGCGATTTTAGCGTGACCTAGTTTACCGGGTAGCTTTTAGAAATTTTTGGTGGAATTGACCCGTGATCGATTTATCTCGAGTCACAATGTACATCTTCGATACTTTGGCGACTCTCGGTTGTTGTCAAAATCTCGAAGTTTCAAATACGGACACCAGGTACATAAATGAAAGAAAAATCGGTTTAGTGCCGTTCGACGAGAATTTTGCAATTAGGTGGAATCACCCACACACTAATCACATATCTTAATTGAATTAACCTATCTTCGGTCTTTGATCGATTTTTGACGGTGTCATAATGACCCTTGCAGATCAATACGGTCGAGCAATCGATTCCTGATCGAATTTTCAAGTCTATTGCGTTAAAATCCCTTAATGGCTTTCCCAAATAGTCTAGTTATCTCGTGAGTGATCAGCTTAGAGAATATCACTATCAACTCGGCGATGAAAGGCCTGATTTATTTAATCGAAAACAAATTCTGAAAATTCAGGCTGTCACAACTCTTCCCCTCTTATAAAAATTTCTTCCTCAAAATTTAAACTTATTACAATCTTTAAACGAAAAGGTGGGGGTACAGTCGTCTCATCGACTCCTCAGTTTCCCATGTTGCTCTTTTTGTGCTATGGTGTTGCCAGACCACTTTGACCATCGGGATGGTCTTTGTACACAAAACTTTCTCTTTTTTGTCCATGATCTGAGTCAAGCTTTCAACGTATGACACTCGGTCATCCACGTCCAATTCCTCAAAATTGAGCACGTGGGTGGGGTCAGGCTCATACTTCCTCAACATCGACATGTGAAAGACATTGTGCACATGTGCCAATCTCGGCGGCAACGCAAGACGATACGCCAGAGTCCTGATTCTCTCAAGAATCTCAAACGGACCTACGTACCTCGTACTCAATTTTCCTTTCTTGCCGAAGTGCAAAGTTCCCCTCATTGGTGACACCTTTAGAAAAATGTGATCACCAACTTGGAATTCCAAAAGCCTTCGACGTTTATCTGCATAGCTTTTCTGACGACTCTGAGCGGTCTTTAATTTGTCTCTGATAACTGCCATGGCATCCAACTTCATCCCAACACACCGGTGCTCTGCACGATCGGCCATACAATGCTTCAAATGCAGCCATCTGGATGCTCTGCTGATAACTATTGTTATAGGCAGATTCCATGAGATGAAGTTGCTCTTCCCAACTTCCCTTAAAGTCCAGTACACAAGCTCTCAGCATATCTTCAAGAGTTTGAATTGTCCTCTTAGACTGACCATCCGTCTGAGGATGATATGCCAAACTTTGTACCTAAAGCACCTTGCAAGCTTTTCCAAAAAGTGGCAGTAAACCTCGAGTCTCGATCTGACGTTATTGTAACCGGCACTCGATGCAGTCGAACTATATGATGCACGTACAACTCAGTATGTCTATCCAAGTCAAGATCCTTTTGCACTGCAATAAAGTGAGCTGACTTTGTCAACCTGTCGACTATTACCCAAATAGAATCATTACCTCTTTGACTCCTTGGTAACCGGGTCATGAAGTCCATCGTGATATACTCCCATTTCCACTCTAGGATCTCAAGAGGTTGCAAAAGTCTGCCCAGCTTGCAATGTTGAGCTTTAACCTGTTGACACGTCAAACACTTAGCGATATGTCTAGCGATGTTCGCCTTCATACCGGACTACCAATAGTGTTGATGTAGATTCTGATACATCTTGGTACTTCTAGGATGAATGCTGTAACTACTATGATGAGCTTCTAATAAAAAATCCTCTCTAAGCTTTGCATCATTAGGTACAACCAATCGTCCTCGGAATCTCTGTGTTCCATCATGAGAAACCTGAAAGTCAACTTTGCTTTCTTCGATATCCTCTTGTAAAATTTTCTGAACATCAAGGTCTGTCAGCTGGAGTAGCTTGGTCCTGATCTGCACATCCAGCTCGATTCTAAGGGTAGCCATGAGATGAGAAAGGTGGCCTACCTCAAATTTGAACACCGAATCTCGAGCTCTCTCGATTAGATTCCAATTCTTAACCAATAAGTGAGCAATTGAAGACTTTCGGCTCAAAGCATCGGCGACCTTGTTCGCTTTTCCTAGGTGATATGAAATATCACAATCATAGTCCTTTAGCAATTCCATCCATCAGCGTTGTCTCATATTTAGCTCATTTTGAGAGAATAGGTACTTGAGACTTTGATGATTTGTGAAGATCTGAAATCTTTCCCCACACAAGTAATGCCTCCAAATCTTCAATGCCAATATGATAGCTGCGAGTTCTAAGTCATGCGTCGGGTAGTTCATTTCATGAGGTCTTAACTGGCGGGAGGCGTATGCAACAACCTTACCATATTGCATTAACACGCAACCCAGTCCTTTGAACGACGCATCACTATAGATCTCGTACCCTCCAGGACCAGATGGAATTGTCAGCGCAGGTGCGGTAGTTAGCTTTTGCTTCAGCTCTTGAAAACTACACTCACACTTGTCTGACCATAGAAATTTCTCGTCTTTCTTCAGGAGTCTTGTCAAAGGCGACGCCAAAGCTGAAAATCCTTCTACAAACCGTCTGTAGTAGCCTGCCAAACCCAAAAAAGTTCGGATCTCTGTCACGGTAGTCGGTCTTGGCTAGTTAATGATGGCTTCAATCTTGCTTGGGTCCACCGAGATTCCTTCTCTTGAAATCACGTGGCCTAAAAACGCAACATGAGTCAGCCAAAACTTGCATTTGCTAAACTTAGCATACAACTGATGAATTCTCAAGGTCTGGAGCACTAATCTCATATGATCCTCATGCTCTTCAGCACTCCTCGAATACACCAGAATATCATCGATAAACACGATCACGAACTGATCTAGATATTCCTTGAATACTCGGTTCATTAGATCCATGAAAGTAGCTGGAGCATTCGTCAACCCGAATGGCATCACAGTAAACTCGTAATGACCATACCAAGTACGAAATGCTGACTTTGGAATGTCTTCTTTCCTGATCCTCAGCTGATGATACCCTATCCTCAAGTTGATTTTTGAAAATATCGATGCTCCTTGTAACTAATCAAACAAGTCATCGATCATCGGCAATGGATACTTGTTCTTGATCGTTACTTGATTAAGTTGGCAATAGTCGATGCATAAATGCAACGAACCATCTTTCTTTTTGACGAATAGAACTGGTGCTCCCCAAGGTGATGCACTAGGACGTATGAATCCCTTATCCAATAACTCTTGTATCTGCACCTTTAGTTTCTTCAATTTTGATAACGCCATCCGATAAGGAGCCTTAGAGATTGGCTTTGTCCCGGGTGCTAACTCAATCACGAATTGAATTTCTCTCTCTGGCGGCAATCCTGGCAATTCCTTCGAGAATACATCTGGAAATTCTTCCACAACTGAAATATCTTCAATCTTCAGTTGCTCAACTGTCGTATCCACAACAGTCGCCAGGTAACTTTGACAACCTTCGTCTAACAAACGGGTTGCCTCTTGCGATGAGATTAAGGAAATTGAGGGTCCTCCTCGGTTCCCTACAAACTCGAAGCTCTCACCCTTCAATGGGTAAAACTGAATCGACTTGCAATAGCAGTCCATTTTAGCTCGTTGCTTGGTGAGCTAGTCCATGCCAATTATCAAGTCAAAGTCATACATGGCTAGGACTAACAGATCTATTTTCCCCTCTCGCTCACTAATCTCTAACTTGCAACCAGAACAACCCAAAGCAGCTAACACCTTATCCTTCAATGGTGTAGATATGCTAACAACAAATTCTAGCAATTCAGGATTCAACCCTATCAACTTAACATATTGTTCGGTAATAAAGGAATGAGTTGCTCCTGGATTGAACAAAGCATAAGCAGGATAGTTGTTCAGCAAAACCGTACCTGTGATCACGTTAGGCGCAGCCTCTACCTGACCTTGAGTGATGGCATACATTGTGCCATGAACTGGGGGTTGGAGCTGTCCTCCCTGCAGTACATTCTGCGGTACATTCCCCCTGATTTGACCCAACGGTGGCAGCGGTGGCAACTGTTGAGGTCTCCCCTGTCTCCGGGGACAGTTCCTAGCTATGTGACCCTACTGGCCACATTCAAAACAGGCGTTCGTCCCTTGGGGGCACTGGTTCGCTCCATGTCGCCTTCCACAAGCGTGACATAACTCAATCCGATTTGATCCAAACTTGCCAATTCCACCCTTCCGATTGGGCGAGATCTAAAATCTTCCTCCGACCATGGGCCTCTTCCCATATCAGATTGCATCTCTGTTTGCATTAAATCTTGATCCAGATGTGGCGACTCTCTCATTCTGATCTCTCTCAATCATCTAAGCCCTCTTGTATAAGTCATTGTAACTCCTCAGATTCAGCGAAATCAATACACTCCTCAAGTCCGGCTTGAATTTGTCCCTGAATCTTCTCACTCGGTTCGCCGGGTTCTCAATTAGTTCAGGAGCATATTGTGATAGTTCAGTGAACTTCGCCTCATATTGGTTGACAGTCAGGGAACCTTGACGAAGATGCTGAAACTTTGCCATCTTCATCTCTCTGGTAGTCTCGGAAAAGTATTTACCATTGAAAGCCTCAAGGAAGGCGTTCCACTTCGGGACAACACCTTTTGGAAATACTGTTACTTGGGTAGTTCTCCACCAAGTATTTGCAACTCCCTCTAGTTGGTAAGTTGCAAGAGCTACATTTTTAGTTTCATTGCACATCAATAGTGCAAAAGCCCTTCTCAAGTCTTTGGATCTACAAAGCAGCAACTTCGGGATCTCCTGCCCTAGTGAACTGAGGCGGATTCAACTTAAGAATTGCTCCACCAGCTTGTCAATCGGTCTTCCAATGATTACGATTCCTGGCGGGCCTTCAACGGGTACGGCGGCAGGTGCAGCGACAGGTGCGGTGGCGACGGTAGCTATAGCGGCAACGGCAACAGTAGCAGTAGCGGCAGCTTGAGTGACGGCTGCAACGACCATGGTTTGATTCTGGGCCTGCTGCCCAATCAAGTCCCTCATGATCTCGAACGACTGCAAGATCTCGTCTACTCGGGGATCACCAGGGGTCACAACCCCAGCACCAACAGGAGGTGGTGCTATTCCACTTGCGCTGGCCTCAGCCTACGTTCTACCTCGGCCACCTCGGGCACCGACCCTTGTTGGTGTCTTAGCTCGAGTTACTGAAGGTAAAGTCCTCTGTCTAGGAGTCCTCGGCTCCTGCTCGGTCATGGTTCAGTCTTTTACTGAAACCTGTCTTCCAAATCCAAACTTGATTAGAAGCTGAGCGATCCACACACAACAAACAACTCTACCAATTAATTACCACCGAGATGCACCGGTCATGAATTTAAAGGACAAATTTACTTACTATCCCATATCCATCGCACCTTATCACTCCAATTTCTAATGACCACGCTCTGATACCACTAAACTGGGATGTCACGTCCCGACCCTCCGAACACATGCCCATCCCTGCTTGGTCGATATAATAGCGATGTCCCAGTACGCATCGCTGACCCATTCATTTTAGTACGCATGTGAAAGCATATATATAATCCCCAGAAAATAAAACAATGGGATAGGAAAGTAGGGCCATAAATTTTTCAAACTAAAACCAACCTTTTATAAACACATAGGTTTATTTACAACATCAGCTCGCTTACAAAAATATCGACTTAATAAAAGAGGGACTATCCTATGACTAACGAGCCAGACAGGTTTGCCGATTCTGTTTCCTTCACTTCCCCAAACTCTGGGACTTCAAGTTCTCCACAACCATCGTCTAGGGACCTGAAAATGTTATCCCACAACGGGATGAGACGACGTCTCAGCGAGTTATACTCCTTAAGACCCGATTAGGAAGAAAATATGCCTTAAGGGCTGCCTAAGCACAACCATGAGTCAGAAGGCTTACCTTGGTCTCAGTTCCTTCCTGCAAGTTAGTTCAAATCATAAATATTAACAATCACATCATCCAATCAAACAGATCGAACCATCGATCAATCTACTCAGTCGATTACATGTCATTAAGACCACTCCCCGGTCATCTCACTTATTCAATCTCAAATCTTACTCACGGCTCAACGAGCATAGTTTACCAAATTCTTGGCTATGAATCACGGTCTCAAAGGACACAACCTATCTTAGGTGGTAATCACGGCCCAATGGGTGGAACCTTTATTAGGTGGTAGATCACGGCCCAATGGGCATGACCTCTACCAGGTGGCAAATCACGGCCCGATGGGCATGACCTCTACCAGGTGGCAAATCACGGCCCGATGGGCATGACCTCTACCAGGTGGCAAATCACGGCCCGATTGGCACGACCTCTACCAGGTGGCAAATCACGGCCTGATGGGCACTACCTCTACCAGGTGGCAAATCACAGCCCGATGGGCACGACCTCTATCAGGTGGCAAATCATGGCCCGATGGGCACGACCTTTATCAGGTGGCAAATCACAGCCCGATGGGCACGACCTCTATTAGGTGGCAAATCATGGCCCGATTAGGCACGACCGATTCCAAATTCAGTGGCGAATAACGGCACAACTGGCATAGCCATACTTCGGCGGCTTTCCATGTTCAACTCACAACCTCTCACAGTCATTTTCCCATCAAATACCAACCTTTCTCAATTTTGGGATATTTCCCCACATTCACTAATCACATTCAATTTTCACAAATCGGTACTCAATTAAATAAACAGAAAACACCACTGCAATCAGCACGAAATTCTGGTCACCGGCCATCCCGGTTGAATTTCCGGAAAATAAATAATTAATAATTTTTTTTGGAAAGTAATAAATAAATATCAATAAATAGACTTAGGCTTGGTAAAGCCTAATTGGAAGCCGATACGGGTTCGGAAAATTACCAAACCATTTTAGTTAAATACTAGAGCTTGTCTAGGCTCTAATTGCACTAACTATCCACCTAACATGCATCGGTAAAGAATTAAATTCACTAATTTAATCTAATCTAATCACCTAATCCGTCTTAACCTAAACTAATCAACCCCTAAGCATAATTAACCTACTAAGCTAGGATTAGTGATTGAAACTCATTGGTTTAATGCGAAGACCAGAACACCGCGATGGCGGCCGAAATTTGAATTTTTGGCGGCGTCAACAGACACTCGGATCGGGCCCAAAGGCCTTCCAAGCCCACAGCAAATGCTGGGCTTGGCTTCAGGCTTGGGTTGCTTTGCGGGCCTCAAGACTGGGCTGATCTCGCTTGTGCTTCAAATTGCTGGGCTAGGCTTCATCTAGCTTCAAGATGGGCTGAACTTGCTTGGACTGAGCTGTAATTCACGTGGGCTTGGAGGAGATGGGCCGAAGACAAGCTAATCTCGTTGGAGTGGGCTGGCTTCTTGGGCTGCTGGCACGAGGATGCGTTGGAGCTTTGCCACGAAGAAGCAACTTCGATGGCTGGGCCGCTTCGCTGCCCTCGTGCGAATTGGTGGAGGCGGAGGAGAGGAAATTCGGTGGAAGACTTGCGACGGGGGAGCTGATAGTGCGGTCTTCTTCGTTGAAGATTGACCGAGCTTGGAGATGGGCGCACAAATGGCTGCGGAACAAGTGGTTTCACGTGGAGGGATGGAGCAGCTTCTGTGGCTAGTCTTCAAGGCAGGGGTGGAGATTGGTGGGCTGGGGTTCTCGATTGAGGAAAACCAACGAAATTAGGGTAGCTTAGCAGAAGCTGAAGACACGTGGAGAGGCACACAAAGAGGAGTGAACAAAAGGGCTTCGTGGAGGGGGTGTTGACTAGCGGGAGGTGTGCTCGCATGGGAGCTGAAGGATGTGCAGCAAGCTGGGAGATTCAGTGGAGGAATGGCCGCACGAAGGAGAGAAAGGTGAGGGAAATAAAAGTGAAACTAGAAGTAGGAGGGGTCGAGGAAGTGGGATGCTCGTACATGTGGCGTTGCAGAGTCGAAGGAAGCAAAATGGAAAGCAAAAGCAAGAGTGGTCTTCGGCTGAGGATAAGCTTGCGTGAAGAAGATGGAGGCCAGCAGCTGGGACATGCTCAACAAGCCAAGAAAAAGGAGAAATGATCAACACAAATATCCCTTCCATTAATTGCTTGGTCCCCCCTTTGGCCTTCATGCATATCACCATGTTCCCCTAATTCTTTCTTGCTTTGAATATCCATATTTGCTCAAATTGGTGCCAAAATTCAGCCCTCAAACTATGGCTCCGAATTTCACTAATTTTAGACTTCAATTTCATCCTCAATTTCTCAAATTCGAAGTCCAATTTCTTCGAAGAAAAATCTCACACATCTCCACAAATTCCCATCACCCAATAGCTCGGCTTAGAAGTCAAATTTCCCTTCAAATGAACTAAACCGAATTTCCGCTAATTTTCTGCGACGTCCGAAATGATTTTCCGTAAAAATCTCGGAATTTATGAAAAATCTTTGAAGGATGAGTTGACATTCCTAAAATGATTTGTGACATGACAGAACTTTCAATTTTTGAAATCGAGTTCAAATTCGCGGTTAATTTCAATCTGATGCGATTTTAGCGTGACCTAGTTTACTGGGTAGTTTTTAGAAATTTTTGATGGAATTTACCCATGTTCGATTTATCTCGAGTCATAATGTACATCTTTGACACACTAGTGACTCTCCTTTGTCGTGAAAATCTCGAGGTTTCAAATAAGGACACCGGGTATAGAAATGATAGAAAAATCGGTCTAGTGCTATTCGACGAGAATTTTGCACTTAGGTGGAATCCCCCGCACACTAATCACTTATCTCAATCGAATCGACCTATCTCCAGTCTCTGATCGATTTTTGACGGTATCGTAATGACCCCTGTAGATCAACACGGTCGAGCAATCGATTACTAGTCGAATTCTCAAGTCTATTGCGTTAAAATCCCTTAATGGCTTCCCTAGTTAGTCTAGTTATCTCGTGAGTGATCAGCTTAGAGAATAGCACTATCGGTGAGTCGATGAAAGGCCCGATTTATTTAATCGAAAATAAATTCTGAAAATTCAGCTGTCACAGTGCAGATGCATGAGTTGTTAAATAAGGGATTTATACGTCCCTGTGCATCACCTTGGGGAGCGCTAGTTCTGTTCGTAAAGAAGAAAGATGGTTCATTGCGCCTGTCAATCGACTATCGTCAACTTAATCTAGTGACGATCAAGAACAAGTATCCACTCTTGAGAATCGATGACTTGTTTGATCAGTTGCAAGGGGCGTCAATATTTTATAAAATCGACTTGAGGATAGGATATCATCAGCTGAGGATTAGAATGGAGGACATTCCAAAGTCAGCGTTTCGTACTCGTTATGGCCATTATGGGTTTACTGTAATGCCGTTTGGATTGACGAATGCTCCAGCTACCTTTATGGATCTGATGTGACATCCTGAAATTTCATTGTACTTTCAGTTAAATTAATCAGACTTTTCATTGATGCGCCTATAGTGTTATTCTCAGAACTAATCAGTCGTGAGATAACTAGACTATCTAGGGAAGTCATTAAAAGATTTTAATTGAATAAACTAGAGGGTTCGACCAGGAATCGACTACTCGATCGTGTTCATCTATAGAGATCATTAAGACATAGATATAAGACGAATGGAAATCAGAAATAGGTCGGTTCGATTGAAATGTGTGGCTAAACGTGGGTGATTCCACCAAATTGAGAAATTCTCGTTGACCAGCACTAGATTGATTTTTCTATCGTTTTGGTACCCTGTATCCGTATTTGAATCTTTGAGATTATCACGACAAGAGAGAGTCGCCAATATGTTGAAGAGGTTCATTGTGGCTCGAAAAAAATCGACCACGGGTCATTTGCATTAAAAATTTGTGAAAGCTACCTAGTAGACTAGGTCACACTAAAAACGCGCCAGAGTGAAATTAACCGCGAATTTGAATCCAATTTCAGAAATTGAGAGTTCTATCATGTCACAAGGAAAGTCGAATCAGTCTTCAAAGGTTTTTATGCAAACCGAGACTTTTTGGGAAAAAGTCGTCGTAGGGTCGTTTTTGTCCAAAAAATGTCAGGGACCATTTTTTATTGCGAAATTGGGAAGCAAGATGGTTCAATTAGTGATGAAAAATACCAAATTGATTATTGACTCGATAATTCAATTTTTAGAAGCCAAATTGGAATGATTCAAGAAGCATTTGAAGTCCAATTGGAGGAAAACCTATGCAAATTGGTAACACCCCATGGATCTAACATTTTGGACCACCTAAAGGCTTCTAGATGAAGCCAAAGGGCTGAGAACTTGCTGAGGAAGTTAGTTGAGTTGGTGGGGACCTTTAAAGGACAAGAAGATGGACTTTAAGCTAAGTGGTCCCCTCCTTCTTCCCTTTCCTCCCCCATCCATCAAGAGCCTCCCCCTTCTTCTTCATTTTCGGTTTTTGAAGCTCAGCAACTGGAGAGAAGACCAATTGAAGTCGCCGAAACAACTCAACCCTCGCCGGATCACTACTCGCCACCGTCGCGCCCCCGCTTGCTGGCCTGCGTGCTGAGCGTTGTCGTTGTCTCAGCCGCGCCACCTCGCCTCGCTCGTGTGACCAGGAGCTCCAAGGTTCAGCTCAGGCTGCCGTCCAGCCACCTCCGACCACCGTGCGGCCCCGCCTCAGCCCAGTTGAGCCACCATAGCTCTCGCCTGCTGTTTCCGAGCAAGTAGCAGCCACCGATCCACCTTTCTCGGCCTCAACCAGCACCGGACAGAGAGCAGGACGAGTGGGTATTTCAGCACTGTTTAGGCCCGTTTTGGCCCACTTCCGGACCTCGAAAGTTGGTCCCGCTTTGGAGTTTCTTGCCCCTCGCTGCGTCCCCATCGTTTTGAACTGAGCGGTTCATCGAACAAGTGAGTTTAACTCACTAATCCTCACTTAGTAAGTTAATGACGTTCAAGGGTTGATTTGTTTAGATTAAGCTAGGATTAGGTGGATAGTTAGAACGGTTTAGTGAATTAGTTATTTATCGATGCATGTTAGGTGGATAGAGTAGTGTAGTTAGAGCCTAGATGTCACGACCCAAACCTTGAGTGCATGCACATCCCTTAGTGGTCGATAAACATATGCAACATCCCAGGAATTGTTGCCGATCCGTTCATCTTATCACGCATGCGGAAAGTAACAGTAACCTCCAGACAACACAGAAATGGGATAGAAAACGTAGGATAATATTTTCACCAAACACACTTGTAATACAGTAGTGCTTATATACAGAAAAGTCTAACACAACATGGGTCTATTTCAAAAAGAAGAGCTTCTAGGCTATCTACGCTCTAAGCTCCTTGCCCATGGGATCAAGTCCCTCCCTATGACCCTGTCAGACTTTTCGACGACCCTGGGGTGAGCTATCACCCATTGTCCAGATCAGACGAAAGACCCGTCAACATCTGGCAAGGGCTAAAGAAAAACCCACACTTCGCTTCTTGCAAACTTTTGCATCTTGCTTGACAACCTTCCATCTAGGGACCTGAAAAATTTAGCCCACGACGGGGTGAGACGATGTCTCAGCGAGTCCATTCCCTAAATCTCGATTAGGAGAAAAGTACACCCACGTGCATTCTAACCACAATCCCCAAAACTCACCTAACACCAGTATTTTCCTGCATGTCAGTATTGTTCAAATCGTACATAACTGTATTGAAATCATATAACATCGGAACATTTCAACATGTGTATATGTATAGGCGTACATGTCATCACAATCACACGGCCCCCAATTACCATACTAAATCATTATGGTACGTCCCATACTGCACCACACAATTCCGTCTCCTAATCAGGTCCCTCAATTTCAATCGTTCGTAAGTCCCAATCGACTTCGACCCACCGGCCATGGCCAACTCAACAGTTAGCGATCTTCTGGCATGACCGGGCATCGTCTCGCACCATCGAGCATGGCAACATCCACATCTAGACGGCATTCCGTTTAAGAGCATCGGCCCAGCATCCACTACGACCGGCATCCGTTGAGTTGGGGCATTCCCAAAAGAGCATCGTCCAGCCTCAAAGGCTCGTGATGGGTTCTCATATCAATCATGCATTCACCCAATTTTGGCCCAGCACATCGTGCTTTGCACTCAACTGCCTAAAATGAAATAGTATTCCTAGTCTATTTTCTTCAAATTAAAATATACGGTAAAATAATTGGGTGAAAATATATGGACCATTCGATCCAGAAAATTGGGTAGCTTATCTCTTAAAGTCCCACAGTTTATATAGTATTTAAAACCAGTTTTCGGTATCAAAATTCCGGCCCCTGGCATTTTCCAATTAAATATCGAAATTACCACTTTTGAGATAAATGCCAAAATTTAACAATCATCACTCAATTTCACCATTCGACAATCAATTACATAAATTGAGCATATCACTATAATCGGCACAAAATTCTGGTTACGCTATTTCGGTATAATTTTTCGGAAAATATTAAATAATTAATTAAATTACAATTAAATCATTTCAATTAATTATTTAATTAATTACCGTTTATCAAATTTCACTACCAATTAAAATTGATCACCACTTGACCCAATTATTAAAATGCCTAACTACATTAATGCCTTACAATAACCTCCTAGGCTAACTATTTAATTAAATACTCAAATCCCTAACTAAATAGTCTAACTACCTTAACTAACTTGTCTAACTACCTAGTTCTCCCAACTAACTTAGCTAACTAATCTTTACCCTAACCAAGCTAATTACTCATCTTAATTAAGCCTAATCCAACACCTAATAAATGCAATCAACTCCTAATCAACAATTAGGAAACTAACTCACATAAACTAAAAGCTAGACCCTCGGCCCACTACTGGGAAGCCGTCTTCTCGGTTGGTTTAGGCTGAGCAACGGCGGCACGAGCTCCGAGGGGGTAAGGCAGTAGTACAGTGATGCTAACTGGCTGTTTAGCAAGTTGGTTTGGTGCCGCTGAAGTTCCGATGGCAGGGCACTATTAACGGCGAAGAGGTGGGGGTCTACGGTGGAAATGGTGAGCCGAAATAGAGGATGGGTGAGCTGTGGAGTGGCGGCAACAACTGTGGACAGAGTTGTTGAGTTTCTGGCGCAAAGATGCAGGGGTAATGCTAGTTTTGGTGAGCTGCCGGTTTGTTGATGGGGGCGACTGATCAGCAAACAAAGGCCAACTCAAGGAGAAATGGAACATGAAGGGCAGCTGGGTTGGGAGTGGTGCTGGTTCCAAAATCAGCAGCACCAAAACAGAGCTCTCTATTTTTGGCTGATGTGTTGTCGGCAAAGGAGAAATAGGGGATGCCGAAACAGAGGAGGCCAAACCACTTAAAGAATAAGAAGACAAGGAAATTTACTGTAGGGAAAAAGAGAGGAAAAGGTAAGAAAGAGAAAGGGAGAGGGAGAGAAGCGGTCGCATGACACAAGGAGGAGGGAGGGTTCGCATGGATGGGGAGAGAGAAGAGAGAAAAACAAACCATGGAGGGTCCCCCCTCCATATTTCCACACTTAGTCTATTTTTCATGGAATCTAAGGTCTTTTCACTTTCAAGGGACCCACCACTCCCAAATGAGTCTATCCATCCCCAAATGCACCCCAAATGAAGTTGAATTCCCCTTGTGCATGTAGACCTCCGAATTTGTAGACTTTACATTACATTCTTTCTTTCTTTCACTTTGCCATTTAATAGCCTTAGATAACAAAGATAAGGCCTCAATTAAACCATTATAATTCCCATCTCTATTGGTTCCACATTGAAGCCCAAAAATCCATTCAAATTATGGCCTTTCCCATATTCCTTTAAATTACTGCAATTTGAATTTTTCACCGACAATTCAAGTTTGTAAAAAGGCCTTGAGAGGATACATCAATGTTCCTAGAATTGATGGTGACACAATAGAACTCTCAATTTCTAAAATCAGATTAAATTTCGAGGTTAATTTCGATCGGATGCGATTTTAGCATGACCTAAACTACCGGGTAGTTTTCTGAAATTTTTAGGGCAATTGACTTGTGGTCGATTGTTTTCGAGCCACAATGTACATTTTCGACTCATTGACGACTCTCGATTATCGTGAAAATCTTGAGGTTTCAATTACGGGCACAGGGTACCAAAACGACAGAAAAATCAGTTTAGTTCCGTTCGGCGAGAATTTCGCAATTAGGTGGAACCACCCACATTTAATCACGCACCTCTGCCAACTCGGCCTATCTCCGGTCTTTGATAGATTTTTGACTCGCCGTAATGATCATTGCCGACGAACACGATCGAGCAATTGATTCCTGGTCGAATTCTCAAGTCTATTGCATTAAAATTCCTTAATGACTTCCTCGAATAGTCTAGTTATCTCATGATTAATTGGCTCAGAGAATAGCACTATAGGCATGTTGATGAAAAGCCCGGTTCTTTCAATCGAAAACAAAAGTGGAAAAATCTGATTGTCACACTAGACAAGCTCTAGTATTTAACTAGGGTGGTTCGGAAATTTTCCAGATCCGTCTCGGCTTCCAATTAGACTTTACGAGCCTAAGTTGCATTTATTGGCATTTATTTATTATTTTTCGTAATTAATTAATTAATTATTTATATATTTTCCGGAAATTAAACCGGGAAAGTCGGTGACTGGAATTTTAAGCTGATTGCAGTAGTGTGATATGTTTATTTAATTGAGCTTTAATTTGTGCAAATTGAGTGTGATTGGGGATTATGGGTATTTATCCCAAAAATTGATAATTTTGGTAATTAATTAGAAAATCACCAAGCGTCGGTCTACAGCGCAAAAAATGTATTTTGGGATTGCTGAAACTAGTGGGATTTTGAAGGATGAAAATGTTATATTTTGGCTAAGGCCGACCATGTATCCACACATGATAATTTTTATCGGGTATGATAAAAATGGTATTTTGGTCAGCTTCTGGTGAGCAATGAATTATCAGCTTTGGGCGAGCAATATGCTTTGTTATCAGTTTTGGGTGAGCAATAAATTATCAGCTTTGGGCGAGCAATAAATTATCAACTTTGGGCGAACTATATTATCTATCTTCAGCTTAAGGTGAGCAGTCCTGATTTGATAGGACCTTATAGATAGTATCGAATGGGCCGACCATGGGAAGGTCGTGATGACATGTAATCGACTGAGTCAATTGATTGATAGTTCGATCTGATTTGGTGAATTGATGTGATTTGTATATCTATAAGATAGACTGACTTGCAGGAAGAGACTAAGGCCAAGGTAAGTCGTCCGACCTATATTTGTGCTTAGGCAGCCTCAGGGCGTATTTTTTTCCTAGTCGGGTCTTAGAGGGTAGAACTCACTGAGACGTCGTCTCATCCCGTTGTCAGATAACATTTCAGGTCCTTAGGTGGTAGCTCCTGAGTTTTTTAGACGACCTAAGAAAGTGACAGAGCAGACCTCTTATATTCCGATGAATTAGGGCCCCAAGGGTTGGGACTATGAGCGGTAAGGTTCGTAGTCTGGATTGATGCGGGTCTCACCCATAAGGTGCCCCATCGATACAGATCGCGGTACCGCCAGGGTCAAGATGGCTAGAGAGAGGGTCCTATTCCGGAATCTGAGATTCCTCTGTACGCTCTGGAGGTTGCTTTTGGGAAGGGTACAGCTAATCCTCCTTAAGGCTCGATCGTAGACGCAGTAGACCCGGCTCTTGCAGTACCATAATCCCCAGTGTAAGTCTACTGAAGGCTCCAGCTGGAGTGTAGAGGAAGGTGAAATCATGGAGGATGATGAAGAAGAGAATGAGGACCTATAGCTATTTGAAAGCCCCCCTGTTTTGTAGACGTTATAAATAGACCCACTTGTATTATGTATGACATGGTTTGCTATGTATATATAAGTGTGGTTGTGGTTTGGTTTGAAAAAATATAGCCCTGCTTTTTTATCCCATTGTGTTATTGTCTGGGGATTGTTTATCTGCTTCCGCATGTGCATTAAAAAGAAAGGGTCGGCGATGCATTCTGAGACGTCGCTATTAATCGACCGCAGAGGGATGGGCGCGCGCTCGGAGGATCAGGGCGTGACATCTGATGAACCGAGTATTCAAGGAATACCTGGATCAATTTGTGATCGTGTTCATCGATGACATTCTCGTGTATTCGAGGAGTGATGAAGAGCATGAGAGTCATCTGAGAGTAATGCTGCAGACTCTGAGAGTTCATCAACTATACGCCAAGTTCAGCAAGTGCGAGTTTTGGTTGACTCGTGTTGTGTTCTTACGTCACGTGATTTCAGGCGAAGGAATCTCCGTGGACCCAAGCAAGATTGAAGCAGTGATCAACTGGCCAAGACCGACTACAGTGATAGAGATCAGAAGTTTTCTAGGTTTGGCAAGTTATTACAAAAGATTCGTGGAAGGATTTTCGGCTTTGGCGTCGTCGTTGACTCGACTCTTGAAGAAAGAAGATAAGTTTATTTGGACAAACAAGTGCAAGTGTAGTTTCCAAGAGCTTAAGCAAAAGCTGACTACTGCACTTATGTTGACCATTCCATCTGGTCCTAAAGGATACGAGATCTATAGTGATGCGTCATTCAGAGGACTAGGTTACGTGTTAATGCAACATGGCAGGGTTGTTGCATACGCCTCTCGCCAGTTGAGACCTTATGAGCAGAATTATCCGACGCACGACTTAGAATTCGCAGCAATCATTTTCGCTCTAAAGATTTGGAGACATTATTTGTGTGGAGAAAGATTCCAGATCTTCATTGACCATCAAAGTCTAAAGTATCTATTCTCTCAGAATGAGTTGAATATGAGACAGCGCCACTAGATGAAACTTCTAAAGGACTATGATTGCGACATCATATATCATCCTGGAAAGGTGAATAAGGTCGCCGACGCTTTGAGTCATAAGTCTTCAGTCGCACACATGCTGATTAAGGAGTGGAATTTAATTGAGAGAGCTCGAGATTCGGTGTTCAAGTTTGAGGTAGGCCACCTTTTGAATCTTATGGCCACCCTCAGAATTGAGCCGAATGTTCAGATTAGGATCAAATTACTCCAACCGACAGATCCAGATGTTTAAAAGATTTTACAAGAGGGATACTGATAAGAGAAAGGCTGATTTCTAGATTTCTAAGGACGGAACACTGAGGTTACGAGGAGGATTGTGTGTACCTGACGATGTAGAGCTTAGAGAGGAGATCTTATCAGAAGCTCATCGTAACAATTTGTCACGACCTCCCTAAAGCGGGTTGGACCACCTAAGGGTTCGGCTAATGGATTGCTAAGCCTAGACTTAGCTCGAGCTCTCCCAAGCCCATACCAATTCGCAACTTAGGGTTTAAGTTCTTAATATGCAAATGATTTTTATCATGGAGTCGCCACTAATCTATTCTTGGTGGGTCGATTAGAAACCCAAGTAAAGCAATGGGAGAATTACTTCACTCCTACGAACCAGAGATTAAATGAGTTCGGGGACTTGGTTACGCTAGATTTCTCTAACGCCCTTTCGGTACCTTTTCTCTTTTATTTCAAAAAAAATGTTTTGCAGGCAGCTTGAATTGATTTTATCCTAAATCACTAAAGTGATCACACGAGTGCACAAACACTAAAGATAACATTCAAAGAAAAAAAACATTGCAGAATTAAACACAATAAGGCAATCAATTATTTTTTTTTGGGTTTTCTTTTGTTTTAAAATAAAAACTTACCTAGATAACATGCATATGATCTTTTCTTTTGGTATTTTTTTTTAAATTTGAAATAATTACTGAAAATTGACTACGAAACCCGACAAGTTATCCTACTCAAGCTAGGAAATAATTTAGATTAAATCCCATTTTAAATTGGAAACTCATCTTAATTAAGTAGCCGTAACATGCAATCTAATATAAAAATCTAACTAGATAAATTCTGAACATGTGACCCTATCCTATTTAAGAAAATCATTTTTTATGAGATTATTAAAATATGCAAATATTATCTAAAACCCTATTTATAAAAAAAAAAGTTATTTAGATCTTATCCTATTTCAGAAAAACTATCCTAATTTGTCACACAATCTGATTTTTTTTTTTATTCATGTTTTCCGAAACAAGCATTTATCAAATATAAACATTATATTCAACCACTCAGGATATTTATCGAATGAAGAATTAAAATAATTGAAAAAATAATCCATTATCTCACAGATTAAATTAACAATTATTTTAACCCTAAACATCATAACAATCAAGAAAAATCAAAACAATTAGAAAATTAATCCGAAGTCTCTCGGATCAACTTAATAATTATAATGATTTCAAAGCCAAAATATCATCAAAATCAACATAATTAAAAAAATGGTCCGAAATCTTACGGCCCAAATTAGTAATTATAGTGATTTTTACCAATAATATCCTATTAGGTAATGCCTAAAGCCCTAATTGACATCAAACATTCTAATAATATCGAGAAGAAATTTGGTTAAAGAAAACTACCTTATTTGGATCGGCGCCAAAGATTCACGAACGGTGGTTCGCGTCGGGGTCGGGTTGTGGCGGTTGCAACGCAACAGCAGCTTTTGGTCAAACTCGTTGCGGACTTTGGGGGGGGGGGGCAGCTCAAGCACAGCAACTCAGGAAGGAGGGCTGGTGGACTCGGTAAAGCAGCGAGCAGGCCGGTGTCGAGTCAGCGAACTCAGGACAGAGGGGGCTCGTGGCTGGTGGTGCTTGGCACAGCTCGTCGTCACTGGTGTACTTGCAGGGAAGGAGCAGCAGCGCGCAGCTCAGGCCAGGCGAAGACGGAGGAGGCGCGGCGACGGGTGCTGCAGCTTGCGGGCGTCTGGGCGGTGGCGCGGTGTCAGGCGGAGGTGCAGGCGCGGTGACGAGCGAAGATGCGCTGCGACCGGCGGGCGAAGGTGGTGCGGGTTGCTGCCGACGGGCGCGGGTTGCTGGGCGTCGGGCTGTTGAGGGTCGGCGCGAGTTGCAGGCGGAGGCTGGCGGGCGCGATGGAGGCGAGCGACAGCAGCAGCGGAGGCAGAGGGGGCGTCGGGCGCTGCGGGTGGAAGCGAGCAGGTCGTGGGTCGTCGAGTTGAGGCCGGCGACGGGTGAGTGGGGCTCCGGTGCGGTGACGAGCTGCAGAGGAATGGATGACGCTGAAGCGGATCGGAAGCTGCTGGTCGTCACGGCCACAGCAGGGGCGACGAACGGCGGTGCAAGCACGTGGGTGGTGCTCGCACAGGGGATGGCCGACAGAGTGGCGGTGACTCGGCTGTTGGTGCACCGGCAAGCGCAGCGGCGCGGACGCGGGTGAAGTAACAGAAACCGGTGGAAATCTAGCAGAGAAGAACTCCTGGAGAAGATGAACAGTAGGGGTCTTGTCTTTGCTTTTTTTTATTTATTTTTCTCTCCCTCTCTCTCTCTCCTCACGTCTTCTTTTCGATTCTTCTCTGACAGACTCTCTATTCATCTCCTTTTT
Organism: Eucalyptus guilfoylei; assembly: GCA_016097605.1. Taxonomy (NCBI): domain Eukaryota; kingdom Viridiplantae; phylum Streptophyta; class Magnoliopsida; order Myrtales; family Myrtaceae; genus Eucalyptus; species Eucalyptus guilfoylei. Next base: position 41,652,324 of record CM027864.1, on the reverse strand, counting down.
TAATATCCTCCCCTGGCTTCATTTTTTCTTGTCCGAAAGAGGAGCCCCTTTCACAATGAATATTTTTTAGCTCTCTCTGACACTCTTCTTTTTTTAATCTCCTCCTTTCTCTCCACTCGTGTGTCTCTCTACGGGCTCTCTCTTTAATAGCTCTCACAAACCTCTCCAGGGACTTTTTTCATTTCTCCCTCTCGAATGAATTTTTTTTCGTTTTCTGCCCCCCTCCTTTTAAGCCGAGGATCCTTGCTTATTTATAGGCAACAACCGACTTTAGTGTGAACAGGTGAACATGAGGCAGCCGTAACTTTTCCTTGCTGTTCACGTTCGGTCTTTTTTCAAATATGGTAGCCACCGATCTGCTCTTCAGCAAGGATAATATTATAAAAATGATAGTCCATCTTCGTGCAGGCGTCTGTAGAATTTTCACGTCCCCCATTTCATGCGTGCATGTGCATGCATTAATGAGGGGGAAGAAAATGGACGTTGGATTGTTATTTCTTCTTCCTGCTTGGGGCTTCTTATATGGCTACTTGTCCCTCCCTCCTATATGATAGCTGCAATTTTTGACTTTTCTTGCTTGTTACTTGCTTCTTCCTTCAGCAAATTTCTCGTTGCTTCTCCTGACAACCCACATTTTGAGAGAGAGCATATTATATAATATATCATGGGCTCATTTTGCTTCTCTGAGGATTCCTTTATAATCCGCACGTCCGCCGAATTCTTGTGTATGCATGTGCATGCATTAATGAGCGAGAGACAATGGACGTGCAAGAATTTCTTTCTTCCCTCTTTGACTTTCCTTGTGTGTTTTCAGACCAGCAGGAGAGAGACCGTCCTTTTGTGAGTATTATCGACCACGAGCCGCTGCGTCTTGTTGCCTTTTAGTACCGATGCAAATGCAACTACATGAAATGCAATTTTACTATATATATTATGCAACTAATTAACTAAATGTTTAGGCAAAAATTTAGGTGTCAACACAGTTACAGCATTCATCCTGGTAGTACGAAGATGTATTAGAATCTACGTCAACACTATTGGTGGTCTCGTATGAAGGCGGACATTGCCAAGCATGTCACCAAGTGTTTGACGTGTCAACAAGTGAAGGCCTAGCATTGTAAGCCGGGAGGACTTCTGCAACCTTTCGAGATCCCAGAGTAGAAGTGGGAGCACATCACAATGGATTTTGTGACAGGTTTATCGAGGAGTTAGAGAGGTAATGTTTCCATTTGGGTAGTGGTCGATAGACTGATGAAGTCGGCTCACTTCATTGCAGTGCGGAAGGACCTCAATTTGGATAGACACGCAGAGTTGTACGTGCGCCAGATCGTTCGATTGCATGGAGTGCCGGTGACGATCACTTCAAACTAAGACCTGAGATTCACAGCTGCCTTTTGGAAAAGCTTGCAGAGTGCTTTAGGTATGAAGTTGTAGTATAGTACGTCATATCATCCTTAGACGGATGGCCAGTCTGAGAGGACAATTCAAACCCTCGAAGACATGCTGCGAGCTTGTGTGCTAGACTTCAAGGGAAGTTAGGAAGAACGGCTTCATCTGGTCAAGTTCGCCTACAACTACAGTTATCCACGGAGCATTCAGATGGCTCATTTCGAAGCGTTGTATGGCAGAGCGTGTAGAATGCCAGTGTGTTGGGATGAAGTCAGGGAGGGAAAGATCACAGGCCTAGAGTTGGTTCAGCAGTCAGTGGATGCAGTCGCAGTGATCAGAGGCAAACTAAAGACCGCTCAGAGCAGACAGAAAAGTTATGCAGATAAACGACGGAGACCATTGGAATTCCAAGTTGGTGATCACGTTTTTCTGAAGGTTTCACCAATGGGAGGAACTTCACACTTTGGCAAGAAAGGAAAACTGAGTCTGAGGTACGTAGGTCCATTTGAGATTCTAGAGAGAATCGGGATCCTAGCGTAACGTCTTACATTGCCGCCGAGACTGGTGCAAGTGCACGACGTCTTTCACGTGTAAATGTTGAGAAAGTACGAGCCTGACCCAACCCATGTGCTTAATTTTGAAGAATTGGATGTGGACGATAGAGTGTTGTACGTTGAAAGCCCGATTTAGATCGTGGATCGAAAAGAACAAATTTTACGCACAAAGACCATCCCGTTGGTCAAAGTGGTCTAGCAACACCACGGCACTGAAGGAGCAACCTGAGAGAGTGAAGAGTTGATGAGATAATTGTACCCCCACCTTTTTGTTTAAAGTATTGTAATGGTTTAAATTTCGAGGAAGAAATTTTTATAAGAGGGGAAGATTTGTGAAGTCCTGAATTTTTCAGTCATGTTTTCAATTTAATAAATTGGGCCTTTCATCGACGCGCCTATAGTGCTATTCTCAAAACTGATCATTCATGAGATAACTAGACTTGCTAGGGAAGTCATTAATGAATTTTAACTCATTAGATTCGAGAATTTGATCAGAAATCGACTACTCGACCGTGCTCATCTGTCGAGACCATTACGGCACAGTAAATATTGATTAGAAATTAACGATAGGTCGGTTCGGTTGAAATTCGTGGTTAAACGTGGGTGATTCCACCAAATTGAAAAATTCTTGTCATTCGGCACTAGTCTGATTTTTCTGTCGTTTTGGTACCCTATGTCCATATTTGAATCCTCGAGATTTTCACGACAACCAAGAGTTGTCAATGTGTCGAAGAGGTTCATTCTGGCTCGAAGAAAATCGACTATGAGTCATTTGCAATAAAAATATTTCAAAGCTACCCGGTAACCTAGGTCACGCTAAAATCACGCCGGATTGAAATTAATCACAAATTTGAATCCAATTTTAAAAATTGAAAATTCTGTCATGTCACAAATCATTTTAGGAACGTCGACTCAGCCTTTGAAGATTTTTCTGCAAACCGAGGTTTTGGCGGAAAAAGTCGTCATAGGGTCATTTTTGACTGGGAAAATCAGATGACTATTTTTTATCTTGAAATTAGGACACAAGTAGGTTCTATTGGTGAGGAAAAATGCAAATTTGATCGAGGGTATGATGGTTGGATTTATAGAGGCTGAATTGAGTGAATTCAAGAAGGATTTGAGGAGGAATTGAGGGAAATGTTGTGAAATTCGTATGCCCCCTTGCTCACAACATTTGGACCATTTCAAGGGCTTCTAGAAGGAGTGTTGTGGCTGGAAATTGGCTGTGGAAGACAACAAGTGTGGTGGGGCCAAGTCAAAGGGGACAAAGAGGATAGAGGAGACCAAAGTGGTCCCCCCTTGGTAGCAGGTTTCCTTGCTCCTTTCCCCTACCCTCATCCGTCGACCCCTCCTCCATTGCAACTCCTGGAAGTCTTCAGCAAACCAGAAAACTGCAGCTCAGCCTCCCCAAGCCGTTGCTAGCCCCGTTGGAACCATTGCTTGCCATCACAACCCATGGCACGCTCAACCGTGAGCCAGCACGTTGCCATCGATCGTGGCCGTCGTCTCTGCTCCAGCTGCCTCCCTAAGCCTTCCCTGTGGCCGTTGGAGCCTGCACGTCACCGTTCCACCACCGCCAACCGCCGGAGACGCCCGTCCAAGCTGCTGTAGTCCCCGCTGTCCATCCTAGCCGCTTCAAGCCAACCGGTTCCACCTCTCTCGGTCCTGACCAGCACCGAACAAAAGCCGAGCAGAGTGGGTCTAACAGCCGCTGTTTGGCTTGTTTTGGTGGCTTTCCCAACCCCACTTGGCAGTCCCGCTTTGGATTTTGTCGAGCTCCTCCGCGTCCCCGTCATTTTGATCTGAGCGGATCGCTAATCAAGCGAGTTTAACTCACTAATCATTGCTTAGTAAGTTAATGATGTTTAAGGATTGATTAGTTTAAACTAAGTATGGATTAGGTGGATACTTAGAATAGATTAGCAATTTAATTAACCATTATTGCATGTTAGGTGGTTAGAGTAGTGTAATTGGAGCCTAGACAAGCTCTAGTATTTATCTATAGTGATTCAGAAATTTTCCAGGCCCGTCTCGGCTTTTAATTAGGCTTTTCCGGCCTAAGTTGCTATTTTTGGTATTTAATAATTAATTTTCGTAATTATTTAATTAATTAATTATTTTCCGAAAATTAAACAGGGATAACCGGTGACTGGAATTTTATGCTGATTGCAGTGGTGTGATTTGTTTATTTAATTAACTGTTATTTTGTGCAAATTGAGTGTGATTTGTGATTGTGAGGATTTATCCCAAAATTTGTTAATTTTGGTAATTAATTAAAAAATCACCGGGCGTTGGTTTATAACGCAAAAAATGGATTTGTGGACTGTTGAAATTAGTGAAATTTTCTAAAGTTAAAATATTGTATACTATATCAGTCTACAGACTTTGATATGTTAGCTTTGGGTAAGCAGTATACCGGTATACTATATTCGCTTAAGGACCATGATATATCAGCTTTAGGTGAGTATTATACCTTAGCAGCTTCTGATGAACATTATTAGTATACTATATCAACCTACGTGCCTCGATGGACCTAGACTTAGAACCACGAAGGACGAAGTCAGTTTTCTACAGGTATGCCTTCCTACAACTGGCGAACCTCTCCCGTTCAAGCCCTTCAGGGATAGTCTTTTAGCAGAAAACCACTCTACCCTTTAGTTCAGAGCCTAAAGACACTCAGATAGAACCAAGATGGTAACATTTCTAACTATCCGAGTTGCATTTCTCAGAGGATCCTACCGGGCTGGAAAAGAAGAGAAGTTTAGAAAGACATTGAGAGTTTTTCACAAAACACTCAATTTACTTTAAGGGATTCTGCCCAACACATTACATCCTCATTGCCTTTTATAGGCAATAAGAAGTCACACATAAACAAGGACCAAGCTCACGGGTCCTAAAACAAATAGAAGCGCCGGAAACTTCCGGTAGGGAATTATTCGTACGGTATGAATAGTGACAGTAAACAGTTATTTCCCTGGCCTACTGTTACAGTAAAAGTGAACAGTAACTTGCTACAGTGATCTTGTACGGACAGTGGTCTTGTGCAGTCAGCGGTCTCGTCCATCACGAGCATTGTAGTCATAGTCTGAGTCATCTGAACTGTGCATTGCTAGAAGGTTTTCTTCGTATTTTTGCTCCAATGCTTCAAGTGTATCTGGTGAGAGAATCTGGTTTGATGAGGATGCTTCTTCTTGATTCAGGGAGGAGCCTGTAGTGTCGGCATGAATGTTTGGCTGAGGCTAGTTGGATGGCTGAGCATAGCAGGATGTGTCAATGCTTTGAGATAAGGACACAGGTCCTTGATCATAGAGGTCTTAGGAAAGAGGACCTCCCCATTTAGCATAAGGGTCTTGAGAGGACTGTGCAATGTCATCTCTGTCTGCCATTTCATGCTCCTGTGATGATACAACTTGTCTGAATTCCTCGAGTGCTTCTTTGGCTTCTGGTGCTAGGCTATAATGATCCCATGCAGTGGGTACATTATAATTCCATGCATTTTCAAGAATGGTTTTATTTTCTTGACACAAAACACTTTGGAGTTTTAGGTATTGGTGCTCACAGCAACCAACAGGTCCTGGATAAGATTTGTGAATCTGAGCTTCTGCACTATGCTGTAGAGGTTTATAGGATGTGGTACCCATAGCTTGAGGGGCATTGGTAATGTTGTCATTGTTTGTAACAAAAACACATGGTCGTCAGAAAAATAAAATAGTATGGACCTCAGGGTTTTGTTGTGTGGTTCTCAGTTCTTTTTACAAGATGTATCTCTAGTGAGTGGGGGGATAAAACCAATTAAGGAAATCTAAGAGATTTCTATCACTCTCCTTTTCAATGTTTTCTCTGCTGAGTAAAAATATCCTGGTGAAGTTGGCAATGAACCTTCTGGTTGGGATTTCAATAGCTATTAAGTACTTATTGGTTAAGTACCATAATAACCATCGAAGTTGGTCAGGAAAATCATCCTCCTTCTAAATTAGAGAATGTATGAACGGATAGTCCGAATTTAATCCAAAATGATAAAGAATCGAACCTCCATTGAACCTGAACAGATCTGTGTGGCATTGCCACATGAAATTATCCATATTTTTAGTAAGGCTGTCATTCTGGATATGTTCCACAATCTCCTGGGGATATCGCCAGCTTGGCCAGTCTCATATCCTTTCAATCTTATACTTTTCATTGTTATGAAGAGTATGAAAAGTATGCCTCATAATGTACATGTTGATTTCTGCTGGTGCTTTTGGTCTTGACAGGAAGTCAGCAAACACATTTTTCCTTCCGGCAATATGTTTAGTTTCAAAAGTCTATTTTGAATCAGCCCATCAAAGAAGTTGAGAATTTGGAACCTGCTTCCATTTGAACTTGGTCATCTGAGGGAAAGATGCCATATCCAATTCTACTAGGAAGTGATGGCCAAAGAGATGGAATTCTAACTTTTTTATCCCATTTTTCACCGCCAAGATTTCTTTGAAAGTGAAATGATAATGCATTTCAGCTTGGAAAAATTTTCCACTTTTGTAAGCACACAAATGTCTCTTACCATCAATTTCTTCAAATAGGATGGCTGCCTAGTTTTCATCGCTAGCATCGGTCTAGAGAATTCTCTTCCCTATTGATGGGATTTGTAACGGAGGAAGAGTCTGCATAATCTCCTTAAGTTTAGCAACTGCTTTAGTCTAAGATTTTCCCCAAGGTGAGGGATTTTTCTTCAACATCGTTTGCAATGGAATCAGCAGTTTTGCAAGGTTTGGGACGAAGTCTCTGAGATAATTAATTATCCCAAGAAATTGCTGAACTTGCTTTGTTGTGAAGTTTTCTTCAGGAAATTTTAACAATTCCTTAGCAATATGTGGCCCTGGATAGTATGTTCCTTTGTTAAGGTGCATACCAAGAAATTCAATTTCTGTTTGGGCAATGTTCATCTTTCTTTGAGAAAGCATGATCCCATGCTTTTTCACGATCTCTGCAAACTATTCAAGAAGTTGGCAGTGTGACTGCTCATCAAGACTGTAAAGCAGGATATCATCGATGTATACTACTGCACTTGTCAAGATTGGTTGGAAAATTCGACACATGGCCTTTTGTAATAGGGATGGTGCCACCTTTAGACCAAAAGGAAGAACTTTCCATAGGAAATGTTGGTTCGGGATACAGAACCCTATCTTGGGTCTGTCTTCAAGATGAATGCGCAATTGCCAAAATCCGGCTTTGAGATTGAATTTAGAGTAGATGTGGGCATTGGATAATCCAGCAAAGAGGGAATTTCTGGAGGGTAAATGAAATTATTCATCTTGGAGAAAAAGGTTAAGAGGCTGGTAATTTATTACCAATCTTATCTTTCCTCTGTTTTGCTCAGCACGCTTATTAACATAGAAAGCTTCACAAGCCCATTGAAAATTGGATGTTTCAATAAGGCCTTGCTGCAATAGTTCTGAGCATTCCCTTTGAGCCAAAACCAGGTGTTCTGGGTTCATTCCCATGTGACTGGCCTTGGTTGGATTGATATATTCATTTTTTTTTTTTAAAGGAAGGCGAACAAAGAACTCTGGATTTTCCCATAAAGGATGAGAACATTTTTGAGAAAATTCAGAATGGGATTCAGAACATGATTCCAACAACTTTTGTATGATTAGATCTAACATACTTATTTGGATAGAAAAAAGTCTTTGGATATTGACAAATTCAGAGAATTGGTCCTTATACTTAAGACCTTTTCCAAGAATGATGTGAAGTTGAGAAATCTGAGTCATGATATCCCATTCAATGATCAAATCTTTGTTGGGAAGACTAGAACCAAAGATTTTTGTGGTTATGGAACACTGTGGAAAAAACTGGATAGTTATCAGAGTGGTTCTCACATTTGTAGAAAGAGTATCTCCTGAAGTAGAGTTGAAATATCGAATACAAGAAGTCCAATATTCTTCAAGAAGAACTTTAGTGTCCCAAATTGAAGAACTTGCTCCAGTATCTATGAGAGCAATGACATTGATAGGCTTGGCAAACTTTGAAGTGAAGATTTTCACAAGAAAATGGGGACAGTGAGTTTGATTGGAAAATATATCAGGATCTTATTCCAAAGAAGTGAGAGATATATGAAAAATATCTTCAGAATCTAAGTCTGAATCAATCTCACTAGGAGTTTGGTAACAAGGAATGACACAGAGAGTTTGTTCAGATGATTCCTCATCCACAGAGAATAAAGATTTGATATCATCATTTTCAAGAGAAATACCTGTTTCATTTTCTATATGATGTATAAGATGTTTTGACATTTTTTTGCCTAAGGAGAATTTTTGGCAAAATGTCCTTTTTGATTGCAGATGAAGCATCGATTTGATTTCTTGTGGCTTGAGCGATCTTTCCTTTTGCGTAGGTATCGCTGTTTTTTCTTTCTTCGGAAGTGCTTAGAGCCATGCCTGGATTTCTTTATCCAGAGCTTCTTAAAGTGCTTCTTTTTTCTGGAAGATTTTCCACAAGATCCATCACAATCTCGCTTGGAGCATTTGATCTTTAGCTTCTGGCGAGAACAGGCTGCGTCAAGTTCTCTGTTCTCTGCATCAAGTGCTTAGGGCAAGCAGTATACTCTGTGGTTAGCTACTGGTGAGCAATAAATTATCAGCTTTGGGTGAGATATGCTATCTATTTTCAGCTTAGGGTGAGCTATCCTGATTTGATAGGACCTTATAGATAGTATTGTGTGGTTTGACCGAGAAGTGGTCATGATGACATGGAATCGACTGAGTCGATTGATCAATGGCTCGGTCTGATTTGATTGAATGATATGATTTGTGAGTATTTGAATTAAACTAACTTGCAGGAAGGAGTGGAGGCAAAGGTAAGTCCTCTGACTCGTGTTTGTTCTTAGGCGGCCTTTAGGGTGTATTTTCTTCCTAGTCGGGGCTTAGGGGGTTGAACTTGCTGAGACATCATCTCACTCCGTTGTGGGATAACATTTTTAGGTCCCTAGACGGCGGTCACGGAGGACCCGAAGCCCCGGAGTCTAGGAAGGTGGAGACCAAAGAATCGGCAAACATGTCTAACTAGTGGGTCATAGTCGTTCCCTTTTTGTTGAGCCGTATTTTTGTAAAGAGCTTGGTATTGTATATAAACCTGTGTGTTTTATAATAGGCTGGTTTTGGTAGTGAATTGTGGCCCTGCTTTTCTATCCCATTGTGTTGTTGTCTGTGGATTATTTATTTGTTTCCGCATGCGTATTAAAACGAATGGGTCGGCAATGCATCTTGGGACATCGCTATTTAATCGACCGCAGAGGGATGGGCACGCGCTCGGAGGATCAAGGCATGATACGTCACACAATCACATAAATCAATTGTACCAAAACAGCATGCATAACCCTTCAAGAGAGGTTTATCGAATCATCCCACAATAACTCAAACGTACTGAGCACTATATCCATCTTTATAAAAACAAATGGGTCCTCACTTCCCTACACAAGTATATGTCAATTACTCTTACCTTAGTATATGAGTTTTACAAAATCAAAGAAGACATTAGTACTACTCACCATAGCACAACCATTCACATATCATCACACATAAGTTCTAAGCATGCCACAAGTTAACCACAAAACCCTAACCGGCCCTAACTGGTAGAAACCAGGCCACTCGCGCGCCTCCAAGTTTAATTCCAGAAACATAATCAAATGTGCTCAGAAAATTCTCAAATTTGAATATATTTTAAAGGACACCTAAACGAACATTTTTTATGATACACCTTGACCCAGATCCTTTTGGATTAAGAGCAATAAATCGCTCAAACCATTACAAAAACTGTGTCCGTTTCCAGAAAATATGTTTTTCAAAATCAGTTTGGTTCGAATTCTAAAACTTGTTCGTCTAATCTGAAATTCGACTATGTTAAACTAGACAATGTGATGAACAACTTTTGTGAAGAAAATATTTCGAAAATCGAAACTTAAGAGTTGATAAAAATATTTTGAACACTAAAAAGTCACTGTTTCCAGAACAATTTGAGATCCTGTTTTGTAAATAACAAAAGTAAAATATCATTCTTTTAAATTCATAAAATCTTCAGTAAAATATATGTCATAGTTGAAGGTGTTTAGAACATTTCTCAAGTAGGAAGTAACACAAAAATCGTAGCATATTTTTCCCCACAAAACTGGCAAACAACGAGGGTCCAGTAACCAGATTCGAGAGAAATCCACTAAATTAGACTAAACCACCCTCATTAGTGTTAATCTAATCAATTAGATTAACATTAATCAATATTAAGGCTAATCTAACCAAAATATATTAATACTAATCCAACTTAAGGCTAATCTCACTTAATACTAATTTAACTAAGTTAATTAGCACTAATCTAACACTGTAAGCGTAATTAACAACCTAATCAGTGATTATGGAGTTAACTCACCGGATTAACATGGTGGCGGGTTCATGGTGACGACGGCGTGAAGGCGGTGCAATCCTGTGACTAGGGCGCCACCAACGGAGGCTCGGAAGAGGCTGAAATCAGCCTACGAGTCTCACGGCTTGGTTGGAAGATCAGTTATGTTCTGGAGCTAGTCGGGGTTTGCTGCTAAACTTAGGGTGAGCTGAAGTAAGGTCGGGCGAAGCTGAGGCTGAAATGGAGCTGGACTAGGCGGACGGCTGGTGGATGGGCGGTTTTGTGAGGTTGAGCTGCTGGCTGTGGCAACATGAGGAGGGGAGGGGCTGCTGGACGATGATGAGGATGCAGCTGGGTGGAGGTTGTTGCTGAGTGTGTGTGTGCGTGAAGTGGTGGGAGTGAATGAAGTGGGCGGTAAAGATGGAGTTGTGCTGGAGAGGAATTGGCGTGAAGTGGTGGGAGTGAGGGGTGTAGCAAAATAACATAAAAGGGAAAACCAGACCAAGGTGAAAAGGGAATGGGCTGGCGGTAGAAGAGAAGAAAGGAAATGCGTGAGGGGGAATTGTGAAGGAAGAAGAAAGTGCAGAGGAAGTGTCATGCCTTGAACCTCGAGTGCGTGTCCATCCTTCAGTGGTCGATAAAAAAAAAAAATTTGCGACATCCCAGGACGTGTTGCCGACCCATTCGTTTTATTTCACATGCGGAAGCAAAAAACAAATCCCTTGACATCATCAGCTTGGGATAGAAAAGCAGGAAATAGATTTACAATCAATATGCTCTTTCATATATACACCGAGTCAAGTATAAAAGTCTACAACCTAAAGACTTCAAAAAACTAGCTCTCAAAAGAAGCTGTTCTATTTGATCTACACCTCAGATCCCCTCAGCTCGGCTCCAAATCCTCCACTCTACAATCCTGAAAAGAATTGAGACCACGACGGAGTGAGATATAAATCTCAGTGAGTTCACGCTCTAAACCTCGATTAGGAAGGTAATACGCCTAGAGGCGTCCTAACCACACAATCACACAACCATCAAGACTTACCTCGTCTCAGATCCTCCCTGCACGTCAGTACAATTCATATAACACATAAAGCTGTCGCAACCTAAATTTCGTGTGCACCACCTAAAATTAGGCTAATGGACTACTAAATCTAACTTAGCTCGGGCTCTCCCAAGCTCATACTAATTCGCGACTTAGGTTCAAATATCTAGCATGTAAAAGGGAGTCGCCACTAATCAGTTTACGATAGGTCGATTAGACACCTAAGTAAAATAATGGGATAATTATTTTACTTCTACGAACTAGAAATTTTGGGTATGGGGATTTGATTACGTTAGATTTCTCTAACGCCTTTTCGGTACATTTTTCTTTTATTTTGAAAATTGTATTTTTTTTGCAGGCAGCTTTGGATTGATTTTAAATCTATTTTCCTAACATGTGAAGTGATCATGCGAGTGCGCAATCCACCAATTTAACACCCAAGAAAGCAAATAATTAAAAAAATGCAGGGACTTACCTCGTAGCAACGAAAGCATCTGTGTTGTTAGATCAGAATTCACATCAACAACCCTAAATATGATTTCTAATTAACATGCAATTTCTTTTTTTGTTTTCATTTATTCAATGAGAGTCATGCAATGCATGCTACTAATTTAACATGAAATGATATGACATGGCAATATGATCTACCTATATGACATAAAATGCAATCTATACTAAAGAATGAAATTGATTTCTTCTAAAGACAATTTTTTTCTAATTTTTTTACATGAAATTCGAAATTAGGAAATGTGAAAATTACTTAGCTAAATTAAGATTCTATCTAACTTATATTAAGGATTAGGTTGGGCTAAACCTTAATTTAAACCAAGATATTATCTTAACTTAGCAATCTCTAACCTAAAATGCAATTCATCTAAACTTATAATAAATTAGAAAATATTATCTAGAATTAAACTAAGTGCAATTTCATCCTAATATGCAATAACATGCGAAGAATGCCTTAATTCTAATTTTTTCTTCTTTTTGTTTTTTTATTTATTAATTTTGTTCTTTTTTTTATAAAAATTCGAAATCAAAATTAGCAAATAATAAAACATGCAATTTAATTCAGTGAAATGAAAATCTAACATCCTAAATTTATGTTTTTGGTATTTTCTATTTTTAAAAATTCGAAATAATAAAGTTCCTACCCTAAACATGCAAGATAACCCTAAAACAAGAAATAGACCTAATCTAACTCACATTTTTTGATCTTTTTTTTTTTTACAAAAGCAAAATCAACTTAAACCATACGACGGCAAATTAGAGCTACATAAGATTGATTTCCAAAAAATTGATGAACAATATCTCGCGCATGAGATCGAGTTGACCAATTTTAAATAAAATCGTGAATCGAATCTCGAGCGTGAGATCGGATTGGCAATTTTTTAAGAGATTGTGAGTTGGATTCGGCACAAAAATCGGACTGTCAATCCCAAATTTCAGAGGCAATTTCATGTCGAAATCTCAATTATACATCAAGGAATAATTCTATGAAAAAAAAAACAAAAAATTTAAAAAATAAGAATAAATAATAATAATAATAATAATAATAATAATAATAATAATAATAATAATAATAAAATAAATAAATAAATAAATAAATAAAAGACTACCTAAATTTTTTCCCCCTTTTTTTTTTCCTTCCAAGCAAGGCTTGGGCTCGTGCGGCTTGTGGTGGGTCATCGTTGGTCACCGGTCGCGATCATCAGAGCTCTGGCATGGGGACTCCAGCGAGGGACGGCAGTAGGTGGCAGGAAGCGAGCTGCTGTGACTAGCTCGCTCGGAGAGGCAGCCAAACAGATCCACAGCATAGGCAGGGGCGTCAGGTTGGAAAGTCGCAGGCATGGTGCCGGCGAAGGCTCGGGTAGCAGGGGAGTCGCTCGAGCTTCGGATACAATGACAGGGTGGCAGGCAGAGCAAAGGCCTCAGTCGCTGGTCGGAGCATAGTAGCGGCAGCGTCGCAGGCAGAAGCAGTTTCGCAGGGGCGACGGAGCTGGAGCGCGGATCTCGGGTCGTTGGGTCACGGCATCAAATGGTGGGGCCTCGGGAGCAGATGGGTCGCGGCGTTGACTGATGCAGCCGCGGGAGCAAACGGATCGCGGTGTCAACTGACAGCGGCGGATTGACAGTGGCTTTGCGAACAGGGGCGCTGCAGGGGCGTTGGCTCGACGTTCGGTGGGGCAAGGCGGTCATATGGCCGCTCAGCGTCCGGATCTAGAGTGGTGGAAGCAACTTAGGTGGAGTAGCGAGCTGCTTCGAGCTCGAGCGGAAGCGCTGAGCAGATCTAGGTGGAGGAGGGCGCTGGTTTCGGGTTGCAACTTCGGCAGCAGATCGGTGGAGTGGTGGTGGAGCAGAGAAGGCTCGTGAGTCACTGGCGAAGGAATGATGGTCAGCGGTTCAGGGTCGTTGGCGGAGCAACGGTGGTCGGTGGCACGACTGCCGGCACGAGTGATGCCGGCGTAGTCGAAGGCCACTCCCCCCGCGCGAAGAAGACGATCTGGTTTCCCTTTTCTTATTCTCTCTCTCTCTCTCACGTCACCTCCAGTCTTCCCCCTCTCTCACTTTTCTTTTTTTTTCTTTTTCCTCCAAAAATCGAGAGACCCCCTTGTCTTTTTCGTACGCGATGTCTTTTATAGGCCCAAAATTTTTATCATCGTGATATATTTTATTTCTCATTTTTCTTATGCATAATTCCCCTGAATATATCGTTGTACCCCACGTGAATATCCTCTTTTGTATTTTTCGCATATTCCATCCAAAAATTTCCTTTCTGCTCGAAAATATGTCCCTCAGTGTATATTACCCGAACATATGAAAAGTCTCAACGGAATATGTGAAAAATCTTGCGCTCGTCGTCGGTCCAATAAAACAAAACAAAATAACATAAACGTTTCTAAATTATACGCCATGCGATTTTTATTTATTTTTTTGGGGTAAAAATTAACTCATTTTTTATGCAAAAATTTAGGTGTCAACAACACATAAGCACAGTAATAACACTCGATCCATTGGAGCATCTCAAATCACATCTCCGTCAGTCAATCCATCAATCTACTACAGAGGTCCTAATTATGAGACGAAATCGTTATGATATGTCCCATATCGTGTCACACAATTTTATCCCATAATCCGGCACGTATAACTCATCCAATCATGCATTCCAATTGATCACGATCATACAGGCATGACCTATCATGCGTTTAAATTCATTATGGCCATATAGGCACGATCTAACTATCACACAATGGATCTATCCATCACACAGCGGATCTAACTATCACACAGCTAATCTATCCGTTACACAACGGATCTAACTGTCACACAATTGGGCGTCGTCTCGCCCCATCGAGCATGACAACATCTACCTCAAGACAGCTTTCCACATAAGAGCATCGTCCACCCGACACACAGCAAATGACGAATTCTCTTAACCAGCACACGATCATCCAATCCCGGCCAAGGACATTGTGCTTTGCACTCAAATGCCTAGATTAAAATAATGTGCTTAGCCTATTTTCATCGCATTAAAAATACCCAATAAAATAATCGTGTGGGTACACGGTTAATTTAAACCGAAAATACAATATCTTCTTTTTAAAAAAGTTCCACTACTTATTATAATGTCTAAAAACATTTTTTATGTTAGAAACTGATGCCCGGTATTTTATGAGTAAAATACCAAAATTATCCAATTTTGGGATAAATATCCAAAATTACAATTTACACTCAATTTGCGCAATATAGCATTCAATCACAGAAACTAATCACACCATTGCAATCAGTACGAAATTCCGGATTAGTTGCATTTGTTCTATGCTTTCGCTATTGATATGATGTTAAAAAGTCAAACAAAAAAATTTAATCTTATAGGTGGAGTGAGACCGCATACATAAAAAGAGAGGAAAATTATCAAAATAGTTATAAACCTATTGCAAATTTTCTAATTTAGTTGTAAACATTTGCAATTGTGTCAATTAAGTTCATCCGACCAATTTTGATCTGGCCAATTTTGATGGGTTGTCCGGTCAATATTGATATGAATAATTTTTTTATAGTATTTTATTTTTTTGAATATTTTTTTCCTTTTTCTCTTTTCTTTTTCCTTCTTCTTCCTCCTTCCTCCTTATCACTAGCTAGAGGCAACTGCTGGGGAGGTCAGCCTCGCCCTGTCACGCCCCGATCCTCGAATATGTGCCCATCCCTCACCTGGTTGATTTATAGCGACATCCTAGGATGCATCGCCGACCCTTTCATTTAATATGCGCATGCGAAAGGATATAATAAAATCCCAGACAATAAAACAATGGGATTGAAAAGTAGGGCCATATTTTTCATAATAAAATTCACAACCTTACTTTTATACATAGCACAACCCATAGTATTTTACAATACTATCAACATAGGTCTGACCTAACACTTATCCACCAAAACACAAGGTTCACCCAGAATGGGATGGGATCTTAGTCCTCATCCGGATCGTACTCGGGATCATCATCTCGATCCTCCTATGATTCCTCTTCACTAAGCTCATTTTCTTCAAGCTCCTCATCTTCTTCTAGCTCATCATCAGGATCATCCAACAGGTAATCCTCCTCTGGTTCCTCCTCCTCAGGCTCTTCTACCTCTGGCCATTCCCATTCCTAATTCTCCTCGTGTCCCTCCTCTTACTCGACTATCTCCCCTTCTTCTGGCATGCTCCAGTTGGAGTCCGCTGCTGATGGTACCGAAGAGTCATGATCATTTTCGAGCTTAGGGTCCTTAGCGTCCACTATCGATCCGTCCTTAAGGTCTGCTGTCCCTCGCCCGAACGCTGCTTCTAGAACGTATAGAGATACATCACCTTCCAGAATAGAACCCTCTCTTCGCCCATCATGGTAGTGACGATACCATGATCGATACTCGTGGGGCCTCAGGGCGTTCAGACCAACATCAACCCAGACTTTGGACTCTATCAATACATACTCTAACCTTTCTGGATGGGGGTGAACTGGGAAGTGATATGCGACCTCGGTAATCTCTTCAGGGATGCCAAAATGCATGGGAGGACGAGGAGGTGGAGGTGCTACCATTTAGGGGCCTGAAATGGTTATTCAATAACCAATGAGACAACGTCTCAGCAAGTTCTACCCCCTAAGACCCGATTAGTAAACCAATACGCTATCCAGGCTGCTTATGCACACACGGGTCAGATGACTTACCTTGGCCTCAGATTCCACCTGAATATTGGCACAGTTTAATAGGCACCCAAGCAATCACATCACAGATCGATATCTCGATTAATCAACCTAGTCGATTACATATCAATCGAACCATCTCAAGGTCATTTCCATTCAATCAGTCAATTCACAACATCATATCAAAGCAACGATCAATCAACCTAGTCGATTACATGTCAGTCAGACCATTCCCCGGTCATTTCAATCAATACCATACATCCCCCACGATGGAATATCTAGTCGTCAAGCCCACGTGCATTCTCCAGGATGACACAACAAGTCTCTGAGCCCATGTGCATTTTCCAAGACGACGTACCTACTCAACGAACCCACGTACGTTTTCCAAGATGGGATATCTAGTCATCGAGCCCACGTGCATTCTCCAGAATGACTTACCAAGTCTTCGAGCCACGTGCATTCTCTAAGGTGACCTATTCACCAATATGACATACTTAAACATTAGGCCCACATGCATTCTCTAAGGCACCAAGTTCGCCAAGGTGATGCATCAAATCACCGAGTCCACGTTCCTTTTTCACGATGCCATACTAAAACATTGGGCCCACGTGCATTCTCTTAGGCACTAAATTCGCCAAAGTGATGCATCAGATCACCGAGCCCACGTGCCCTTTTTAGATGCCATACTTAATCATCGAGCCCACATGCATTCTCTAAGGCACCGTTTTCGCCAAGGTGATATAAACAATTTACGTGCATGCTCTCGAGCGTCGTTTTCGCTAGGGTGATATACTTCATCACAGAGCCACGCACTAACTATTTCTTTCACATCTTTACCATACCCGATATTAACATACCCGATTGGTCTTAGCCAAGAGTATATTCAGTTCACTCTCACAATCTTCTTCCCTTAATAGCCCATCAAAGCATTATTGGCATTAAACAATCATACTCAGCCATCTACCAATCAATTACTCAATTTCAATCAATTTAGGAAAAATTCGTAAAATTTCCACAATCAATTCAATTCAACACAACGTAGAGCTCAAATAAATAAATGGACTACACCATGATAATCAACATAAAATTCCGGTCGTCGGCTATCCCTGCCTAATTTCCAGAAAATAAATACTAAAAATCCAATTTAGGCCCGTAATGCCTAATTGAAGCCTGAGATGGGTCGGGAAAAATCTCGAGATACATTCAATAAATAATATAGGCTATCATTTATCTAATTACACTAGTCAAATGCCTAACATGCATCATAATTAATTAATAATCACTAATCTACTCTAATTTAACCACCTAATTGCACTTAATTAAATCTAATCAACCCTTAAGTATCATTAGCAAACTAAGAAGGGATTAGTGAGCAAAACTCACCGGAATAGCGTGCGAGTCGGATCAAACCGACGGGAATGGCGCGGGGAACAATTAACTCCAAAGCAGGCCTAGGAATTGAGGTTGGTGACACCTCAAAAGCGGGCTTGCAAGTGGCTGGAAACCCACTCCGAAACTTGCTGATCTTGGCTGGAAAAGAAGAGGAAACAGCTCGGTTTAGGCGGGACTTGCTCGGGAATGAAAGAATAGGCTAAACCGGGCCTTGGCAGGGCTTTACTGGTGAAGAAACAACTGTGGACAGCCTTGGTTGAGCTATCACAGAATCGAACAGCAGTTGCTGGGTGAGAGGGAGGCGGCCAAGGGATGGACGGCGTGCGGGCAAGGCGGCGCGCGCACGGACGGCGTGTAGTGGAGCGAATGGTGGTTCGGGCGGCGATGGTTGCTGCTCTCTCTTCCTTGCTGGCTGGTCGCACGAAATGGGGAGGGAATGGTGGAGTGTGATCGGCCAAGAGGGGTGTGAGAGAGAGATAAGGATAAGGGAGAGATGGAGGGCTCCACCAAGGCTTGATTTTTCCACATCTTGCTCTCCAAGTTTCATTCTAGTCCAAGTATACATACTTGGCCTCCATTAGGCCACACACACACTCTCCTCACAACTTCTCAAAGAGTCCAAACTTGCTAGGCTATGGGGGGTTACGAATTTGGCTTACATCCCTTTCAATTGGACACACATTTCACTTTAGTTCAACCTCAAATGGTCTCTATAAAATCAATTAACATCTCAATGCCTATCTTAGCATTTTCCCTCACCCATATATCCATCATGCTTTCCAATTTTGCATTAAAAAACAATTCTCGGCCTTTTCTGCATAAAACGGTCATAAACCGACTTTTTCCCATAAAGTCTCAGTTGTCAGAAAAATCTTCTGAGACTGAGTCGATACTCCTAGAATTTATTGTGACATGACAGAATCTTCAATTTCTGAAATCGGACTTGAATTGGCGGTTAATTTCCATTTGGCGCGTTTTTAGCGTGACCTAGACTACCGGGTAGTTTTTATAACTTTTTAGGGCAAATGACCCATGGTCAATTTTCTTCGAGCCACTATGAACACACTCGACTCATTGACGACTCTCGATTGTCGTGAAAATCTCGACGATTCAATTACGGACACATGGTACCAAAACGACAGTAAAATCATATTAGTGCCGGTCAACAAGAATTTTTCAATTTAGTGGAGTCACCCACGATTAGCCACATATCTCATTCGAACAGACCTATCTCTGATCTCAAATTAATTTTATACTATGCTGTAATGGCCTCTAAAGATGAGCACGATCGAGAAGTCGATTCCTGGTTTAATTCTCAAGTCTATTGCCTTAAAATTCCTTAATAGCTTCCCTGGATAGTCTAGTTATTTCGAGAGTGATCAGCTCTAAGAACAGCCCTATAGACGCGTCAATGAAATGCCCGATTAATTCAGTAGAAAATAGAGTCGAAAATCTGGAATGTCACACGCCTAGCAACAATGAGACTCTACCAGATCTAGCGAGGCTCGGCCTTACCCAGCCATGGCAAGGCCATGACCTGCCCATGGCCAGCGTGTCTCGCTTAGGCGAGAGGCCACGCAAGGCCGCAATCTCTTGCAAGGCACCACCTTGCTAGATCTAGCGAGGATGGGCATTGCCCATGGCCGACGAGGCTTGACTCTCACCAGATCTAATGAGGATGAGCCTCGCCCCACCATTGGTAGCCCTCACTAGAGGCTACGCGAGTTTGTAGCCTTCGACCTTGTGGCCATTAGTGAGGTTGTTCCTCGTCCATGGCCAACAAGGGCAGTAAGTAACCTAGGCAAGGTCGCCTAGTCTCGGCCAGGCTTCCTCAAGGCTAAGGAGGTCCCTCATCGGCCTTGCCTCTGGTCGGAGGAAGGAGGAGGAAGTGAAGAAAAAAATTGAAAAAAAAAATTGAAAAAATAAAACATTTTAAAAATATTATCCATGTCAGTGTTGGCAGACCAAAATGGGCCGAATGGATTAAATTGGCACAATTATAAATGGTTTAGGACTAAATTAGTAAAAAAAAAAAAGTTTATGACTAAATTAGAAAAATTGCAATAAGTTTATGACTTTCTGAGTAATTTTCTCATAAAAAGAGCACATACACTCATAGTCAAGCAATGTGGGATATTTTAATACCCTTCTCATGTTTAAGCCAAATTAGGAATGACACTTGGAATTTGGCAAACAAGGGATAGAAACACGCACCAAATAAACTAAGGTAGAATTTGGCTCTGATACTACATTAGAAAGTCTACATTAAAAGTTTAAACTAATAAGTATAAGGAGACTATAAGTATATAAAGAGCATATAAGTCTCATAGTCAAGGTATTTCAACATTTTAGATATATAGGATATTTCCCTCGAGGGTCCATATCTCTCACAATGTTGTATATATCTGGGAGATTCTCCATATCTTACTTTGATTGTATGTACTCTTCATTACATAATATAGAAATGTACAAAAATTACTCAATTCTCGTTTTCGCTTTATCTAGTTTAGGCGATCCCCAATAAACTTTGAGTGCACCGGCTGCACACTCAAATGCACACGCTAGAGCATATGCTATATGCTAGGAAGCACCAACACTCTTCGAGAGCCTTCATGTCATGTCAGACACTCCGACACGTGTTTGACACTTGGCTGACACACGTCGGATAATTCGACACTTGGTCAATTTTCCCAATATTCTCTGATACTCAAGTCAGAATTCCAACACGCGAGATTAATTTTAAATTTTTTCAATAAATGAGGGGTGAAAATGCATATATGTGAAAATATAAAAAAATAATAAAAATAATAAATTAGGAAAAAAAAACCTCATATTCTCTTATATTTTCTTCTGACTCTCACTTCCCGTGATACACAATTCACGTCTCAAGTTTTTTCCTCTTCTCTTCCGCACGTCTAACATGCAAGTTTAAAATGTGAATTATTATTTTCTCTCTCTCCAAGTTTTATGAATTATTAAAATGGAGTTGAATTTGTCAAATTGAAATAATGAACATTATTAAAAAAATGATGATTAATATTTTTAGTGTAAATTAGTGTAAATTCATTCTAGACTTTTTTTATCTTTTATTTACTTATGAATTTAAATTGGGTTAATTTAATTCATAAAAATGATAATTTATTATATATACAAATATATTTAAAAATACAACGTGTTCCTACGTGTTGAAATTCTCTGTTTTTTGATAAATGATGTGTTAGTGTGTCGTGTCGTATCGTGTCACGTGCTGATCTTGATACTCAGATTGCATGTCATGTCATTTTTTTCTAGTATTAGTGATATCCCTCGTTTAATATCGATCATCGACATTGTTTGTCGAGCTCGTAACAACATCAACTTGTTACAAAGCAGCCATGACAACTTTTAGCACCATGATAGCCTCCAGCTGCGTAGCCTGCATAGTAACCACGCAGCCTCCTCTTGCGATAGCGAGCTCTCGTGCAACAACAGCCTCCTGTTGTATAGTTACGGCAGCCTCCTCTATAGCAGCGTCTTGTCCGAATGATAGCCTCTTGCTATGTAGTCTGCACAGTAATCACAACAACACATAGTAGCCAAGTAAGCAGTCACATCAAGATCGATCGGTTCTCTCTTCAGTAAACCAAACTGCTTTAGCTATCCATCCGAGTATTTTGTTTTGTTTTGTTTTTTGGTTGGATATTTTATCTAAACTCAAGTTGATTTCTTTTATGTCATATGAGTTTGAGGGGATGATAGAGCTTTAGGATATTTCCCTTGATGTCCATATCTCCCATAATGTTACATAAATCTTGGAGATTCTCCATATCTTTATTTGATTGTGTACATTATTGATTAATATATTACCTTAGATAGTTATGTAATTAAACTCATAAATAAGGCTTATGCGCTTTTGATTATAACACAACCAAAATCTCTCTTCTGTATAATTCTTATTTGGGTAACATTGCATATGACATCCAGTGCTATGTGAACGTTGTTGGAAATTTCCTATAATATGGGCTTACATTAATTAATTGATTTTCTATTTTAAATAATCAAGTTAATGGATATTCTAATATTTGTTAAATCCTTAAGTGAAGTTATTGAACTAGGTTTTGGCATCTATTAATAATGAACCTAGTTGAGTAGCAAAGTATAGGTATTGTATTTAACTGAAGCCCGTAATGGGAGGGGCCTAGTTGACACGTTATTGATTAGGGTTTGCTAGGTCCCATCTCTATCCTATAAAAGGGTAGGTTATACCTATCAGTTGCTTAATCTCATTAAAAGATGCTATACTGAAATAGGGCATACAGAGGAAGATCCGGTATTCCAATAGATCTCTGGTATTAGAGTGATCTATTTTTCTTCAAGTGAAGCAATGGCTCAAACAGGTACGTTTTAATTCCGTTATGCTTATCGATTCCGGTGTTTTACAGTCATATATGGATCCGATTATTCTTGATTAATTAGTTGTTTATCACATGTAACAAAAAAATTAATTCATATAATTACAAGGCGTGGTTTTTATGTAGAACCAAGCATAAAGAGAGCAAATGAAATAATACAAGAAATCTTAGCAAAGTGCACCTATAATATATATATATATATATATATATATATATATATATATATTACAAAAGATGAAATATAACACACAATCCTTCATGATATGCCATTATACTTGAAATGACAACAAAATCATCCCTAAAATGGTAAATTTTTAGGTCACATATAAGTCACTAAGATTTTTGAAATATTCTGGACTATTGAAAGTAATTGTATTTGCTCTTCGATTCTTACATTGTCCGGGCAGTTGACCACGTCCTAAAATATTCTGTCCCTCGCAATTTGCCTTACCTTCAAAACGAACTCTTCTCGGGTTAACCCCATTTTTTCGTTTAGTCGAAGGGTTAACCCAATTTGCTGAGCACGATAGAGCGAAGTGCTCGGGGGAAGTACTAAAGCATTGTCAAAAGTTCATCAGAAGTTATTCTGAATGAAAAGGAATATCTCATCAAGAACTAAATGTGGTTCGTATAGTTTCTTTTAACAGAAATTCGAATTGTAAATTCAAAACCGTGCAGTGGAATTACAGCATATGACAAAATGGAAATGAAAAAAAGCGTGATTCTTACGATGACACTTACGATCTTTAGAATCAAACAGAACTAATCACGACAACCATGAAATATGTCCATTTGATTTATCTAATCTAGAAGTCTGCTAGACTTGGTAGATCGTAGTAGATGAACAAAGTCTTGGGAGGTACAAAACCACTAAAGCAAAGGCCGTGCATAATTGAAAACTTGATATGCGAATTAAACCCAATCTGCATGCCTGTAACTGGAACAAAAGGAAGAAGAAAATACACTTCGACAGGTTTTTGTTTACAAATTACAATAAACTTGAAATTTCATAGGACATGCGTGTTATGTTATGTAGAATCTGACTTTGACGTGCTTACAAAATAGCTGTCATGAAATTACAGCATTCTAGAAATATTATCAGTCCCGGAATCGCATTTGTTAGAACACGGAAGTATTTGATTGGAGTCAGGAGGAATTGTTAGTGGAATATCAGGCAAAGGTAAAAACCAGTTGTGAGATAGTCTGGATAAGAGGATTACTCGAAGATCTTGGTGTTTGGATAAAGGAACCAACTGTCCTATTTAGTGATAACGATGCTGCACTTAAACTTGCAGCGAATCCGGTTTTTCATGAGAGAACGAAGCATATAGAAGTCGATTGTCATTTTGTCAAAGATAAAATTCAAGATGGATTGATCAAGACAAGAGGGATAAGAACAACGGAGCAGCCCACAGACATCTTCACTAAACCTTTATGTCAGAGGCAACATTCGTATCTATTAAGCAAGCTAGGCGTTCTAGATGTTTATAGACCGCCAGCTTGAGGGGGAGTGTTGAAGATACCGTTGCCAGCTAATTGATCTTGCTGCATGGATTTGATCTTTACGTTGATCTTAATTAATGTTGATTAGTCCATTGTTAGAAAATTAGAATATTGTGTATTAGGAAATCATTTTCATATATTCTATATGTTTTTCTTCCTTAGATAGTTTTGATCCTATGTATTATAAATAGGATTCATATTGTACATCATTGATTAGTGAAAAACATTGGGAGATAAGTGTATTGTATATTACTTTTTTACTACTCAATGATGTACAATATGAGTCCTATTTATAATACATAGGATCAAAACTATCTAAGGAAGAAAAATATATAGAATATATGAAAATGATTTCCTAATACACAATATTCTAATTTTCTAACAATGGACTAATCAGCATTAATGAAGATCAACGTAAAGATCAAATCCATGCAGCAAGATCAATTAGCTGGCAACGGTATCTTCAACACTACCCCTCAAGCCGGCAATCTATAAACATCTAGAACGCCTAGCTTGCTTAATAGATACGAATGTTGCCTCTGACATAAAAGTTTAGTGAAGATGTCTGTGGGCTGCTCCGTAATTCTTATCCCTCTTGTCTTGATGAATCCATCTTGAATTTTATCTTTGAAAAAATGACAATTGACTTCTATATGCTTCTTCCTCTCATGAAAAACCGGATTCGCTGCAAGTTTGAGTGCAACATCGTTATCACAAAATAGGACAGTTTGTTCCTTTATCCAAACACCAAGATCTTCGAGTAATCCTCTTATCCAAACTATCTCAAAACTGGTCTTTGCCATTGCCTAATATTCCGCTTCGGCAGATGATAACGAAACGGTCGATTGTTTCTTTGTCTTCCCAAAGAGCAATGAGCTGCCCAATTTGATGCAGAATCCTATGACTAACTTTCTACTCATAGGACTATGACTAACTTTCTACTCATAGGAAAAGTAGCATAATCCATATCACTGTATGCTGTCATCTCCATGTTATTATCACGAGACAGTAATATTCTCAAGCCTAGACACCCTTTTAGGTATTTCACGACTTTCATCGCGGCATTCATATGTAACTATTTTGAACTATGCATAAACTGACTAAGAATCTGCACTCATAGCATGTGTCAGGTCTAGTCATTGTTAAGTATATAAGCATCCCTACGAGTCTTGATAAACGAAAGGATCTTCGAGTAAAGGATCCTCATTCAAGGGCAATAAACCCTTGTCATACTCTATTGTCGTCAGTTTGACATTATGTTCAATTGGGATAGCAGTTGGTTTGGATCCCAACAATCCTATTTCTGATACGATCTCTAAGACAAACTTGTGTTGGCTGAGACAAATTCCTTTATCTGACCGTGCAATCTCTATCCCAAGGAAATATTTAGGAGATCCCAAATCCTTAATGTGAAAGCTTGAATGCAAATATTGCTTAAACTTCTTGATGGCATCTTCGTCATTCCCCATAATAAGTATGTCATCAACGTATACAAGTAAATAAATTGTTGACGTACCTTGTCTCCATGTGAATAAGGCATAGTCATGTTTGGATTGCCGAAATCTTGCAACTGTAAGTGCATTGGTAAACTTGGCATACCATTGACGAGAAGCCTGTTTGAGTCTGTATAGGGATTTACGGATATGACATACTTTGTTCTCCCTGTGTTTGCGTAAACCCGGCGAAAGGTCCATGTAAATCTCCTCTTCGAGATCACCATGAAGGAATGCATTATGAACATCCATTTGATGAAGAGGCCAATCACGAATAGCAGCAACAGAGAAAAAAGAACGAACTATGACTTCCTTTGCTACTAGAGAAAATGTCTCAGTGTAATCAAAACCTTCTTATTGAGTAAACCCCTTGCTACTAGTCTAGCTTTATAACACTCGATTGAACCATCCGCCTTGTATTTAATCTTGTATACCCATTTGCACCTTATAGATTTCCTATAAGTGGGTATAGGAACAATTTCCCAAGTCTTATTCTCTGTTAGAGCTTGCAATTCATCTGCCATTGCTTGTTGCCAACGAGGGTCTTGAACAGCTTCTTCATATGAAGATGGTTCTCATCCTTCAGATATTTGACTAATGCAACACATGTGCTCAGGTGAAAGATTAGCAAAGCTAACATGTGATGAGACAGGATATTGTGTACCAAATGACTTCATTGTAGGACAAATGTAGTCTGCTGTCCAAGTGGGCGGTCGGGTAATACGCTTTGAATGTCGAGGAGCAGCCGGTGTAAGAGATGGAGCAGTCCCTTGTGATCCAGGGGGGATATCATCCAGAGATGTTGGTGACAAAGAAGCTACTAGAGATGCCAATATCGCCTCTTGTGAAATATCTGGAGTCATATAATGTAAATCTGATGATGAGCCTCCTTCATATCCAGGTGTTGAAGATGCCATGGGAGATATATGAGGAATCATCATTTGAGTAGGGGTGGAGATATCGTCCTCAGCTAAAAATTGATGATTCTCAGTAATTGAATCGTTTTGTTGAGAAGATGATCATTCTTGAAAAGGGAAAACATCTTATGGAAAATAACATATCTACTGACGAAGAAGTGCCTGGTGGAGAGATCATATACTGAATAACCCATATGAAGATTAGGGTATCCCATGAAAACACATTTGATGGCACGAGGTCCCAATTTGTCATGAGTGCCCATAGTGGATACATAACATAAACAACCAAATACATGAAGATGGCAAATATCTAGACATTTCCCAAAAAGCAATTTGAATGGACTTTTGCCATTAAGGACCCTGGATGGCATCCTATTGATCAAGTATGCTGTTATGACCACATAGTCTCCCTAGAACATTTCAGGAATAGAGGCTTGATATTTGAGGGCATGAGCAACTTCTAGGAGATGACGATGTTTTCTTTCGACAACACCATTTTGTTGAGGGGTATTTATGTAGGAACTTTCATGAAGAATGCCATTTGTAGTGAACAAAGTAGAACATTCATGACTAAAAAATTCCCAGGCATTATCAATGCAAATTCGCTGTACGGATTTATGAAATTGACTCTTGATGAGGGTAAAAAAATCTCTTAGGTAAGAGGGGACTTGGGCCTTGGACTGCAATAAGAAAACCCAAGTTGCTCATGTATGGTCATCCACATTGTGATAAAGAAACGAGATCTATCATGATGTGCGGTGTGATATGGTCCCCAGATATCCATATGCAGAAGAGTGAAAGCCGTCTTACTATGGGAAGTGCTTTGTGGAAATGGTAATTGCGACCGTTTAGCTAAAGGACAGACACGGCACTTTGGATGAGGAAAAGAGGCGCTATGGCCTAATCGTTGATGAGATGAAATATTTTTATTGATGCTGGCATTACATAGATTGCCCTTATTTAAAGGAAAAAGTGGAACATCAAAATTTTTCGGAAGAGTGGCCCAGAAATAAAGTCCCTCGTGATTGTTACCCAAGCCCATCAGTTTCCCAGTCAAAAGGGCTTGAAAGAAACAGATGTCAGAATTGAAAAAGACCCAACAGGAATTGTCTTCACAAAGTTTTGACACGGAGATTAGGTTAAACTGGAATTTGGGAATGAGTAAGACATTTCTGAGTGTGATGAGAGGACTAAGTTGAACGTCCCCAATCTTAGTGACAGAGGTGTCTTCTCCATTTGGAAGTCGCACGGATGTATGAGAATGTGCTTTAAAGATTTTAGAAAAGAAATGTTCATCACAAACTATGTGATCACTAGCACCTGAATCAATAATCCATGCTTTACTGGAAATGGAGCTCAAACAATGAGAAGTACCTACATAGCTGGTTGTTTTTTCTGCTGTTCCCAGCTGGTTTAAAGTGCTCATAATCGGTTGCAGTTGATATTTATTAATGGGTTGATGAGCCTTTGCATGTGCTGCAACAAAAATATCTCGCGCTTTCTTCTCCTTTTCTCCTGGTTTTCCATGTAACTTCCAACAATTTTCTCAAGCATGGTAAGGGCGTTTGCAATAATCACAAAATTTACCTCTCCCTTTAGAATTTTGGGCACGTGATTTATTGGAAGCTAAGGAAAAAATCTGTCCATTTGATCCTCTCCATGTTGGGGCTGACGTGGCTCGATCTAAGCCGTCCGATCTCGGAGCCACTAGGATGAACCTGGAGCTGTCCGATCGTGCGGAATAAAGCAAGCCACCATCTGATCTCACGGAGTATTCTGAGCCGTCAGCCTGCATGATCTAATTTGGACCGTCCACACTTAATGAGGCCCGCGTGCGTCTTGGGCCGTTGGATGAGCGAGCTGCATCTCGACCGTTCATTGAAAAAGGTGAAAAGGATTCATCTTCTTCCTCCAGCATCCCTAGTTCCACCCATATTCTTCTTCTCGATCGTCTTAAACCACCATGCATGGACCTCGCCGCGAGCGGACACTGGTTCGACGTCGCCTTGGCCGCAAGAACGACCCGATCCCCAACTTTGAGGTATTGTGTTGAGGCGAGTCACTATGATTCCTCCTGTACCGTGAGCTGATATATCCGGCCAAAGGAAGGGATCGGCTCCATCGCGAGGATCTGACAGCGAAAGGGTAAGTAGCTCTCATTTAGGATCAAAAGAAAGCGCATTACCTTCTCTCTTTCCCTAATTGCTCGGTATTGAGCTAGGGTTCCTTCCAGTCCTTGAAGTTTTTCTTTAGCTTCCTCCAATTCATTCCAAAATGCCGATAGTTTGTTAAAAATGGCTAAAATGGATAAATTTCTCTACTTTAGCTCTGATAGAGCTTGGGTTATTGAGAAAATCCTAGCTCTATCGAGCTTGCCATACATCTCCCTATGTTTTCCCGAAAAGATGAGCATCCTCGGTCGGAGGGGGTCTGCGGTGACCTTTGGCGTGAGGCAATTACCGATCCAAGTTCAGACTAACTGGTTGCATTTCTTCCAGTGTCAAGCCAGCCGTTCGTCGGTCGGAACAAGTACGGATCCATCTATAAAGCCGTCTTTGTCCTTCGTTATAAGTGCTCGCCGAAGTTCTTGGGACCAAACGGAGTAGTTCTCTGGTCCCGAGAGTTGTTGCGAAATCAGGCGGAGCTCAGGGCCATCAGCGGCGGTCGTGTACAAGGTGTCTCCTAGTTCTGGCCGAGCATCGAAGGTGCCTACAAAAGAAAAAAAACAAGGTCCGAATCCCGGGTAAGGGAGACTCGTCGGACTTGAAAGGTTCTGGTTCGAGTAGGACCAACCGGATCCTATTGTTGGGCCTCCTCCTGGCCCGATACTTTCTATGTGGGTTCTCTCTATAGAATCTGAAGTGTTCTGGGCTAGTTGAACTTGAATAAGAATCCATGGTACATATGGACCCTGAAAAAATGCCCTGAGTTGGGCTGAATCGGGCCCTGAAGTCCTTCAGTGGGTGGTAGTTGGTCTTCATCTCCGTTCTACTTTTCATCTACCTAAGTTGATTGCTGATATGGAGACGAATCTGAGGGCAAATTTTCCTCGGATGATCTGGATTTTGAAGCTTGGTTCTTAGTCATGGTTTTTCCTTGTGTGGAAATATGATAAAAATTTCACAGGTTGCGTGTGAAGGATGCTAAAGAAAGGAGAAGAAAGAAGCATTGCATAAGCGACTACACAGAATCAATACGCGGAAGCTAGGTCAAAGAGAACCGCTCTGATACCATGTCAGAATTTTGAGTGAAAAACATTGGGAGATAAGTGTATTGTGTATTACTTTTTCACTAACCAATGATGTACAATATGAGTCCTATTTATAATACATAGGATCAAAACTATTTAAGGAAGAAAAATATACAGAATATATGAAAATGATTTCCTAATACACAATATTCTAATTTTCTAACAATGGACTAATCAGCATTAATTAAGATCAATGTAAAGATCAAATCCATGCGGCAAGATCAATTAGCTGGCAACGGTATCTTCAACAGTTAGGATTAGCCACACAATTATAAAGAAAAATAGAGAGTAAAGTGAGCAAAAATATTTGTTTGTTACTTTTCCCTAAAGTAGGGCTACGTCTAGCTGAGGATGGGGAATATGAACCCTCGTGCCATCCTAACCATATCCTGATAAGAATCACTTCTCGTAGGGCCAATATGGCTTTGCAACATCATAATGTGCCTCGACCCACTTTCATCTCTCATTGACGTCACTGAGAAGCACAAAAGCAAGGAAATGCCAGTTAAATTGTCATTCAAGTTCATGAGTCATAGTCGTAAATGAGTATCTTGACAATGTGAAATGAATAAAGAGTAGTCATGCCAGCAATCTTAGTGCCTCAATAAAGCAAGCTTATTGCATTCAATAGGTAACTGGGATAGCATTGGGCTTTCAACCAGTAATGAGAAGGGACAATCATGTATCTCAATCTTCTTAAAGAGAGCTAGATGATTTGTTTCTATCTATGAGCTGGAAAGTTGATTATAGAGAGATAAAGGGTAACTTGACTTGCTTTGCCGTGCACAATCTTTATCCTTGAGCTGGAAAGTTGGTCTTATGACAAATCCTAGCCATACATGTAAAACTTCCTTTTTCAAGTGCGTATAGATATTTTCTTGCCGGGCAAAATAGATAATGACAAGATGGGAGGGGACTCGTGTTGGACTGTCTTCCTCCCGGCTGCGTCCTCAAGTGAAATTTCTGATAATAATTTATCGAAATTAAGGGAATTTCAGGTAAATTTAAATATTTTCCTTCTCTCCGGCCGACGAATATTTCAGAAGTTTTCATTATCTTGCCATCTATGTGAGTTTTTTCCTGTACAAATATTTATTCTTCAATCATAGATATTATGACCAATGAAATTGGAAATTTTCAAATATAAAGAACGCTAATCCCTTTATTGTTACGAAATCGCACGTCGATTCCAAAAATAACGCCGTAAACAATTCACAAAGCAGAATATAATAATAAATTAACAGAATCAAAGAACACGACAGAAAATTTGTTAACGAAGTTCACCCAAACCTGGGCTATGTCTTCACGCAGAGATACTCTATGAATCCACTAGACTTTGAAAAAAGTTGGAATACAACCATCATATTTTCTCAAGATTATGGCACAAAGAGATTAATAACTCTCATAAAGCAAAAAAAAAAACTCACTTTTTTTTTCTTTTCTCTTTTTCTTGCCTCTTTATTTTCTTTTTTCGGCATCTTGATGGCTAGCGTATTGCCATCGCTAATATAAAAATGTAGCTTTTAATCTAAAAGCAAATCTAATATAAAAGACAAAAAAACGCCTAAAAATATTTTGCTTCATCTATTACAATCTCCCACTTGAAGACAAATATACCTGAGCACTAAGCAACTTTGCATTCATCTTCTTCGAAAAACTAGTACTTGAAAAACTTGTGCCTCTACGATACTCCCCATCAATCAACATGGAGTAATACCAATGGTAGTAGTACAGAAAATATGCTTCTCTCTGTCTGCTACCTTGGTCAACATGTCAGCTGGATTCTTCGAGCCATCAACCTTCTGTAACTTTAACTCATTATCTTTCAATGCTGACTTGATAAAGTGATAACGCTTCTTGATATGTCTAGTTCTTGAGTGATAAACTGCATTCTTTGCTAAGTGCATTATACTTTGGCTATCACTCCACAGTGCATTAACTGGCTGTTTTCCATGTAGCTCCTCCATGTAATCTTATAACCACATGATTTCCTTGGAGGCTTTTGTGATCACTACGTATTCTATCTCTGTCATCAATAAAGCCACTACTTTTTGTAACTGAGATACCTAACTCACTACTGTACCTGCAACTGTAAAGACATATCCAATGGTACTCTTACCACTATCTCGATCACCCAAATGATTTGCATCTACATAACCGTGCAACTCTAGAGATGTACTACCATAACAAAGTGAGTAATTGGAAGTACCTGCTAGATATCTCAATATCCATTCAATGCTCTCTGCCTGGGTTTTGCATATATCAACTCACAACTCCCACTACTTATGCAATGTCTGGTCTCGTGCTCACCATGGCATACATCAAACTCCCCACTGCTGATGCATATGAAACTACCGCCATCTCATCTTTCAAAGCCTGAGTGCTCGGACACATACTCTTGGAAAGTTTGAAGTGACTTGTTAGAGGAGTTGCAACCGATTTTGCTTTGTCCATGTTAAATCTCTTAACACCTTATCCACATAGTCTTCTTGCGACAACTATAATTTTTTATTTTTCCTAAGGCTAATTCCATAAAAAAAGCATCAACTTTAGGTTAATGGACAAATCTGACCAAATTTTTCTTGTCCCTAATGATTTTCATGCCTAAAATATTCTTGGCCTCTCCCAAGTCTTTCATAGTGAACTATGATGATAACATTTTCCTCACTTCTACGATTCTCTTCATTTTGGAACTAGCTATTAGCATGTCATCCGCATATAAAGAGAGATCCACAATGTCACCATCATTATACTTGCCAAAATAAACACAGTGATCAAACTCATAGTGTGCAAATCCTTTTTTTTTTTTTTCATGAAACCATCAAATTTTAGGTACCATTGCCGTGGAGCTTGTTTCAAACTATACAAGTTTTTCTTCAAGCAACATACCATGTGCTTCTTACCCTTGACTTCAAAACCCATAAGTTATGCCATGTATAGTTCTTCATCTAAGGGTGTGTTTGTTTAAAATTGTTTTTGTTCCCCTCGAACACAAATTTTTGTTCTTTTGTTCCGGGGAACAAAAAAAGAACAGAAACGAGTTTGTTTACACTTTTGTTCCTTGGAACAAAAAAGGAACATATTTGAAACAAAAACAAGAAGTAGAAAAAACTTATTTCTTGTTCCCGGAACACTTCCAAGAAACACTTTTTTTCTTCTCGGTTTTCTTCTTTTTTCTATTTCTCTTTTCCTTCTTCTTCTTCCTTTTGCCGATCACGGCCTTGGCCATAGCCGGTGCCGGCAACGGCCGAGACGAGGGCCGGCGACCTCACCGGAGCATCGCCCGCCCCCGGAGAGGGCGAGCCATGGCGAGGCTCGTCGACCCAAGCCTCGCCGTAGCCGCGCGAGGCTCGACCTCACCAGGCCACCTCTAGGATAGCATCACCTGGCGGTGGCTCGGTGAGGCCGAGCCTCACCGGTGGCTAGGCGAGGTCGGCCTCACCCAGCCCAAGTGAGGTCGAGGGTCGCGCAGCCACGGTGAGGCTCGGCCTCCCCAGTTGGCGCGAGGCCCAACCTCGCCGATGGCCTGGCGAGGCTCGCCAGGCCTCACCCTGGCCTTGCAAGGCTCCGGCGAGCTCGCTGGACGTCGCCCAGCCGGTCGCCAGAGAAAAAGAAAAAAGAAAGAAGAAAAAAGGAAAAATAAAATAAAAATATCAAAAAATTAAAAGAAACAAAAAATTATATAAATTTACCAAACGTGTTTCTGTTCTCTTTCTATTCTAGGAGCGGAAATTTTGTGCAGTTATCAAACGATTTCTTCTATTCAAAAATTGTTCCCCGGAACAAAAATAGTTTTTTTCTATTTCTGTTCCTAGGAATAATTTTTGAATAGAAATATTACCAAACGCGCCCTAAGTGACCTTGTAAAAATGTTGTTTTTATGTCTAACTGCTCAAGATGAAGATCCTCTACTGCAACTATACTCAGCAGAACTCTAATTGATGTCATTTTCACTACGGGTGGAAATATCTCGGAGTAATTGATCCATTCTTTTCGAGAAAAACCCTTGATTACAAGTCTCACCTTGTATCTAATACTACCATATGCTTCATTCTTGATCCTATACACCCATTTGTTTAACAAATTTTTTTTACCTGTGGGTAACTTGGTCAACTCTGCAACCACTCTACAACAGTTTGGTAAACATGAGAAAGAAGCAAGGGGAGGAGAATTGGAGGATCCATTTTCCTTCTCTTTTTTTTTTTTTTCGGGTGTCTCGGTCTCTTTTGATGTGGTGTGCGTGTATGTAATTTTTT
Source organism: Eucalyptus guilfoylei (assembly GCA_016097605.1). Lineage (NCBI taxonomy): Eukaryota > Viridiplantae > Streptophyta > Magnoliopsida > Myrtales > Myrtaceae > Eucalyptus > Eucalyptus guilfoylei. The sequence goes on along the minus strand of CM027864.1, from coordinate 41,618,587 downwards.
TTTTTTTTGCTGAGGTATTGATGACGTGATAAATTTTCATTGTATATTTCAACAAATTTAATTTCTTAAGATTAAACCCTTCGTTCATGTTGGGTCTATCAAAGAGACACCCGAGACACCCAAAGAGAAAAAAATGGATCTTGCAAATCTCCTCCTCTTGCTTCTTCTCATGTTTGCTTCCACCATAAATGCCCAATTCCCGGCGACCTACTGTGGTTCGACCGGCAACTTCACTGCCAACAGCACCTACCAAACCACCCTCACCACCCTCGTCTCCTCCATCTCCACCACCAACGCCTCGTCCCTCTCCTACAGCTTCTTCAATGACTCTGCTGCCATCTCCGGCGCCTCCCAAACCCTCTATGTCTTTGGCCTCTGCCGCGGTGACTTAACTGCCAAAAGCTGTCGCGCCTGCCTCAATGTCTTGGCCTCTGACATGCGCCGCCTCTGTCCCCTACAAAAGGAGGCACGCCTCTACAGCGGGAACTGCACCATTCGGTACTCGGACGCCTCGTTCTTTGGTGTAGTCCAGACAGAACCACCCTACACGGTAACCACCGGTCACAACGTCTGGAGCTCAGACACATACGGCTCAGCATTGAAGAAGCTCCTGAACGGTCTGTCGGCTGAGGCGGCGCGTGGTGGCTCATTGAGAAAGTACGCATCAGGGAACGAATCAGTGGGGCCTGACATGATCTATGCGTTGGTGCAGTGCACACCAGACTTGACGGAGCAGCAATGCAGCGACTGCTTGGTTGTAGTCGCCCAGGAGATCAGGTACTGCTGTCTCGAGTACACAGGAGGACGGTACATGGTGCCAAGTTGCCTGATCCTGTACGGGACCAATAATCGGTTCTTCGACCCAGTCAGTGGGCCACTTCCGCTGCCTCCACCACCAGGTAAGTTGCTCTTGTTCAGGAGTTACGTACACGGCGTTTCAGTCTTTTCCTTTCTATCAAAATATGAGGGTTTCGCGTGAGATTCACCCAATCAAATTCTTCATATAAGCTTAATATACATGCTCTGTTAAACCACAAGATTCTTTTTATTGATATATGCTCAGTAGCTCATTTAATTTTGGCAGAAGGTACGGGTTGATCCATATTTTTGGCAAAGAATATATGTTTAATCATTGATGCATCTACATGGATACTAGTCAACTATCACAGTCATGTCATCTAAGAGAGAGACAGAGATCTAAATCGAGCCAGGGTTACAATCCATAGCGGTGATCCGCATGTATATATTGGTCCTCTATGTGCACATTGGGAGCTTCTAATAACTCTGCAAAAATTTTGCAAACTTGCATTGGATGTTCCTTGCTCCACTCTGTTTCTGTAAATCATTTTACCGTCTTTACCCTGATTTTCGCAAGAAATTGATGAAAGTAATGACATTGAGGTCAAATAGGCATCCCCAAACACTTAAAAATTTAGGGAATAATGTGATATATTCCGAATCTTATTAAATGAAAATTGGTAGGATGACAAAATCCAGAAATCCGAAACACTTTCCCCTGAGTTATCAGAGAATCGCGTGATGTATCTTTCACATAGTAAGCAGCAAGCAATGATCATAAACGTAATGTGCCTTTGCTCTTGCAGTTGGAAAGAGTAATTCGACGAGGACTGTGATCATTGTGGTCATCACAAGTATTTCTGCACTACTTGTCATCAGCATTGTCATCGTGCTCCTGAATGTGAAAAGGAAGAAGAAGCAGCCCAGAGAAAGTGTTGAAGGCGAGTGTTTATCCTTTTGCATTGGAACAACGACTGTTCATGAGGTTAAAAAAGATTACGAAAATAATTAAGTTGACTAATGACTATGCTTTTGCACCTACAAAGTAGCAAGAGCTGCATCACTTTCGACAATTAGGCCAAAAACTTTATAAAGGTTAAAAGGTTTAGGGTTTACATTTACTAAAAGTTTGTGAAACTTTCATTATGAAAACTATGAAAAGATAATGATCTCTGAATGACAGCGTTTTTGTCTTTCTAGGTGAAGTTGTGCACGAAATTCGCACGGTTGAGTCACAGCAATTTGATTTCAGCATTATCAGAGCGGCAACGGATAACTTCTCTGATTCCAAGAAGCTTGGACAAGGCGGTTTTGGTGCTGTCTACATGGTAATAAATAACAAAGCACATCCTCTACTCTATTGTATTCAAAATTCAAGCAACCAAATAGTCAAAGATGATATTAATCTGATACTCCTAGAAATGCTTCAATGTACCAATTGATACTCACAAAGATCTAATTTGTTGAAATTTCAGGGTCAGCTCTCCAACCGACAAGAAATTGCGGTGAAACGGCTATCGCAGAATTCCAGCCAAGGGGAAGTTGAGTTCAAGAACGAGTTCATGTTACTAGCTAAGCTACAACATAGGAACTTGGTCAAGCTCCTAGGTTTCTGTTTGGAAGGAGTTGAACGGCTTCTCATTTACGAGTTTGTGCCTAATTCGAGCCTTGATCAATTCATATTTGGTATGTTTCTTAGGTTGTCATTCATGAAATTATATCCTCACAAAATGATTAATAGAAGTCTTATAGAATGCGATTCCACCAAAATGCGTAGATCCCTTGAAGCGTGCGAATCTCAATTGGGATACGCGTCACAAGATAATAATGGGCGTTGTCCGAGGGATGCTTTATCTACATGAAGACTCTCGACTTCGTATTATCCATCGAGACCTCAAAGCCAGCAATGTTTTGTTAGACTCAAAAATGAATCCAAAGATATCGGATTTTGGTATGGCGAGATTGTTTGAGTTGGATCAAACTCACGGCAAGACAAACCGAATCGTGGGGACCTAGTAAGTGACACAATCTCCTAGAGCTAATGCTTATCTAAAGAGAAAAGAAAAATATCGAGCTAATAAGGTGGACTTATTCTGATGGACAGTGGATATATGGCGCCAGAGTATGCGATGCATGGAACTTTCTCGATCAAGTCAGATGTGTTCAGTTTTGGAGTGCTGCTTTTGGAGATTGTGAGTGGTCAAAGGAACACTCTTTTCCGCATGGGTGATGACATGGAAGTCCTTATAAGCTATGTGAGTATAAGAACATACCTTCTCATTTCACATAATATTCCAGAGATCAATGTGCTCAATGTTTGTCAAATGTTTGCAGGTCTGGAAGAATTGGAGGGAAGGATCATTATCAAACATTATCGATCCCTCTATAACTTCTGGTTCAAGTATTGAAATTGCGAGGTGCATCCACATTGGTCTACTATGTGTCCAAGAAAATGTGATTAGTCGACCAACAATGGCCTCGGTCCTTCTCATGCTTAAAAGCCACTCGGTCACTCTCCAAGTGCCATCAAGACCCGCATTCTACATACACAACGGCGTCGAATCTGATATGCCATCCATGCAAGATTACAATTTGAGGGTGGCTGAGGTCGAGCAATCAAGAAGCAAATCGAGCCAGTTCTCGAAAAATGAGGTTTCTATGACTGAGCTGTACCCACGGTAGCCTTAGAAAATGGGAGATCAGTGTGCACTGCACATTACTTTTTGTGTTTGTCATGGTTTTCAGATCATCAAATTACATTATCATGATTTACTTCTTCCTTAGATTATTTAGGATTTATATGGCTTCATTGCTGGGGATTACATCCAGATTCATAGGATGTTGGAAGTGAAGGATACTCACAAAAAGTCATGTCTGACACTACTTGTGTTAAGATAAGAGCAGCTAGAACAGCTTGCTCTTACAGAATTCGTGTTGGACTAGGTCATTTTAGGCGTGATTTTAGCTGAGCTCCATGTCAGTAGTTTGATTTAAACAGATATATAAGGTACACAGAATGTTTATAGCTGCCAAGATAATAATGAGAACTTGTCTCCAATTTATCTACTTAGTCAAATTGGTTCCACCAGTTGAATGATTTTAATATAGTTAACCACTTTCATCTTATCATCTATTTACCATTTTTCTTATACGCGTAAGTTTCATGAATTGAATTTGTTGACTTCCCATCCTGTGTATTACGGAAACTAGGCAGGTCATTAACTCTTGTGGTGCATCCGACTATAGCCGCAATACATAATAGTTTACCGACATATTTTATGGGTTAGGTGAGAAAAGACCAATTCGAACCCCCGTATTCCCATATGCAGTGTTATTTATAGTTTGACCGCAGTATAGTCTTCCCGTCAAGCATATCTAATTTTCAGATCTAAATATTTCATTTATTGATATAAAACTTAGGCATTTAAGCAATGACGTCACGACTGGTACGTCTCCCAAAAGTGGTGCATTTGACTCTTCAATAAATGTTATTTGCGTCGGTCCAATTTTTGGTTTTTTCAATTGACTGACTCATTAAATTAAGCTTGCTGCAACAAGAATGAGATTCTAAGTACTAGACTTGCGATAGAAAGTTTATTTTATTGGGACATTTGAAAGGAAAAGTTATCCAAAAAGTTCCAAATCTATTGAATTTTTACCAATTCAATCATAAACTTTTTAATTGTGTCAATTGAGTTCTAAACTCTTTCGTGTTTTGCCTATCAAGTGCATCCAGCCAATTCAGCTAGAAATCACTGACACGGATGCCAAACATTCTACATGACATAGTCGGGATTAATGTAGATAATTTTTAATAATATTTGAATTTGTTTTTCAATTTTTATTAACTTTTTTTATTTTTTTATTTTTTTTTCATTTTGTTTTGTTTTGTTTTCTTTTTACAACTCTAGCTAGTGAGGTCATCAATCAACCATCACAATCCACAAGGCCAAACCCTTGCCTAGGTTTCTTTTTTTTTTTTCTTTTTTTGGGGGGGGGGGGAGGAGAAATCGCAACCCTTGCGAGCACAAAGGCCCCGAGCCAAAGGCGAGGGCCTTTGTGCTCTTGCCAAGATTGAGGTGAGGTCATCTAGCCCTTACCAGTTATAGTTGTTAAAAATAATAGAGAGAAAATAAAAGAAAAAATTCAAAAAGAAATCCAAAAAATTTGAAAAAAAATTAACATATTATTAAAAATTATTCACTTCGACTGCCATATTAAGTAGGACAGCCAGCATTTAGATTAGTGATTTCTGGCAAAAATTGCTTAAATAGACTTCATTAGCAAAATATGAAAATATTTAAAATCTAATTTGCACCATTAAAAGGTTTAAGGTTGGATTGGTAAAAGTGCTATATGTTTATGGCATTTTAGATAATTTTCCTCATTTGAAAATATTTATTGATTGTAATTTATTCCGAGAGATTATTAATACATGACGTCACTTCAGCTTGGTAGTATCATATCTTCTTACGACGCCTCATATTGCTTAATGATTCATTCAATTTTTTTTTTTTTTTTTGTGGTCAGAACTTAATGATTCCTTGGATTGTGTGCAAAAGTTGCATTTTTATTTTGCTTGGTCGGCATGCGTGGGGCCCAAAAAAAGAAAAAGAAAAAAATGAAATAAAAGGGGAAAAGGAGAGCGCGGTTGAGAACACACTCAAGCAAAAGAGAATAAGAGAGAGAAAATAAAAGGAGCAAAGAATAAAGAAAAGGAAGAAAGGGAAAGAGGAGATTTGAGGATTTTGCACCACGGATGTCTCACCAAGCCTATTAAACTCTGTATCACAACTTTTGGTAATTGCTCACACCCTTTGTTCATCTAATTGGAGTAACATTTGGGGTGAGGACACAAATTTGGAATTTTATGAATTTTAAACTATAAAGTTCGATTAAGGAGTCATTGAGCTGGGAATATATAAAAATGATAGTTTATGGTGTTGTAAAATCATAGGATTTTAACGAAACTTAATTTAGACTTATAGTTTGTTCAAAAAAAAAATTAAAGTTGGTGATGAACAATGCACAACCAGTGGCTTTTGGGCTTTTAATTTAATAATGTTTTCAGATTATAAATTTTACGAAATTACCAAACATTGTTTGAGAAAATGTGAGTCTTTTTTAGATGAAATTACAAATTAAGTTTCGGTTATCAATTCTTATCCGATTCGTGACATCAAGTCTTATTCAATTTGATAAATTGCAACTATTTTTTTACCGAACGAAAGACTCCATTTATTTCTCAAAATAATGCTCAAGAACTAAATAAAATGGCTTTCAAGTTTAGCAAATTCCAAAAAACTACTAAACAATGCAAATGCGAGAATGGAAATAATAAAGCACAATATGCATCTAGGAGCAAACTCTTAACCCTCAAGAGTAGGGCCAAATTTCGATGGTTTTCGGCTTGATTTTGGGTCGACCAAGTTATGCGTATTCCAATGCTTTAAAAGATCTTCCTTCTGACTGTAAGCTCACTTGAAATGGAGTTTGATGGAGAGAATTATGGTGTGACTTAGTTTTGTACTCAAGTTTCGCGCTGCAAATAACTTTGAATATCTTCTCTGGTTAAGAGCTTTGTTAGTGCCTAGGAGTCGTTTCGTTAATGTTTAAGTTTAGTATGACCATTTCATAGTTGTTGTAATATTTTAGTCAGTTTTGATATCGATTCTTGTTTAATTGTTAAGATTACGAGGTTGTTAGCACATATTACTATGTTGTTTGATTAGAGGCATTCCGAGATGCATGGTACTTTTTCTTGTTTGAGTTTGTAAATTCATATTTCAAAAACAATATAGATTATATATAATACGAGTTAAGAAATGGCATTGTTGTCATATTTATGAATCTTTAGAAAGCATGTTATGCAAGGGGTTGTGAAGTAATATATTAACTACTTTGCAAACTGGTTTATGAATGATTTAAAAATTGGTTGAAAAATGGCGAGAAAGGAAACTATCGGTTTAGGATATTACAAAGGAAAAGAACAATGCTCGAAGGGAAAGGCAAAGAAGAAAGTCGCCCTTGTATACCCCCGCCTCAAGGAAACCTTTCCAGGCCCTGCAAGGATGATGCACGAGGAGGAAGAAATGATCGGCACTCCAAAACAGTTCAACCATGAATGCTCGAAGTTTCCCATTTACTTGGGCATTGGTCAAGAGAACATAACTCAATCGGCACTTACAAAGAAAGAAGGGTCAAATGACATGGCCACTATGTTCGGAGACCTTTTCATAGGTGCCATCGAGGAAGAACAAATAGAAAGAACAAGTGAGAACTTTTCGTTCAGCTAGCTCCAACGTCAAGTTAATGAACTACACGAGGTAGTACACTACTTGACAAAGAATTTCGCTCAAGCTGCCCATGCATTCCTTTCTCATCACAATGAGGAGTCGACAGTTGAAATAAATGAAGAAGACCCTGCTGACATGACTTGGCAATGAGCTCGGCTACCCCAGTCTTCAAGCAACCCACGACCATATTCACCACTTCCTAAATCGATGGCCACTATTTTCCCCATCCTCTTGAAGCAAGGAATGATCCCTAAGGAGAGACATCCTACTCTTGAGTACTTCCCTGATTATGATCCATAAAAGTATTGTGATTACCATTCGGGGGTGGGTCCGTAATCTCCGGCTTCAGGTTATCTCTGAACCTTCTTGCTCTATCCACCAGGTCCTCAATCAACCTCGATGCGTACTTTTGGACAGATTCAGCGAACTTCGCTCATACCGATCTATAGTCATTTGGTCCTGGCGGAGGCGCTAGAACTCAATCAACTTATGTTCTTGAGTACAGTCTGAGAAATATTTCCCGTAAAACACTTCGACGAAGGCATCCCCCTCCAGGACCATACCCTCAAGAAACACTCTTCCTTCAAGTGGCCTCCCACCACATGCTTGCATTACCCTACAACGATATATGGCCAAGGTCACTTTGTCCTCCTCTAAGCACCTTAGTAGTGCAAAAGCCTTTTTAACTCTCGGACCCAAAGGGTTATAGTCTTAGGGTCACTTGCTCCGTAAACTTCGGCAACTTCAGTCTTAGAAACTGCTCCACTAGCTTGTGCATAGGCTGCTCACCATTCCCATTTCCGTGGGACTTCAGCAAGTGCAACAAAGCATTGGCGGTAGCGATGGTGGTGGCGGCAATGGCAGCTGATTCTAAGCTTGCTACCCAACCACATTCCCCAAGGTCTCTAGGGCTTGCAAGATCCCGTCTACTAGAGGATCAACTGGTGCCCTCCCTCTCGGGCACCCGTCTCGCACCGATGCTCAATAAACAATAAAAAATATTAAAATATTATTAAAAATTATTCATATTAACGTCTGTCACGCCACATAGAATAGTTGTGTCCATATCTACTATTTATGGCCAAAATTGCTGAATGGATTAAATTGGCATAAATACAAAATGTTTAGACTCAATTGATTAAAAAGTTTATGATTGAATTGATACAATTATAATATATTTAAGGTTTTTTGGGTAATTTTCGTCAAATGTTTGGGTGTTTGGAAAACACACGTTCGAAGATTCCATTGTTTTCTGATAAGAAAAACAGAGCGCGATATTCTTTGACCAGGCCACAAAAATCCGTGTTGGAAAAAGTCAACTTCGAAGGTTCCATTGTTTCCTTTAGTTGTTGTCCTTGTCTACTCCATTCTCTATCATCGTTCATAAACTTATACGCTAGAGCTTCCTACCAATTGTTTAAAGTACATACGGGATCGTAATGGACTGGTGCCAGACACAGCCAAAGGTGTCGTTACAGAAGTCAAGATCTACCACAACAAACTTACGTGGGCATGATAATTCACGTAAAAAAATATTATTAAAAATTCCAGAGGAGTAAACAATGTTGGTATTCGAGATAACAGATATATATATTATTATCAATTGTGCGTAATCGAATATTTCATCTAATTATAAGGGCAAGTGTTCAAAATCTAGTAAGTACGAGTTTGAGCATACATTATTTTTTGAAAAATATTTATGCTTTGGTATTAGCCTTAGGCAAATAATTTGATGTTGATATTGAAAATATGATGTTAGCCAAAGTCCATACTTCTCTTTTGGAACACCGCTTAGTGCGAAAAGGCTAACGATAACATCTTTAAAAGCGTTTCAACTTAATTGCCAAGAAAGAATAATGTCGACGTTGTACTCCACCCTCGTAGCGGAAGTGTCGGTCTCTCATCGTTGAAACAACAAGATTAGAGGATTGTTGAAGTATTTGGGGACTCCTTGCAGGTTTTCAACGATGCAACAGATGCTTGATCCTGCGATTATCAATCAAGCAATCTGTTTTATTGCTATATATGATGTCAGTTAAATTAGCAAATAATGAGGATGGTTCCTCCTCTGATAAACCGGTACTAGCCATGAGGCTGAAATCCCTCAAAATATAAGAACATTACACCTATTTTTTGTCTATTATCTGGGGTTCGAGGTTTAAGTCGAAGGAACTCGAAACTCTGCTTGTTCCCTCTTACAAAAAATTGGGGTTATGTGAGGAGGTCCATATGGAATGGACATCGGGAATGATGAGGAATTGGTTCCAAAATATGTATGATGCATATATCAATTGATTCAATACGATGAACTCCACCCTATGGATGGAGATAGTGTGCTCATTGAATAGTGAAAGGAATTGAGTTGATGGAAAGCTTAATGGAGGAATAGAATAATGGAAATTGTATATTGCTTTCTCATGTCGAATATACAAGTATACAAGCCTATTTATGATACATAGAGTCTAAATAATTTAGGGAATAATTGTGCAGAAAAGTGAAGAAAAGATTCCCTATTATACAGTATCAATCAAGGAGTATCGCATCAGCCATACGATATCAATCAGCCCAAATCATATCAAATCTCGAGGCAACAGTATCTCCAACACTCCCCCTCAAGCTTTTACACATCAAGAACACCTAGCTTGCTTAGAAGATATGCATGTTGCCTGTGACACAAAGGTTTTGTGAATATATCTGTAGGTTGCTCTATCGTCCTTATTCCCTTTGTCTTGATCACTCCATCTTGTATCTTGTCCCTGATAAAATGACAATCAACCTTTATATGCTTCGTTCTCTCATGAAAAATTGGGTTCATTGCAAGCTTGAGGGCTGCATTGTTATCACAAAATAAGATTGTTGGTTCCTTTATCCATACTCCAAGATCACGAAGCAATCCTCTTATCCATACAATTTCACAGCTAGTCTTTGCCATTGCTCGATACTCAACTTCAACAGATGATAGTGAAACAATTGATTGTTTCTTCATTTTCCATGAGAGTAGTGAATCTCCCCAGTTTGATACGAAGCTTGTGACAGATTTTCTACTCATGGGACAAGTGGCATAATCAGTGTCACAATATGCCATCATTTTCATGTCATTCTTCCGAGACAAGAATATTCCTAAACCAGGGCATCCTTTCAAGTACTTCACCACTTTCAGTGCTGCATCCATATGAGACTATTTTGGATTGTGCATGAATTGACGAGAATTTGTACCACGTAGCATATATCGGTCTGGTCATAGTGAGATAAATGAGTTTCCCGACAAGTCTATAATATGTAGAGGGATCCCTAAGTAGAGGTCTTGATTCAGTGGTGATAATCCCTTGTCGTATTTAGATGTTGTTAACTTGATATTTTGCTCAATTGGGATGACTGCTGGTTTGGAACCTGATAATCCTACTTCCGATATGATCTCTAGGATGAATTTTCGTTGACTAAGGCAAATTCCTTTGTCTAATCGTGCAAAATATTTTGGGGGTCCCAAATCTTTTATGTGAAATGTGGAATGCAGGTACTTCTTGAATGCTTTGATGGTAGATGCATCATTTCCCATAATGAGTATATCATCAACATATATTAGTAAATAAATGGATGATGTATCTCGGTTCCATGTGAATAAGGCATAATCATGTCTTGATTGTTTGAATCCTGCAGCTGTGAGTGCACTGGTGAATTTAGCATACCACTGACAAGATGCTTGTTTGAGCCCATATAGGGATTTGCGGATATGACATACTCTATTCTCCCCCTGTTTGCGTAATCCTAGTGGAAGGTCCATGTATATCTCCTCTTCTAAATCCCCATGAAGAAAAGCGTTATGAACATCCATTAATGTATGGGCCAATCTTGAAATGTTGCAATAGACAAAAAAGATCGAACAGTAACCTCTTTTACGACTGGAGAAAATGTCTCCTGATAATCGAAGCCCTCCCGCTGTGTGAAGCCTTTAGCCACCAACCGTGCTTTGTAATGTTGAATAGAGCCATCAGCTCTATATTTAATTTTGTACACGCACTTACATCCAATTGGTCGTCGATGAGTTGGCAGAGGAACTATGTCCCATGTGTTGTTGTTCATCAAGGCTTGTAGTTCATCCGCCATGGCTTGTTGCCAGCGGGAATCTTTAACAGCTTCAACATATGAGGATGGTTCTTGTTCTTCGGATATTCTATTAATGCAACACATATGTTCGCGATATGTGAGCAAAGCTAACATATGAGGAGATGGGATAGTGTGTACCCGAAGAGCTTGACGTAGAATAGACATAGTCCTTCGTCCATGTGGGAGGCTGTGTTGTTCATCCCAAACATCGAGGAGGAGCCAGATTGGACTGGTCGTTATTAGATTTCTCCACTTAAATATTAGCTGGAGAAGTTGGAGAAACAACCACATGATTTTCCGACCGATAAGTTGGAGAATTCTCCGACGTATGCATGTCTTCGTTCATTTCTAGTGATGAACTGGGATCTTCTTCGTACACGTGAGGTGCCATCTATGGGGTTGCCACTTGAGGAACTAAGATTAGTTGTGAAGGGGAAATGTCTTCTTCACTCAAGAATGGAGGACGCTAAGTAATCTCCTTTTCTAGCTCCTCCAAGGATGCGTTACTTTGAAAAGGAAAAACATCCTCATGAAAAACAATATCCCTACTAATAAGAAACCGCCCAGTCGATTGATCAATAACAAAATATCCTTTTTGAAGAGACGAGTATCCCATAAATATGCACTTTAGGGCACGGGGACCCAATTTATCCCGAGGGCCCATAGTAGATGCATAACATAAACATCCAAAAACACGAAGATGTCGAATGTAAAGTCTCTTACCAAAGAGCATCTCGAAGGTGTTCGTCCATTCAAGATTCGAGTCGGCATCCGATTGATTAAGTAGGCTGCTGTGACCACACAGTCTCCCTAGAATGTTTCCGGAATTGATGCTTGGTATTTGAGGGCACGAGCAACTTCTAGGAGATGACGATGCTTCCTTTCAACAATCCCATTTTTTTGAGGTGTATAGACACAAGAACTTTCATGTAGAATGCCATTGGAGGTAAAGAACGAGGAACATTCATGATTAAAGAACTCACGAGTAGTACGAACTCCTTGAACGGATTTTTAAAACTAATTTTTTATCAAAGTAATGAAAACCTTTTGATGGAAAAGGACTTGGGTTTTGGATTGCATGAGAAAGACCCAAGTTGCACGTGTGTAATCATCCACAATAGTGAGAAAGAACCGAGACCCATCACAATGCGGAGTGTGATATGGTCCCTAGATGTCCATGTGCAATAGAGCAAATGCATTAGTAGCACGTGATGTACTTTGTGGAAAAGGAAGACGCGATTGTTTTGCTAGTGGGCAAATAGGACACTTAGGATGAGGGAAGGAAGCACCGTGACCCAATCGTCAATGAGACAAAATATTATTATTGATATTGGCATTACACATGTGCCCTTATTTAAGGAAAACAAGAAAAATCAATGTTCTTGGGTAATGCGGCCCAAAAATAAAGTCCATCATGATTTTTACCCCAGCCCATTAGTTTCCCAATCGAAAGGGCGTGAAAGAAACAAACATCGAAATCAAAGAAAATTCGACAAGAATTGTCCTCACAAAGTTTTGAGACAGAAATAAGATTGAATTGAAAGTCGGGAATGAAGAGAACATTTTTCAATGTGATGGATGGATTGAGGCAAACATTTCCAATTTTAGTGACAAGAGTGTCATTTCCATTTGAAAGACGAACTGAAGTATTGTGGGGAGATTTGCATATTTGAGACAGAAAACGTTCATTGCAAATTATGTGGTCACTAGCACCTGAATCAATAATCTATGCCTTAGCTAAAATAGAGTTTGCAAGACAATAAGATGTACCTGCATAACTGCCCATTTTGTCATTTGTTTCTAGTTGATTGAGTGCCATCATAATTTGCTGGAATTGATCCCGATTAATAGGCTGGTTGACCTTAGCATTTGCTGCAATGGAAGTGTTATGTTCTTTTCCCCCTATCCATCGGCTTGCCATGCAATTTCCAACAATTCTACTTAGTGTGATAAGGACGTTTACAAAATTTGCAAAATTTACCTTTTTGCTTAAATTTTGACCAATTAATCTAGATGATGTGGCGGGATCTCGACCATTGGACGTTTTCCATGCGGGTGATGACGTGGCCAAATCTCCTCCGTCCCGATTTAGGCGCTGCCAAGATGAGACCACGGCCGTTAGATCTCGTTCCGTGTCTGGGCCATCCAATCCAAGGATTAAATCCTATCCGCCCATCTACATTAAGGCTCTAGTATGTCCTGAGCTATCGGATCGAAAGGCTCCCATCAAATCCCATGCGTCCATTTGAAAAAGTGGGTTGTCTTCTTTACCAGCCAACCCTAGCACAACAGATCCCATCCGAGAGAGGCCTCCATGGCCGTTCTGTTTGCTACTTTGGTGCAGCTCTATCGCTGCTTTCGTTGCCAAGACGACGCAATCTCCGATCTTCAAGTACTCCGTCGAGGCAAGGCGTTGGGATTCTTCTTGCACGGCAAATTGATAAATGCGTCCAAGAGGCGAAACTGGATCCATTGCGAGGATTTGGCTCCGAAACGACAGGTATGTCTCGTTGAGAATGAGTAAGAAGCGTGTTGCCTTTTCTCGCTCTTTGATTGCTCAGTATTGGGCTAGAGTAGCTTCGCGACCCTCAAGCTTTTCCTCTGCAATATCCAGCTCGTTCCAGAGGGTAGATAATTTGTTAAAAATGGCGGTAATGGAGAGATTGCCTTGTTTTAGTTTTGATAGGGCTTGGGTCAAACTGAAAATTTTAGCCCTATCAAGCTTCTTATACATCTCCCGAATACTATCCCAAATTTTCCTCACGTCTTGGTCAATGGAAGTCTCGCGGCTACCTCTAGGCTAAGACAATTTCCTATCCGAAAGTGCTAGTATGAACACCTAGAGGGGGTGAATAGGTGTAAAAATAAATTCTTCTTATCTTAACAACTTAATTCAGTTTATATAAGAAAAATAAAATAAAGATATGGAAGAATGTAATCTAATGGATATGACTGCGAATTAAGTAAAGAGATAAGGAAAGAGAATTAAAACACAATGTTTATAGTGGTTCGCTTAGACCAAGCCTACGTCCACTCTCCGCACCGATGCCCCAATCGGCTGGATTTCACTATGAATCAAAAAAGATGTTACAATCTCACGTCCTCAATTCCACAAAGGTCTAGACTCTCTACACTTCTCGAGGTCTCACAAATATAAAATCTCTCTTTTGAGTACGATGTATGCTCAACAATTGAATCGCCAAAGAGTAAGGAGCTTCGTACTTTGGAATTTCTCTATCTCGTACACACTCGAATAACTAGAGCGTCTTCCTTATATACTCCTCCATGCCTACATAACCGTTGGGACCTTCCAAAGGAGTTCTTCCAATCTACCCGTTGAACAGAATCAATTAGGGAGATCTCGTGTTATTTAAGGAATATGAAGATAGCCCACCAATCATGTTCGCCCATACAATTAGAATCTAGGTTTCCATAAATAGAACCTTCCAAGTATACTTCGCCAATCAACAGATCTTAATTACTCAAATTAATTACCATACGAATAATAGCTCTTTAGATGCTATCTCCAGTAAGTGAGATAATCTTCAACCATTCGAATCAAATCCTTAAAGATATACTCATATCTGGATAAGTCTTCTTCATCGGTCTAGAAACTGTTAATGAGGGCGGACTTTAAATCTTCAGTCTGGCGGTCTTCAGTCTGGAGGTCCTCAGACTTTGATAGTAGAGTCTGGAAGTCTTCATACTAGGAAACGTTTTGTCAACTTCAAAACAAATAAGGAAGATTTCTCCAACAATCTCCCCCTTTTTTACGGTGACAAAACTTTCCTGCAGATTTAGACACTTTGACCTGCAAAATAACACTTAAGCAAACCAAGTTTTCTTATACGAATATAATTAAAGATTAGAATAAGGATTGTAGCGAATCTACAATCATAGAAAACATGTTAGTCCTGTAAACGCAACTATCTTTAACATAATCAATAATAGCTTAAGTTACTAGCAAGTATCAATAGTCCAAACCAAGGTCCAAACCACACCAAACAAAAAGATAAAGTCAAGTCCCAATCAAATCAAACAAAAAGAAATATCATCAAATAATGTCATCAAATCTCGCATAAACTTCTCTCCCTTTTGCCAACAGCAAAAAGTGGAGATCGAACAAAAAGAGATGGTTTGAAAAAGGATTAAGAATCAAGGCCGTTTGGGTAGGCGAACAAGCTCGAATTCTCCCATTGAATGCATTGTCTTCTCAAACTTGTCAAACTTTACTTCAATGACTGAAAGTCTTCACCCCGCATTAGACCGTACTTGAATCTTCGTGGCATTTAACCGGTCATGCGGAGACACTAAAGTGGCCTTAACAGCATTCTTGAGATCTTGCATCTCAAATCTCATAGCATATTGCTGATTCCGCACATCCAATAGAATTTCCAGCACTCTTGAAAAGTCTCTTTGTTTGAGCGGTCACATCACTAGGACTAGCAGAGTGTAATTCGGGGAATTTGAGAAATGATGGAACTTTAGTAGATGGTCCACCATGACTGTCTTCTAGATAGTGCGAGGCATACACATCCTCTGGGTCTACTGCCGAGCGACTTACATCACTAGCAAATAGGGGTGAAGAAGTACCTTTTTGACCAATAGCTCCCCGTTTTGATGCCCTCGTAGAGTAGGTAAGGCTTCCTCAACTTCGTAGTGATGAGCTAATAACGATTCACCTCCTCTTATCTCAAATTCACTAGACAGAGAGATAGCCAAGGTCGGCTCGAAAGAGTCTTCTCGGACACCGATCTTGTTCTCCTTCTCTCTCTTCTTCTTCCTCTCCTTCTTCCTCTTCTTCTTCCTCTTCTTCCTCTGCTTCTTCTTCTTCTTCTCTTCTTCTTTCCTCTATCCTCCTCTGTTCTTCTTCCTTCTCTGATTCTTCTCTCTCTTTTTCTTCTGCTTCTGGCTCTTCTCTTCTCTCACGAAAGCTGACAAAACTCTTTAAATTTCTTAAGGCAGATAGAGTAAGCTCATCCTCATCTTCTTCATCTTGCAAAATGAGAGCTATTCTCTTCTTTACTGGAGCAACCATGGGCTCATTGCCTTTTCTCTTAGTAGCAACAGAGTCTTGTTTTGCTTTAAGAGGAGATTTCTCCTTCATATGCTCCAACACTTTGTTCAGCTCTTTTAAGCGCATCTTTGTCACCATTTTGAAACCAATCACTATTGGAGAGATGGCTTTCAAGCTTAATGGTGCGAGATGTGAATTTTAAAGTGTCTAAAGAGACGTGTGATAAGAGCGAGAATAAGGGGCTTCCTTATCTTTCACCACAGTTCGTACATATGAAACAATATGGTGTGAGCCAGAGAAAATTTAAAACCAGTATTAATAGCGCTCATCAGCTTGGCTTCAGATCGAGAGACATCAGTCTTGGATGTCGATTTGGGACAAATGTAGTTGATCACAATCTTGTACAGCAGAATGTTAGAGGCATTCATCCTTGAATAAGAAAGTTTACCTTCAACATCTCTTTCCGTTGCGAAAAGCAAACTTTTCACGCAGATTGATTTTTATCGAATCAAGGAAATCGAAGTCAATGTCCTAGGGTTCATCACCCTCTCTTCAAAAGACTCGAATAAACCTTTTTATGATTCTTCGACCTAAACAAATTCAAACCATCGCACATCTGCAGCCACCCCAGATCTAGGCTGAAAATAAGTAAACATCCTTTCATCATTGTCCAAAACTTGCGGTTGATTTGCAGTGCCATATAATGGGTCACTTGGAATATTCGCAAACGTTCTTTCAGCCGGTCATTTCTCTACAACTCCTAGCCTTTCCAACTCCCTCAAAAACGTGGTTTCATTCTTGTAGCCTCTATCTTTCAAGAATTCATCAATTAAAGACATTGTCGTTCCTCCTTTCTTTAGATTAGAGTAAAGTTTGTAACCAACCTTAGGAGTTAGAGTTCTTACGGGTTCAACCTCCTCTATAACCTCATCGTCGGTCGAGTCGGGGAAGGTTGACGTTGCGAGAAGGTTGTTGCTAACTCGGACGCGGTGGAGGAGAATCTTCTTCTTCGGTTAAGTCAAATGGGTAGGACCCTCACGCATACGTTGTGGTCCCCGCTTGCAATTCTCGAAGACTTTCTTGAAGACATTGTCGCTCCAAGGAGAAATTCACCAACTTGTTCGAAAAAGGTGAAAACTTTTGAACGAATCGAGAGTGAAAGTGAAATAAAATAGGAATTTTGTATCCTAGGGTTTTAGTGTAAAAATGAGGAAGACGAGTCTCGGCGGTATAGAAAGCAAGTGGGGTGAGATAAACAAAGCGTCGTAAAAGTAAAATAAAAATACCTTTTCAAAATGAATAACTTCCCTTTTTTGAAATTAACTGACTTTTCAAAATCAATAACTGCCTTTTTGAAAATTAAAGAAAATTTGGAAAGATAATTTCAATCGTTAAAAGCTAATAGATAATCGTACCTTTTCAAATTTTTTTTTTTTAAAAATAGAAACAACTTACAAATAGAACTCTTGGTCTTCTAAGTCTGAATACTTTCGGACTTTTACCTTTGAGTCTTGAGTGTATCCGTACTTTGCCGAGTAAGTGATATGATGTTTAGTCTGGTGCGAATAGACTCAAATAGATTTTTCTCCAGGCTTTGTAAATATGTCCGCCAATTGATTCTTAGAGTCAATGAATTGGATCATTACTTCTCCATTTTGAACATGATCTCTAATAAAGTAATGTCGAATCTCTATATGCTTTGCTCTTGAATGAAGAATAGGATTCTTGGTAAGATTAATTGCACCGGTGTGTTGTCACATTTGATCTCGGTGCAAGAGTCTTCGATCCCAAACTCTCTTAGTTGTTGTTTTATCCATAAGATTTGAGAACAGCAACTTCCAAGAGCCACATACTCTGCTTCTCTTTTATTGAAAGAGCTATAGTACTTTGCTTCATTGAAAACTAGGATACTGTCCTGTTACCAAGTAATTGACAAGTACCGGAAGTGTTCTTCCTTTCAACTCTGCAACCTGCTAGATCTGTGTCTAAATATCCAAGGAGAGTAAAGTCTCATTCTTTGGGATACCATAGACCTAACTTCGAAGTTGTTGCAACGTATTTGATGATGCGTTTCACAAAGACTTAGATGAGATTCTTTTGGATCTGATTGAAATCTAGCACAAATACAAACACTAAACAAAATGTCGTGTCTAGAAGCAATAAGATAAAGAAATGAACCAATAATACTCCTATAAAGTTCCTAGTCAACTTTCTTTCCTCCTTCATCTTTATCCAGCCTTCAAAGAACTAGACATTTGAATTTC
This sequence comes from Eucalyptus guilfoylei, assembly GCA_016097605.1. NCBI lineage: Eukaryota > Viridiplantae > Streptophyta > Magnoliopsida > Myrtales > Myrtaceae > Eucalyptus > Eucalyptus guilfoylei. Next base: position 41,600,108 of record CM027864.1, on the reverse strand, counting down.
ATTCTTTTTGCAATTATCTAATCCGAACTTTTAACAAGTTTTTTCGCATATTTTTCTTGGTGAATAAAAAATCCTTCATTCAATTGCTTTACTTGTAATCCGAGAAAGAAAGATAATTCACCCATCATGCTCATCTCAAATTCATCCGCATAGACTTAAAGAATTTCTTGCATAGATTTTCGTTAGGTGAACCAAAAATTATATCATCAACATAAATTTGAACAAGTACAAAAATTTTACCTTCCTTTTTGATAAACAGAGTAGTATCCACTTTACCTTTGACAAAACCATTTTGGGTTAAGAACTTACTTAACTTTGTCAGTACCAAACTCGAGGTGCTTGCTTTAAACCATATAGAGCCTTTTCAATCTAAATATAGAGTCTCGCTTCCTTGGGTCTTGAAACCGGGAGGTTGTTCTACATAGACTTCCTCTTGGATAAATCCATTTAGGAATGCGCTTTTGACGTCCATTTGGAATAACTTGAAATTTTTATAGCAAGCAAAAGCAAGTAATAATCGAATTGCTTCTAACCTTGCTCTTGGTGCATAAGTCTCATCATAGTCTATCCCTTCTTTTTGCGTATATCCTTTGGCCACAAGTCTTGCTTTGTTCCTTACAACTTTTTCTTTTTCGTCCATCTTGTTCTTGAAAACCCTTTTAGCTCCAATAATAGATTTATCTTTTGGTTTAGGAGTCCATTCCCAAACATCGTTAACACCGAACTACGAGCTCTTCTTGCATAGCTTCAATCCAGCTTTCATCGGTTAAAGCTTCTTCTATGCTTTTGGGTTCTATTTCAGAAATAAGAGCCACCGCACTAGACTCTTCATGCCTTTTATATCTTGTACGAATCCCTTCATCAATGTTACCAATGATGAGTTCTTCAGGATGACTAAACTTGTACTTCCAGTTGCTGGTTGGTTTTACAAATTGCTGAACTTTTTCTTTAGTTGAATCTTCAACATTAGTTTGTTGTTGTGCTTCTGAAGTCTGAGTTGCTTCAGGGGAAGTAGACTTTGTAGAGTCTGGAGCAGATTCAGATTCTTCAGGATGAGTCTGGATCGAATGATTTTGTATAAGATCTTGAAATTTGACATTCATAGATTCTTCCACAGCATCGAGTCTTTATTGTATACTCTGTAAGCTTTGCTGAGGTTGAATATCCAAGGAAAAGTCATTCGTCTAATTTTTCTTCAAACTTACCAATTCGATCATTTGCATTTTTCAAAACAAAACATTTGCATCCAAACACATGAAAATAAGAAACATTTGGCTTCTTTCCTTTGAACAACTCATAGGGAGTTTTCTCTAGAATTGGCTTTAAGAAAACTCTGTTAATAATATAACATGTCAGAAACTGCTTCATCCCAAAACGAGATGAAATATTGCTTTCAATTAAAAGAGTTCTAGCTATTTCTTACAAAGATCTATTCTTTCTTTTCACACTCCATTCTCCGGTCAGAGTGTATGAAGAGGAGAACATATGCTGAAAAAACCAGATTCTTCACAAAATTTAGTAAAGTCTTGATTTTCAAACTCACCTCCATGGTTTGTCCGAATGCTTGAAATAACATACCTTTCTCATTCTGTATTTTCTTGGCAAATTTTGAAAAGTAATAAAAGGTTTCAGACTTACTTGCAAGAAAGTAGACCCAAGTAAACTGTGAATAATCATCCACTATTCTTTGGGCAATATTTCTTTCCACCAATGGTTTGAGTTCTAGTTGGTCCAAAGAGATCCATATGCAAGAGCTGCAATACACGATTAGTGGAAACTTGATTTATTGGTTTGAAAGAACTTGACCTGTTTTTTTCCCAATACATGGTGTACATAGTTCAGATTTTTGATACTTAGTTAGGGTAATCCACGAATAAGCTTATTTGAGGAGATTTTGGCAATTTTGTTTCATATGTTGATATGTGGCCAAGCTTTTGATGCCAGAGATTTGCTTCATCTTGAATTGAGATTAGACATTGAGATCTTTCTGGATTGATATCCAAAAGATAGATATTCCCATGTCTTCGCCCGCAAAGAATTGTAAAAGATCTTTATTAGTTCCCGAACATATTCCTTCTTGAAAATTGATCTTGAATCGAAGTGTCGTACAATTGGCTGATGGCCGAAAGCAAGTTGTAATTGAGTCCTTCCACTAAGGAGACATTGTTGATTGTGAGACTTCCAATTTTACAGCTCCACATCCTACAATTCTTCCCTAACTGCTTCCCCCAAAAGAAACTTTTCCTCCAATTACTTGCGTGAGTTTGATAAAGCAACTCGAATCTCTGTCATATGTCTTGAACAATTTTATCCAAATACCATTTAACATTTTTCTTGGATAGTGACACCTAATTAAAAAGAAACTCAAGCTTTCTTTGGTACCCACACTTTCTTGGATCCGGTGGAGTTAGTGCAATATACAGTCTTTGCACAATCCTTCTTAAATGTGTCTCCAAACCATGGACAATCTTTCTTAAAGTGTTTCTGAGCTATTACACTAGAATATCTAAGAGCACTTCGGCCAACGTGGTTTAACGAAACTTTTTTGAAAATGATTTCTATAAAAAGCTTTTGTAGGTCTTTATTTAATTTCTTTCCTTTACTTTTGGAAAATCAATTAGAGGTATGGTTTGAAATCATTCCCAAACCTAATTTGTTAAAGTAAGGTCTTTTGTATTGAGAGAATCTTTTCAATTTCTCGATCCTATAGAAAATCTTTTTAAACATTTGAAATATCATTTTTCAATAAAGTGTTTTCTTTTGAAAGAGAGTCTCGCATTTTTTCCCAAAGCAACAAACTTTTGTCTAGGTTTTCAAACTTTTCTTTCCAAAGTTTTCTGTTCGTTTCAAGTAAATTCTCATTTTTTAGCTCGAAAATCCTCTTAAGAGATGCTTTGAGACTAAGCAAGCTATGAAAGAAGTGGAAGGAGCACAGCCGATTCGGAAACATTATCCGATTCATCAGAAACCGACTAAGCAACAACAACCGGTTCAGCGGTTAGACTAGATTCTACTTCTAGAATCGATTACCCATACCGATTGGAGACATCAACAAGAGACAACCTCTGATGTTGTGACCTA